>OY757257.1:9110143-9833351 GCA_963584085.1 Pyrausta aurata | reverse complement strand
GTCAAGATGGCGAGTGATATTCAATGATTAAAGTCGAATTTGGGAATGAAATCCAGTTGTAATCTACACAAAAAAGATTTGAAATCTCATTGCTCAATTTTGTGAGTACTCACGTCTAGATTTGAGTGATTTCCGTTGATTATTAATGTGTTTTCGAACGAAAATCACACGTCATATCCCAGCAAGTGGTTCAAAAATAGGGGCCCAGAGCGTCATGCTTCATCACAGCGCTCTGCGCAGCTGCGGTAACGGAACCTCATGTTAATGTAATATGCTTATTATATCAATCATAGCAGGCGCTATGAAACATAACACTTTTCTGACGCAGTCGGGTAACAAGAGAACTTTATCGACGACAACAATCTACTAGTAGCTAACGTTGTTTCGCCAATTCTGAGGCCCCAGATGCGATCCCCGTTTGGGTCAATAAGGGGTAATTGTTTGTAGGTAATCATAAATTTCTACTTTTGTCTAAGCCAGCGTTTCCCAGCCTTTTTCAGTCCACGGACCCTTAGGAAATCAAGCACAGTTTTTCACGGACACACTTAATATAAACAGCGATTTATGTATGGACCACAGGTTGGGAAACGCTTTTCTAAGTGGTAATGGTCATGGTAAATAAATGCATGGTATCTAGAGACAACTCTACTCTCCTTTGCTCAACTTCACCAACCGCAAAAAGCTGCAGCTGCAGTCCCAGACATGACTGGACT
This sequence comes from Pyrausta aurata, assembly GCA_963584085.1. Lineage (NCBI taxonomy): Eukaryota > Metazoa > Arthropoda > Insecta > Lepidoptera > Crambidae > Pyrausta > Pyrausta aurata. The sequence continues at coordinate 9,832,638 of OY757257.1, read as the reverse complement.
TTAAATTTTTAAAATATGAACTAAGAAACCAAAAACTGCGCACGGGCGGGACTCGAACCACTTTCGCGCGGTCTGACCGACAGCACGGTAGCTCAATTGGAAGAGCAGTTGGCCCGGTAAGCCAGAAAGATGCTGGTTCGCGTCCCGCCCGTGCGCAATTTTTGGTTTCTTATTTCATCTTTAATAAAATATGACACTGTGAGTGTTAAAAAAAACATTCTAAACCATTGATAATGAGTTGTTTCTTGTATTAAATACGCTCAAACAACGTGGTGCAGATGTGAATCCAAAATGAGGGCACGACGCGGAGACGAACAAAATCGCCCTTTGATCTGAATCAACGTATTTATCCTTGACGGCGTATGAATTATAATGTCTTAGAGCGGTGGTCAGTCTTGCAGGGACACTGCTCTGACGTATCTTCGATGATGTCAGATGAATGTCTAGTGCCAATCAGATTGAATGGTAGATACGTGTTAAGTGATCGATGGAGCGTCCTTATAGTATCTGTACCTAAAGAGTGGTGAATGTGTAACTCGTTATATTTTGTGTAGCAGTAAGCGTTCTGTACTTGATCACACAAGAGTGTCTCATCTTCGACAATCTACACCCCACAGCTCGCTCATCCCTGACAGTAGAACCCATGAAGATCTGGATAACGACGCCAGGGCGCAATCCCGGTAGGAAGAGCTGTTATGCTTTTGTAGTTAAACGGTAGTAAAGCGAACGGATGCTATATGGACTGCGTTTGTGGTATTTTTACATTTAATAGTTATTCTTCACCATTTTACTAAGTGCAAGCGCAGCGGGTTTATGAATTTCATACGCATTTATTTTATGAATAATACGAGCGAACCCCCGCGACTTCATACGAGCGTTTGGAGTTTGCTCTCTCTTCGCTGTTCGCAGCGTGATGTTTTATACATAGTATAACATTTCGCCACATAATTAGGGAAGTAGGTATAGCTTTGCCCTGAAACATCAGAAAACGCACTCTGAATCGTACCACCTTGCTACGTGATCAGATCATTAGAATGTTAATGAATTACTTACGTTTGTGGGTTAGTAAACTGATAAAATTATTTCTTTGATAAAATGCCTTTGATCGTGATTAGATAATCCGACTAAGTACCTAAAGTTGGCAACTACCCATATTGTCTTTGGGTAAAGCATACTATTTTCAAGATATCAGTTTGCATTCACAATCTACCCTACCACTAGTCTACTAGCTAAGCTACATTGGGATTAGATATTATAGAGGTCACCGCAGCCTTACCATTTAAAATCAGTTGCGAGGTGCAAATGTCGTCTTTTGTTTGAAGTGACGCTCATTTTTGTGAGCGTATCGTGTATTAATATCGTTATCGTATCGTTTTTGTTTTAAAGTGGTTAGGCGGAGACCAGAAGTCAGAGACAGAGACCCCGAACGTGCCTACCTTATCTGTGTCTCTGTGCTAAGGGGATCAGTACCCCTAACTAGGATTGCCCAATTTACCTTGCTACCGTTATTGAATCAATTCGACCAAAGGTGCAGTGTTGTTAAAGGTTTCTGCTTACTAGACCGTAGCAGTATTACCTACATCTTCTGTAACCGTAGCATACCATGACGCGTTTGGTGTAGTGGTTAGCGCTCCTGACTATTACGCCGGCCGTCGCGGGTTCGAATCCCGCAAGGGGCAAATGTTTGTGTGATGAGCACAAACATTTGTACCTAAGTCATGGATGTTATATGTATTTAAGTATTTAGGGAGACGCCTCCGTCATAATCGTTGTCTGGTACTTCGTAACACAAGGGAGAATATATCCTTACCACGAAACTAGACAGTTGGTGTGTTGTCTGGCGCATATTTATTTATTACCAGCCAAAGGACATCTACCCACGGTTTCCCACAGCGACCGGTTGTGAGCGGTCTGCATTGCAGAGAGGTGTGATCCTGCTATCTTTACAAGGTCGTCTGTCCATCTTTTCGGTGGACGTCCTTCGCTAGGAAACTAGGATCGTGCCAAGCAAAAAATATTCTTCGTATTGAAAACTATGATACCTTTCCCACTAGACCGTTTCGTCACCGACCTACACCGTCGCGTGGCATGCACAGCGTGTCAGCACCTGCAAAATACGCCCTCGCTCGCTACATATAACGGTAAGACAGAACGCTGTAGATCCGTCCAGTAGGCATAGTAAAGCGTATCCTGTTGCTTTTTGTGTCTGATATGCTCCTAGCACAGTAATGGCATGATACGGTGCAGTGTGTTCAGACCTTTAGGCGTCGGCATTGCCTCAATCACGCGAGGCAGACTGATGCGGCATATCAGCTATTTGATCGATACGATCAAGCCATTAGCCTCGTTGTCACCGCGATTCACTTTGATGTGTTTTATTTAGATTTCTTGAAAGGACGCTAATAGAATTTGTCACGGAATTTAGTTTTGAAGCGGGAAAGTTACTGCATTAGTAAAGGTTGATGGCAGTAATAGAATCACCTAACTTAGTCATGCTGAATATTCTAGCAAATGTAGCTCATACATGTTTTTTAATTAACTTAAAAAAAACTTAAGATGTACTGCATACATTCGAAAAGGAGCTCGATGGCAAATATAACTTACATTATTGAATCAGGGAATTATTGATTTATAGTGCACATATAATTACTAACGACCAGACATACTAAAAATATACTATTGCATGCAAACAAGATTCATATAAATAGTTAACTCTTATAATACGAATAAAAACAATACACAAATATTTTGTACTCATTGTAAATATATTTTATGTTAGTAGAGCACGGAGCAGTATATTTCGCATCAATTTTGATACAGGTACAGTAAAATTTAAATATAAAAGATAAAACATACAGTAATTATTATGAATATCAACAATAAGTATTACTTGTAATAATAATTAGTAATTGAATTACTCAAACTAAAACAAGGAATTCTAAATTACACAAACACCAAAATACAAATAAGGGTTTTATCACATATGTATACTAAGTACTTATAATATTGAATACTCTTACAGCCGGTTTCAATATTCTTTAAAATATTCGTTTTGCTTAGGAACGCTTAAATGTCACAAGATTAAAATTCCTGTCTGCAACTGATTTATGACTATTTTGAACTTTATAAATATCAAGGCAATATTAGTTACTATAATATAATATTAGTATACTTTGTTGGTATTAAAGTTATCTTTCATCGACCGGTCTACTCGTCGCGTCAGTATTACCAATTCATAAGAAAAACTACTCCTTTAAAAAATTCATTAAAACCGGACATTAAATTAGTATGAGCCACGTACATCTTAAGCTCTGGACTTATCCGATTTGATGAACTTATCCAAATCAGCGTCACTGTTGGGATCAACCTGTATAAAAAAAATACAAACTATTTATTAATTAAACACATGTTACATTAATCACTTACAAATAGGCCTTATCCATTTAAGTTTATAAAAACTTGTATTAGAATAAAGCTGCTCTTCAGAGTATTTTACCTAACTTAACATGTTATTTACGCTTAAAAATTTCGCGATACTTAGGCCCACTTGCGCATGAGTCGTGAATTAAATCATCATTCTTTCTCTGTCAACGTCAAATAAACTGACAGAGACAGAATGATGATTTAATCCTGGGTTAGCGTAATCCTGGGTTAAATCATCGTGCGCAAGTGGGCCTCAGTAATATAAAAGAAAATGAGATCCTAGAAAAACTCACTCGAGGCTTTTAAATACATACCTGTGACAGTTGCCTGAAGCTCTCATCGTCAACGAAGCAAATCTCGTGACCATCTGGGTCGGCGAGGATGATAACCCTGACGGTGGCCTTGCCAGGGGTGTCGAGAGAGATCAGGGGGGTGAGGATGGTCTCTTTGGCATCTTGGATCTTCTTGTCGATGATTGGCTGCACGTCGAACGGGCAAGCGAAGGCGATTCGCCCGTATGCTTTCGCGCGGTTGACTGGGCCACCTGGTTCAACAAAATCTGATTTAATCATTGAGTTGCTAGCAAAAAATGTGTCGCAAACACGACGGACAAGATTGTGACGTATTCCTTGAAATTTGAATTTCGAATATGGAAGCGTTTATGCGAGTTGATGACTAGTGGCGTCAATTCATAGAGCACGTTTGTTCGTGGTGTCAGTTCCATACGCTAGTAAATAGTAGTTCAATTGATTAAGTACACAAAGTAAGAGCAAATTTCCTTGCCTGCAGTTAGGGATAAGTATATTATGATTATTTGCAAACGAATCACGATATTAACGTGAAAGCCATTCGTGTTACAATTTGAGTGGTCTTATCATTGAAGGTGATATCTTTCTAGACAAACTTCAGAGGAATAAATATGACGAATAATAAACATCGATACCAGTTGACAGTTGTTACAATGATTGCACAATAATATTCGTTTGTAAGTACCTCTAATGCATGGTGCAATATGCAACAGAGCAGCAAACACCTGTTTATAGCAAAAACAGATCTTTTAAACTGCATGAATTTAAAATATTCAGTAGGGAAATTTGAAAACCATTAATTTTGATGAATTCTACCATATGATAGCACTATTAGGTATTTTTCCTATCGATTTTGGATGTGTCAACGTTATATATTTTTTTAGGTAAGTAAGATTTGACAAGACCATTTACAACATGTGCTATGTGCATTATGCAGTCACACAATGCTAGTGAACAATACAAACTTATTGCCAGTCAAGTAGGTGTATAGATCTATGACTAATAAATTTATTTTGTTTACACAGATATCGCAAAACTTATTATTTCATTACTTAAAGTAAAGCCAAATCAGTAACTTGACAACCTTTTGTTCAAAAGACCATGCAACATAAATAACAAGCAATCAATGCTTTAATAATAGTTCATAGCAATACATTTACGGAGATGGGCTTGCTTTTCATTATTATAGCATACATCAGTCTACATTATGTATGGGTCACACAATCAATCTGATGATGTATGTAGTGACTAATGACTATTCATAGTGACCTTTTACGATGAAACCGCCAATATTGAACATTCTGTTTCAACTGGTTTGTGAATACTTTTTTCAAATGTGTTCAAAATTAAAATGAATACATTCATCATCACAAACATTTAATTTTGAACAACGTTGCCCATGACATCATCTGATTTCAATCAGTATTTTAGATAATATATCACAGATTAAAAATATCACCAAAATCATGATCATAACTCAAGTACGACGAGCGTTTACGCTTTATAACCACTATGGTCAATGGCCTTAGTGAGGTACTTACTGCCAATGAAAATACATGTTTTGCGTTAAAAAAAAACCGGCCAAGTGCGAGTCGGACTCGCGCACCGAGGGTTCCGTACAAACCTGCAAGGTTTACATAGTTCGTTCATTACGACAATCGAGTCATAACTATGGTATTTTTATTGCAAAATGAAATTCATAACATTACAATGGGGAAAGATGGAGGAGCATAAATTTAAGACAAAGATCTCTTTATCGTTTAAGTAATCCTTTATTTTATATTAACACATATCATTTATCTATAATATAACTGAAACACTTATACTAGCCTTGCAGCAGACTTGCGAAAGTTCTTTTATTAAAGTTATTTATTTACTAAGTTTTTTAGTCACTATTTAGAAATCTGGTTTAAAAATATTAATTAAGTATTAAATTTGAACCAGACCTGTAAATGGCGACTGAAAAAGTTATGAATAGTACCACATTGAACATTGAAGTTCGAAAAAACGTTATCAATAGTTGTACAACTTCGTGTAGTGCTACTGTTTATTAACGGAACTAAAAATTTAAGGTTTTCGGAATTTTTCCTTTATGTGTGCTATAAAACGTTGCTTCATGCCAAATTTCAAGATTCTAGGTCGACTGGAAGTACCCTTTAGGTTTTGATTCCCTTGCGAGTACTTGCGAGTTTCAAAATATGCAGCTTAAATTGCTGTTTCTTTTGATTGCGTTGACATAGAAGTTTGATTTTGTTACAGCTTAAAGGTATTATAGACCTGAGTATTTGGTATGAATTTCAATTTAATACCTCTACGCGTTTATGAGGAAATGGGTAGTAAGTTTAAAATTATTAAAAAAATATATATTATGTGATGTAACTAAAAATTTATGGTTTTCGTAATTTTTCCTTTATCTATGCTTTATGACGTTGCTTCGTACCAAATTTCAAGATTCTGAGTTCACGGGAAGCACCCTGTAGGTTTTGATTCCCTTGCAAGTGTCGAAAATTTGCGGCATAAACGGCTGTATCTTTTGATTGCGTTGGCTTAGAAGTTTGATTTTTTCACAGCTTCAAGGGACAGTAGACCTGAGTAATTGATATAAATTTCAGCTTCATACCTCCACGCGTTCCTGAGAAAAAGGGTCTTGACAGACGGACGGACGGACAGACGGACAACAAAGTGATCCTATAAGGGTTCCGTTTTTTCCTTTTGAGGTACGGAACCCTAAAAATTACGGGAAATCCGAAATATACACGGCGCCGCCGCGGAGGAACTCTAGTTTATGAGTATGTCAGCAATAACTTACGCGTTTTATGCAGATCATAATGTAAACATTACATTAAATGCCTGTGTTCCAAATAAAAAAAAAACACTGAATAGATAAATTTACCTATTCAGTGAAAAATACTTATTCTTACTTACCAATATCAACCAGTTCCAATTTCGCTTGGTCTTCGCTGAAGCCGAGGAGCACGGACTTGTCGGTTTTCTCGAAGATCTTGAGCGTGAGCAGCCCGTTCCAGTACGCGATCGATTTGGCCAAGTTCGAGCTCGCGAGCGACACCTTCACCACTGGATCTGAAATCAATTTCAAAAGTTTTATAGTAGTATTAAATACCCGCTTTCTTTGCGTTGGTTGAGCCGTGCACGCTTATCGATAACTGTGCAGTGTGCAGCTACGCCTCCCCATAAGGCCTTTGTGAGTAAAAATAGATAAGAATGCGCTGTCCAGTCCCTTTTGCCGCAGGGGAAGCGAGTGTTTAGTACTACTATAGTTATAGGTTAACCGCTTCATTGAGACTTCGCCTGCGGGGCACAGGGGCGCGAGGGGAGGCGAAAGCGTTCGCACGAGGGTTCGGGCGGCGCGGAAACACCTGCCCGCACCGCTCACTTATCGCGTTCTCGTCTCCCTCCGCACCCCTTTGCACCGAAGGCGAGGTCTCAATTTCGCGGTCTTCCTTTAGATATTTTTATTTTCATCAAAGAGGATAATAGTATACTATTTTTGATACTAGTTTTAAGTTCAATTTGTGAAGGAAAATAAAAATAAATTTATGTATTTATAGTGGAACACGCGTAAATAAGTTAGCATCGACTAACAGCTATCCCTATGTCACTCACTCACTCGTGTAAAACGCAGCGATAAATGGCGATGTATTTTTGTCTTGCACCCGATCTAAATTTAAACATCCTTTCGTATTCTCAAGTGCTATTCATTATCAGTAATGAACAACGTTTTAAGATAGCTACTAATACTAGAACTCTTGTAAAGCCAGGATCTGCAATTTCTTACAATTACCTACATAGGATGGAGATAAGCAATACAGTTTGGAACTGTGTGACGAAAAGTCATACGGAAATAAATAAACAACGTCTCCAGCATCACTCATGATGATGCGCAAAGTTTGCAATATCCCAGATAATCTCCTCGTGTTTAAAGTAGGTGCTGTTGAAAATAAAGCCTACATCAAATGACGTAACTATCTGTTTGTCTCGACAAGCTAATCCTGATAATAGTAAAGTGTGTAGGCATAAAGATTTCAAAGATTCCCATTTAAATGTTTGTAACAATTACGAAGTATTGTACAAGCTGTAATTCTGAAAGTTTATGATTATGACACACTGACATCAAATCATGAATCATCATCAAGTTTAAAGGAGCTCTTTTCCCGTTTGCTTAAATTTACCTCCATTCGGCTTATAACACATAAAGTAAGCATGCAGTTCAAAATTTCCCATTTAATTTGAGGATTTATCTAGCGAAACGGAAAAGTCAAAACATGATTGCTAAAACTTTACTCTATAGTAAAAAAAAACAAAGCTTAGAATAACACATTAGCTGTCTAGTTGAAAATAATACAAAATAGAAAAACTTTCCATTATCTGGTAAACGGGAAAAAATGTAATCATTAATATTTAATTTACGTAAATACCGACAAACTATAAAAATTAGGCTGCTCACTGTCCATACAAAATCTGGCGCCGGAAAACCTCGCTTTAAGAAACGATATATCGCTATGTACTCCTATAAAGAGCATCTATATTTTTTGCGATTTTCGCACATCAAAAAAAAACTTTCAAATGTTTTATTTACATACACATCCTGTATTTTTCTTAAAGGATTAGATTTCAAGGCTGACAATGCTAAGAATGCGCGTGCAATTCTCATTGTCATCATACGACGTCGGGCGAATGAGATGAGTGAGATAGACAGCTCAGTCAGATAAGACATAAGCTCCTATATTGCATACACATGTTCTAGTGCGATCGCTGAAGATAATGCATTTTTGAACTAGATCACCTTCAAGTAAACAAATGACCTCATAATGCATAGTAAATGTTCCGGCAACTGATATTTTTAAAGAAATTGCTACAATATTATTACTTACTTAAACAGTACTTTGAATAGCTTAATTAAATGATAATCAGAATACGACAGTATAATTCAGATAATCATAAAGACTAAGATATCTTTGCCAGTGCCTAATTAGTAGAAATCTGTTTCACCATTATCATAGACAATGTGATAAAACACCAATAATGATAATTATGTGATTATAATTTGATAAGCAATCTTAAGCTTATATTATTATTTGAATGATATGCACAAATGGAAACTTTTTTTAATGAGATATTTATTTTACTAAGAAAATGTTGAATCTTGAAGCAAGAAAAATGTAGTAAATTATTTCCAAGAGTAGGTACAATGATATTCAACTAGATAAAATGTTTTAGAAAATAAAATGAAAACAAAAACACAAAATAATTACTGATAATTGATCTTGCTTATATTACTCTAAAAATAATAGATTATTAACGTTATCCCAAAATAAACCACCGACATTTAGATGTCTAAATGTCATTAATTTTGAAAAATTTCATAAAATTGCAAGGAATATTTTATAACCCACTTACCCTTATCTACTGGCTGAGGTTTGTCAATAATGAAGAACTTGTAACCACCGGGTGCCTCCAAATACTTGACTCCATTCTGTTCTTTTATTGGCCAGTTGTTTGCAGCTGCCCTTTTGAGACTCTCACTAGACTGCACTGTTAGTCCGATGAAATCATTCCCTTGATCATAATGTGTTATTCCGTAGTTGTATGTGAGTTCGACTACAAAATGAGTGTCTTCGGGCCCGTAACCAATCATGGTTTTGCTCCATCGGTTTGCATATGGCCTGGAAGTATTGATAAAAAGAATATTGTCAAAAATGATGCAGCAAAATATAAATTATGATAGATACAAGTTTGGAAAATAACTAAAGAAATAAATAAAAATCAAACTGGTGTATAGATGGCCATGAAAAATCTAGGTTGCTATTATTCATTCACTACAACAGCAAATGTTAGTTTAATCATTTGTCAATGACATTTTTAGGAGTATTGAATATTTAAATAATAGTATCAAATTTACTTAATATGACACAGGTTTAGTTCATGCATTTTAAATACAATTCTAATTACTCACCCATTGCAAGCTGCCTCACAGCCTTCACTGAATTCTTCATGACGCAAAACCTGAACCAATGAATTTTGGCCAATTAGATACAGGAAAAAACATTTAAATGATTCTCAACTGGTAAAACTCATAGGCAGTAAAGAGGACATAACAATAAGTAATAAAAAATCACTTCCAGAAATAGAAGCAAATATCAGAAATGTATCTTCAATTTGATATGGCACCACATTTATTCAATTACATGAACAGTAAGTTTCTTACAAAGTATTGTAAAGTGCATTAAATTTGTTATCTATCATTGTTTCTAAAAATAATTTATAACAATCAGGTAGGTGATTTGTTACACTTGAGATTTGATGTTCTTGGAAGTAAGAAACACTTTAAATATGAAGCAAACGATTAGACACACATACACACACAATTTACCGGTAATTGTGGTGTGGTGACTATGATTATTAGCTTGGCTAGCTTTGACCTTGGTTGCAGTTTTTATATGAACTACTTCTGAAGCCAACCGGTCGTACAGTATTTAAATTAACAAACAGTGAGATCAATAGAATAAAATGTATTGTATTTACCTTCATTCCCAGGATTTCCCTGTAGAATTTAGCAGTGAGGGTCCTGTCGGCAACTTTGAATACAAAATGCAAGGCGCGACCGGTGATCGACATGGTTGAATAGTTTAACTTTGAAGACTAAAGTATTATTGATTTTCCGTACACGAGATTCTTAACGTTATTTAGTACGGTAATATTTTAATTGGTATTATAAACAATATTTAATTTCGGAAAATACGATTTGCACGACCGCACTCCACCACACTTTTAAGCAAACTGTCAATGTCAATGTCATTTTGACTTACTTTAACGAAAGATGCGTTCCACTTGTGTCCACGGCGACCGCCACGCCCGCTAAGGCCCTCTTTGCCGAGCCTGTTAATGACGACCACGTTCGTTGTGGGGTCTCGCCATCGCCAGTAAGTAGTACTATTATATTTTCTGTGGTCTCGCGCGCGGCAAAAACGTCATTATAGATGACGTCATAATAATTAACGCTCATTGGGCCGCCCACAGCAACCTTAAGAGTAGTAAAAAGAACACCAACCATCAACCAACACTCACAAAGCTTGTTCCACCACTTGATAAAAGCACGTGCCACTCTCGGACCAAAAAACCGCAAAAATATAGGCGTTAGCGTGATCGTCGTGGATGACAAGTGGTACACACCCATAATGTGACAGCCAGTGCTTAATCATTTTTTTAATACAAGTTTAACGTCCTCGGCTGTACACCATACAGACAAATTCTTCATTGAATGTTCTTTTTACACATTAAAACTATCACTTAACTAGCCTATCTTAACCAGTCACCAACTCAGTGAAATGCGAGATGATACGCATTTCAATGCTCAACAAGGAAGTTAAGCGCAGGAACAGCGATCCGGGTAAGACGGCGCGAGCTATCAGAGCTTGCTTTACCATAAATCTTACTTTAAAATATTTTTTTTCTTCGAAAGCACAAATTATCTATCATCATGACAATTGCGAAAAAACCCGAAGACCTGAAAAAATCCTTCCCTTTTCGTTTCCCGCGCAAACCACTACTACGTTCAAAAACCATTTTACGCAAAGTTTAATGTACGCAGAGGCAGTGCTTGTTTTTTGATTTCTACCAATGAATGAAAAATCAGTATGTACCAATCTATCTAGAAATCGGTTAAATTACGTCCAAGATATGAAAACTTTATTTCTAATCTAAAGCAGTTGAGTAATCCACAAAATCAAATTAAATTTCTAAACAATGGCGTTCTGTGGGGTATGTAGTGGTTAGTGGTTGGTCTTGGTTAGCAGTAGGGTTAGCAGCAGTTAGCAACACTCGCCGCGCCGGTTTTCTATAAGGTCTGTCTTAACTATGGTCCCCTCCGGGTTCAATTCCCGGTCGGGTCATTGCTTGAAGGTAGAAAACACTATTCGGGGATAATGTTTCTCAACCGCAAATATAACTATGTCTTTCATACAAACACTATGATAAACAAAGTTTTTTTCCGTCAAAAAATATTTTGATATTTTCGTTAGGTGGATATAAGTGGACGGAACCCTCAGTGCGCGGGTCCGACTCGCACTTAGCCGGTTTTTTCGGTTTCTCTTGGTGGGTTTTCGAGTTCGAAAAAGTAGTGATGTAGAAATCTTACAAATTATACATCGTGCTTTTTTAACCGTCTTACAGGTCATTCGTTAAATAAAACTTGGTTATTATTAAGATTTCAAAGCCTAAGACATTAAAGAAGATATCAGCACAATTTAGTACGAAACACCTGTAACTAGCACTACGCGCGGGTCATTCACTCGGCTGTCTAGCACTACTGACCTAGTTTTACGCACGAATAGAAAGGGGCGAGGCGGTGGGCGTCACAAAGGATTGCGCTAGCGCATGATTGGTTAGAGATCCACGTGGACTGTCTTAGATTGGCTAACGGTGCGGAACGCGTGGAGGCGGCAAGGTCAAGGAATGCATTGTTGAAAACGTAAACATTATGAACAGGATGATACATTACGTAACATTACTATTAGATATTTTTTACACCAAAATTATGTGGAGTGTAATAAAAAAAAACATGTCCTAGAGGTTTATTAAGATGATTACATATTACGTGGGCTTCGGGTGTAAGACGGTTAAAAAAGCACGGTGTATAGGTACGGACGACATGTATAGTCTGATGTGCTGTCGATTGTACCTAGGTACTAATCTACCTGCCTTCTATTTGAAATGTAGAGTTACTATTTACCCGCGTTTAGGAGGGATCCTATTAGTTACTACTACTGCGTAAGAAAATTTGCCACTAATAATCAGTGGCAAATTTTCTTCCGCTAGGTACCTACTTACCTTGTGCTTGGCTTTTCAGAAAATAGGATAAAACTAAAAGGATATTTCCATAGGAATTGGTCTTTTTAAGGAAATCAGGATACTGCTTGTCTTATCCCTAAAACAATTTAATAATCAAAATCCATTATTCAATCATTCACATAAAAACTACATATAATTTCATACAGAAATACGGTTAAATATATTTTCTCTTAAAACTATTCTACATTCATAATTTCGTGGGTAGGTAATATTTTTTTTACATTTTCCCATAATATGCAATAAATATAATCTTATACAAATTTCATAATAGTACGTGATGATTTCTATTGTTTGATAATCTGTAAATAGTTTATCTTGATCTTGTATCGTTTGATTATTTTTTATCAGGTATTCCGTTTGTTCAGGATATGATTCGGCGATGACATTATCATGTCTCTTATATTATAGTTTGTTGCGATCTTAATTTACTACATTATGATTAACGAAACTGTATAATCTTCATTACGTAGTAAGGTTTATAACATGATCATTTTGCTAAGGTAGCACGTACATTTGTGTGTAAATAAATTAGTAGTAATTTTAGTAGAAAGCGAAATGAACGTATGACTAACAAATAACAGTTTTTAAAATTTTACCGACTACAGTTCACAGCTATGCGCATCTGATGCACCACAACAAACCTTCGAACATGCCTTATCTTCCAAAAATAACAAGCCTTTTTAAGATAATATTTCAACAGATCTTCATATACTTTGCTATAACTTGTAAAATTTTACTTAGTAACAAACAAGTCAGCAGCTTTATTTTTGAATCACCCACGTCAATATTTCGAATGATTTTCATTCCAAAATCCATTGTAATTCAACGAAAATCACGCTAAATATAGACGCAAGTAGCTACAAAATTCAGTTATCCGTTCAATATAATTAAATATTGAATCACTGCCGTGTGGATTTCAACTGATTTAAAAAAAAGGGCTTCAGATCATTTACAAAATAAATTGAGTTGTAAGTAGTTGATAAATCTATTAAGGTTTATCGTAGGAATATAACTTATAATCAGTATCGTAGGGATATAATAGACAAATAAATAAGTTTCTTGTAAGTAAGCGTTCTTGTACTCCATACTCATGTCATAAGCTTAGATTTTTGTTGTTAATGTTTACTTCTGAAAGTCGTACAAAAGTAGATTACCGTCATAAATGTTTTGTACGGTACCTACGACTTTCTACCAAGGTTTCTAGGTAACAATACTTCGTGTCGGAAAATATAAGCAATAGATAAAAAGTTTTTAGACACCGTGACAATTGACTATGATACTGTAGCAGACGAGCAAATAAGCATCAATACACAGGTGTACTTCTATTCATTCAAATTGCACTATAGGTAAACGGCTTCATTGAGACTTCGCCTACGGGGCACAGGGGCGCGGGATAAGGTGATAGAGGTCCGCGCGTGGGGTGCGGGCGGCGCGGAAACACCCGCCCGCGCCGCTCACTAACCGCGCTCTCGTCTCCCCCCGCACATCTTTGCCCCGCAGGCGAGGTCTCAGTTTCGTGGTCTACCTATTATAGCTAAGTACTTATTTTACTTTAATATTATATCAAAAAGCATTCTACTATTTCTAGCTTTACCAAGACTCTACCTACTTATTTCCTTCCATTTCGAACTATTTAACTGAATAGATTACACACCTGCTCATTGTGTGGTACATATTACCTATGCATTTTATGAAAATATTATATAAAAAAGCGTTATTAGAAAAATAATTTATGTACCGATTTGGCTAATAAATATATTCTTCGGAATGATATTATTTTAGTTTTGAACTTTGGTAACCATAGCAAAATATTGAGTCTAACGATTTAGTGGTCTAATATATTTTTACTCTTTTGTGCAGTCATGTGGAAAGCAAATTGAGATAATAATAGGAGACGCAGTAAGATCTAGGCCACGTATTCCCTCAAATTATACCTCGAGATATTTAAAACATTACAGACAATCGCACAAACACATGTTAAATATACACAAAAGAAATAAATAAAGCATTAAGCCGTAGTCTGAAGCGTACATAAAAGCTTTGTAAATTAACTTATTATAATAACATAGCTAGATTGAAAATTTCGTGTGACTCTAACAGTAGTGCGAAATATAAACAGTTAGTTTGATGATAACGATGTATTAAAATAAATAGATGTAATATTTTAATAGGCGAAATTTTCAACCTAGTCGTACAACGGACATCTATACATTAGCTAGAGTAAAATAAATTGTTATTATCGGCGCGAGTGCAGTTTCAATTGTTTGGTTTTTCCTTGTCGTTTGATTCTTTTTCCTTTTCCTTCTCTTTTTCTTTCTCTTTGTCTTTCTTTTCTTGGAGCTGTTGCAGGTGGGCTGGTAGAGCTTTCAGAATGGCGTGGACCTGAAAACAAAAGAAAACTTTTTTATTCATACAAAACAATAAGTAGATTGTAAGTATAACAACGTGTAAGACAAGTGGTAAGTACTAAGCAGTGATGTAAAAATAAAATATTGATAATTACACTAAAACACTACTAGTCACGGTACGGCATACAAGTAATCACTGCAACAGTATGTCGTCTCGTCTTATCTTGCCACGTGATTATCACTCAACTCTAGTTCGGAATACCTCTTACTACCGCCATGTTCACTAACAAATAAAAGTTATGGCAAAAATGGAGCGTTAGCGGGAGCATTCTGGGGGTTGTTTTAAAAGTAATTTTTCGAGCCATGCCACACTCAATATGAAGCTCATACATTTTAAAAAATCCCAATACTTTTCTTACATTTGTAGATACGGATAACAGCTCGTCAAGTTGAACACTGTGGAATCTTACAGTTGCAAAAAAAAAACTTTATTCTGAATGCCTTACCTCTTCAGCAACAGCCATGAGCACAAACTCGAACTGCTGTTTAGTAGCGACGGTGCGCGGGCGCTGGTCCCTGATGTGTTCCAGAGTGGCCGCTATGTCTATCTCCTTCGCTCCCTTCGCCATTCGGTTCAGAACCATGTCGATCAGACAATAGGTACCTGTTCGGCCGGCTCCATCACTGGAAATGGAAAATGAAGATTATGCACTGTTTTTGGTCATGTGTTTAAAAAAAAAATATGCATAAGTACTTGGCCAGAACCACCGACACCTGTAGTCACCTAATTGCATGTGATGATGCGGATGCCGCCTAATATAAAGGTCTGACTAGCAATCTATTCATTCGCTTCCTTTCGCGAAATTCTGTTAGAATTTTCGATATTTATGTACAAAAGTTAATAAGTCAAAAGTAAGTAGTAAACAAGTACGATTCCAACATGGGTTTCCAAGAGAGACTGCAAAGCTTAAGACCACAAGTAAATAGGCTTCTAAGGCAACCTTGCTTCACTCTCGCTCCGCGTTTTAGCCCAAACAGTAGGGTCGTAATCATGAACAGACATATTAATGCTAAGTGTAGACTGGTTGTATACCTACTAATTGAATTCAATATAAGATAAGGTGATTGTAGTGAGCCTTGAATTTTGATTCCATTAATTAACCTCAATCAACCAGACATCAGATTGAAACATGTCAAGAAATCATGAATTTACCGGCGGCAGTTCATTAATGTTCAAGATTATCATCTATCAAAGAAGTCTTGAAACTTATACTCGATAGATAAGAGATATGATTATTCATCGTCAAAATCTGAGGTCGTTATTTAACAGTCATAATAATATGATGTTTTCAGAAATGATTTGTAAAATAGAGCATACTTTAAATCAATTATTTATTTTATCAAAAAAATTAAGATGCTTATCTTATCACATCACGTAACTTTTATAACGTAAAATTGTATGTGTGATGATCTACTAACAACGTCTTGTTAGTACTTAGATCTATAACGTTTTGAACATGATGTCTGCCATTGTTTTTATTTTGGTAATGGAAAACGAAATTTGAATATTTTGTAAGTAACAATTTTTTTGGTATTTATTGGAGGAAGTTAAGAAATTAATTTCAGTGATTATGATATATGCTGTTTTAATCAACTTACCTGCAATGTACTACAATCGGGCAGGATCGTCCTCGGTATGATTTATTCACTTTCCTGTAAACAAGATATTCTCATATGATTATGCTTGGAAATGGTATAAATATATACAAACCACACAGACTGAAGTATATAAAAGAAGGTTCTCTCTGATTTTAGGGCAAATCGGTAAATTTTCACGGTTTAATTTTCATCAGAATTGTTAGTCCGTGTAGGTTACAATACGATCATTCTGACTACTAGACTAACGCCAGTCTGATAATGACTGAAAACCTTCTTGTTTATTTTTAGTAAAAATATGCTTTTCGAACTAAAGTTAACAGATTGATAGATAATAGTCTTACTTTATTTGTGCAAAAGCATTTAACAAAACATTGAGTGAAAAGCTGTTTTTGAAAGTACACATGTATCGGGCTTATATGTATTTTTTAGTAACTAGAGGATTAGCGCATACCTTCTGAATTCGAGGAGAGCTTTAGTAGACGATGGTACTCCATTCTCCGGCCATGATAGGAAGTGGAACTGCGTGACGGTCCTGGTCTCGCCGGTGCGCTGGTTCTTCAGGTAGAAGCTGCGGACCAGGTAGTCATCGCACCAGATGTGCTCGCTCACTAGGTGGACCTGGGTAAAAAGAGGTTAATCATATTTTTTTAGACGATAATCTTAATTCGTATGGATGTTTGGGAATAAACCAAACCAATAAAGTCGTATAGGTAGACCGCGAAATTGACACCTCGCCCGCAGGGTGCGGCAAGAGCGGGTCACGTTCGGGGTGCGGGCGGCGCAGTTACACCCTCCGGTGCTCCTCCCGCACCCCGTTCTCGCCTTTCCCGAGTCGTGTGCCCCGCAGGCGAAGTCTCAAGGAAGCGGTTTACCTATAGCTAAGATGCTCTTTTCACAAAAACGAGCTATAGGTACGTTTTTATCTAACATTAACTTTCAATTTTGCCAAACACTTCTGCTATTCGGAGCGCTGCTAGAACTATACAAGCTAATATGTACGAGTATGTCATCATTTCAGGTTTTAGATGATGAGGGGGTCCTAAACACGTTAGCAAGAGCTCATCTGGATGTTTTACATCTGAAAATTATATTTTATAGAGCAATTAGGGTGTGTTTTATACAGTAGTAGTAGTGTCTTGGCTAACCAATAAAAAAAATATGTATCCGAGCTCTTACCTCATAAATGTGGTACAGCTCCGACCCCTCCTCCGGCCAGTATCTATGACACAGCTGCTGTCCGTTCTCAGTCAAGCGGGTCAGCATCACCATGACAACGCTGCCTTGCTCCCACACCATCTGCCAGAAGTCAGGGGCGGTGTGCGCGAGGGGGCCCGCGGCGGCGATGTACGCCGGGTTGCGAGGGTCATGATCCGTCTGCAAAAGTTGAAAGGAGTGTACGTTAGTCCTTTTCGGGTAGAGTAAACACCATACACCATAATTCCATTATTCGGCAAACATTGTGATATTCGTGAGCTATCATCAACATAATCCTAACATAATTACATACTAATGAAATTGAAGAATTTCATGATCCTAACAAATCAAAATAGGTAGTACTTAGTTCCCTAAAGACAATGAAGATCATTGAAGTATTTGAAATTTGAAAATTATGTACTTGTCGACTGCAGATTATCTTTCAAGATCGATATTCAATCATTCACTTAGAACAAATTACCGAAATAAAGTCAAGGTGACTGCACGTTTCTGTGGTATACCAAGCATGATTAGCAAGCAAGTACCTAATCTAGATTACCTATTAAATGAATGATGAAGACACCTAAGTACCTGTGTCCCCAGTAGGGAAACGTTAGCACCGTTGGCAAAATTGTGGCGAACTGAGAGTTAGTTGCAAACTTAAATCAATTTTCACCTTTATTACACCGTTTTGCTGGGAGTCGGATACTTACTAAGATAGTCGGCGCGCGTAATGGTGCAAAATGCGTACAGTGAGCGCAAAAGTAGCAAACACAGTTTGCAAACTCCATTTCAAATATTTGGAAGGGCGTACTATCGATAGGCCGCAAACTCAGTCGCCCGCTAACAGTTTGCCTACTGGGGACAAGGCACAGCCGTAGACATATGATGCAACTTACAATGGTCGAAGCGTTGATGTAATCCGACCCGAGATGGTTCGACAGGGTGTTCAATGTCACTCGCGAGTGGTCGTACGGTAAAACGTCAGCGTAACGGTTCTTGCCAGAGTTCTCTTGCTTCAAAGCAGCGGCGGTTGCGCAGGGTTCGGCTTCATAGGCGCAGAGTGCTCGCCACTCTTGCTCCAAGCGGTCTTTGTTGCGGAGATGGTCTTCCATGTAAGCCTTTGAGGGGAAAATACAGTTATTGACGAATCTAAGAATGTAAAGACGTGGTTAATTGCAGTTAAAATCTATAAACGCCTTACCAAAACCATGTGCCCTGTAGAAATGTCCATGTTGGTCAGAGCAGGTTCCTCACTCCTGCAAAGACGATAGATAAATACATAAGCGATTTGTCTAATTCTAAACTTATTATAGTCGCAGATCGCAGTCTACAAGAAAACAAAGAACTGTACCGCAAGACATTACGATGAGGAATTAATTACGAGTAGGTACTTAAAATTGTTCTACGGGTCGCATAAGAAAATCTTTACCCAGTGGGTTACGATTAGGGACAGCTACATAATTGTTTTCACTGCAGTATATAACAGCTTGTAATTTAAACGAATACTTAAGTAAGCAACAAAATAAATAGTAGATGCTCACCAGGATGAAGTACTAGATCGTGTAGAAGGCGAGTTGCCATCAGGCTCTCGAGACAGAGAAGTGATTCGCTGCGGGGGGTCCGTGGGATGGGGAGGGGCCGCTGTAGCCTGCTGCCCGGTCCACTTGCCAGACATGCGGGCCCGGCACAGCTCCTGCCATAGGTAAGGTCGAGGTAAAGAGATGGCTGACTCGGTTGTGCTAAGTGCTTAAGCTTTTGATAATGCTAGAGCAGCAGCAACGGCGCTATTGTTTGAACTACGATTGACGAAAGCTTGCACTAAACTGATTTGTTACTTTAATTAACTAAAATATGGAGATTGATGAATAATTCTAAGAAGCCAGTATGATTTATTTATTAGTAATCGTAATAAGATAAGTAAAACTATACTAATTGGGATAATAAATCTCTTCCACTATTCGTATTATTCTTTTTACTACGTCCTCGCTGTTATATTAAATTATTGAAAGCTATTTGTTCATGACTAATTAAGCAAAATCCAGTGGCAAAATTATACAACACTAATTACATGAGGTCGTTAAAAATGAAGACTAGTGCTAGGTCCACGCTACCTTTTCGTAGTCATTCATAATTCATGTACCTCTATTGTTACCTGGTAGTCCATTTTAGCCTCTGCATCAATTTCAGCTGCGGAAGAAAGACCTTGCATCTTCCTCTTGGAGTTGAAGTCTCGTTTTAGGAGAACTGCGAAGATGGCAGCTCCTACTATCAGGACTGCTAAGCTTCCAACCAGAGCGAGAAGAACAGGTAACTCCAGACCGAAGATCAACGTTTCTGGAGACTCCATATGACGAATTACGGGGCGTTTGCTCTGCGAAATGGACTGATTTATAGATGATGTTAAGTGGTTACTTCTAGTCTTATCTAAATAGAATGTTATGTGTTGATGCTCAAACTTACCCGGTCGCCAACACCGGTCGATAACACTTGAGCGCCAGTTTCCCGGCGCAGTTCCTCTTTGATGTCGTCTAGAAATAAAACGGCAGTGTAGTTATTTAACTACTCGTTTTTAACTTATTTAAGTTGGGAATCGGTTTTTACAATGAATTCTAGATTTGTAATATATCTTACCAACTCGTCGAGCGACATCCACAGCATTGTAGCCCTTATTATTCTTCTCAACTTTGAATGTTACTTCACTTCGGTCGACACTGAAGGAAAATGTATGAATGCTATTATTTTCTATTCCTTCTATAAGTTAAATATTTGGTATACTCAAGTGTACCTCTTATCTGAATTACTTACCGAGGGTTGGTAAAAGTATTTTTTTCCAAGCCGAGCAATTCTTCAAGTCTTGAAATGAAAGAAATGCCTTTCTCCCAATCAGTTAGAAACCTTTGAAAATAAATATAACATTTAAGATGATACTGCTAGCTGTGTAATTACAAAAAACCGCGATTAAATATATTTACCGATCTTGGAATAGAACGTAGGCGTAAGAAGGATCGTAGTCGTAGTCGTTGTGATCATGATCATGACCATTTGGTGACTTCTGAGCACTGGCTGGTCCATGTGCTGTAAAAAGAAACCATTAACCATGGAATCGATAAAGTATATGTGAAATAAATAGTAAAATGAGAGAAACACCAAAAACATATTGGATACATGCACATATTATAAAAACAAAGCATGGGGAAATAATTCACCTTCACTCTGAAAATTACAACGCTTGTAATTTTTAACAATTGAAAGTAATTGACACATAGTTTTCTTACAATACTTAAATACACGTAGAGATTGAATAGAAAAGACAAATTTTAAGTAAAATATACATAGATTAGGATCCAAATACATATACATAGTATCATAAAGCGTGTGTGTAGACAGATATCTAACACTGATAAAAGAAAACCATGAATGAACGACATGAATGTTCAAACAAAAAACACGTTAAATAAACAATAAATATGAAAGATAATAAAATCAGGGGGTGTACAACATTTAAAAAAGAAGACGGTCCAAATAATAAACAGTTAATACATGCCGAAGGTGTAAAAGAAACGGAAAGTGCTCACATAGGGAAACATTTAGTGCAGTATTCTAGACAAATGTATAGTGCGTCGAAATTTTAGAAAAGAAATTTTGAAACTTTATTGGAACAGAGCATTTTTCTCTGGCGGGTACATTGATAATCTAGAAACAACTATCACAGGCTGTTGTAAAACTAACCTGTCACTGATTTATTGTGGTACAGAATTTTTAACGTTTTCGCGTCCAGGCGAGGCCCGGGCTTTTTAACATCGTCTCTTTCCCTACGCTTAAAGCCCCATTCGTTATTAAGGAAATCTTGAATTTCTTCAGAATAAAATTTTGAATTTTCACCTGAAACATGGTTGGTATCTGTAACACCATCAACCCTGTTAGTGGGGTATGTTTGGGCCGTGTTATTAAATTTTAGGAGCCTATGTGATAAAGATAAGTCCAGAAAGAAAATAAATTGGTAAACATAAGAAACTGAGAGAACAAGTAATTATGTTTGGCATTTAAAGAATGAGTGAGACAATGCTGTTGCATCGAATACCTACACGGCAAATAAAACAATGAAGCAAAATAAATTATTTCCTTTACACAGTTTACAGTTTCATATGCTAATTTGAACTTACCTTGCATATCATCAGCTTTCAAGGGACCCCCTTCTGCATATAAGGCTCCTTGAGGTTTCAATTTAGAATCAATGATATCTCGCCAATAATTCATCAAGTAATCCATATTTTTTGTATTTTTCTCCGAACCTACAGGATCATTTATAAATGAATAACATATACATGAACTGAGAAAATTAACTTTAACTGTTGATTACAAACATGTTACCTTTTAAATGGTAGGGATCGAGTTCCCCACTGCCAGCATCAAACGGAATTTCATCTAAATCTTCGTTTTCATAAATTCTCTGTTGAGGTATTTCACCATCCTCATATTCAAATGGGAAGTTTTTCTCTGCGAAGCTCTGCTTATATTTCTCCAGAGCGTTCGAACGGATCTCTGCATCTAAAGGTGAGAATCTATTTCCTGTAATATACTCCGCCGTGTATGGTGGCGGCTTAGTTTTAATTTTCCTGAAATGAGCGCCTAGTCTTTCTTCATCTGAGAAAGATGCTACATCGTTATCTTGCTCTGCCTTTGGCAGAGACTTCTTATCTTTGTCTATGACGACGTTAGGGATTACATTATCACCATCAAGGGCTTTAGCCTTTTCTGCCTGTATCCGTTCTCTGAATCCTTCGAAAGGCATTATAACCGGGGATTCTTCTTGTTCACTCATCATCATTAGGTCGCGTAGTTTGTCACTTGGGTTTTCTCGGTCAATATTTGGTTCGTCTTCATTAACTGCACCAAAAAATTGTATATGAAAAATAGTACTATAATTTTTAATGTTGGCTTCAAAAAAATATAAGAGTCAGTTGAGTCATCTTACTTTTATAACATCACACCTTTTATTGGAAGGTTTCTGAAGTACGAGTATGTAGTAGTATTATTCTATGGTACGTGTAAGATATGTAAGTGTTAATTGCTATAATCCCTTACCTTTAGCCATAAGATATGCTATTGGGTCTTCATCTGGGGCCAGTGGGGGGTTGTACACTTCGCTCGCGAAGTCCGCTGAAGGCGAATTCGGGGTGAAACGAATGAAAGCCGTCTCGTCGGATTCAACCTAAAAGATTTTAATGAGTAGGTATGTACATAGTAGAGATGTACCGACTAGTCGCCGACTAGTCGGCCATTTTTCTAGTCGGCGACTAGTCGGCTAAATCCGCCGACTAGTCGGCCCGCTTCTCACTCACTCAGTTAATATGCTTAATGAATAGAGTGATTGAAATGAAATTGTATCTTTACTCTTGTTATTTTTTTATTATAAGAATCAAAGTTTCAATTTAAAATACAATTTAATAATTGGTAGAAAATTTAAATAGGAACTCTTCCTTTAGTCTTTCATAAAATAACAAAATATAGGTTAAAGCAAATAATTATTGGTAATAAGTAGGTTCAATTATAACATAAAAAATAGAAACTTTTCCTTTGACATCACCACCAAGTTATTCAATCTCGAAATTAAGAAAATAAAACAAGTACTAGAAGTATCTAAGTATAGTAGGTTAGGTCCAGCCGCACGCCAATTCTACGAGCCGAGAGCGCGCTTACGAACATTTTCGACTTCACCCGGATTTTACCGAAAGTAATGATCGGCCTAGCCGACTAGTCGGCCGACTAGTCGGCCATTTTGCTGCCGACTAGTCGGCTAGTCGGCTAGTCGGCCAAAGTAATAGTCGGCACATCTCTAGTACATAGGTATTTTTTAAGTCTCAATATCAAACGAGATCTGAAATGCAGCATCAAATCAAGTCCCTTTTTCTTTGCTTGTCAAATATTGAAAACAATATTGAAGTTGAACACCGAGATCTTTTTAAATGAAATAGTAAATTAATTTTATTCACTATTTTAATTTTAATTTTATCACGGTATTATGTCAAAAGTTATAAAATATTATTTACAACAATAGTCGACCAGTAACGAAAAAAATATAATATAAATATCATTAAAACAACTCCAAATAATAATAAATCTGCTATTACAATAGTCTACGTACGAGTATGTTGTGACTGAACTTAGAAAAGATGCACAATGGGAAAAGTTTTTATTTCGCATAGAAATAACTAAATTGTGAAAAGTTGAATAACCTTATTTGGTGCTATTTAGTATATCATCATAAATGGAGGTGTTAAAAAAAATCACATACTTCGGGGTTATCGTCTCCTTCTTCTAGATTGTCGTTGCTCAGTTTTGGATCAGCGAAGTGTTCACATATTTTTGTATTCACGACAGATGGATCCCTGAAATATACCAAAGTCGTTATTGAAAGCCGAAAACATGAACATCAATTTATGATATGAACACTCAAAATAAAAATAGACTTATTTCATCAAAGGTCAGTGAGAGCTATAAATAGAAGTTCTCGTACGTGTAAGCGTTGTGGGCGTGTAGCATTCATAAATGTTTATGACGGACGCTAACTTCGGTCATGCTACCTACAACTTGTTGCGAGCTTACAGAACTGTAAATGTGATTACCAAAAGTTCATACTACATTTATTTTGAAAGAAGAGACGCATTGTACTTTTTCCTTAAAATTAAGTATATGACAAGAAGACATAACGAACAAACGTGGCGAATCAAAAATAACTAACAGCTAGCTACGAATGTGTAGCGGTGCTACGTCTGTAGCACGAAGACAGCTATGAATCGTAGCGAAGCTACATCTATAACACACATTTGACTGCTACTACGAATGCGTAGCGGTGCTACAACTGTAACGCATATGCGTTGTTACAGTTGGTACGCATTCATGTCTTTTATTAACAGACATGAATGCGTAGCGGTGCTACATTCGTAGCGTAACGCACATTAAACTGCTACGAATGCATCGAAGCGCTCTCGTAGAACTGCTACGAATGATGGGTGATACATCCGTAGCGCACATTTAAATGCTACGAACTCGTAGTGGTACTATATTTGTAGCGCACTCATACTGCTACGAATTCGTAGCTGTGCTTCATTCGTGTTGTCCGCACATTTAACAGCCAGCTACGAATGCGTAGCGGTGCTACTGTAGCACAAAGTCAGACAGAAATTCGTAGCGGACATTGACAACTACGATAATTACTTTACACGTATGTTCAGTGCTACACTGTAGGTCACTTTTATTGTAAGACGGTATTTCCTAGCACAAAAATCAGAGTTCCAATTTTCCTAAATGCAGTAACACTATAACTCACAGGTTCTCCCTGAGCGTGTACAGCATGGCTTGCAGCACGCACTGCGTGTACGCATGTTCCCAGCGATAGCCGCGCGAAGCTAGCCGTTGCAGCTCATGCTCGAACCACTGCAGCTGGCCTGATGACATGTCATACCTGGAGAAATAAAAATGTTAGCTGCCAGTAACATGAGGAGATGTTAACCCTGATTCCATGAGGCGGAACAGTTAAGAGACCTTAAGACAGAGAAACGAATAAAAAGATGGTGGCTACTAGGCATGGCCGATTCAAATCGTATATAGATATTGAAACGTATATTAGATCAATATCATAATATCCGATATCAGCCCGCATCAAAACTATATATTTTCGAAACACTATATTGCCGTGTCGATGTGATACGATACGCCTCGATATTCATGATTCATAGATATAGGAATATCAAACCGTATTCCGATGCAATACGGTTTAGCTTAGCTAGGCACTTGCGCTACGATGAACAGATATGAATGAGAGGGTCTGTGTGCGAGTAAAACAGCAATAATTAGGGTTTTGTAGGATTCTAAGCTTTAGACGTATGGCAATAATGGTGGTAAGTTATTGATTTTTATTCTATAAATTTTATTTAGGTAGGTATGTTATGTATTCTTGTGATTAGATCTTGTTGACCAACTAAGTAAATACTACTTTAATTAAAACATTTTCGATATAGTTAAAGTTCATAATCCGAAGAGATTTAAGAAAAACAACAATAATGATATCACGTTATGATACGATATCATCACTGTATACTGTTTCAGAAGAACATATTTTTTTTGATACAATATATAAAATACACATCAATACGCCAATATATAGTTTTCAAAATATCGTTTTAGATTAAATGATACGAAATACACATCGATACTCTAATATATAGTTTTCAAAATATCGTTTTAGATTCAATGATACGAAATACACATCGATACGCCAATATATAGTTTTGAAAATATATAGTTTCAATATCTGATATCGAATATCGATATATAGTTTCGATTCGATATCGAAAAAATCAGATATTACACACGCCTAGTGGCTACTAATATTTCTAAAGGTTTATAAATACGTTTAAAAACCAAATCATGTTGTAATTAAAATTAGGTCATGTACGAATAAGTCACGTTAATCGTTTGTTAAAATTAGGTAAAAATCAAGTTGTTATTTCAAGTGACTTTACAAAAGTTAATGTAATAATAAGTAATATGTCTTGTCGACAAATTATGCATGACCTGTTTTAATTTTAAGAGGTTTAAATGTATCTTCGGTATAGCAGAAAATAAGAGAAGAGGAATGCTATTAGTCACTACCAAAACAATAAAAAATAATATAGCAGTTCAGATTAGGCCAAAAAGAACGACTTTATTAAAACTTGAAGCTATTGAAATGACTCATTCATGCGAACTCTTATGATGATTTAAGTACCTTTGCAAAACATTTTATAGAGCTTGTTTGAAAAAACATAATCAAAACTTCAAAGAAACCACTCACTTGTAAAGAGCCCCCTCATCCGGCTCTTCATACACCTGGATGCACCTCCCGAAGGCGAAATCTAATATTTAAGTAGGCGTTAGTCAGTGTTCAATGGACATTATTGTTATTTTTTGCTTAAATAATGGCCTACACTCTTAAGACTACACCTACCATCGTAGCACCATTCCGCTCTTTCCACGCACAGAGTTGCGCTGAACAAGCATCCTGTAGAAAAACATATTGTTATAGGTAGACCGCTATTGAGACCTCGCCTGCGGGGCACAGGGGCGCGGGGGGAGGCGAGAGCGGGAGTATCCGCGCCGCCCGCATCTCTCACGCCACCCGCACGGGGGGGTGTACCAGGGTCTCTGCCGCCTCACCACTTACAAACGACAAAAGACAACGCCAGGATCAAACGATTTTGGCACTTAAGGTGGTGAGGCGGCGGCGACCCCGATAGTGCCTTATTTTATTTTATTGAAGAGGTACACCAACAGTACCTACATATATATTGCATTCTTAAAAAATAAAAGTTGATACAAAATTCTTATATACATAATATATAATAAATATACCAATTACAGGCGTACACAGCGCTTAAAATATAGATGATGAAAAGTAAATATGAATTACATAATGGTGTGTAAAAATATGCACTACTCCGTACAGTCGGACAGTAGTTTATGCAGATATTTTTTTGAATTTAGATAGTTTGTCATGTCATGCCTTACTTACCTATGTTACCATCGGCGTGCGAGGGCGCCAGCGAACTCAACAGCGCCAGCGCCCACAGAGCCTGCCGCCAGTCTAGGCGGCACATCACATCTGCACAAAATAAACAGCTGTTTTGAAAACAAAAGCATTCACTCGACTCTCAAGACAATCACCAAGCAGGCTTGTGATAGTGACGTTGGCCGAGTGATCGTATCGCAGGTCCCGGTGGTGACTGACGCAAGTTTAATTATTTTGAATGAATAATTAAGTTTTGAATCCATAATTTCTTAACTCATAACGAAGCTGATTCTAGCAATAGCTTTGACTTTATTGTAAAATGTCCTCCTAGCCATCGATCATCCTACTTCCTACTAATATTATAAACGCGAAAGTTTGTGAGAATGGATGTGTGGATGTATGTTTGTTACTTCTTTACGCAAAAATTACTGAATAGAATTTGATTAAACTATCCAAATAGGCTTTACATTGGAATAATAACATATAGGCTAAACAATATATATGTGGGTGGTTATGAGGGTGATGCCAAGGGAAAATGATAGTTTTCAATAATCTTCAATACTCCGATGTGCTGCCAACTATTTCTATTCATTAAAGATTTGTCAACTTCGCACTCTGTTTATCTTCACTCTCATCAATTTCAATGAGACGGCACTACGGCATGACTGGAGAGTAGTCGATCAAGATGATCGAGGGTAGAACCGTGCTCCGAGACACAAGGGCAGAAACCCCATTCCGATCTCTTACTCCGAGCTCAGTCTAAGTAATCATAACAGAGAAACCGAAAATCAATTTCTGGACCTGCTTTTGAACCGAGCACCTTCTTGGATGGAGTCCCGTTAAAAAAGTCCAGCAGTCTAGCACATGTCTTAGCTACAGCTAAACGCAAACATATTTTGATATTTCAAACACGTAGGAAAGTAAACTGTTTTATTCAAAGCCATATTATACAACACTATATTTGCACAGACACCTCATAAATTCAAGTCAAACTGAACACGATACTGCGCACTATATGTAGGTATAGATATTATTTATTCCATGTGTAGGTTGTGTCCTTGTTTCCGTCTGCAGCCTGCAAGAGTAAATTAGAAAACAGCACCAGGCAGCAGGGAATAAAATAAAGCCTTTGTAAGCTGACGAGATGAAAATTTAATAACAGAGTGACAGCATCAGCTGCACTTTCCTTTCCATTTAAACTAAGAGTCGAGGGGAAATCATCATTACTTATTGCCACAGTCTGTTCACACTGTGCGTTTTAGTAATTGATCTATTTCTCTATTATTGCTAAAATCAGATTACTTAGGTAATATTATTTAGAGAAAAGGTTTGTCGTAATATAAAAAGGTATATATTAAATGAAATCGTGTAAATAGCATCCAAAGAAACTTCACAACCGACAAGTATAAGTCTGTAATAAGTCCTATAACAAACTACACCATAAATAACAATTCAGCTTTAATAAGAGAACTTTCCTTGTCCGTAAACATTGATTAGGAACAACATCAACAACCTAATTCGAAACTAGAACATCTCACAAGTTATAAGGTAGCTCTACCAACATTTTCGATAGGTATGTACATACAAGTATAAATTATCTTAGCGAAGAAAACTTTTGAGTCGGTACATAACTGGGCAAAATTTATAAATGTTATACAATTGAGAAACTTTTTAAACCTCAAGGGAGACCATAACCACAAATGCTGCTAACAAACAATGGAATTATAAGAAAGCTCATATTATTAAAACAAAGCAACAACACTGCACCCACCCAACTACGCGTGCATAGAACTGAGTAAAAACGTTTAATTGAATTAGGTACCTATGCAAATGAAAATTAAATCGTGTGTTATTCTCACTGAATAGATAATGGTTATTCTGGTAACTATTTTATTTTAGAATTCAGAAACGTACAATAAATTAATTTGTAGCAGTGCACCCTACAAATTCTCATGTATGAACACACTCACTGAGCACAAACAAAATAGAGGTTGTTTATTTTGTCTGATAATTTCCTTCGGAAAAATGTCTGCGATGGAAGAAACATCAAAGAACGTGTTTTGGTAATGGAACTCTACTTATAAAGGAGAACCTATTACTTTGCTCATTTTTCATGTTTGAAAAACTGGGTCAGCCTAGCGTTAGCATGACCACAGATTAAGAAATAGTTAGGTACAGAAGGCCTACTACAAAATCCGTCAATACGATAATCGTTTTGCGGATCCCGAAGCATTTCGAAGTAAGAATTCCATAGGTACTAAAATCTTTCCGATCCGAAAAACGATATAGGATTTTAAACTTTCGCGTTTCATTGCAATAACTATTATAATATAAATATACTATTCTTTTTCAATTTGTTAACAGTTTTGAAACTACATAACAAGGCTTATTTAATGATGTTTGATTAAACCAAGTTGTGATCCAATCGATGAGTTGTCTTGAATGACTATAGAAAAACAATTTCTTATTCAGCAATGCGCCAGTTTTTGCTGAAGCGGAAGCCGTTATTTGCAAAGACGCCGAGGTCACTGTACTTTGCATTACGAATTACTCTCTGCTTACTTTACTCTTCAACTCGTTTTTCCTCTTTCGGAAAATGAACAACATTGTGCAAAAATAATAAGATCGAGGTTGACTTTTTTGCGATTTCAGCGGATGGGTAGGGTAGAGTCAAAAGTAAAACAAAAAATCAAATCATCCAAAAGTTTAATGAATTTATGTGGCTTTTCCAAACAACTGTACCCTCAAAGCAATTGTGCTATTTATTTTAATTACGACTAATAACAAGCTATCACCTGTATCTTAATCTGCCGCGCTTCAGTAAATTCCGAAATCCCCTCTTGGGCTCCCCTACTATAAGATTTCCCGGCCAGCAGTTTAGATAGAAAAAATCATAGTCAAATGCCCAATGATTTTCCATACAAACTGACGCATATTATTGATAGCACTGCGCGGTACTCATCAAATTATTTTTTTTATATGTCGGCAAAATTATCAGTAAAATAGAAAAACAAAAAAAAATATAAGTGGTCCTTAATAATTTTCTAGGTAAAAATTTTTCAGAGTTTCTCATCTTAAAAGGTCGGAAATCCTAATCTTAGGTTACTCGTTGTATGAAAATATCTACAACAGTTTTGTTTCAGTTATTATTTAGTCTTATTAGAATAAAATGTCTTAATTAGAAAAAATAAACTGAATAAGTCATATCTTATGTATTATAATTTCCGCAAAGCAATAAACTTCCAAGATTAAATTGCTTCGCAGAAATGCAGGACACATATTGATAAGGGGAACGCTAGTTGACTAGAAATCCATGTTAGGAAATATGTTGCCTGTTACAAGCAACGTTTCAGCTTTCGTACGTATTTTTACCGACTTCAAAAAAGGAGGTAAATAATTAGACCTGTATGTATGTGATATTGTTGAAATTTGATCATTTTAGAATATGATGATCTAGTTAAGCTTCCGAACTCGTGTCCTTAGTTTTGTAAGTATCTGTGACATACATACATGTCTGTATGTTTGACCGAGGATTTCTCAAAAACGGTAAGTGATATTGAGATTGTTATTTTTTACTTGAGTTAGGTATATTTCAACTTAAGGAACAGTGCAAGTTTCATCGAAAACGGTTTATTAGTTTTAGAGATAGAATAAAAAACTTAAAATCAAGAAAGAAATAATTATTTAAAAATTAAACCGCCTAGGTATTTGTAGAAAGAGATATATATAAATATAAATAAAGGCGTAGGAAGGAAAAGCTCTTACTTTAAATAAAAAGTAACAAATATATTGATAAAATATGAGTGTTTCTATCATCTTAAAACAGCAAGAATTTGCAACACCAAAAATATATCGGTCTATTTGGAAAATTCGTCACAACATAATTAAATATTTGGGTGTATCTAGTTTCCTGGATCAGAGGAACCTAGATGCTCCCCCTGACCCTGATTGAAACAAAATACGCTTGAATCTGTCTACATATAAATTTTTGGAAAAGTGAATACCTATAATTATTATTGTAAACGAACGGGGATCGATCGTATACCTATTCCGTAGTAAGGTAGGTATGTTAAATTCAAAAGTTATTGAATTCAAACGAACTCTATATTTAGAAATTCAGCAGAACAATACTTAATCCGTCAGTCAAATTGAGAAACACCCACTACCTATCGCGTGCCTTGTTATGAATAAACAGTAGGACTTTACATAATATCGAAATTCAATTTTAAGATATCTTCAAAACGATTTCTGTGCGTGTTATACTGAAACAAACAGAGACGCTTCAATTCCATTACCTTTCGGTTTTTCATGTTTATCGTTGTTTTTAATCGAGATAAGTAAGGAAAAGGAATCGATCGCAAAAATAATGATTTTGCCCAAACAACCGTGCCGATTGCGATCGCGCTGTAAGTATCTATAGGTTGTATACCGAACCCTGTGACGTAGGCATGCCCTTTCGTTCGCCCACGCGAACTGAAGGTAGCCGCGATACCCTTTTATACACACGCAAATAAAAGCCTAGAATTAACAATGAAATGTACTACTGAATCTTAATGTAATTCCTACAACAGTACCTACCTATCGGTTATTACTATTAAAATGTCCGTAATTAGTCGATGTCACGACCGGACACTCACGCACGCAACACAACAAACAACATTCGACACTTTATTTTAAGAGACGCATTTCGAATACATCGTTAAAACGATGCGTTTACAAACAATTCTGCATAACACTAATACTTTTTAGAGCTCTGTGTAACAGGTTTCATGGAGTCCGGACATGGCGATCGTTGAAGTGCGAGAATGGGTAGTCCTGAGTTTGTGGTGGCAAAATGGCGTGTCCGACTTACCGTTTAGAGCCGTTGCTGTGCGGAGACCATATCCGTATTGTGGCAGAGCACTAGGAGCCTCACAACAGGCACTGAAACACAGGTTGAGCCGAGTAGCTCGGACGCAAAGACAGCTGTGGGCTCCCGAAGCGGGCCTGCGCACTCCGCTGTATCGATCCCTCGGCCGTCCATTCACGTGTTGCCACTTCTACCGCCTACATAACGACGCACCGGCCCTATGTTAGACACCGATCATCATTAGATAACGCGATATTAGCCCGAGCTTCTACACTTGAAGCACTCCACTTGGACACCAATTATGTTGATGCGATAAAAAGTAAACGCGAAAATTCGAACGACGAAAATATATTTATTCTTAAAGAAAAATTAGTTTCTGTTGTACACACTGGGTAATATATTACGGGCGAGTGCTTAGGATCGGCTGTGTCTCGCCCACGCTCAAGTTATCGCTGAACCCTGAATGCTAATGACGTTGTTATGCTGATACGCGTGAAGCGGTCGATGTCACCATAGCATAAAACATCGTGAATTAAGGTGTCTAATAATACCTACTACTTTTTAATTCCTTCTAATTGCTTTTCTTTCCACAAAACGCCTACGGACGCGATCGATTAAATGTGAAACCATTCACAAACAGCACTGTTTTTCAGTACAAAAACATGTTAAATTACTACTTATCTTTATTTTTTATATATTAAACTTTGTAATGTTTCTACTGTAGGTATGTACCTACGTTACCCACAATAATCCCTTGTTTTGATGCAAATACTTCGTTCCGCGCCTAAGAGTATTGCATGGAAAATAACTACGATTTGACCTGATACCAGCGCTATAATTTCGATATTAATTCATAGGACAAATAGATATGGTAAAAATTCAATGACCTAGGGTGGTATTTAAGGTCTACGAACTTGGTTGACATACTGCTGTATATGAATGAATGAGAAGATACTACCATACCGTTTTCAGTCAGACCTGTTTAATAATTGAGGATATTTAGAAAGGTATTAGCTCTCCGGTATGCAGTTCGAATAACGATTCCTATTTTATCTAAATTATAACAATTAAAGCGCTCCGCATACGACTGCTTAATCTTGTGAATCAGTCATTACTTACTTTTACACGGCGATAAAACAAAACGCCGTGGATATTACAGTCGATTACACGAGTACTAGGCTGGCCGTAAACTGAACTGAAGCATCGCTGAGACGCCACTTGAATATTGAGCGCTGAGGTATAATCTAAGGTCGTTAGAGATTTAGAGCATTCGTACGTCTGGCGAAATAAAACACGGATTAACTTAAAGGTGGTGGGTAGCACGACAAATGACAATTAGGTAATGTGTATAGTGACGGACACCATAAAAACAAAATGGTTTTAGAAACCTCAATGACATTTTAAAAGACCTATCCATAGACACCCCACACGCACAGCTATGAGTAAAAAATTTTTTTTAGGTTTTAGTTTAATGTATGTTTTTTGACTTTTTATATCTGAATCGGAAAGCGGTAAATAAGATACACCTACTTACCAAGTTTCAGCTGTGTGATGCTAATAGTTTTGGAATAAAGTGGCTGTGACATACGGACGGACAGACAGACAGACAGACTTGCCGAAACTATAAGGGTTCCGTTTTTTGCCATTGGGCTACGGCTAATAAGATAGTACACTATCCTCCACCTTCCCGCATTAGGAAGACATTTTTTTATACTAAAGGGGTATGATAGGGTAGGTAGGCGCTTCTTCTATTCTGTCGTAGTACTATTAAGTATATCTTCAGTGGTTCTGAGCTACCCATTTTTGAAGGTATCATAAATGTACAAAAGCCCTTAATAGTTACCATACGTTAATTACCTTTATCTCGATTAAGTTCTTATGCTAGTATATGTCAAAAAATAAACTAAAAAAAGATTTTCTGCAAACATGAGTTTTAATATCTCCATATAAATAATATCGTACAAGTAAAGTGCTAAATGTTAGAACTGTACATTTTTACATTAAAATGGCTCAATCAGGTTTTATTGCTCCTTGATACTACTCTACGAGTACTTACTACCGAGTACTACACACAAATTCAATTTACCAGATGATATAAAAGAGCAAATACACCAATATTTGTTACGACTTAGTGATTAGTTGATGAAATTGCTTATAAACTAAATTATTGTTCATTTGACATTTGCATTTTTGTATGTGAGTGAGTTCAGACTGCTTTTAACAAGGAAGGATTCGGATTCGGTTGTTCTGAATAGAAAATATAAAAAATCAGACCCAAACCCAAACCGAATGTCTTATCGAACGGTCCTTAATCGCCCTGCAGTACTATAAATCTAATTGATATGTTTGACAAGAGCTTAAAAAGTAACAAAACAACATGAGAAAACACTATTAGAGACTTGTTAACCTACTCGTTTAGTAATTAAAGCCTTAATAAACATTGTATAAAGTACGAAAGAACGACACATTTAATTTATACAAAAGTAGTAAAATAAAATCAGCATCATTAACAGCACATTCCGGAAACAAATAGAAAGAGATAACGCTCTACAAACGTGAACGTTTTGCGGAGCGTCGTCTTTGTCACACAAAAAATAAATTGGGCACCAAAACGACTCATTGAAAGTCACGTGATTATTGACGAGTACTGTTACAAAAAAGAAAAAAAAACACAATCACTTACGTAAATAAAATAAATACACCTACATGTATAATAAGAATCTTTCAATACTTTAAAATGTGTGTAAAAGCATTAAACATACTTAGAATGACGTAGCACGATCATAGATTTTTTATTGGTTCTTTTCCTGAGGTTTTGAACTAAAGCAAATATATTATTTACACTTATTAGACACTAGCAGTCCCACTGCGACAGCGTCCGCACATTTTGAGTTTGTTCCGTAGCAGCGTGGTGTTTAAGCTCAAGCCCCGATAAATAAGCTATTCAACACAAAAATACGTTTTTAAATCGATCCAGTAGTTCCTGAGATTAGCACGTTCAAACAAACAAAGAACTCTTTAGCTTTATTATATTAGTATAGATTTATTACGTGTTTAGTAAGTGATGTTTTAAACTACATACATATTGCCTATCTATTAGAACTAGTCATTTTCTGAAAATCGACACTGAATACTATATACATTTATACAATTTTATATATAAAATCCGGGCAAGACTAATATAGCATTCGTATTATGGACTGGTATTTTTATATAAATGATAATTGCAATCGAGTATGGTGAGTGAGCAAATAATTACTTCTAACAGGTACAAAATAATGAGGCACCGTGTGATGTTTGTCTGCTTAATTATTACTATAAATTACCATTAAAACCGAGTTCTGATACTTAAATTAATGTATAAATAAAGCCCTTAAATTAGTAAGTGTAAAATTTAAAACCTAAATCGCTCATAGTGATGACAGCAACTACTTTTAAAATACAAATTAAACATTACAATAGTCACGTAATTATAAGCATTATTCGAAAGCTGGGAATACAACTGAAACACACCGATATGAACATTATTAAACAATACTTTTCATCAAAAATATCACAAATTAAATTGATTGTAGCTAAGCCACCATTACTTTCGCGTCGACACTAAACTAATATGAACAAACCAACTAAAAATTCGAGTCAAATAAGTCTTGTAAAACGGAGTCTAACCATAAAACTAAACGGCAATTTCTACCAATTATAAAATTTTAGTGCAATACTGTAAATCGAGCCAACAGCTCATAGAATAAAAATCTCACTTGCATGCATAATAAAGGCACAATGATTACAAAATTTAGGTAACCATCTTTGCACTAGAATCATCACACTAAAGTTTAGCCGTTCAGATAATGCTATTATGACGTTGTCAATTTTGATACAGTATAGGAAAATTGTCAAAATCTGGAAGTTTGACATTCAAACAAAATAGCATTTTACAATGTGTATTTTCGAAAGTTGATTAAGGCCGTCTTATTCCGTCAAATTATCTTATAAGCCCCGCCCCCTTGTTAAAAGTGCGGGGCGCTTCCCCCACCAGCACCCCCGCACAAAACTTTTTCTGTCAACTTTGTCTTACAAATCACGTGTATAATTAAGCCATCTAGTGTTTATTTAAGGAACAAAATTTTCTTGAATAAGATACTTCATGCGCTTTTGTAAGTAACATACCCACGCCATCTAGCAGAACCCCTAAGAACTTTTACAAAATGGTTTCTTTAGTACACCATACATGCTTTTTAGTCTAAACGTTTATCGAAAGAACAAGGAACGCATAGAGTGGCATAATGATACAAAAAAGAAACTCTTTTTCACCGGTTATTTAATTCTCACACGACTGGTCAGCACTTTATGCCAGCAACCTGTAACCATTATAAAAACAAGAAAGAATATCCGATAACATTTATTATATTCTTTATTGCACTTATAAGATGTACAGAAAATAGGTACAAGAAGTCACAATGTGAACAAAGGTGGGCTTATCCCTAAAAGAGACCTCTTCCAGCCAACCCATAGGTGTAGGAAATGTAATGTGATAACATTTAGGTGGTTTTTATTAAGATCCTTTTTGTCGACACAGTTATAGTCTCACTACTATCTTCCATCAGTCTTCCAATTGATGATGACTGAAGACCATTACAGATATGGCACTTCAAATTTAGGGTTCCGTACAAACCAGTAGGTATATAAGTCAAAGTTCACCCATCACGAGAATTTTGTCATGGTATTTTTTTACACACTGAAATTCATAATATTACAAATCATCATCATCATTCTCTTGCCCTGTTCCCAGTTTATCTAGGGTCTGCGCAGTATGTTTCACGCTTCCGTTTAACATTACAAATATGGAAAGCTAAATTAAAGACAAAGATTTCTTTATCGTTTCAGTAATCCTTTAATAATATCAAAGTTATTTATTTACTAGTCGTCTCCCGCGACGTCGCCCGCGTATATTTTGGATGTCCCGTGAAATGGTTCAAAGTAATTACTATCGAGGTCACCCACACCTTACCACGCTTAAAATACTTGCTTAATATCAGCTTGAACTATAAAAATGACTTGACTATCATGTGTTAGAAAGTAAGAAAATAGTAAGGCAAAAGTAGTTAGTAGTAATCTCTCATTTAGATGCAATACTTTTATCGGCGAAGTTCACTATCAAAATAATATACTGAGCATTGAACTTGGCTATCATTTTTCACATTGATGTTTTTGGTGGGATATCATAACTTTTTATAGAAATATTTATTTGCTTATTCATAAATCATGAATACATATTTTGTGCAAGCTTCCATCCACTTAATTACAACGGTTTCAGACCCTACAATTAAAAAACTTTCTTTAGTTTTCAGATTTTTTACTTCGCTTACACATTATTACCTAGCTAGATGCCATATTTCAACTGTCTAGGTCATCTGAAAGAAGGTTAGATTTTTGAGCTATAAGTCAGTCAGTGAACAATTGGCGATTTTTAGACATTCATAGCTTTGTAATTTAGGGTTATTCTTGTCCTTCTGGATATAAATAAATAAACGTAATTGTATTGTAGGGGTAAAAAGTCGTGGGTTCATGTATACACACGGCGCTGAGTAACCAGTTCTTTTGCTTGAACTTGGATTGACGACGTTTTTCTCGTTTGTTAATTAGAGCACCGCACCTACACAATTACTTTGATAAACCATATATGGTTTTGCCATGTTTGACTTTTTGTAGTCTAGCTTATAGACCTTTTTTACTATAAAACTGTAATTTGGCATGGGTTTCTTTATATACTAATCACACCGCCTAAAATATGATATTTTTGGGACACCTCCCTACAAGGAATGAATTATGATGAGCATGAGTTCCTACACCGAAAGGGTAACACCAGGGTTTATCTCATAAATCGTGATAGTAAGACAGTTGAAATTTTCAGGAAGGATGTATTCATGTTGCCGTTGAAAAAACAAAAACTTAAAAAACAGTTTTTTTTCAGGTTGCTCTCATACAACTTATCTACTCTGATAATGATAATAATTAGGGGGGCTGCCCCATTATTAGGACTTCATATCTTTTGTGTGGGACTCCCTGACAACAGATATGATGTTTATGCCATTTTCATAGATAATGGTACGGAACCCTTCATGACCCCGAAGCGCCATTTGGCGCTAACTACAGGATTAATAGAATTATTATGTGTCACAAACACCAAAGTTGTTTTGGATATTCAGTAACAGCAATTTGAGGAACGGTTATAAAAATAAAATTAAGACAGTCTCCACACATTTTCGAAAGAACAAAATTGAAAAAATTATTCAGATTTGACATTTCTGAATGCAAATATAATTGGATTATACTAAGTAATCTCCATGTTCGTCGCTCAAGTCCATGTCACCAAATAAGAGATAGATAGTCAATGCATTATTACTACACGATTCAGAAAATGTGTACGTACGTACGTAAATAACATGGAAACCTGAGTTCCATACACGAAGAGAGCTAGACCGACCTTAACTTAACATCCAATGTTTGTATTTTGTCACAGGAGTCTAAATGTAAATAAATAAATAAAATTAATATAGACCTATCACCTAATAATTTTCTCCCTCCCTCAAATTCATGTAATATTTTCTCGTCTCCAATATACTAGAGTCACCAGGCCACAGCTTTAGCATTTGAGATTACTGCTAAACCTACAGTTATGGTTTAGCTCTGATTTTTCCAAATAGAGAAAATGTTCAAAACTACAATAATTTGACATGAGTGTTTTATGCTTTTTGTTTATATTGTTACTATAGAAACGGATTCATCTCTACGATTGGTACAAAAATATAGTTCATTTATTCACAACAAGTATATATGTCGCTACAGCCTATCTCTTTTTATTTTGCTAAACACGTAGAGGTTGGGGGTTCCATCCTCATGGCATTGAGGAGATTTATCCGCATGGTGATGATGTTTTTGATACTAATTTTCTTTTTGAAATTTATTTTCATTGTTATGTAGTTTTTTAATAGAATTTGCTACTTTAAAAAAAACGTGAAAATTTAATTAGTTTTTATTTTATTTTTATTTTTTTATTTTAAATGTTAAAATGTCCAAAAATTTAAATAAATACTTATTTCGTTTTTTTAAAAAATATTGTGACTATGTAGAAAAATATTCATGATACCCCCGATTTGAACTCGCGACCTTTGATTAGTATAAGACTGGTGCTGATCCAACTGAGCGTGACGCGGCGCGGCGAAATTAGCTATTATTAGTTCTTAGGTGTTTTACGTAATTAAGTACGCAAATAAAATTGCAAAAATTGACATAGGTCCAGCGTTCGCAGTGGCGTCAAGGGGAATGAGGAAATGGTATCTCGTGTTTGTCATTTGAATAAAAAGATAGCGCTATTTCTGCTTGCATGTATAGAACAGAGATGACACGACAATCAACTGTTGCGTCAAAGTCGTTGCGCGAATCACCATCGTCACAAGTGTGAGAATCACTAAATCAGTGTTTTATGAATGAAAATGTTAATAAAACTGGAAAAAAACCACGGTCCACCCTAAACATCTTTGGTGTCTAAAGTAATCTTAAAAAGACAATTGGAAGAATTTGCTGCTTGTAAGAAAGAATACAGACAAATGAAAAAAATGGACCTTTCTTTGCCTGAACATAACACCGATAAAAACTAAAAAAAATCGTTTGATTCATAGCTGAGATCTCACTTATGTGGTCAAAATGTATATTCTTATAATCCCCTGTTCCTCACATCTGTATAGCTTGAGCAAATCAAGATCAAAAAAGTCGAAATAGGTCAAATAAAGTGTTTTTAGATATTTCGTTATTCTGATCTAAATAACAAACATTTTGAAATCATTTTAACATGTATATGTGTAGAATGGAATTACCTACTAAAATATGTGATTTTCATAAATATAAGTCCAATAATTTGAAAACTACATAGAAAATACGAAAAAAAAGGGGCCCACTTCTGAGGCAATTATTATCGAGCAAAGTAATTACAATCGTGTTTCCAAACACTATCCAGCTTTCTAGTAATCTTCTTCTATAACATATATAGATTCGAGATTTAAATAATTAGTGTTTCCATGTTTAAACTCAATCGAAACATCGTAAAAATGGAATATCTGGGCCTTAAAATAAATGTACGGATACTAGACCCAAAATTATCGAAAAAAAAAAATTTTTTTTAATTTGTCAGTCATTTTTTTTAATTAAAATTTCTTCTATAATTTTTTTGATATTTCATTTTTTTTCAAAGTAGTCTCATTTGAAAGCTATACTATAGCTATAGTTTATCTATCTAATAAGAAAAAAAATACAGCCATAACTAACAAAAAAATTGTGTAAAAGTGTAGCTTTTTTATCACACAATTTTTTTTCGATAAGTTTGGGTCTAGTATCCGCACATTTTGTTTGATCAAATTTCGAAAATACACATTGTATAAACGGCTAAATTATAATATTCAGACGTGAATTTAACTATTTAGGTTTGGAAGGGCACGGCGGCGCGGGGCGGTGCGGCCGAGGCGCGGCTTCCTCATAAACCTCGTCATACAAACTCGAGCTCATATTCTGTCTGCTATAAATGCTCTGGTTACTCACCTCTCCGATCTCACTGTAGAAATTACTCGCCGTGTCGTTCACTTCGTCGTATTGCGCCTCTCGCGACGTCGACGCACCGTAGTCGCCACCGAACGCCGCGTAGTTACTGTAATCTACATTCTGATACTTTAACGCGGAGTAATTCTTAGAATTCTCCATCG
Source organism: Pyrausta aurata (assembly GCA_963584085.1). Lineage (NCBI taxonomy): Eukaryota > Metazoa > Arthropoda > Insecta > Lepidoptera > Crambidae > Pyrausta > Pyrausta aurata. The sequence goes on along the minus strand of OY757257.1, from coordinate 9,791,683 downwards.
AAACACTGAAGTTCTGCAATTTCTCCACGTCATCCTCATACTTGGGCACATAAATGTTCTTCTCGTAATCGTTTCTCGTCTTAGCGCCGGTCGGCGTCGACAGTTTTGTATAATAGTCTTTCGTCTCCAAAATGAACTGCTCCTGAACGGGGTTCATGTCGAAGTTGTTGTAGATTGGGATGTCTTTGTACCGATCGTTTGTCGCGTTACCGCCAGTAACGCACGTGGATCGCGTGTCGGCGTACACGCCGCTATTAGAGTAAATGTTTTCGCTGTTTGTATTCTTCGATCTGAGATTCAGAGATTCGGAAATTCTGTCGTCCAGCGACATTTCGGCTAACGATGTAGCGACACTGGTTTCGTTAACGTTTCTTTCTAGCGAGAGAGCGTTTGTGTTCGCGTACGTACCGGGAATGGTGCCGTAAGCGGAGCTATTTGGGAGCGAATTATTTCTATTGTTGGACGTCACGTTGTTATAAATACTGTCTGAGTTGTTTGTAGTAAAGCTATTGGCTGAGTATCGTTGAGATTCGTTGGTTTGGCTCGTGTAGTGTTGAGTGTCATAGTTCGGTCTACTAGTACTTTGTGCAGGCCAGAACTGTGAGGTGTCGAAGGGGTCGGGCTGCGCTAACGATAAATGGCTACTGCTGGGCATCGATAAGTTATCTAACGATTTAGCACCGTAAAGACTTTGGTGGTTTCTCACGCTTTGACTACTAGACGCGTAGGACGGTAGACTCTCGATGCTCGGCTCACCCCAGCTTATTTCTTGGCCTGTAATCGAAATGAAATCCTTAAAAAGCTTCAAAAAACTGTTAATTTTGCCTGTAAAACATTCTACTGATGGGCGAAGACCTCACCTCAAATATGAGGTAGTATAATACTACTCCACTCCACTAAGCGCGCTCGGTGCGGATTGGTGGAGGGGTGCTGCAATCTTGCTGTCAGATTATATCAAGCCGCCCATAGGACCTCTGACTAGAGTCAACGACTACTATCAACCAATATCAGCCTGGACCAACGTGCCTACTAAGGCACGGAGATGCTCATGATATTCATCACTTATTTAGTCTGAATGATCACCTATCCAAACACGATTGAGCCGTAAATAAAAAAAATATATAAATATGTGCCAGACAACACACCGACTGTCTAGTTTCGAAGTAAGGAATTTTCTTTCGTGTTTTAATGAAGTACCAGACGACAAAAAAAAATACTCAAATACAAATGCTCGTGCTCATCACACAAACATTTGCCCCTTGCGGGATTCGAGACAAAAGCGCTAACCACTGCTCAAACGTGTCGTCGTGTAGTAGGTTAACTTCCGTATCACTACCAAAGCGCTGATATCACTGCTTTATGGGCACCTCACCTCGCTACTGGCATTAAATATCGACATTAAATCACTTTCAATTATTATTATTTTGAAGATTTTTCAGATTTTTACCTATTTCAGGTACATCAATGGGCTCGTCCAATATGGATACGTTCTGGCTCGGAGGTTTCTTCGTAGGCGATGAGAGCTTCGTCGACGGCGGGAGATCCAAATCAATCAGTAGATCTTCTTTCACTGAAATTATTACAATCATGATTTGAATAATGAGATCATAATCTAGCTAGTTAGATAATATTGAAGCGGTTTGTAAAACCTATGGTTTCGTTTTCTGAGCAACGTCAGGTACCTATAGTTTTTATTACAAAAGTATGACCGAGTTACATGGACACTATAATTAAACCGCTTTATTGAGACTTCGCCTGCGGGGCGGCGGGGCGCGGGGGGAAACGATAGCGGGTCATGCAAGGGATGAGGGCGGTGCGGCAACACCCGCCCGCGCCGCTCACTAACCGCGCTCTCGTCTCCCCCCGCACCCCGCCGTAGTATTTACTGCAAGTATTCCCGCCTCAAGTAGACGCTGGTTGAGTTGATTCAATGGTGCGATGCACAGCAATAATTTTCTATCATCCATGTAAATTAATTAACTTAGTTAAAACTTTTGAAATAAGCATCTCTCGTAAACCTCTAGTCGGTAGTCTCTCCCCTTCTAGCACTCTATCATTAACTAGAAAGGAATGTCTTGATTGTTTACAAATGTTGGACTAGCAAAAATGACTTTAGTTGAAGTGCTTGCTGCCGGTATTCCCTTCACAACTACTAAACGAGTTACTTTCATAAACTTATTAAGCTAATCCATATTATAATTAATTACCTTGGTTCAAGCTCTTGGAGTACGCATCCCTCGCGGACCGCGTCAGTCTTAACCCTCCTAGCGCTCTGTCGTTGACTAGCTTGTTATAATTAAAGTGTTTGCTGCCAGTATTCCCTCCGCGAGTATGCGCTGGCTGAGTTGATTCGATGGTGCGACGTTTGCGCAGGACCACTTCTAAATCGTCTGAGGACCCGTTGGCTGTGACGGCCGCTGGGGAATTTGTTGATGCTGTGGGGTGAAACGATTTTGTGGTTAGATTTGTAGTTTATAGTAGTTACTATTACCTATATCATTTATGGTTTTAGTCGTATATTGTCATCGTTGCTTTTGGATATGGAAATAAATTAGATTTTATGAAGAAGGGCACTAGTACCTAGTCTACTTTATTATTTGCAGTCTTTATTGGCCATTATTTGGCATAAAATTAAATTGTTTATCTATTTAGGAAGAAAAATACCGTCTGTTATTTATATTGTTTTAAGTTGTTTCCATACGAGTAAATCAGTTTTTATCAGTAACTAAAATTATGCTCTTCCTCGCTACAAACAATGCGGAAATATATCAAGCAAAGTGACAGAACATGAATTTTATCTGAAAATGACATGTACAAATTACTCATCTCTATATTTACGATAATACGAAATATTTTGAGCGTTACCTCACTCATGTTAGTTTACTGAAATATTTTATCACTTTTTTAAAACTCTTTTGTTTCATCTATTCATTGTGTACGTCAGGTGCTTGGGTGCACAAACTACACTCTAATAAGAATACTTTTTGCATATCATAGTATTTGAACATGCCACTTGTTTCGTTTCGTACCATCATCTATCACCAGTTTAATACGCAGTATTGTCTGACTAACCACGCATTATCTTGAAGACTATGAAGTCCCTGTCTAGACTACGTACCCATTATCACTTAGCATGCAGGTGTGATTGAAGTCACGCAATACTCTTAAATGTAACAAATGCATAGCGGCTACAATGAGAGACACGGATCAATTTGGAGGTCTTTGACACAAGAACTAATTACCATGTTTCGTGACTAACGTTTACAATTTTGGATAAAGTGCTCGATACACTTTTTAGTATGTGGATGACATCATTGTGTCTTGAAAAGGTTTACATAGTATTTACATAAAATACTGTCGGTAAGATACATCGAGGATTACTTATGTAAAGCATGTGTAGGAAATTACAGTGACGTCAGAGTCGTGCATATTGTGTCACAACTTCGATGATCTACCCAAATAATATGGATATAACACACCAAACATTATGGGATAGGCTACAAGTGATAGTTCAACAACAGATATAATAAACTAGCGGTTCCCCGGACTGTGTCCGCGAGTTTTGAGTTTGCTCCCTCCCCTCCTGTCGCAGCGTGATGTTTTAAAGCCTAAAGCCTTCCCCGACAAAGAGGCATCCAACACAAAAATATTTTTTTAAGTCAGTCTAGTAGTTCCGGAGATGAGGGCATTAAAAAAAACAAATCGGTGGACAATCTCTTCAGCTTTATAATATTAGTATACATAGTAAGGGTGATATACTAGCGGTAACTTATGCTTGATTTAACATTAAATGCATTTTCTATGAAGTCACGAGTATCGGAAAGCTACATATGTCTCATATCTGTCAACTTGCATCCAATATCTACATGTATAGTTAATCGAAGCGGCCACACCATCAATATTCAAACAGGCACAGCATGTTTGCACAGGGGGCAGGCCACATAACTCAATTAGTCACTGTTCGCTATCGAACACATCTATTTACAAGATTAGCGGTTCTCAATGTCACACTAATGTGACACTGTAGTTCTATAGTAAACACAAGGATTATGTGTAACATATTATGGCCTAATAAATACTAAGTTTTCTGTTGACAGCTTCACTTGGAAATACAGATTGTAAAGCGGCCTGCATTCAAATTTATTGAAATTGAATGACTTGTTTCTCTGCATGCTCGCAGAAAAAGATTTTAACAATCGACCCGCCTTTTGTACAGTATGTTGCGATAAAAGTTTACGAATTAAACTCAGCTCAGGGATCGATAGACCGACGTTAACAAAAAAATACAAAATAATGTTAATAAACACATCCGTGGGGGTTTAATAGCATTAAAGTTAAATTCTGAGGTAAAGGTACTAACTTTTTTATTTAGAAAATGCTAAATGTAAAAAATATTTAAATCAAATAGTTAAGACATCTTTGGTTAAAATGTTTTTCGACACGTGTCTTATCAATAAAGAATGCTAAAAATAAAATGTGAATAAGCAAATTTATTCAATGTTTACAATAAAAGTTACACATGTTCTTCGTCACAGCGACACTAATTAGCATAAGAGCGTCTTAACCCATGAAAGTAAAAACAAATGCGTACGCGCACCTATGACGACCTTCCGACCGCCGTAGAAGGAGCTAAGGCGATACACTTGCATAATCATAATGACGATTATGATAGAACCATAATATTATGAATAGTACTATTCATACATAATGGTACGTATGGTAACGTCTCTCGCGGCTGACCACCTATAATCTCTTGCACCTCGCGTCTTTTGTTTTAAGTGAGTCCGTTCGTGTGCCGTGCGTGCTAACAATTTTACGATTTTTGACCGTTGAAAAATGGTTAAGCACGAGAGATCTCGACCGTAAACACACACATACATAGGCTTATGATTCAGTTTTAGGGCTAATCTTACTAACCTTTTCGTACTGGGGAGTCTGTTTGTGGTTTTTTGCTCGTGGGTGTATGTTTGCTCTTGCTTGATGCTATTAAAGTACTGAAAACAATACAAACGGTTAAAAATTATGAAATAGAAAGAAATGAAATCATAACATGTATCTCTCATTTCTCTAGCACTTCTCCCTCTGCACGTCTACACACGTATCATGTTTTGTGTAAATAAATACACTGATTTTGGATTATTAACCTTAGTTAATAATACGCACAGTGGTCTAATCTTATGGCTAAGAGCTAAAAACACCCCAGCTAATCTATGACCAAAATTAAAAAGCGCGAACGAAGTCGCAGGGTACTGCTAGTGAATGAGTCAATACATGTAAATCCCAAAGCCGTTACTTGGCGTAATTTATTCCTCTTATCTAAAACTGAAACAAATGCCTAGACGTTTTTTCCTACATCCTTATGGAATGGAATTATTGGTAGATAAAAGTTTTACCTCGGGAAAAGGCCGACTTCCAATGTCCGTTGGTTCTGCCCCTTCCACCAATGCAGTTCTGGTCTTTTGTCTATGAGCACTATTGCGTCTCCCGCCTCAATGGTCATTTGGCCTTGTCTCCGGTAACTATAAAAATAAAACACATTAAGGACTGTTTTACCAACAACTAATAAGCACTGACCAACAAAAAATTCAAATATGGAACTCCATATCGAAGTAGTGGACAGATAACGTTAACCAGAACTTATTAGGACATTGTGAAACAGGCCGTTAAACAACATAATAACGTCATAAATATAAACGATCGCTATCATGACAGTTAATTGATCGAAAGTTAAGAATTTTTAGTACAAAATGTTAATAACCATGAAATTGGTGAAAAATCACGCGTAACTATTACTTTCTAAACGATATTTTTAACGTTTCATTACGAAACGAGAGTAGGTTACAACGGAATAGTTAAATTAACGAATACATTGATAATTATATTGCGATAGCAATATACATTGATAATTATATTACAATTAACATATAAATCATAATAGCCGTAACAATTAGCGGTATTATTAACTGTACCGTGAGTAAAATTATTGCAAAAAGTCAGAGAGAAAAAATATGTAGTTACCTTTCAATTAAACAATCGCCTAGTTAGAATTTCACTCTTACTGTTTTCCTTACCAAGCATATGTAAGCATAATGTGCTTCTAATCACGCAATCTAGTGCATTTTGTTACTCGATAGTAGCTAATGTCATGGCAATGAGAACCTAGGTACTGAACCCAAATAGAAACGATTAAAAACTGTCAAAAAGGAAACACTGGCCGCAAACAAACCATGACGTATTATCCAAAAAGGTCGCGCGTCATTTGTTTTCTCACCAAACCGCGGTGGCTTTTTCGGACTTGTTGGTGTCAAAAGACCGGATAATAATTTTCCAAAAAGGACGCATATTTATAAATAGGCTTCGCCCATCTTAACCGATCGCTAAAGATTTGTAACTGTATTTCTTTCGGATGTTGAGAGATTAAACTCGGTACATTGATGAGGTAATGAAGCTTACGCGTTAAAGGAAGAATGGGTTGCCAATATTTCGGTGGCCGAGTGGTATAGGCATAGGCCCGGACAAAGGGTAAGACAAAGGGTTCGAGTTTTTGTCGGTCGTTGCTTTTTACAGCAATTTATAGGACGGGTTTAATTTGTTTTTCTTACCTCAACGCAGCAATGGCTGTCTCAGACTTGTTGGTGTCCATATACCGCATGATGCCGGCGAATGTCGGCCTCTCCTTGGGGTTGAGGTCCCAGCACTGCATCATTAGCATGTAGACGTCAGGTGGACACGCGTTGGGGGCTGTGAGACGCTGGCCTTCGCGCATTATGAGGCGGAGGATCTCTGAACCGTTCAAGCCTGAGAACAAAATTAGGGTTAATGATTTGGCACAGTGCGGTCTGCGGTCCGGTCAATTTTGTATGGACCGTACCGCAAGCCGCAACCAGTGTGCCAAATCCTTTATTATGGCTAGGACTTTCCGGCAACGTTTAGGTAGGAATTTCTATACATACTAGCGGTCCCCTGCGACCGTGTCTGCGAGCTTTGTGTTTGCTCCCTCCCCTCTCTTTACAGCATGATGTTTTATAACCTTAAGCCTTCCCCGATAATTAAGCTATCCAAAACAAAAATAATATTTTAAATCGGTCCAGTAGTTCTTGAGATAAACGCGTTCAAACAAACAAACTCTTCAGCTTAATAATATTAGCATAGATCGAAAACGTATGCGCTCGATAGATATCGCGTCTTAAAAAAGTCAACCTATTTTTAACAAAAGAGATTGACTTTTTTAAGATGGAGGAAAGTCATTAAAGCCAGGGTAGATCTTTATCTTCTTCTTATCTTAGTTAGCTGGTACTGTCCCACTACTGGGCAAAAGCCTTCCCCAAACTTCTCCAGTGGTCGCGGTAGATCTTTATCTATATTCTAAAAAAATGGAAATTTATTTTTAAAATTCAGGCATATTTCCTATACTAATTCTTAAGTTAATAGATAGATATACCTAAATATTTCGTACAAATAACCAATACGTTCTTATAATAAGACATGCTCAATCCTACTACAAGACAAGAAAGTAGTAGATTACGTTATATTATGATGAATGTGAACGAGCAATGTTAGAGTTTACAAATAACGGGCGTGATTTATGATCACACAATCTTCAGATTTGAGCGTTTAAATCTACATTCTTCGTACGTACGTATAGTATCTTACAAGGGATCTATGTAGGTACAAAATTTGTAGTACAAATGCAGGAGGAATAACTGAAGTCTGACCTGGGGAAATGAAAAGATTTTTAAATACTTATTTCGAGGGACTACAATTAAAAACCAGTTAGCAAAGTATCCCAGGAATTATCTCACCTCCGTATTACAACAAGAAACATAGTAGTCTAATTTGGTAGTAATAAATAAGTCATTCGTTTTGCTCATTATAGGTATCAAAAGGATCGAGCATCGTATTCTCACGTATGATCGGAAGTGTATCAGTTAGGTGCGGTCATAGTCTGGCCTTCGGGCATTATTCGCCAAAGTATCTCTGACCGTTCAAGCCCGAAGGAGGTCAAGTTAAAACGTTACGATGACGTTTGATACTGTTACGTTATTGCATTGTTTTTAGCGCGGGAAATGCGTTACGCATGCACCTTTGAAAGTTAATAACTTCCATTCATACAAAAGAGGCTTTTAACTCGGCCGGTCTTCTATTGATAGGCAGACACCAGACACTTACGGCCGGTTCCACAATGTCTAAATAAGATCTAGTTAGCGTTATCTGTCTAAAATTTTATAAGAAATGACGTTCTATATTAGAATAATTCGTTGGTTAGTGTTCATTTGTCGATGGTGAAACAGGCTCTTTCTCTACTCAATAATGTAGTACATTATTAGAACTAGTTCCAACTAAATTGGAGGCTAGGCAATAATATCGGCTACCTTATCGGTTTAGGCAAACTGTGAACAATCAATATCAAATAACCTTCAACTGCAGGAAAACAGTTGAAATATTGTAATCTGTAAAGAAGTCCTTCCTTTATCCTGTTCAAGGCAACACGCATCACACGTGGCCGGCCTTTACATTGGAAATTTACTTACGCCTACGTATTTTTGCTGCTTTGAAAAACAGTCGCAACGATTTCTGCGCGCGTAGACGTGTGAGATCATGACATACCCATATGTAACTTATTAATTACTGCCTTTAGGCATTTCCATTCTACACAACTAAAGATAAAAATTACTATATTTTAATCGTTATTCAAAAGCATGTCAAAAAAGCTTCGTATCTATCTAGAGCAGGGTTTCCAAAAGTATAATTCGCGACCCTCTGTACCTAGTGTTGACCGCGAGCGAGGCTTCGTAGCAGTGGCTGGTGTCGTAGCAGTCTATGTTATTAACCTTTTGACTTCGCCGCAGAATATAGTACCGATAGTTAGATGGACAGACGCTCTAATTTCAGAACCGAATATCACACTTACCCATCGAAGGCTCCTCGCCAAATGTGTACATCTCCCACAGCGAACATGACATACCGTACACACTTTCTTCATATAACGGAAACATCAACATAGCTGCATCATCCATAGTCCTTTACATCCTCGTCATAATATATATTATGGTATATATAGATATATGTATTTATTCACTGAATAGATATGTATTTATTTATTATTAATGTATTTATTATATCGCTTGTATTGTGTATGTATATGTAATACTATGTTAGTGTATATTGCATTCATTACTTATTGTATTTGTTTTGTTTTTATTATATTGTAATAGATTGTTTATGTATTTTGAATTTATATATAATCTAAATGCTTATTAATGACTAAATACATTTCTTTGTCGCACCGCCCACAATCATTTCTGCTTAGCCCAAAGGTATGACTGGTAGAGAATGCCATACGGCATTAAGTCCACCTTTTGTACAGTTTTTGGTTGTGCAATAAAGTATAAATAAATAAATGAATAAAAACATACCGACATCGGAAGCGTGTGAAAACTGGCGCGTGCGCAACGATTCGGGTGTGCCGCTGTCTCATTGGAGATTATTGGACTATTAAAGACCAAAGTCTACACGAGATTACAGACATGACACACTATATAGCAATGACATTTTGAAAGTATTTAGTCTTTGCAGCCGTCGCTGATGTAACTTAGCTTCGTAGCAGACGCCGATGCTGTAGCAGTCGATGGTGTTGATTGCTAGATATCGTAGCGGACGCCTCTTAGCAGTCTCAAAAGACGTATGCTAGACTCAATCAAGACTCGAATCAAGCGCTGACGCGCCGTAGCAGTGCCTAGTGGTGACCGCGAGGCTTCGTAGCAGTGGCTGGTGTCGTAGCAGTCTATGTTTATTAACTATTTGACTTCGCCGATCGTTAGATTGACAGACGCTCTAATTTCAGAACACACTTACCCATCCAAGGCTCCTCGCCAAACGTGTACATCTCCCACAGCGCCACAGCGAACATCCACACATCGGATGCGTGTGAAAACTGGCGCGTGCGCAGCGACTCGGGCGCGCACCACGGGAACGGCACGCGCCGCCGCTCGCTCATTACGTAGCAGTCGTCCGCGTCTGGTAGGGCTCGCATCAGACCAAAGTCCCCGATCTTTACCTGATGGATGAACAGTCACATTGAAATTGGCATAGTAATCAATTTAACGATTCATATCTGTGTAGCATAGTCTAAACTCACTTACATAAGTAAGTATAATGAACTAGATTGCAAATTGAAACTATTTAAAGGCTGACACAAGCACAAGTAATAACATTATCTTGTCTATTAATTAAAATCACATTGCTTGGTTTCTGTCATTTCTGATTTGAGTGTGAGTGTTTTAATTCATGTTAAGAACAATCATAGAGTGAAGTTACAATTTCAATACAAAAGATAATAGTTTACATTTCTTACACCTATGTTCACTGATATGAAACAGAGCTCAAAGAAACAATTCAGTGTGAAGTCATCAGCAATAATTACTTTTATCATGTGAAATCACTACACTTTTAATTATTGTTGGCTATTATGTAGCAATCAATGCAGGTTTCACTTACCAGTTCTAATGTAGAGAGCAAAATGTTTCTGCAGGCGAGATCTCTGTGTAAGAATCTGTTTTTCTCCAAATGAGCCATGCCGGCGGCAACTTGACCGGCCCATTTTGATATGAAGTTTAATGACACTTTGCCATTTTGAGCTCTCAAATAGTCCAATAGTGCTCCCATGGGGGCCAGTTCACACACCATCATAAGAGGATGGAACACCACTCCATGGAGTTTGATCAAATTAGGATGTTTCAGACTATGCATTGCCTCAACCTCTCGCCGAAAATCATCATAGATGCCAGGCTGTGTGAATGCATCTGCTTTTAACACCTTTACTGCTACAGGAACTGTTTGTGCCCCCTGGCTTGAAACTTTCCATTCACCTTTTTTTACAACTCCAAATGATCCATTACCTAGTTCGTTTTGCAGTCTGTAATATTGTTGTCAAATGAGTAAGAATAAATAGGGTTTAAAATATATTTGCACTAACTAATCTATTAAAGGCGTCTGCCTACTTCACCATAGCTTTACCATTACCTTGACCATGCTAGTAATGTGTAATAAAAAAAATTAATAAGTTTACTGTCTTTGTATTGAAAACTATGACACTGATTCTAGATAGTTTCATCACCAATCAACAACATCGCCTTAGCCTGCAAAATATGCTCATGCTCTATTGTGTTCAGTGGGAAAAGTGGTCATGGTATGGTATGGTGTAGTGAGCCCATACCTTAATACTCAAAACTAACTAATACTCACACAATATCTTTTTCTAAAATAATGCATGTAGTCCTCGGATCTGCCTCTGCAGCTGGTTTCAAGGCCAAGTCAGTCTTTTCTCTAGATATTGAACTTGATGATGAACCAAAAAGTTTGTTCCAAAATTTGCGATTCCATAGCTGAAGTTTTTTCTTTCTTACAGCATCCAACAATCTTCGAACCCCTGGTTTACTTATACCAATTTTTTCCAAATCTTCAGCATGCACATAGTCAAAGTGAGCCAATCTTGTTATCTAAAACCCAGATACATAATTGTATTGCACAAAAATTTCGTTGCACTACGCAAAAGTAATTATTATTCTCATTACTTACCTGCAACTGATCTCGGATTGGTAAATAAAATTGTTCCAATTGGACATTTTGTAGAATTTCGCATAGCCAGTCCGTGCCTGATTCCATTTTAATATGATAATTTACAGCTTGTAAAAGATAGAAAAGGTAGCATCTCAAGCAGGAAGTTATGAGTTACGACTGCGGAGGATGGGAGAGCACCGTTTTAACTGCCACAAATACTTAAATACCTACTTATTTATTAATAACTTAAAGGAAATATATCACTTTTTATTAATAAACTAGACGTAAACACTTATATCAGCTAAACGACATCGTATTTTAAATGAAATTCACAAAAAACAAACGGAACGAATGCATTTCCCAATAATCGCACTGACGTTTGTTTGACAGCATCGCGAACCCTGAACTGACACCTTAGGCACAGATTATAAAAAGTTTCGTAAGTCATATTGACAGATGGTACGGTCCGAATCGGCAGGATGTGCCGTCGTGCCGTGCGTGGGTCTGGCTGGGTGGTGGACAAAAAATTCATAGCGAACTTTTAGTGCCATAATAAGTACTAAAACCTTTGACTCTGGCAGAATAAAAAAGTTATTCTTCTCACTGCATTTTTAAAAGTTTCTGAGCATGAGCATAAATAAATATTATAACCTTATGGACCTAACGACCACCCCGGGGGTGACTCTTCTAACTTTAATTTTAATTTAACAATACCTACTTAACTACACAACTTCAGAAAGAGAAGCAGTAAAATTGAGCTTCAGCCACTTAAAAATGTTTGGAAATCTAATTATGAAAACCATTGAAGAAATAATAACAGAAAACATAAGTAACGCGAACAACAAATAAATATTCAGTTTTAAAGTGCCTATTATGTCACTTTTAAAAATCACACAATCAAAAAGTTTGTCACAAGTTGTCATTAGTAAAGAATCCACAAAAATATAAAAGTGCATGTTTGATATTTGAGCTGTACTATTTATTTATAATATTAAAATGCAGAATTTTTCAGATGAGAGTATTTCTCCGATAAAAGTTGTAGATTTTGGTTCTATACCCGTGGACACAGTTTCAGAGAAAATTATTGTTGTGGAAAATTCAACAGAAGTTAGTCCTGTTTTGCAATTAGCTTTTTTTTTATAATCTAGGGAAGACACTTACATAAAATTACAAAAATAGTTAAAAACGTTTAATCAGCACCAAATCAATTACAAATAATTCATACATCGGCAGATATTAGCGTAGGTAATAGTAGTATAACGACTTACCTACTGAACCAAGTAGGCTCCTCGCTCTGATGGTGCACCATACACATTACCTACATGGTACTATTAATACGATCATGAATGATCATCATAACTTCTGAAGTTTTTCTATACTCATTCGAACCAATGCTTTTAACGGAACCGTGAAACTTAACAATTTTGAATATCTTGCAGAAAGTTCTCTCATACCGCGTGTCCTTGATGTACATATTGAATAGCATTGACAGAGTATTTAAGCTGAGCATCACCTCGACTCCTGTGAAGCCAGGGGACAGTGCTGATGTGAGGATATTATTCAGGCCCCGTTTGGCTGGCCAGTCATATACAGACTATTATGTAGTTGAAGACACTTCTGGAAATGTATATAGGTTGACCGTCGTGGGTAAATGTTTTGGTAAGTTCATTTTTTCTACTGACAAGATGATTCAGACCTTCCTTGATAGGCAGACCTAGCTAGACTCAATCAATCAGCAACTCTACTTACCAAAACGACGTCTTCTTTCGTATGAGCTATAAAACTCTGTTGTACCTCCATGAAGAACCATTTAGCGCCTGATTTTACATTCGGACCGTTTCGAAGAAATTACAATACAAATAGATACAAACCTCAAATGTAGGTACCTAAATACTACTTATAAACTCTATCGGACACGCATTACAAAATGAAATATGATTTTTGAATTGTAGGCGGTTCGAAGCTCAGATCCCGCCTAAACCTTAAACCTCCAGCTTTGGTAGTCTTTCTATAAGTATCACTATACTCGTAGTATTATAGTACCTACATACTCCCATAATACTTGCCGACTGTAGAAATGTGGAAAGGCGTAACATTTACGATTTACCTACGACTTGGTCTCACGCTTCAGGCCCAGAAGTACACCTCAGCAAAAAGAAGCTAATTTTCCGAGTGTGTAAGAATGTGTCGGAGCACCGGAAGGCGGTGATAAACATCGTCAACCGATCCGCGGTAGAAACCACATACCAGTGGCTGCTACCTTTAGCAGGGCAGGGGTACTTTCAGGTAAGAAAACATCGCCACTTTCCAGTATAAGGAAATAGGTGTTTGTTGAATTTTAAATTGTTTTTGTATCCCGCACTAAGTACGCATCTGAAAAGATTTCGTAAATCATCACGCTGCATTGCAATTTTATAGCAATACTGAAATTGGGTGGGTTTTTTTTTATATCGAAACATGAACCAAAATACCTTGAAACATGGAAGAAAGATGCATTGATAATGTACTAATAAGAATTGACAACTTTTTTTCACATCGTGTATTTTGCAAAGCTTCATCCACAGAGCTGGATATGATCATAATTTCTTTGTTACTTATTCCCGTATCTTAATAAGGCATCAATAAAACTCCAAAGTTTTAATTACTTCTGTTTATATCTAGATCTCCACCGGCAACTGTGGTCTCATCAGAGCAAACGAAACGATCACGACGAACGTTATTTTCTCCGGCACAGCTCTCGGGATCTACACTGGAGAACTTGTCTGTCTAGTTTTGAATCAGGTAACTTTGCCACTTTTTATGAAGTACCTTGCGTAGTTAAGGCCGTACCTCACCGAGACGCCATGGACATCGCCGGTAACGTATCCAATCAAACTGATTATATCGAAATTTATGGTACCTAACTCACTTAGCGACGGTTTAACTACCATACATTTCAATATTATCTGCTTGGATACGTAGCCGGCGACGTCGCCATGCGTCACGGTGAGGTAGGACCCTTAGACCACTTTACTTACTTAATTGATGACTTATTTTCTTACAACTTACTTAACTTGTAGTGTAGTTAGAATCTTTGGTACGACCGACCGTACGACTTTCCGTTCTTAAGCATTGGGAAGCACTACATATTTTAGGTACCTATCCGGAGTTTACTTCAACTGGATCCCAATCAAAGTAAGACTTAGCCAGTGAAAGTACGTAACAGATGATAATTATTTTCAGGGACCTTTATTCCTAAACGCTCTAGCAACAGTAGTTTTGCCAGGCAACCCTCTCTTCAACATCAATGATCATGTTTTCGAAAAGAATTGGAAGCGTAAGAGTCGCTTCACCCACCTCATGGAGAACAGTTTGAATCGGCTGGCTTATATTCCACCTGCCTCTGTGTTTGAGAGATATCTGGACTTCGGTATGGGCAGTGTCACTGATATTACGAGAAATATATCGCAAACTTTATGTGTGACGAACCACGAACCAGATGATGGTTACATACAGTGGATGCCAGGTTTGTGCTACCTGTTGTAAGAACCTTACATAATATTTCAGCTACCTGTCAAAACGAATCCGACCGCGAATACAATTGCATGCTTGTAAACAACAACGGCGCTATTTCAGATTCATTGATGATTATGGGTATACAAATTGTTGAAGTTTTGCCTAAAACAATATTAGTAATTCGGATTATAACAAACCTAATACGATAATTATTAGTTTATTGTTGTTTTTATAGTGTTTTGTCACCATACAAACTTAATAATATAAATTGCACTTGTAAAAAGACAACTGTGACTCTGTGACAGACGAGGAATTGAACCCCGTGTCTTACGCAATCCGGGCGTATGCCTATACCACTCGGCCACCGTCACCGGCAATCCGGGCGTATGCCCGGATTGCGTAAGACACGGGGTTCAATTCCTCGTCTGTCACAGAGTCACAGTTGTCTTTTTACAAGTGCAATTTATACGATCATTATTTCTTTATAACATTTTGTACTAATTACCTAATATCAAGTATCTGTAGCTTGTGATTGTAGATAAACTTTAACGAGTCTATTGTCGTGGCGCACTAGAAGCCTAATATGAAACGAAAGGTAAAGTACTAACTGATTACACGAGGTAATCATTTGACCACGTGAAGTAGGTACTTCTTGAATGTTTATTTAGAAAACTCTCATTCATCAATGTCACAATCGTTGCAACCAAACAAACTCGTTGGCCAACTGACCCATAAAGCGTCCAGTCACATCTGCCATACAAAAACCAGACGTACAGTATTTTTAGACCAATATTCTCGTTGCAGATCCTGATAATATTTTTATAATAGATCCAATTGACACGGTAATCCCGCCGAACGAATCTAGACTCTTCACCGTTAGATTTAGGTAAGGTTTTCCACTGTTATAGCCTAATAAATAATGCTCAGAGCTTGCACACAAAAATCCGATGAGACATCAAAACTTTGCAAACTCCGATCAAGTAGCTTATTTATTTACACTTTATTGCACACCAAAATTTGTATGGATTAAAGGGCATAATATGGCATTCTCTACCAGTCATACATAAGCTTCTTAGTAGGATTTCCCTAGATATTTCGCATCGCAGTTTTGTGTAAGGGCTCATAGGTAAGAAGCAGGTAAGAAGGTAGGTAGGTAGCACTTTACGATTATGTACAGACAAATAAAGTCTTAAAAGATGAAATAAGAAACCAAAAATTGCGCACGGGCGGGACTAGAACCATCATCTATCTGGCTAATAGGGCCAACTGCTCTTACCGTGCTGGTCAGTCCGACCTTGCGAAATTCTTGGTCTCTTACGGATACGTCATTGGTGACGTTCTAAACCACCAAACAAATCCATTGTCATTAATAGCTTATCCTAAAACATTTTAGACCTAAAATCGCGAACGAAGTATACGGTTATCTCATGTGCGGGGACTTTCAATACAAGAAGTATTACAATGAGGGTTCGACCACTGTAAAAATGAAACACACGTGGTTCCGTATCCCCTGTATCGGGAACACATGGTCTCCGTGTACTGAGTGGACCACGGAATGGGATTGTCCAGTTGAGGTGGTCCTACCACCCACAGTACCAGCAAGGACTACCTTTACAAACTTCATGCTCTCGAATAAGTTGGATATACCAATGCATTTTAAATTTGAAGCGCCCTATAGCACGTGAGTATTGTTAACTACTCTAAAATTATATTACCATCTCATACATACACATACAACATCCATAATAACAAAGGATTTCCACAAAGATACACTTGATTCCATTTATGCCATATAGTTATGTACTATCGAGGTCACCGCGCCTTACCATCTTAAGAGTCAAAATCGTTGATACCTTGCGTTGTCTTTTGTTTGAACTGACGCCCTTTTTATGTCGTGTGTGCCACCTATTTTCGTTTGAAAGTGGTAAGACGACAGAGACCCCCACCGTACTTACTCGCCTGGGCCATGACGACATGAGTATGACGACGGGTATAACTTACAGGAATTTCGTCGTCTTGCCAATGTGTGGTATCGTTCAAAGCCGAGGGTGGCAGATAATATCAGTCGCATTAGAACCCAAGTCTTTCGGGGACTATTACGAGACATGGGATCTAGTAATAAACAAAGTTCAAAAGGTAAGATAACCATAATAACTTTCGTACAACTCAAATGATTGCAAATAAATATTTTTGAGTTTGAGTTTGAGACTTAACGGGTGAAGGCATCATCACAGCAGCATCACCCTTAGGCCCACTTGCGCATTATGATTAAACCCAGGATTACGCTAATCGTGGATTAAATCATCATTGTGTCTGATTCTGTCTCTGTCAGTTTATTTGACGTTGCTAGACACTGTAATAAGATTTATTCTAGAATCAGCGTATTCCTGAGTTAAATCCTCATGCGGAAGTGGGTTTTAATGGTCATACCATGCATACCATGACGTACGTGGAGGAACGTGACAGGTAAGATATTAAAAACCTACGACACTTTGCCCACTAGATAGTTCCGTCACCGACCATATAACGGTGAGTGAGACAGGACTATGGATGGCGGAAATGGCAGCTTTACTCGTCAAGTATGTGTGAACGAGACACAATAGAAATTTCATTATTATGCGACTCCCGGCAGTCGTTTGATACCTGACTGATTAAATTAATGCTATTATTATCCTCCTAGAGCACAGCCGGAAGCACATCAGTCTACCCGAATCTGTAAATTTCGAAGTTTATCCAATTATATCTTGTGGTTTAGCCTAATATGATGACTAATAAATGAATTTGTATTTGTAATTATGATCAAATTAAATAGAGTACAGATTTAGGTAGATTAATGTGCTGTAAACCCATTCTAACTCATTATAAATATAGGCACGAATCTGCCTCTGCGGCAATGCCGAGATCAGTCAAGTGGAAGTGATGTCTCACGGCTATAACCCGGCCACCCACGCTATGTACGAGTTTCCACCGACTATTACTGGATGCACGAACTATTGCACTGCCTACTTGCACAACATCACCAGGATGGAGATTCAGTTAGTTATATGTATATTCATATTTTTCAATGTATAAATGACTTAGAAAGTGTAAAGCGCTTTTTTAAGACGTTATGATTTGATTATGGTTTTGCATCCTGTGTATGCTTATAGACAACGAAAGGTAGCATTAACTAGCTGAACATAAGACTCTATCGGTCTTTTACGGGTGCATAAACGATTGTTCGCTCATCATGACAACTTAACTCGGACACCGATACATTCGCAATTAATATTAAGTTATTATTAATAATAATAAGAAAAGATACAAGATAATAATAATTGACGTATAATTATTATTATGTTGTGTCTTTTCCATTTTGGTTTTCTTCAGTATTCGAGTGCTAAACAGCGTCCCCTGGCTCGGCGGCGATAGCTGTGGCTCTATCGTTCTGCCACCAAAGGAAATAGTGCGCTATCATTGGTGGTTCTTCCCGAAGACTCCAAACAAGGTTTACGAGACTACCGTTACTTGTTCATGTGTCTGTTTGATTAATGGAAGGTAACTTACTTATGCCAGACATCACTTTACACGCAGGGATGTTAATTTAGCCTTAATTTTATATGAATGTTTGCAGGCCAGTCGGGGAACCAACAGAAATCTTCATCCATATCACAGGGTATTCTGAACTTCCAGATTTGAGGGTATCGAAATGCTATTCTTGTCTTTGATATTATCTGTGTCTATGATTAATTAGTTATATAAGGCCCACTTGCGCGCATGATGATTTAACCCATGACGACGCTAATCCTGGAAAAAATCATCTTTCTGTCTCTGTCAGTTTATTTGACGTTGACCGATACAGAAATAAGATTTAGTCCAGCACCGTAACCATGAGTTTTCGACGGTTTTACTCGCTAGCGACTACGTAAAAAAAAGTATATGAAAATTGTGCAGCGCCCCTAGCGGTCACTTGCAGAACTAAAATTTTCCATACAAAAAGTTACATTCATCGCTAGCGAGTAAAACCGCCGTAAACTCATGGTAACGGTACAGAAAGGGTATTCCAGGTTTAATTATTATCATGCGCAAGTGGGCCTTATAGACCTTATTTTTATGTCTAAGTTTGCGATTGCAGGTTTTACCGAAAACCACAAATGTACATGACATTGTGGTAGGGGACAGCTTAACGTTCTCCGTTACGTTGTACAACTACGGGTCCTGTTTTTTCACCTCGAGGTTGTTCCACCTCATTGATGGGATGGGAGACGACTTTAGCGGTGACAGACTTGAAATAGATTCCACTGTGGTGAGTTTTTTAAACCTGTTTAGGCTAATTGTCATCATTCTGTTACTATGGGTTTCTTTGATGTTGATCGTAAGACGTGTTTGGTTTGCGCATGTGGGCCTTATGTAAGTATTATAGCTATAGCAGCATTTTTGATATTATATGATTATTACGGAAAATTGTACTTTTCGTCAGCTACTATAAGTCTATGGGTCTCAATGGGATGGGAGAGCACGTCAAGCTAAACACTGCGGTATCTTATGCTGTTGGAATAAGGACTATTTTTCAACATAAATGTATTGTGTCGTCTGATGTGCTGGTGACTGTAACTATCTTAGCATTCAAACAAGACTGTGACATCTTTTGCAGAACAGCTTGAAACCCTCAAATCACTGCAAAGTGATGATGACAGTGACGCCTGACGGTACTGGCCCGCGACAGATAGACATCAAATATACTGTGCTCTTTCGCACTGAGCACGACGAGATTGAAGAGATTCAGCCTATCACAAAAAAGATTTGCACGATTTGGTATGACGGAATTTATCCGACGCTCAAGGTATGAATGATCCATTGAAAAGTTGAGAAATTAATTGTTTTCATAATCATTTTACACACACATTGATGTACCATCGATATGCAGGTTATGCGCACAATTGCAGTGAAATGTCCTGTCATTTTGAGCAACCATTGCGTTTGGAACATTGTGAACGTAAAAGAGTGAGTAAAATAACTTTATATGTACAATTAATAAAAACATAAAATTATGATAATCATTAATTGCAGATTGAATCAAGCCTTCGAAGATTGCCGTCCCAACAAACCACTCTGCGTAAACATTTACGCTCCAGATCTATGCGTTCGGAATGAGTACGTTGAGCTTATATTCGTGATGGGTTGCATTTACTCAGCTCCTGTGCATTGGAGCCTGCGGCGAGAGAAAATATGCGACTGCAGCATGGTGGAAGTACAAATCGGTATATCGACATATGAGATGAGACATAACTGTATACACAGGTCGCTGGTTGAGCTGACTCCACTCAACGGGATTGTGACGGTATTTAGTCAACGTTATTACACAAAAGATAATACCAGGCTTAAACCAAGACTGAAAATGAAAATAAATAAAAATAAATAAATAAATAAAATGAAATTACCGATCAATTAGAAAAGTATACCTACATTATTGGATATGGTCATCATAACATCATTTTTAAATAAGTCGGTTAGTACTTACGGTTCTAAGCCTGGTGCTATTATGTTTTGGAATAAACGAGTGAGACCTAAGATTGATTGAAATCGTTTGTTAAACAAAAATTTACATATTTCAGCCAGATGTTCCTAATCTGCTGTATCTGAAAATCAACTACTCTTTGGAAGGCCAGAACACATTGTGCTACGTCATGACATTGTCCAACCAAAGGAGCATTAACCTTTACATACATTTGTACGCTCACTTAAACACTAAGGGCATCCTCACACCTCTTAGGAGACCATCGGACGTGACGGAATATTTAGCAGAGCTGGATTGTGGAACAGTCCCTATAAACAACCTCGATCCTGTGATCAGAGTAAGTTCTATAGTCTCTTTTTAGAAGATCACATACTTCTTAAGCCTGATGTTTTTGCATTGGAGCACTATAATTAATCTTATGTGCACCTAAGTCGTGGCTATATAATTGTATTAAAAAATTACCAGTAATGCTTACTATAGTCGGCGTGTTTAAAACTGAGTCTTTCTATTGTTATGTCTAACTCGCTTTCACTCACCTAAAAAGCGGCGTGCTGCATATTCCTATCTCTATTGACATTACGGCCCCACGACTCAGATGATAACGCGCCGCCTATCGTGCTTAGAAATCATAATTGTTTCCAGATTGTGTGGCTCTACAATCCGACAGAAGTGTTCACGACGTGGCGTCTCTTGCGGGGCAATACTATCTCCCCTGATTCAGTGTTGCGATGCTTGCTGTACTTCGCCGAAGTACCGCCATTGGGGAAATTGGCTATACCTTTCGCCTTTATGCCTACTGAAATGATCGATTACGAGGCAAGCATTTTTTATTACAAATCTCATATTTTTCTCTATATACATGATGTTTACTGTAAGGTGTCAAGTATCAAATAAACCACTATGTATTTTCAGCTATTTTTGGTAGTTATCGAGATTTACTCTTTATTTCCTTTTTTATCTACGTAGATGATATTCCTATGCTCGTTTGGATACGACACCGTCAAGATTTTAGTAACAGGACACGGTGGTCTGCCCAACTGCATTGAAACAAGACTGGATATCCCTACCTACATTCAGAAGGTCATCCGTTCTGCTTACAGGGAAGATGTCGTGAGTATACTCATCAGGACAAGATAGAACTTGTAAATTGATATAATTCAGTATTGTAAACAAAAGAATGACAAAATAATGAATCCGTGAGGATGTGAGTGTACTCAACACTTAACGAACTAGTGAATTGATATTAAAGATTCTTGTACGTTGCAGATTTATTTATCAATGGAACACATCACCATTCCGATGATGCCAACGCATTCTCTATCAAGAGATATCATTGCTCTGTGCAATAATACTGACCATATTATGCGATTTATTTGGCTACCGTAAGTGAAATAATTAGTAGCGAAGACACCGTCGCCTTACCAGTTTATAAGCCAATATCGGGTTGGAGTTCATTCACTGTCACAGAAAAAGTATGAAACCTATATAGACTTGTATTTTATCGTATAAAGGGGCCAATATCGCTTGCACTTTGCGTCACTTTTCGTTGCAAATGGTAAGGCGGTTTGACCGTACATGTGTAGACTAACACCCTTATTCATAAAAACGCAAACAGTCTAATAAACCTATTTTAACTATTACACTGTTTTGTCTCGTTCTTTCTTGGCGCTGTCATCATTTGACAGAAAGTGACAATACCATGCAATAAAGGGGTGATTCTAAAGAGAAGTTGATTTGGGTTTCAGTGAGAGAATCGCCAACATCCTAAACATTGTCATGACACCGTGTTGGGGCGTGATTCATCCACATAGTTCCGAATGGATAACCATGACGGTTTACACATTGCAAGAACCGGCGACGTTTACGTAAGACTTGTGCAATGGTACTTAAAGTACTTATTTTTTATATACCAGGAAATAATGTCATTGTTATTTACAGAACAACAGTGGCTTGCGAGATACTGGATCTCACTGAAAGGAGACGATACCAAAGAAATGAAATGCTCAGACGCAGTAAAACAGAAAAATGCAATCAAGAGTTCATCATCACTGAAGAAGGATTATTCCATCCGGTAAGTAACTACTGCCCACATTTTATATGTGTATTGGCGAAATTCGTTTCTTCCTCATGTCCTATTCGGGGCGAAAACAAATCCAACAAAGTAAAAATCATGAAAATCGGCCCATCCGTTCCAGAGTTATAAGTTGATGTAACTAAAAAGACTTGATTGTATATCGATAGAAGAAGAAAGAAAGAAGATATCGATAAAAGATTAGGGCGTATAATTAATTATGTTACTTTTCAGGGCATAAATGACTTTCCACCGTATGTTGAAGACCTAGAGAAGCCACAGCCGTATTATTTGTCTATGACCGTCTCTGTATCATCTAAAGGACAACGCGATGGCTACCCAAGAATGTTGCTGAAGCAAGTTTTTGAAAAGGTATAATTCTTTTGTGAACGGTTGAACCATCTAAGCACTTTATTTATTTATATTTTATTGCACTACCAAAATTTGTACAAAAGGTGGACTTAACGCTCATTCTGACATACCTTTGGGCTAAGCAGAAATGATTGTGGGCGGCATCTTATTTTATCTTTATTAGACCTTCGATAATCCGAGCAACGCCAACGTTTTAAAGGACAGAGACAATCCGTCGGACTATCGAATTTGTCAAATTATAGAGTAGCGGAGGAAAGCGCAAGAAGAAAGAAAGGACGTCAAAGGATAATACGAGTTTATGATAACAATAATTATGATGTTTGTTTGACTGCCTCTTTGGTTTAGTAGTTAGTTCGCTGGTTACTACCCAAGATGACCCAGGTTCGAATTCCGGGTCGGGTCGGATTGAAACTACTCGGAAACAGCTCGGAGTCACGAAATTGGTGGTAATAACACCACCGTGCTTCAGAAAGCACGTTAAGCCTTTGGTCCTGCGCCTCTCTCACCGGTCATATGGGAGCCGTCTCACCGAATAATTAGAGTGAAGGAACAGAGAGCGCCTTGTGTATTGCGCACACACTTGAGCACAGTAAATATTTATGTACATATTTACAAAAAAAAAGTATTTAAGTATGTTTATATCCGTTGTCTGGTCACCATAGTACAAGCTTTGCTTAGTTTGGGACCAGATGGCGCTGTGTGAAATGTCCAAGGATATTAAAAAAAAAACCCGCGCCGATGGCCAATTTTAGTGATTGACCGCGTGGTTGGATACGACTAGGAGGACGTTATGAAATGTTATAATATGATGTTTGGTTTAATTTCAGACACCGCCATACGATTTGCTGTCGTCCGACCTCAACGATTATGCAGGTGGAGAAAGAACTACAAGCGGTAACAATATGACTATGGCTGACATCATTAGGATTATCGACGGGATATTATGGTAAATACTGACCACAAATTACACTCCTTTTGGGACTATGTAGGATAAAAACAAGTTCACTTGCAAATTGAAAGCACTAATGCCGTCGGTCGTTTTAAATAAGGTTTTAATAAATAATAAATAAATATGCGCCAGACAACACACCAATTGTCTGGTTTCGAGGTAAGGAATTTTCTTCCATATGTTACGAAGTACCAGACAACGATTATAACGGGGGCGTCTCCCATAAATACTTAAATACATATAACATCCATGACAAAGGTACAAGTTCGTGTGCTCATCACACAAACATTTGCCCCCTGCGGCATTCGAACCCGCGACGGCCGGCGTAATAGTCAGGAGCGCTATCAAAAAAAACCGACCAAGTTAGAGTCGGACTTGTGCTCAAAGTGTTCCGTACAAATGACTAGGTAAACAACAGAGGTGAATATTTCAAGTGCCTACCTGATGCCATTATTAATATCAAGCCATCATCATCAGCATTATGATTATCAGCCAAAGGACGTCCACTGCTGAACATAGGCCTCCCCCACGGTGTTCGGTTGTGAGCGTTCTGCATCCAGTGTGATCCTGTGATGTTTACAAGGTCTCTCTATCTTGTCGGTGGACGTCCTACGCTGCGCTTTTGGTTGAACGGTCTCCAATCTAGAACTTTTCTGCCCCAACGGCCAATATCAAGCAAAAAAGCGCAAATAAATCACGTTTATTGTATGGGAGTTTTAATATTTATTATATGTTGTTTTTAGTATTTGTTGCTATAGCGGCAATAAAAATACATAATTTGTAAAAAAAATAACAGTCTAGCTATCGCGGTTCTTGAGATATAGCCTGGTGACACACAGTCGGACGGACAGACAGCAAAGTCTATGTAATAGAGTCCCGTTTTTACCCTCTGAGCACGGAAACCTAAAAACTACTACGAGTAAAGCTATTATTTCTTTCAGGGATGCTTTACATAGCAAATTGTTTAGATACCAAATAGAGTACTACGCCAAAGAGGACATTCCGACCTATCAGCAGCTTTTGAAAGTGATTGAGACTGACACCAAATCGAGGCTAAGCAGACGGTAAGAATCGATTCACACTAATAAAATTCATCAATTCTCCGATTTGTTACTTTAAAACAAGAATAATACTTGTGACAACACAACTAATAGGTGTTCCAGAAAACACCTGGTGAGCCTTAGTTAAAAGCGTTTCTGCCTTACTCTCAGCGCTTTTTTTGCCAAAACGTTTACTGAACTTCATTTGCGCCGAGTAAGCTTAGCATGTTTTTACGTATGTAAGCGCAAAACACAATTTCGTATTGACTTCGACAGATAAGCACAGTTAACGTGTTCTGGCACTGAGACTTATCAAGCGCCTAGTGCTCAGTTATCGGTTGTTTCGTTGCTCGGCACTATGGTAGCCGTTTTCTCCTGAACACACCCATTCTGTGCATATTCTGCATACCTAATACGACATCCTTTTTCTGATCTTCTCTCTCTCTCGCACTTGTCGCTCTTTATAGTTCTATCTCTAATAGGTTATATCGCTTTCTTATTTTATTCTGTTGCAGAGTTACTTCAGGAATATGTGACGCAATTGTCAACAAAGCGGTATTCCACGTCTACAGTCTAAATCCAAAACACGAAGTATCCATACTTGAAGCCGAATAATTATTTTACCGAACGTGACTGTTTGTTATCAGTCTTTAATTTATTTTACGTTAGAATGAAGCTATTATGTTATGTTTAAAAGTAAACTATGAAAAACAATTGAAGATCATTTACTTTTTCATCACATATTATCACAATGTCAGGAATAACAATCAAGTACGCTTAAAACTAGAAAAATCGTAAATATTACCATTGAGGTAGCAGTCAGGGTAGTCAGTCTAGAATCTTCTCCAGTTTGAGTTGTAGTTTGTTCGCCTTCATTGAAGGTATGACTGTGACGGACACCCGGTCGCCCAGTTTAGGTGTCTGGTTACCGGAGAGGTTGCTGCGATGAATGAGGCCGTTCTCGCCGATGCCGCAGTCGACGAAGCAACCAAAAGGCACTACGTTGCGGATCACGCCTGGAAATAATGAGAAGACAAATGAATGACGAATCTCATATTCAACGTGTAAAAAAATGAGCAATAAAATTTAAGGGTATCTTCATATATCAAGTGAAGATTCCACTGAAAAAATCTTCATGAAATTTGTAAAAAACAATCAGTTACTTTTTTATTTACATAAAATATGCTGTTAATATGTGCAGCGCCAACACATGGCATTATTTATGGAATTAACTTTTCGAATACACGTGACGACTCTCTGTGTGTCGATTTTAAGGCTGCGTTTCCACCAGAGATGTGCGAAGTTGCGTAGCGAGGGATGTGTTTGTAAAGAACCAATAGAATCGCTTCATTTACCTCGCCTCGGTCAGCACAGCTCTGGTGGAAACGGCTCAGCGGAGCATTTTCACAGCTCCGCTACACATCCTCGTAGGCACATTTTCATCGCACAGCTTTGGTGGAAACACTCACACATTTTCACAGCACAGCTAGACATCCTCGTACGACACATTTCCATCGCACATCTCTGGTGGAAACGCAGCCTAAGGCTGTAACCTTAGATAGGTGTGTTGATGTTTGAATTGCGGATACATACACGTGTAACAGGAATGGAGCTACAAAAATGAGAGCCGTAAAGATTTTATTACTAATCAATCAATAAGTCAATTTAAATGGGATAAGGTGTCGACAAAATCTAAGATTAAATTGAAACGGTAGGTAAATAAGACGGTTTTAAGGATTCGTGTCTTTAGCCATGGTTTTGTGTGTCTTAAAACAAGGATTAGCTAGGAGTTTTAAACACCATAGAGGGCACCACTAACGGGACTGTTCTGTAGGTGCTACTATGTACAATTGGTAGAACTGTTCTTAAAAAAAAAAAAACTTAAAAATCGGGGTTGGTTATACACTCACCTTGCAAAGTCATCCCATCTTGTATCTGATCCTTAGCTTGCACAGCCAAAGAATAAACAGGCCTACAGAAGGTTATAACGTTATCTTCATATGACTTCTGTTTGAAAGCGTTAATAATCAGTTCTAGAGTACAACTATCAGTTTTCAGATCTTTACTTGTTTCTTCTATACTTATAGATGCAGTCTTTGTTTCTACTAAGCTTGGAAAGTGAGGTTGGGATAGCTCTTTGATGTCAACTCCAATTTTCTTCGCGAATCTGTGAAGATAGTAAAGTGATACTAAGTAAACAATTAATTTATTTCCAATTGATAACAATATTATAATTATTATGCACCTTTCTTTTTCCTTATTAGTTTTTAAAATATATTCATATTCATTCACATAAACATTTGTGTTGTGAACACCGCCGCTTTATCACTTAGAAACAAAAATCGCTTGCATCCACGACACAATAAGGATCACTTGTACACAAAAAAGGGCATCACCTGCTACCTCCAACAAAGGACGACGCGAAGAACAAGCGATTTTGCCTTTTCAGCTGGTAAGGCAGGGGTGTCCTTGATAGTACATTTTATTTCTGTTTGTATTATTTCTGTAGTTGGATTAACAAGAGTAGAAAATTGTTTGAAATGCAATGTCTTTACTCGACGATCTCCGTGGTGTAGTTGCATACACGCTGGGTTTCAAAGCGTCGCCGCTCCGAGGTCCCGTGCTCGATTCCCAGTCGGGTCAATGTAGAAATCATAATTTTCTACACTGCCTCGGGTCTCGGTGTTGTGGCACGACCATTGTTTTTGATTTCCATAACTCAAGTACAAAGGTCTTACTTTAGGATCAGAGCAATGTATGTTGTGATTGGTGTTCAATATTTATTTATTTACTTACAGTTTGGCTATACTATAACTTTCTGGATGTATGATCGTAGCATCCAAAGGCTCCGTCCCTCCCAGCACTTTCAAGAATCCTGCGCATTGCTGAAAGGTAATCTTCCCAATGCCGCCAACCTTTAGGATTTCCGCTCGGTTTTTAAACACGCCCTTTTCTTGGCGGTATGTTAAAATTTTCGTTGCTCTACCTTCGTTTAGTCCGGATATCCGTCTGAAATAATGTAAAATCATTATTTACTTATTATTACATAGAAACATATTCAAATACTTTCCAAGGCCTAATTGTTATTCATACTTGTTTTTCAACCTATTTACTAAAGTGGCCACAAATCCAAGTGAAGGTCATATTTCTGTATTATTGAAATAATCTCACAAATACATAAATTTTTTTTCATAGACTTTAATGATTGGTCCCTATATCCAAGAGGTTAACTTCGTGAATTCTACTTACTTGCACAATTGATTTACTTTATCAGGGTTGCGAATGATACATTATGCTGTACCGCTGCGTACGTAGTGTCGTTGGTTATTTTTAGTATTACATCTTTAGCATCTTATACCTCGAAAACCTGACGCTTGACTAGGTTTTACCAACAAATAATTTTGATTTATATTGATTTGACCTATCTTTTTATGGAGATTTCAAAAATATACCAAAATGGCGGACAAAAAGTGAGCCATTTGGTCCATATACCTTTTTAGAAAAGACATTTTTATAAAAATGAATGCACAAACAAGTACCTCAACATAGCCTGCGACGCTGTATTGATATCCACGCCTACTAAACTCACAACTTTCTCCACAGCACAATCCAGTGCAGATTCCAACATCTTAGGCGGTATATCATGCTGGTATAGCCCTACACCTAAGTTTTTAGGGTCAACCTGTAAGGAGAGATTTAAAGGTGAATCTGGATACTTCTTCTTCTTCTTCTTTTTCTTCTTCTTCGAGTCGACTGGTAACAAATCATAATAATTTCGCCCAGTGTTGTGCAACGTTGATTGCGTTGGCGTTTGCCTGCTGCAGATCTTGAAGCGTACATGAGCTAGGACATTTGGGGCAGGACAGGAGATGGGCCATTGTCTGCACCGCGCCACAGTCACACTTGTCATTTACAGAGAAACCCCACCTCATCCGGTTTTCTTGGCATCTTCCAACACCTGACCGAAGTCTATTGAGACAATCTGGATACTTAATAAGTAATAATATTAAAAACACGGTTAACACGTTCCGGGACAGTGCCCGCCTACAGGCGTGAAAACAATAAAACATCTATTGTGTCTGGAGTAGTGTCCCGGAACGTGTTAAGGTCTCTACTGCCTTACCACTTTCATACGAAAATCGCTTACACGCACTCCTTTAGTTCGGGCGTGACTTTAAATTAATGTCGACGCGAGGTGCAAGCAATTTTGGCTCTTAAGGTGGTAATGCGGCGGTGACCTCGATAGTACCTTGATTAATTCTCCTAATGGGTCTAAAACTCTTCTTGCTATTGATAGAGCTGAAATTAAGTTCGGATCCATATTTGGGTGTTCCTGAAATTGCAAAAGTAATTTTAAAAAATATTAATTTTACATTAGGCAAAAAGTAGATTTAGCTACAAGTATAAAGGGTTGTTACCTTCTGTGCCTCTTTGCTAATAGAATAAATAGACGCGCCTTGCTCAGGCACTATTATGATTGGTATGTTGTCTGATATGTTGTGTGACTTCAGCCATAATTCTGTCTCACGGCATGCTGTACCATTGCCTAATCCAATTAATTCTACTCTGAAAATAAAACCTTTAGATAAATTTATTCAATAACTTATTGTCATGGTTGTCAAGGAGTGTATTCATAACGAAACAATTGAAAATTGAAAAAAAAATACTTAAGAGGTAACTATTTACAAGATGCGAGACATCTAAAGCACAATATTTATTGGTATGAATTGGAATGAGAGTGAAAGAGACGGCGCTCTATAACACTTCACTCATAACAGCGTTGTCTCTTTCTCTCTTTTTTAAAACATACTTATGTTTTGCTAGCAGATCTTTAAGCTGTTTCGCTGCTACGTCATTTTGATTCATATTTCTTAAATTGGGGTAGATTGTACATGTATCTAGTTTATCTCCATTGGGATTAATTATTCCAACCTGAAAATAAATAATGTATTGATCTACTAGTGTCATATTAATTCTCGAGTTATTTTTATGATGTTATATAAATACGCACACAGTAGATATGCGCCACTAGTAATACCCAGAGAATGATAATTTAAAGTTTTTTTTTTAAATCATGGAAATAATGTCTAACTTTCTGAGTTTGTCAGTTTTCTGTCAAATGATAACTTCAAATTAAAATTACACACTCTGGGCGGCAAAATTGTAGACACACGTATTTTTAAAATAAATAACAATATTTAGTATAAAAGGGTAAAGGAATTTCACACTTGTCTCACCTTGCAACCAGCTTTGAATCCAGGGTCCAATCCTGCAATGGTTCTGTTCTTAACAGGTTCAGACAAAAGGTATTTCTCCATATTCGTGGTGAATGTTTTGACGGCTTCTTTTTGTGCCTGCGCTGTGAGATCTGATCTGACTTGTCTTGACAGCCACGATTTAATAAGACGGTAATATGCATCTCCAAGTCCTTTTTTTACCCAATAGTTGCTTTTCCAAAGAGATAGACAAAACCTAGAATAATAAAAACCAAGAATTTGTACATTTTGCAGTTGCATTATAGTTATAAAGTTGGATCTAACTAAGTTATTGTATGTTAAGAATTACCATAAATCAATACTAATATTATAATACTAAAGTTAGTTTGTTTGTATAAAAAATCATGCTACATCATGGAAGCAAGTGAAATCTAAACTTGCTGACGTAAACGCGAGGGATCTCTAGTTCTTTATTGTAAAATAATCACCTTTCCAACTT
This sequence comes from Pyrausta aurata, assembly GCA_963584085.1. Taxonomy (NCBI): domain Eukaryota; kingdom Metazoa; phylum Arthropoda; class Insecta; order Lepidoptera; family Crambidae; genus Pyrausta; species Pyrausta aurata. The sequence goes on along the minus strand of OY757257.1, from coordinate 9,760,985 downwards.
GTTATAGAACCAATCAGGCACTATTACTTTCACAGTCAATATTTTTTCATCTTCACCTCTGTTTAGGGCTAATGTTTGATGGGGCTTAATAAAATGACTTGGGCATTTCCATTCAAAATACAATTTGTATGTGTCAGGGTCGGATTTTGAATCAGTTTTACCTCCATCTTTATTTTCTTTTGAAGAACTTTTGGTTCTACTACTCTGGATTGTAAATCTGGTTTCTTTTTTTCTAAAACAAAACATAAAAAACATATTGTATAAGTTCAATTTATACACTCAACAATATTAAGATGTAGTAGTATTGAAAGTAAGTCTTATAAAATAATAAAATCATGTGAGAATTATTTAAGATGCCTTATAGGATTAATGCCACATTTGGTGCAGTGCAGCAGTTGTTTGATTACAGAGCCGGTGGTTGCAAGTTCGAATTCTGCAAGAGGCAAATGTTTGTGTGATAAGCACAAACATTATCTACGTCATTGGTTTTAATTGTATATGTATGAATCATGGGAGATGCCCCTGTCATAATCGTATTCTGGCACTTCACAACACAAAAAAGATAATTCCTTACTTCAAAAGCATATTTTATTAAATAGGTAGCTTACTTATACTCATAGCTGGGCACCGTTAATCAAATAGTTAACTTCGTTAATCGTTAATCCGCTACAAAAAAAGTTAGCTTCGTTAAACGTTAAAGCGTTACATTTTGAAAGAATTAACGCAAGTTAACGTTAATCGTTAATCCGTTAATATGTGTATTTTTTTTTATCGTTGCGTTAGTCAACTTATCAAACCTGTTGGTTTAGGTTCTGGAAGTAAACAGGTTAGGGACAAAACAAAATACTTGTGTAATTCAAATGTGTAATTTAACCGTCGGGCATTTGGTGCATATTTTCCTTCATGCACATTGACATGTTGAAGCTCTCATCTGGGTGCCAATTCCGCTAATTAAGTCTTCACTGAGTTGTGCATCACTTGTACAACGAGAGTCCTTTGATACACCTCGCTATTCTGACAGCGGCTGCTGTAGTGACTCTATCGTGCTACAGTAGTGAGTGGTTTTCTGCTTAGTAATTTGACAGCTTTTTGACATTGATAATTCAACATCATCATCAGCCGAGGGACGTCCACTGCTGAACATAGGCCTCCCCCATGGCTTTCAACAACGACCGGTTGTGAGCGGTCTGCATCCAGTGCGATCCTGCGATCTTTACAAGGTCGTCTGTCCATCTTGTCGGTGGACGTCCTACGCTGCGCCTTTGGTCGAAGGGCCTCCATCTGGGACTTTTCTGCCCCAACGGCCATTAGTTCTACGCGCTATGTGCCCTGCCCTTTGCCACTTGAGCTTACTGATTCGCAGGGCTATGTCCGTTACTTAGTTCTTCTACGTATCTCCTCGTTTCTGATTCGATCTCGTAGAGAAACACCGAGCATAGCCCTCTCCATCGCTCGTTGTGTGAATTTGAGCTTCTTTATGAGGCCCATAGTTAGAGACGACGTTTTGGATCCGTATGTCATCACTGGTAACACACACTGGCTGAAGACTTTTGTCTTCAGACACTGAGGTAATTGAGACGAGAAGACGCTCTTGCGCAGTTTCCCGAACGCTGCCCAGCCGAGTTGGAGTCTTCGATTGACCTCTTTCTCAAAGTTGGACCTCTACCTAATTGGATTACTTGTCCCAGGTAACTAACTCCCGGGTACTTCGAAAATTGAGTTCCCAACAGATACCGGAGTGGATACAACACGGCGAGTTCGACATAATTTTCGTCTTTTCCATATTCATTTGAAGACCCACTTGTTGGGATACTCTCAAGGTCTTTGAGCATAGTGACTATAATATATTATCATCGGCAAACCGGAGGTGTGTGATGTATTCGCCATTGACGTTGATGCCGAATCCTTCCCATTCCAGGAGCTTGAAGGCGTCTTTCAGTGCCGCTGTAAACTGTTTACTGTTTCGGAGATATGACGTCTCCCTGTCTACACCTCTTCGCAGTGGAATAGCCCGCGTATTCTGTTCCTGTACTCGGACCGACATGGTGGCGTTCGTTGTCATTCAGACACTTTAACACCTCTATATACCTATAGTCTATGTGGCACCGCTGAAGAGACCGAAGCACCGTTCAATTTTCGATCAAATCATAGAGGCATATTATACTCCATATGATGTGGATGTGGTCTATGATACTATACCCTTTTCGGAATCCGGCTTGTTCGAGAGGCTGGAAGTCATCAAACCTACGTGCGAGACGATTCGTGATGACCCTTGAGAACAGCTTGTAGAGATGGGTCTATAGTTCTTCAATAAGGTTTTGTCTCCTTTTTTGAAGAACAACACCACCACACTCCTGTTCCATGCCTCAGGTATGATGCCCTCTAGCAGTACGGAATTAAACAGCTTCTGAAGGACTTTGAGTACCGGTGACAAATATTTCTTAATACTTTCAAAATATTGTATCAAAATTTATAAAAATTACAAACTAAAAGCGATCCTCGTTTTGATGTTAAAATGATTTCACCCGTGGAAAACAGCCGTTCAATTGCAGTACTTGAGCGTATAGCAATATTGTATTTAATGAATAGATTTATGAATATCTGTTTCCCTAGGAATGCAGTATCGTTAAACGAGTCTTTTGATTTCATGTCCAGCCACATTTGAACGAGACTTTGCGCTTTACTCGTTAGAGAGTTGGAGCTTTTTGGTTTTTCAATAGACTGAGAGACAGAATTATCAAAAAACTTACTTGTCTTTACCTGTTTTTCACGCTGCGCCGCGGTGCCGTGCGGTAAACAGTAGGCATTGGATTAACGATTAACGGACTTAGCTGCATATTAACGGAAGTTAACGTGTCCGTTAACATTTTTTAAAGTTAACTTAAAAGTTAATCCGTTAATCAAAATGTTAACTTCGTTAATTAACGATTAACGGATTAACGAGTTAATGCCCAGCTATGCTTATACTTACAAACTCCTCATATGTTCAAGCACTCTTGTATCTTTATAGATTATGTCAGCAATAATGTGTGTGAGGTATCCATCGACTTTTTCAGGGGAGTTTAACTCCTCATCATCAGTGCAAACCATTTTCATGTCAATAAATTCTCCATTCAGTGCACGCACTGCCAGCGGTTCTAAGCCCAAATTTCGGGCTCTTTCAGCCAAAGAAAGATAATGAGACTTCAAAGGAGCATACTGAAATAAAAATAAAAATTATGTTTGTTTTACAAACAACATAAATAAATATTCCTTGTGTATACAGCTTAGTAGACTATCCAATGATTGATTTTAACTAAAACAAAATGAATTACCACTAAATCCAGTTCTGATAAATTTCGAGCATTTAGAATACTTTTTTCAATATCTGCAGTCAACTTTTTAGACTTTCGTAAGGTTTCTAAGACTGACTTCACTTTCTTTTTCAGCTGTGAAATGCTTTGGTAGCTTTCATACAGTTCTTGAAGCCTGTAAAAGATATCAATAAAAATTTGGTTTAAGAAAGAATTCTAGCACTAGTCTACATTAAAAAGTTGATATAACTTACTTATCAGGCATCAAATGATCAACTGCCGCTTTCCTGTACCTAGCAATGAATGGCAGAGTACACCCTTCTTCTAACAGTGCTATGAAGTTTTCAGCCAGTTTCTTTGGAACCTTCTCATGATGTGATAGCATTTCAGCTTCTTCCCATAATGGTAAGTGTCCATCATAAGTATTAGTTGGGCCAACTTCATCTTTTCCTCCTATGGGTTTTTTGGACTTACTAGATTTTCTTTCTACAGCTTCACTGACTTTTTTGACTCGCTCTTTTCTGGGTTTGGGCTCAGTGTTAGTGGTTTCCGCTTTTGTTTTGGCTCGTTTTTTAGGCTCGGTATCTTTATCTTCATTTTCCGAGGTTTTACGTTTTCTTCCTCTTATACTAGTAGTAATACCACTGGCCTTAGCCATTTGTTTTTCCATTATGTATTCAAAATAAAATCAAAGAAAGCGATTATACACGAAAACGGCTTGTATAAATTTCAAAAACAGCAGCACCACCCTTTGATTAAAGTAAAATAGCGGAAGATAGGTGACGCGCCACTCGAAAGTGGACCGCTAAAATCAGGCCCCCGTCGCCTAATTTCCATTGGATTGCGTGTGCGGATGACATTTATAAGACGTGTGACGTAAGGAATGTGTAGTGCCATTTTTTAGCTGACAATTAGTATGACATGCAGTATCTACCGCTATTTTACTTTAATCAAAGGCACCACCACATTAGAGCACCACTGGATAAACTGTATTGCACAAAGACATACTCTTACTAATCTGTGGCACAAACAAACCACAGATTAGTAAGAGTATGTCTAAAGAAACTTAAACTTTCTCAACGTTTGAAATGAGGCATTTTTAAGAATTTCTGTTTTAAAGGAGATGTACTTAACACGTTCCGGGACAGTGCCCGCCTACAGGCGTGAAAACAATAAAACATCTAAAATTGTGTCAGGAGTAGTGTCCCGGAACGTGTTAAACAGGCTCATAATATTTTGTACACCATTTTAACTCGTCAAGTATGTGTAAACGAGACACAATAAAAATTCCATTGTTATGCGACTCTCGGCATTCGTTTGATACCTGACTGATTAACTCGTCAAGTATGTGTAAACAAGACACAATAAAAATTCCATTGTTATGCGACTCTCGGCATTCGTTTAATACCTGACTGATTAACAATTAGGAATATTATCAACTTTGGAAAAATACGTTTAATTTAGTTAAAAACACCTCTCAATTTGACAAAAAGTTGACTATACATAATTGTAATTTAGTATATTATAATAATTAAAGTTACTTTTTTGGCAAATTGAAACGGAGTGGAGCGGAGAAGAAGGTGAAAGGCAGTTTTTTTTTAATATATAGACCACTTATTTATTATTATAGATAGACTACAAAAAATATGTAGGATTAAAGTAATAGCTTACCGGTACCTCCAAAATGTATACTTAATAAACAAAATGTATAACATTGTATCACTACGTCGCCCTCTTATTGCCTAATTTCAACACTGCGCGCTTTGAGTGAGTTCCCAAAGTTGATGATATGAATTCCTAATTGTTAAAATGATGTACAAAATATTTTGAGCCTGTTTAGTACATCTTCTTTATACCAGAAATTCTTAAAAATGCCTCATTTGAGAAAACAAACATTGAGAATGTTTAAGATTTATTGAAAGTAATTATTCTATGATTTCTGCATTTCGTCCTATATAAGTAAGTTGTAGGCATGATGGGACGAGTTGATAAATTACTATATTTTCCACCCATAAAAACAGGAGACGACTTGCAGAATGAAGTTAGTATTAATTTAGATTTTTTGCATCTCGTCCCAAGTGGGCCGTAATCACATGGGACGAGATGAGGATTGAGTAGGTATTAAGTACCTTACCAAAATACTCTAATACTGTAGTACTTTGGGTCAAATATTCTGGATTTAATTAAAAAAGCTCAGAGGGATTTGAACAAATTGCATTCTTGGTTTCAGTATAATTTATTGACAGTAAATACATCTAAAACTTGTTACGTTATTTTTAAAGCAAAAAATAAACCGTTGCCATTATACCCACCATTAAAAATTAACAACGTTCATCTGCAAGAAAAGGCATGTGAAAAATATTTAGGCCTAAGAATCGATAATCGCTTGACTTGGAATACACAAATCGAACACATTCGAACTAAATTAATTACACTTTTGGGATCTCTTAAGAATATCGTTCGGTGTATTCCACGCCAAATACGTTTTACAATTTATAATTCTCTTGTCAAACCGCATTTACTTTACTTAATAGAGGTCTGGGGCAGTGGTCCTAAAACAAAACTTGCCGAGCTACAAGTAGCACAAAATAAAATTATAAAGTCTCTTTTTCACTATAATTACTTCACTTCTACGAATAAAATATATGAAGAAACTAACATCATGACTATAAAGCAATTATACGTTCACGGCACTTGTACTCTAATTCGAAAAATATTAACAAGCTCACTCCATACTAACCTAACACTCAACAAAGTCAAACACGTAAACAAGCGTAGTACGCGGCGCGCTAGTTTTCTGGTTACCCCAAAGATAAGAACAAATTATGGTAGAAAAATGATCACGTATGAAGGAGCACAACTTTATAACCAGCTACCGTCTAATATAAAAAATGAAACCTCTAATAATGTTTTCAAATCAAAACTGTCCGAATATGTTGTTGAAAAGTATTATTAAATTTTGATTGATTTTACTGTTTTCTGGTTAAGCTCGGACGAAAACAAATGTAATTTTATAAGCACACGTTGTTCTCATGTAAGTGACTGTATATTGTCTTTTATGAGAATAAATATCTTTAAACCTACCTACCTAACTGAAACTAGTAGTTATTTCTAAATAAAGAGTACATCATACCTGAGACCATAAATAATTACCATATTTTCCTTCATCGGCGAAGTTATTAACTACATAATTACATATTTAAAACGCAGGAGAGGGCAACTGTCTTGAAATGGGGGCTTTTGCTTACATTTTATACTATATTGTATTTTCATTCCCATAAAAAGTGCGAAGTGTGGGCACCCAAATGCATCAATGTATGGAAAAGTATTGAATTGCTTATAACATTTGATTGCCGGCATATAGAGCTGTCACTTACGATTATACTTACTCAGAGTCCTCGTCACATCAGATTTGATGAGTTTCCAGCTTCGTAGAACACCTGGAAGTGGTAGAACTGGGTGGCTCAGACAGCCAGCATCCGGCTGTCTGAGCCAGCAGCTTTTTCTCAATAGCTCCTAAACGCGTGCGTCACGAAGGTTCAATTTTTTGATTCTTAATAAATGTATAGTAGATTGTTATACAAGGGGAGAAAGCGACCCATTTCACTCGAGATGTTTCTGGCGCTCGAACGAAGTGAGAGCGCCAATAATTCGAGAGTGAAATGGTGCTTTCACCCGAGTTATACATACTATTTTTCATTTCGACTGTGAGGAAAAACCATTATATATCAATGGGAAAAACATTAAATTTACAATAGTGCTTGTAGATGTCATGGTGAGGTATTATGTAGTACAGCGAGAAAGGAAAAGTCAAGTTTTTGCACAAAAAGACATTTAATTTACAGTACTCCAAACATCTAACATGATTAGAAAGAATAACGGCACGAATACACTTTTACATGAAAACAGTACGAAAAAGCATTAATCAAAGGACGATACGAAATAATTGAAATCCTTGTAAAAAATATCGATCGAATTTTCCCACAGATAATAATTGTCAAAATTTAAAAAAAGTAGGCATAGAGTTCAAAAAGAAAAAATGACACTGACAATGTAAAATAAAAAAAAAGTGTCATCTTGGTATTATGGCGGGAAGCCGAATATTTTATTCACAGATTAGTTATATGTGTATTTTAATTATAGATTGAATCAATTGAATATTTTTTATATCAACGATCATAATAAACATGTTTTTCAATGTACCTTATAGCTAAGCAAAAATGTTTATTATTTTTATAATATGATGCGACTCAATTATCTTTGACCCAAGCTTTGACTGTATGCCTTGACTCTATACCATGCCAATTAAAACTAAATTACTTTCCACCCAAGGGATGGATAAGCTATTTTCCACCCGGCTATCTACACAGGAAAGTGCCATTTTCCGAACAGGAGAGATGAAAAATAATAAACATATTTTGTTTAGAGTTGATTCAAGGATCTCATTCATTCAGGGATTGATTCAGGGAGTCTATTATTTATTAGGGTCTTTTTTTTATCCATCCATGGAAAAGTCAAAGAAAAGATTTCTTGGATGGCAATGTAAAGGCATTTTTATGTCCACCGATTTTCGGCGCAAAACAATTGTATTAAAAGAACCATTGAAAATTAATACTTGATATTAGGTGTTTAGCTCTACGGTATTTAAAAACAATCATAATAGGAAATAGTTAACACCAAACGCATACGAAAATAAAACAAAAAGGAGAATCGGAAATCGGAAAATCTATTGTAAGATTGGGGAGATTTCGCCACACTCGATCTGGCGACCTGTCAATTTGACAGCGTTAGTTCATTGTTTAGTTCCGGCCGCACTGCACTGTAGGTATTGTACTGTACTTACTAATCTGTGTACTGTACTAAAACATTGTCACTTAATAGTAAGAGCACAGTAGTATCTTACTAATCTGTGCAGTAGTACGAGTATGGTATGAACATTGTGCACATTGAAAGTAGAAACAATTCCTACATAAATAATGCTACCTATAACTAAGGATTCCAGCTTATTGAGTACGCTGATAAGAAAGTTTTACAGAGGTTCTCTGGATTACCATATTGAGGTGAGTTAGTTATTCATTTATAAATTTTTCCCAAACAAATAATATAGGTCTACAAGGTAGCCAGCCAAGAAGCACTGACTGACTGACTGACTGACTGTTGCTGATTTCCTTCCATTCTTCACACGTGGTATGGTGTGTATGTGTGTGTGTCGTCCACTTCGTGCAGCCAGCCAGTATTGTCCGAATCAAGCTACTATCATCATGCCACCCTAAAACAGTGAGTGAGAATGATTATGGTGCTCTTTTCGGTTTGTTTTACAATTCACTTGAAATAGAATAGAGATTCGGCTTGATACACGTTACAACAACACAAAAAATAAACATATACAGGGTGTAAAAAAAAGAAAAAGCCAAATTCAAGGGAGTGGTAGTCAATCGAGAATAGAATACATAAAAAAAAATTAGATAATTATAATAATGAAGAATCATTTTTTTTTCAAGTTTTTTTTTCCTGTATTTAGACGCAACTCTTCTTTCTTAACCACCTCCTTCAATTTGGTTCGTGCTTTTTTACAACCTGTATAGAATTTTAGGGATCCGAAGACAGTATTTATCTTATAAACACTGTTTTTATTTCGTATACAGGTGTAAAAAAAGTACGAGAAAAATTCATGGGTGTGGTTAAAAGTCGAGTCTAGAATAAAGGTAAAAAAAAAATACTTAAAAGCAACCCTGAAATATATTTTTTTATTTATCCTGTATTCTAATCTTGATTGAAAACCACCCCCTTGAATTTAGCTCGTACTTTTTAGGGTTCCGTAGCCGAATGGCAAAAAACGGAACCCTTACAGTTTCGTCAAATCTGTCCGTCTGTCTGTCTGACCGTCCGTATGTCACAGCCACTTTATTCTGAAACTATTAGCATCACACAGCTGAAACTTGGTAGGTAGGTGTATCCTCTTTACCGCTTTCCGATTCAGGTACAAAAAATTTGAAAAAAATGATATTATAGGGGTGGCTCCCATACATGAAACTAAAACCAAAATTTTTTTTTTACTCAAACCTATACGTGTGGGGTGTTTATGGATAGGTCTTTCAAAATGACATTGAGGTTCCTAAAACCATTTTTTCTAAAAGTCTAACGTTTGAGATATAGACGCTTCCAAAGTGGTAAAATGGGCGTCCCCACCCATCTAACTTTTGAACTAAGGAAGTGAAAATTTTGAAAAAAATATGTGATGTAGATCTCAACATAAACTTTCAACGAAAATTGGTTTGAGCGAAATCGAACTAGCAGTTTTTGAGATATAGTACATTTTTGTCAACCGCAAACATAACTTTGTCTTTCATACAAACACTATGAAAAACAAAGTTATATTTGCGGTCAACAAAATATTGTGGTTGAGTGGAAGTAAGAATCCCCAATTCAGTTAAAGTTGGCACAGAACCCTCAGTGCGCGAGTCCGACTCGCACTTGGCCGGTTTTTTTTTATTTACATCTTGTATATCTTAAATTCACATTATTAAAATTTGAAGATATCTAGTACCTATCTCTTGAATCGGAAAGGCCAAAACACGATTGCTATTACTTTACTCATTTACTCGATATGAAAAAATGCGAAATTGCAAAGATAGTTTTGAATAACACAAATAGGTACATCAAACAAACAGTATCGATTGTGCGGCTGCACTTACGGCTTACCACGTGTACGTATCGTCGGTACTGAATTATGGCATAGTTGGACATACTTTTAAAATGCAGAAGAGATGCATTTGCGTTCTGTGTAACGTCTGGTATTTAGACAGCTGCAGACCACTCTATAAACAGCTTAATTTCCTTCCACTTCCTTGCATCCACTGCACTATTTATAATAATAATACTAAATAATGTAATGTTCAATGCTTCAAAATTTTAGGGGGAGAGTCATCGTCCCCGATGGATGTCGCCTTCAAGCAGTAGGAGCCTCAAAATAACCGAGACGACCTCCGTGATGTAGTGGCCAAAATTTCTGAGTTTCAAGGCGTCGCCGCTCCGATGTCCCGGGTTCGATTCCTGGTTGGGTCAATGAAGAAATAATAATTTTCTATATTGTCTCGGGTCTGTCTAGCTAGGTGTTGTAGTACCACCGTTGTTTTTTTTATCAGTGATCGGAGTAATGTGTGTGATTGGTGTCCAATATTTATTATTATTATTTATTTATTTTCTTTGCAGTTAAAGGATGTAGACCAATTTACTTGGAGTAAACAAGATGAGTTTTTAAATGCTACTGTTAGAAACTCTTTACTAAAGAGATACCCTGTGAAAAGCGAATTCGCTAGGCTGTTTTTCAAAAAGTTAATAGCATCCCTTGAAAAGGATCAAGAAGTTCATGACGATATTTATGAAAATTTATGTATGATGATGAACAAACCTCTCGAACATTTTTGCTACCGTCATTATGTTATAGGTGAAGAATTAAATAATGTGATCACTTTGAAAGAAACCAACAACATGGTTGTTAATGGTACCACTGGATTGCGCACTTGGGAGGTAATAACGAACTTTATGCACACTATCTGATTGGTAATTTCAGTAGTTATTAAAACTTTGATTCTTATGTTTCAGGCCGCAATTATGCTTGCCGATTGGGCATTGTGCAACGTAGAGATATTTCGGTCAAAAAAGGTTTTGGAACTTGGCTCAGGAGTTGGTCTAACTGGTATCACAATTGCGAAATTTTGTCAACCGCAACGTATTATTTTAAGTGACTGCCATCCAGATGTTCTGAATACCCTCGAAGAAAATGTAGCAATAACTTTTCCTTCAATGCAGTGCCAACGGACACAAGAGATAATTTCATTTCAAAGTTCTGTACAATCTATAGGTGAGTTATATGCATGGAGGAAGAAGCACGAAATCATACAAAACTATAGATATAGGTTCAATCATCAAAGTCACACCAACTCTTTCTTTGTCTCCTTAACAGGGATCACCTGAGGTTCCACTTAGAAAATATTCTAATGTAAATGTTGTACTGCAATCAGGCATTTTGTCAGGCATTATATTTTTTGCAGGAGTTATGAATATAAATTGGAGTAACATCAGTGATCTTTCAATCGAGTTCAGCCCCGACGTCATTATTGGAAGTGACATTATTTATGATCCCACAATAATTGAATCATTATGTAATGTGCTCAACATTTTCTGCAATAAATATGAAAATGTTGCAATTTATATTGCAGGCGTCATTAGAAACGAAGATACGCTTAATTTGTTCTTGGATCAATTAGGTATTGTATTTTGTTTATTATTTTATGAAACTTTAACTTATCTTAGACAATTGGTAAGCAACTGGAACTTATATCAGACCTGACGTTCCTTTTTCAGGCAAGCTAAACTTACAATACGAAACTAAAGTTCATTCCAGTTATGAGTTTATAGAATGGGACTTGCAAGTACAGATATATTTGTTAAACATCAGTAAAAAGTTGTGATAACATTTTTTTGTTTAATTTATAAAAACCGAGCTCCAAAGTTGCTTTTTAAACCGATGTCCTAAATTGAAAAGTATTCAATGTCCTAAAGCGAGTAGGTTTAAGGCAATAATACAGTAAAGTCCTTTTAAATTTGCTAGTCGAAAATTGTAACAGTTTTTAGGGTTCCGTAGCCGAATGGCAAAAAACGGAACCCTTATAGTTTCGTCAAGTCTGTCTGTCTGTCCGTCCGTAAGTCACAGTCACTTTATTCTTAAACTATTAGCATTACACAGTTAGTAGGTAGATGTATCCTGTTAACCGCTTTACGATTCCCATAGAAAAAGATAAAAATAATAATATTTAAGGGGGGGCTCCCATACATAAAACTAAAACCTAAAAATATTTTTTGCTCAAACCTATTTGTGTTGGGTGTCTATGGAATAGGTCTTTTAAAATGACATAGAGGTTTCTTAAACCATTTTTTCTAAAAATGTCACGTTTGGGTGAAAGGCGCTTCTAGTCGTAAAATGGGCGTTCTTCCACCATCTAACTTTTGAACTAAGTGATTTGGAATTTTGGAGATTGTGGTATATTGGCTAAGTGAAAGTAAGAATCCCTAATTCAGTTTAAGTTGGCACGGAACCCTCAGTGCGCGAGTCCGACTCGCACTTGGCCGGTTTTTCATAACTTGTAGAATAATATCACTGAATATAATTAATTAACTATTTGATTCAAAAAGATCTCAGTGTACAACCTATGTTTAAAGGTTGTGTGTGAGTTTTGTGTTTATCTTATTTCTAGATGAATTTGTTAGTTAAAAAGGAATGTTATGATTGTTAAAACCATATACCATATTCGACTTGCAAAGTTAAATGGTAACTTTGCGCCTCTAGCTTAGAGTTTAGAGTAGATAGATGTTGTTTAATAATATTGAAAGAATTCCTTATTATGCTCTTAAGCTAAGCCCTAAGGGCTTAGGCTAATAAAGCAACGCTCCGTCGCACGTTCCTAGCACGGTTATACTCGTAATATTATGATACGGTGTAGTGGGCCCCGGCCTTTATTAGTGAAAAAGCAATGTTTCAGTAACTTTACTAATCGACACTAGCGACACCCATGACAATAAGCAATAAATTCTTTAATATGCCGAGGCATTCTGTAGCCGGCTTTTGAGTTAGGTAGGGGTGGTGCAATTTCTTGGAATATTATCGCGTAGCGAGCTAGCGAGCGCTACACAGATTAGTAAGAGTATGGAGCGCTAGTGTAGTAGGTAGTTTCGGACCGAGAAAAAAATTACTGACAGTGTGTGTCAATTTTTAGCTGTCTAAAACGTCAAAAAATCAGCTGTTCTGTGTTCTGGACTAAATACTAAATAATTAAATGCTTTTGTTTTGTGATTATTGAATGTATATTCGTACAAAATTGCATTGAAAGTAATTAATACTTGGGTGTACCCTTATCTTCAATGTATTCCCCTAACTTTATCTTGTAAGCACTTTTTTATTTTAATTTACATCAACAACAAAACATAACCTTAACAGTTTAAAGTTACAATAAAAGTTACAATGTCGGAAGAGAAGAAGAGTTCTACTACACCTTCTGAAGGTAATAATAATGTTGGCGATGCCAACAAAAAACAGAATAGTCCTCAGGGTAAAAGTGAAGAAGCGTGGGGGTATGATTTGTATCCCGAGAGAAGAGGTACATTTTCCCCTAAAATAAGCAACGTACTTATGGGCAAGGAAGGAAAAGAGAATATTGAAAAATTGAAATGCGAGCAGAATGTTTACCACTGCATTAAAAACAGTAAGTATTTTTTGTTAGTATCCATGATACGTTACAGTTATGATAAGATTACTATTAAAGAAGGGATTTCCTATAAAAATCCTCTTTTAAAATACATAAATAAATATAGCACTTGCCTACAAAGCCAATACCAAACTCTTTGTAAAAGTTGTAATGATTGTTGTAATGATGATGCAATCCAATTTATCAGTAAATCAACTTTTTTTTTACAGGTGCTATTGTAAAAGTGATGATGGCAGCATTAAAAAGCTCTGGATGGTACGTCAATTCAACTTTAGTTTGGATTAATATTTAAGAGGATTGTGTGCAGGCATAGTGCAGCGCGAGTTTTCATACATTTCGAACGCCATCAGTCAAAATATGCTTGCGGGGGAAAACGTGGTCCAACCTGTAAACCTTTATCGAATAAGACAAATTTGGTCTCATTCATTTTCATATACTGAGCTTGTTCTTCGATTTTTTGTATAAAGGCTTGGTTAGTTAAATATGGACGAAATTCTGAAGAGATTTTTTTGATAAAAAAGTGAATGATTAGGTTCTAATATTTTCTGAAACATACAGTATTAAAAATAAAATAAAACGTAAGATTACAAAATCAGACAATGTTTAAGGGGTAGAAAATATTTTCTCTTTTTGATGGAAGCTTGTGCGCACACAATCCTCTTAATGCACTTTACATATTGTCCCTTAGCTTTTGTTTCCTGTTAAATTGTTAAAATTACTTATGCATTGTTGAAAGCTAGGAGGCAATATACCAAGTTCATTTAGATTAACTGAATCCATCTGATATATAAATAAATTAGTATTACTGACCCAAGTTACAAATATTTTTCCAGCCCTGTTGACATCCGAAGGCACATATCTTGTGAAGTATGTGACTACTCTGTCAGTGGTGGATATGACCCTGAATTGAATCAGGTATTATGAAAATTCCATATACAAACACAGTTACGATACAAGAACATCACAACAATTAATACTGCCTTTAATCAATCATATTTCTGTTTAATTTGCAGATAGTTGTATGCCAAAATGTATCAACAAGAAAGGGCATGGTCCAAGGAGTGCTAGCTCATGAAATGATCCACATGTTTGACTACTGCCGCAATGAACTGGACTTCAGAAACATGGAACATTTAGCCTGTACAGAGATCAGAGCTGCCAACCTGACCCATTGTTCATTCACCAGTGCATGGTCACAAGGCGATGCTTCCTGGACGAAGATTAAGGAAGCCCATCAGGTAAAATATATTTGTACTAAAATGGACAATCACTTTGCTGTAGGTACATTAAAAACAGGATGTAACTCTGAAATAATAAACTTGTACTACACAAAAGTTATTTAAGTTTCAGATATTAAACCATTCACACCTACTATAAAAAAATATCATTTTCCCTGTAGCAGCTACTTGAAACAAGCTAAAAAAAAATTGTACTTGCCTTACCTTTTATTAACATTGTTCTTTATATAAATGCAATTTCTGCCTTCTAGGACTGTGTGAAAACCAAGGCACTGTACTCCGTCATGGCAGTTAGGCAGATCAGCAAGCTAGAAGCGATTGACATCATAGAGAAGGTATTTCCTAAATGCTATGCAGATCTTGAACCGATCGGAAGGCGGATCAGGAGGAACTCCGATGATATGACACGCGCTTTCAGAGAGGCTTCTTACTATGGCTATGAATAGGCAAACTTTGTAGTGAAATTTATAAGATTATTGCGTCAAATAGTTGTGTAAAATAATTCCTCTACAATCAATCATGTTTATGTTTTGAAACTATAGTCCATTGCAGGTATGAAAATAACTTGGTCAAAATTTTATAAACGCTTTGGCTATGATATTACTTCAAAAACAGTGGGAATGAAAAAACTAACTTTTATCAATATTTGACACAAAATGTTGATTTTATTGAATAGTTGTAGAATGTAGATACTGTAAATATACCTATCAGTTGTTAAAAATAAATAATAAATAAATAAATAATACACATTCAAAATGATTTAAAATAATGTCTTTTTATTTCATTATTTTTATTAACACTATTTATGTCTAAGACACATGAAAGTTTCATAGTATTTAATACTGTCCTTTTCAAGGTTGTTACAAATATTTATTTTCAGAAATCTTTTTATTAGAAGCAAAAAGGCACAGAGAGGAATATAGTTTTAATATATTAATTTACACACTAAAAATCGGTTAATATCGTAAAATGGACGCTAGTATTTGGACCATAATTGATCAATTTATATTTTTTCTTATCAATTACATAAAAAAAACGTTTTTAAAGTTTGAAATTATTTGATGAATTTTTTTGTGCCATTAAGTAATTTGTGCTTATGAAATACATAATTGAGTAGGACAGGTGGTGATAATAAATCTAGTATGTACACATCATAAAATCGGATATAAATAGAATGACTAGATGACTCTAAACTAAACTTACATGATAGTAGAAATTCGATAACTTAACATCCTATACCTATATTTATAGTACGTACAAAACCGTTAGAGACGCAACAATTTCAACATGTATGCAATCGCGAAAGTTGTAAACAACTTTTTATCTTCTTCTTCGAAAAGTTGTATATTTTGCTTTAGTTAAATCACAGATTTTTTAACACCAGCTAGCTTCCTTACTTGTTTGTATGTTGATTGTTGACAATGTACTCTCTAGCGATCACAAACCGAGCAGGAACACTTTTAACACCTTGATGATATAGATATTAAGTTGAAGAACGTTTCGATTATTATGACAAAACGTTTTGTGAGAAGGACACGAAAATAGCAGAATATTTTCAGTAAAATGACCACTTAGACGTCGCATTTATAATATATATAGTTCTTTACGTAAGTATCCTTCAGCTTCATTCAAAGCTTCATTCTGCACCGCAAATGGACATTGGCCCATTGGACTTTAAGGACCACTTGCGTATAACATCATTCTTACTATGTTTTAAAATCCAGAAGTAATCCTGACATGCGTAACACTACCTTGAATGGTACTTATACTAAAACGTAGTATTAAGTATATTATCTGTGGTCAAACTCAACACAATACAATAACTTTACAATAAACTAAGTACATTCATAAAATTAATTATTAATAATTAACAATAAAAACACAACTGTCTTGTCAAAACACAACTCCGGCATCTAAATAACAATAAATAATACCTATTTAAAGTTTGATGACATGATTAAACTTATGCGGGTTGCGTGAGGGGTGCGGGCGGCGCGGAAACACCCGCCTGCGCCAATCACGCACCGCGCTCTTGTCTCTTCCCGCGCCCTTGTGCCCCGCAGGCGAAGTCTCAATGAAGCGGTTTACCACAATACTTCGTAAATTGGAATACTAACCTATTCAAAAAATATATCATATCGCCATGGCTAGTATCATAATTTCATTTTAAACTAATCCAGCTTAATAAAAACCTAGCAGAAAAAGAAAGTAATTGCTTTGTGTGTAAAAAAAAAGTTGGAAAGTTTTTAATAACATCTATTTTCAAAATGTAAGTATCTTTTATACTAGCACCTTGACCACAAGAGCTATAAAATATAAATGTCGCAGCCATGTGGTTCAGTCAGCCAGATAATTGGATGCCTAGGCAGTTCATTAAACGGTATCCAATCAAATGGCTGAACTTGAGTTGGCCATTTATTAAACGCAACGTTTAGTCAGAGACTGTTGTGTAGTCATTTAGTTGAATTACTCGTAGATATTGACGAATTTGTGATGTTTGGTTAGGGTTTCATCGAGATCATTATTTATGTTGGTAGTACGATTACTTTTTAAACAGCAATGCAAAAAGCACCTAGCTAAAATATTACTCAATGTAACGTTAATCTAACCTTAATATTGTCGATTTTATTTAGCCAGTTGTGATACAAATACCGGGTATTTGTAACCTCCGTAAATAATACTATTAGATAGGTAGGTGATAGGTATTATTCACAATTTGCGGCATTTAACGCCATATTTGTTTGGTGGCGCTGCAGTGGAAAAATACTGAACTAAATACTACGCTAAGGCCACAGAATATCTATTAGCGACGCGACTATTATCGTAGCTCTTGTGATCAAGCTAATAAGTTAGTTAGGGTACTATCAAAATGTATTTACATACAATAAAATATGACGATTAATGAGCTCTACTGATTTAAATCCGTATTAACGAGTCTGACTTACAACCTACGAAGGCATTTGTATTTTAAATGTCCATAAAAGCAAAACCATTTTAATGAGGTTTTAAAGTCACTATATCATTGTTGTTGAACATAAGGTAATGTCGTAGATATCAAAGGTTGAAACTCTTTAAAACATTTCAAAAAGGCACGACGTGTTGATAAACTGGGTTTTCATGGTCCCCATTATTTGAAAACTTCTTACTCGTCTTAAAATCGTTGATATGATTATTCGATTACAAAAACTATTAAGCTGTACTTTCTTAATCATAAGTTCTGGGCTACAAAATAAGATCCACCCAAAAATGGTTACTGTGATACCTATATTATATTTTCAATCTCTTAAAACTAAAATGATTGCTTAAGTAATAATGCTCAAGGGTCACACTACTATTCGTAAACCGACTAGCAATTGGCTAATATTTACATAAATATACAAAGTCTGAGGCACTAAAATCACATTTCGTCTGTGACATCGCAGTGTTCATAGTCACATTAACGGGGTTGTATCACTCATTTGTCTCGCGACGCCTCGTTGAGGTACGTCGTCCAGTAGATGATGTTAAATAGGAAAAAAGATACAGGGAATATTATAAGGGCGAAGCGATCGAGGGTGCCATGTTGGGCGCCACAGAACATCACGCCGTGGTCCACCATTGCGGACATTCGCGCCAAAAAATTCGTTGGCCGGTCACCGCTTGGCATCGCCTCCAGAATCGGCGAATCCTAAAAATCAAACACACCTCTAAAATACCCTGAAACCAGACCCAAATTAATCACATCGTACTAAAGCAATAACTAATTTCTAGACTAAAATAACCTAGACACAAACATTGTCTAACTACACGCACGACCTGGCTAACATGCGCTTAAGCTGTGCACACATTTCATTCCCTGATACCAAGTAATTACTTACAAACAATTACAACTATTTTCAGCTTTATTGTGAAAACGGAATGCCTAGACTAGACCGACCCTATTCTGAATAAAGCGACTTGGCCTAAACCAGTCAAATTAAAAGACTTTCATTATTTCATAGTATCATATTATGATTTTTTGTAAAAACTTTCTTAGGTCGAATGATTCAGAACATAAATATCGACATGTATACGAAACGATACATGCCTCTTCCAATTACTTTACTATCTACTCAAGTGTTTAGCTTTACTAATTTTTGCCTACCTTACGGTGTACCAACTGCGTTTAGCACTAGCCACACACAGTGCAGTGTTCAGTTTGATATCGTCTTTACCTTGCTAACAGACCTTGTTTCACATCCAACCTTATTTTGTCTCCAATTCCTTTTTCCCGAGTGGGACGACTAAAAATTTGTGTCCTAATTTTAATGATTATACCACGCGTACGTGTTAAAACCTAGGTTATTTTACGTGCAATGAACAACACCGTACATGGTTAGGTACTTATTTGCTCAAGCTGAAGGCTCGTGGCAGTTGTTTCGTGTACCTACCCTCTGAATGGCCTGGTTGTCAAACTGTTGTTTGAGGCCATCATCTTCGACGCTTAGTTGCGGAGTAAAGACACCGCCTTGCGGAGTGCCTGTCACTGGCGTGCTTAATCTCTGCGAAAAGAAATGTATTTTTATCCAAATCACCCGTCTTAAGGACTTGGAGACTTTCTACTGGAACGGGATATCTACAAGAAGGTGGTTAATCAACTGTTATTTAAAATAAGGCAGCGGAAAGCATTAAGCATCTACCAGGTGATTGCGGATGTTAAAAAAAAGAAACTATATTTAAAAAAAAAACAGGGTGCTAAGTATTTTTTGTACGTCATACTTAGTGACCCTCATCAAATAGAAATTTTGAAGTCAGTGCGCTCAAAAAATCAAAAGATAAGTCTTCTGCTCAGCTCTAATCAGACGACGAACTTAATCCAGCTTCTCTGATATCACTCTTAATACATTATGTACATGGTTCAATATTCTTAGACAAACCTGTGAATGGTTGATATGCAGAGGCGGGGGCGCCAGCTGCGCAGCCGACGCAGCTCTCCTCAGGTCCTGCCGTCGTCGGCTCCAGTTCTTGTCGTAACGGATGCCGAACAGCACCACGAAATACTCCAGAAGAGCGAAGAATACGAACAGAGTGCACGATATCAGCCACACCTCGATGCACTTCAGTTCGAGCGCGTCTGGAGAATTTGTGCTGGAAAAGTGAGAAAGTATTTTTGTGAAACTAGTCTGAGAACACAATCAAAGCAAACGGTCCATGGCCTCACAGTTATGTAAAGTGTTTTTTTCTCTTGCAATGATCCTACGAAACGCCTTACAACGAAACCAATGATTTCCCACTATATGGCTCCACAATTATAATATTAGTAGGATTACTTACCATATGGCTTGGCATTTATAATATTAGTAGGATAGGATCTAGAGGTATATGTGGCTGTTAATTTTACGTTAAACTTATCATGACTAATTACAGCACTAACAAGCTGCACCTTGGGTGCTGGTTGTGCTGATATGATCTTTGAATTCTAGAATAGAATTCTAGCTAGAATTCACAAACGGGGCGAGTAGCTCTCAAAGCGGTTACTACTAGCCTAATGGCAATGGCTTAGTTACCTGACAGTATCAAACATCGTGACCAAAGATAGCAGCGTGGTGACTAGCAGCACCATGCGGCCTGGTACGATCTCTGGGATGACGCAAAAACTGCCCCAGGAAATGATCACGAACAGGGAGGAAGGTAGGTAGCTCTCCAGAAGATAGCTTCTTAGCTCTCTGGATAGCTTGATTTGGAGACGAGCTGCGGAATGCTCGCCTGCAATCAGAGAATGTTAGGTCAGTTGAAGTTCAGTTTATTTATTTAAAGAAGTGTGGCTTTGACTTTTATTAACTGCATGAAAATAAGAAATACCCAGAGAGGAAATCAATATTTTTTTCCTTTATGTCAAGGTTCATAGTTATTTTAAATAGGACCAAGATAATCAAAAGTCATAGCGACACCCAATGACACTAAATATAAAACCAAAATTCATGCATTCCTACTCTACCTAGTACTCTAATTACACACAACCGGAACAATTTTATAACACCTACTAAAATATAGCCCAAATAGATAATGCCTACACTAAACACATCAACGATAAACAAAAAAAAAACAAACAATAAAATACGACGTGAGTACCTAATCTAATACAAAATATTAACTACACATAAGTAACTGAAATTAAAACACATTCACAGTACAAATTAACGATATATTGTTTTAATATTCTTACTTACGTCACACGAACATTTAAAACAAGAGAATGCTCGGCTCGGATGCTGGTTTATAATTTAAAAATCTAAACAGACATATTTTTAAGATTCAGTTAAGTTGTCAAATATATATAATCGTACCTACATCTAGTAACTGGTGTAAATTAAGTTAAGAAACTTAAATGATCTTCACTCTTCAAGGTTTTCAAAGCTTGAAAATTCAGAGCCTATTAGATCTCGAGAGCTCAACCATCATGGGGATTCTAAAAAGACTTCATGTCCATAACAGCGTTAACACAACACAAATGGGAGTACAATACTATGTACTTTATTCCTCTGTGTACCATATTTCCCTCGTTCAAAACCTCTACATTTGTCGATGATACTCTACCGTCCTCCGTCTTAAGCTTCGTCAACAGGCTCTGCGCAATAGACATGTTTCTTGCAAATACTTTGAAGCCTATTCGTTTCCCTCTAAAATTCATGGTTGGTATAAACTTCTTAGAACTTCGTCTAGGATATTTCTTCGCAACCTCTAATAGTATGACGTCTTTATGTATACCTAGTTCTCCCAAATCATCCGTGCCAAGCAGCGGGCATGCTAGCGTAGCACAATGCTTAGCGTTAGTAGTCACAGTGAGTACAGGCGCAAACTGAAGCGAAGCAATAAATATACATTTACCTTCACCAAATTTGCGAATATGTTTACTTTTATCCGTGACGAATGTCACTACGTATTTGGGCAGTCTGAAGTGGCTACGTTGCTCGCTTATAAGCCCCAGGCCTAGCCAGGACGCCACGTCTCGCCACTCGAAACGCACGTCTTGGGTTGTGTACTTATCTAAAAAAAGATACCATTAAACATCATTATGACTACAGTAAATGGTTTATGCGAAGCATATGGTTACTTCTTCATAATATGAAAACTATTGTCGGAGTTGCGTCAATTGTGGCATTGTCTAGACGAAAGATCGGTACCAAGGCACGAGTATCTATGAGTATGACGAAACACTTATTTATAAATCAATCTATCAAGTTTATTTAGATGCATTAGGATGACAAATAGATTTGAGTGGACTGAGAATTCGTTTCTTGGTTAATGCAGACACGCAGGAACACTACAAACAACGACTGGAAAGAACTTTAATACTAAGTGAGTATTATACAATGAGGCAGTTGAACCAACGTGTATGAATAGCTTAAGCCTTAAACTATTCATACACGTTTAATTATAAGCCCTTAAAGGCTTTTCACTTCCTCATTATTAAAGATATTTTACATAATAAATACTTG
Source organism: Pyrausta aurata (assembly GCA_963584085.1). Lineage (NCBI taxonomy): Eukaryota > Metazoa > Arthropoda > Insecta > Lepidoptera > Crambidae > Pyrausta > Pyrausta aurata. Next base: position 9,738,732 of record OY757257.1, on the reverse strand, counting down.
GTAGTAGGTACTTACAACTACTGAAATCTATTGCACAATTCTGCACATCTAGGGGGTATAGCACGAAATCCATCTCGCACTTGATCGTGATGGTGGCACTGAGAAAGAAACGAAAAAGAAAATATTAAATCAGCAACAAAACAAAATACTATACTACATAATAACTAGATGGAAATTGTAAATCGCCCCATAATCCCCGACTTTGTCATTAACACTCGAACAAACTGTTAATCTTTCGTTAAATCTAATTGAGGACCGTGGTAAATTATTATGTGTGTGCGTAGAGCCAACCAGCGTTTAAAATTAGTGTATTGTAACTTGCCAAAACAAATAACGCACTTTGTAAGGTTGAGTGAAATGCTATGTTCAATCTGATCAAAACTATATCAGATTTAAATATTGACAGCTAAATTTTAAACTCTATTTTTAATAAGATGTCCATATTCAATTCGAAACTAATAAAAACCAATAAATCAATGACTCTTTGTGATTCTGCTTGTGCTTATGTTACGTGATAATAATTCCAAGCTTATTTCTTAATTAGGGTATGCTATTCAGGGTATTCGTTTACGATGTCAAAAATTAAAAAAAAAGCCCTATTCGTCATTTCTGAATATAAATACAAAATAAAAAGCAGACGAACCCAATACTGACTGAGACGGTGCCATTCGTATACAGCCTAAGTGATGCCATCTCCTGGAGGACGGAGAGTATCCGCATGGTCTGCAGCTGCCAGATGTACAGGTCTGGCGTCCATATCAGCTGCCGGTATTCCCAGGGCAGGTCTATGAAGGGTGTGTTCTTTGGGACGTGTAAACGCAGCTCCTCCCATGACACTTGCAGGAATATGTCCAATGTTATCTCCTGGGACAAGAGAGTTATGGGTTAAATTTTGGAAATGATGTTTTTTTTATATTTGTATGGTGGTATGTTGTACCTAAAATTGCCGAGATAACGCTTGGGTAAATTTATGACTTTAAACCAGGCACTTCTGTTTTAAGTTACGGATATAATCACGAAAAGTTACTGCGAAGAAAATACCTTTGAAAAACAAAGCAATTTTGGTGTAAATGACCTAAATCTCAGCTCGTAAACCTGATTTCGCAGTAGGTCTTGAGTAGGTCGTGGTTGGCATTTCAACGAGCTTTGTAATATTTTCGACGACCCCCTGTTGTTTCTGGGGCAACGATATTTGCTGTCTACCAAGTCATATTTCCACTGTAGCTAGTTAAGTCACGAATTGGGCAGTAATTTATGAATTGTGGTTAGTTCATCTAAAAGTATTCAGATTCGATCTGATTCAATCCGATATCATATTTCATTGAAAAATCAAAGGAAAACCTATGATATGGAAGACACGCTTCCCTTGAAAACGTATGGCTCTTACTACCTTTCGTGTGGTATAAATCAAAGTAAAATAGCTATACGAAATAAATTGCCTGTCCCGAATATAACAGTGATGTGGCAAATGTGGTTTCGAGAACTTTCAGGAGGATTTTTCGTAAAAGGTTGAATTTTCGATCCATAATTTGTCTTTCATGTTTCAGTCAGATCTCTGAAGTCTTCAGGCAAAGAAAGTTGAGTTTGCCTCCGGGTAGCACACTGCTGCAAAACCACGAAGGAAAATCATTTTCAAATTTTTTTTGCTTGTCTGCTTTATTACTATACTCGTATTAGAAAAGTTACAAGTATAAAATACTAATTGTTGTCAAATTAAAAGTAAGGCAAAGTTTAATGGAGTAAGTATTTATCGCTAACAAAAAGTTGTAGAAGTAAATGGATACCTACATACCCCTTTGTTCTCATCAACTCCAGACACTCTGTTGACGTTCACACCAATGTATACCGTGGTATTCTTTCCTGAAACACGAAATACATTTCTTTCAATTTCCTCGAATTATGATAAACTATAGCGAAATAGTAGTAATGATAATTTTACGGCGTTCGTTCGGAGACATCGCCGGAGCGACTCGGTAGAATTTATGTTCACCGTACCAAGTTATGCATGTTTATTTACAAAGTTTTAGTAGCTAAGACAGCGAAATGACGGCAAACCCTTTATTAAATATCCACTCTTTTAGCTTTCATAATAGTTCATTCTTGTAAGTTAATTTAAAATCTATTTTTGCGGTCGTGTTAGAAATGGCAATTTTTTTTATATTTAAATTTAGTAGCTGCAGCCCTTTTAAGAAAAAAATAATTACATATCCATGTTTTAGGGGAACCTAAATGTAATACTATTGAGTAAAACTAGACGGCTGGGTTGGCTTGTAATTAAAAAGCTTGGCGTTAATACCAACTATTTCGATCACAAGAAAACGAAAACTGTGCCTGTCTTAGCAAGCCTGACAAATTGTGCCTGGATTTCAACTAACACTATAATACCGTAACGTGATATGCCGCCATTGTCAGCTGTGTTTTGCTGCCTCGCAGTTAATTAAACATTTGTCTTTGAAATAGCAAAAGATCTAGGTGTCTGCAAAGAAACGCGAGCCCTAAACAATAATAGCAGAATAATTTGCCAAATTATGATAATAAGTATATTTGAAAAGCAGGTTGTTTCGGGTTTGGTGATATTTTTGTGTCCTACTTATCAGAAATATTTTGCACTTATGTTATGATATATAAAATATGCAAAAATTAAGTTGGAATAAGGTATAAGAAACAATTGATTGAGAAGTTTAATTTTATGCGGCACGGTCGCAACGGACTTGATTACTTATAGACAGTCATGTGCGAGTTGATATTATGTACCTCAATATGCAATAGTCACCTCTCAATAATTTGAAAATTTTACACACTTCAAGGTGCTATCGACTACAATTTTCCAAAATGAGACCAGTCACCTAACATCCGACTGTCAGTCAGGTGTAGTTTGACTAATGACTAAGTCCAGCTCTTCGATTCGCCGAATCACATCCGGGCCTAAGTGGATAGTGGTTGTATCGGCCATGCTGATCTCCCGATAAAAATAGCTCATATTTTTAGACCACGCTTTGAATAGCTTTTGAAGCGTGATTATCTTTCAATCTAGACCATGGATCATTTTTGACAGGAGATTTTCTGTACAAACGAGTACGCGTTTGTTGTAGATACTGAATCATTTTTCAAGAACATTAAACGTACGTTGCTTAGTATCTAATTTTTATTTCGTAAGGTTTTAAATGTAATATAATAAGTAAAGTATCTCATAAAAGCTAATACAATATTATTTTCCGTTTATTGAAGAAGTTAATACGTTGCTTTGCTCGTTTCCCCCCGCGCCCCCGCAATTTCGCGGTCCATCTCTATTCAAAAGTTTGGACGCCATGAAACAGGCCGTATGACTAGCAGTAGCAAAGCTTTGAGCAAAGCAACGTTTTAACTTCTTCAATAAACGGAAAATAATTTATATTTGCTATAGAAGTATCTGTCCAATACTTCATACGAAATGACGTTCCATATTTTCATCGATGGTTAGTGCTTAAATTTTGATGATGAAACGAAGTTTTAACTGTTGTTAATTACTTGAAAAGGATTTTGAAGTGACTAATATAGATTCACAAAATTAAACTACTGGAATGCTTCCACGAAGTCCGATCTTTATAATTAGTTTTGAATTGTATTGTAATGATGGCTACAAGTCAGTGATAAGCCAAATGGTTTTTACATAAGGGCAGAACATATGTTTATAATTGGGTACAAAAATGCTACGACAATTTTTTACTATTAGGTAATTGATTACTTTCCGAGCCATCTTCCTTTTTCATATTTTTTTCTCCCAAAGAATTAAATCCGGCTGCGCCTGTTGAGAGTATATTGTCAGGTAAATGAAATAGTTTTTTTTACTTATAAACATTTTTGATCGTTGCACGTAACTCCTATTGAATAGTCTATTCCTTTACCCAAAGATTGCCTGGAAGAGATTGTTTTAGCGATAAGACCGCCTTAGTTGTACATTTACCTTTGAGCTTATAAACTGTAATTTACTTTGTGTTGTGCAATAAGGAGTTATATTATTATAACTATTATTATTATTAATTAACTTACCAGGTGGAATGTTCCTATTGTAGTTTGTGGGGATCTGGTAGATATGCTGGTCCATGTACAGGATCTGGCTGAAAGAAAGTTAAGATTTTTCAGATACCGATTCAAATAAACTATTTAATGTTACAGGCTCCGAGATGTAATTGTGACAAGTTAAATAATAAAAAAAGAAACTTATTCCAATTACCACAATTGGGCCTACTAGGAATTACATTAACTATCTAAAAATAGCAAGCTTCGAATACTCATAGCTCTGGGACCCTATTTTTGAATAACTCGCTTAAACATGTCGTGCGATTTTCGTTAGAAAACGAATTTAAGATCGTCAAAAATCACGTGGTATATACATAAAAGTACTAACAAAGTTGAGTTTTAATCTTTTTTCCAACTGCTCCTGTTTGAAGGTAAACTGATTTTCATTGGAAAATCGGTAATTAACCAATTAATATCATCTTGACGAGAGTGATTCAAAAATAGGGTCCCTGAGCTTCGTGGCAACATTCACTAATCCTGATAATAGAGGAACCTTTCATTGATATTAATATACCTGACACACTCGTGTCATACTGTTTGTTTTCTATAGACAAAGGAAAAGAATTTATATTATATCCACATGTCTATACTAATATTAATAAAGAAGTAAGATGAAATAAATGATTGTTTGTTTGAATATTAACTATTGACTCGATTTCAAAGATTTATTTTTGGAATTTCAGCAGCAAGTGGTATTGTCGAAGGCCATAGATGTTGCATGGTTTTAAGTACAAAATCCTTGTCCTTGCTGATGCTCCGCTATTTACTCGTAAATAAAACTTTCATCTACAGCATTCAACGCATACAAATTACTTATATAAGTTCTCATAGGTTAACAGTGAAGCGTGCGCCGGTAATACAATTATGACAAGGTGAAGATCTTCGCATTGAGCGGATTAGGGCCGAGCCTAAGCGGGGCTCAGCGGGAAATACACATACAAACAATATCTATGATTAGCATCTGGCTAGGTATAACTAGATATGATAAATAGGGAAGTAATAATAATAGTCGCCCTAGCCGATTTCGACTACGGTGGCCAGTCACAACGACCAACCGACTGCGCGGGACATATTATAGTGCACAAGTGTGTGCGCAAACACAGGTGCACTATCTATTCCTTTCACTCTCATAGCCCGATGGGACAGCAATCTGACACGACCGAAGAGATAAATGTTCCTTGCCGGAGAGAGATCAGGTGCAGGACCAACGGCTTTACTTGCTTTCCGAGGCACGGGGATGAAACACCGCCAACTCTTAATCTCCGGGCTTCCCTGAGAATTTCTGAACAGAAAAACTAAGGTACATATATGTTACCTAAAATATTATGATTTGTTACCAGTCGACTCGAAGAAGAAGAATGGTTACCTATAAACATTTTGTTTTTTTTGTATAATTTTTAACTCTTGAAAACATGTTTTACATTTGTTCGTTCACGTTATTTTTAGGCTGTATTAATGAAATGAAGCCTTGTACATATTCCTCGTTTCACACGCAACAGTACGTTGTTAAATAACTACACGATTTGCCAACATTGTAGCAAAGAATAGACTGGATTTTGTATTATAGGCACGATTACATACGGTGCAGAATATGTCAAAAATCCCTTAAAGTTGTGAATTGCATCTTAGCTTGAATGCATATTGAATTGGCTACTATGGTTTAATAAGAAATATAATTTTATTTTAAATCCAGAGACTACGCTACGACTCTATATGCAGTGTACACGAGTGCTACGAAAAGTTTTTCTACGAAATTCGTAGCACAGACCTTTTGAACCTTCCGATGGTAGGTTACGTAATATTCGTAGCACTCACTGACTACGAGGTACTACATGAAAAGGTCCATCTATGCTTCCATACATAGATAGTGCTACGAATATCGTAGCAACTATTCCGAACGAAAATGACTACCTGCGATTTTATATTTTGGCACCTTGACAAATCAAAATTTGTGATAACTTTTAAAATGCCTTTGCTGTAGTTACAGCTCGGTACAAGCGAAATGAAACATTACCACGTAAACTCTGGACTCGCAAAATAAAGGCACGAATTTAATGTTTCACATTGAAATTAGTACCATTAAGTAGTAAAGCAACTGTATTATATTGCATTTTATATAAACAGTAAATTAAGTTTGGTGGTAGCATAATGTTGTATATTAATAATGACTTAGTTTGCTTCTAATGGCTGCATAGAGTGCATATTAGCCTTGTGCTAGAGATGTTTTGATTATTGCATACTATCGATATCAATATTTCAAACAAAAAATGGTTAGCTTATGTAAAACATCTTCACCAAAATCCCTAACTTACGAAATGTTTTATAATGTCTTAAGAGCCTTTATCACGAATGCGTCGGGACCAAGTTCAGGCGAACACAATGCGCGCTGACGACACACATATGCACTTGCGCCTGTGTGCGTAGAATGGAGTACAATCAGTCGAACTAACCATTTTGATCCGTTAAGTCGTAAACTGATGATAATGCTAGTTTGCATGTTGTGTCATTTAATACTTTAATTTACTAATGAATGTATTATTATTTATTATAAGTACGTGTATATAATAAGTGTATTATCATTTATAATTAGGCGTGTGCAATATCTGATTTTTTAGATATCGAATCGAAACTATATATCGATATTCGAGATCAGATATTGAAACTATGTATTTTCAAAACTATATATTGGCGTATTGGTGTGTATTTCCTATCATTGAATCTAAAACGATATTTTGAAAACTATATATTGGCGTATCAATTTGTATTTTGTATCATTGTATCAAAAAAAATATGTTCTGCTGAAACAGTATAAAGTGATATCGTATAATAACGTGATATCATTGTTGTTGTTTTTCTTAAATCTGTTCGGATTATGAACTTTAATTATATCGAAAATGTTTTAATTTAAGTAGTATTTACTTAGTTGGTTATTTGTTTCAAAATAGATAATAAGATCTTATCACAAGAATACATAATATACCTACCTAAATAAAATTAAAAGAATAAAAATCAATAAACTTACCAATATTATTGCCATACGTCTAAAGCTTAGAATCCTACGAATCCCCAATTATTGCTGTTTCACTCGCACACAGACCCTCAAATTTATTTACCATAATTATTTTTTTACTTAAGGAACACAAATAATTAAAATTAGGCCTGTTTTTTTAATGGTCACATAAGAAATATTTGTCTGATAAAATACATTACCTATTGCTGATTTTAAAACGTTACCTATTTGTAGACAATTTAAAAAAACAAACGTACGAGCATAGTTTTTCAAACTATCTCTAACATGTTAAATAATTGTTAAAATCAGACAACGTCTAAGGGGTGGAAAGCGTTTTTTCTTTTTGTATGGAAGCTTGCGCGCACACGATCCTCTTAAAATAACATCACTACTACATTTATGAATAATTAAATCAAGAAAATCGGAGGAAAAGGTTTCAAATAAAATTCTATCATGAAATGTTAAAAGAATGTATTAAATTTGAGGTTTTTTTTCTAACTAGTTTGTAAATATTTTTATTATGTGTATTGTTTACATTTGAAAAAAAAAAGTTTAATGTTTTATTTTGTTCTAGAAAAAAATCAAAATCAATGATTCTTTGACCTTCAATCACAAGATTAGCCGCGGGCGATACCTCTTTTTCGATGACCTGAAAATCACTATGTATCAAATATTATAATGCATAACAGACAGATAAGTTCTTAATAACAAGATGAGCTTCTACATTACCATTATTTTACTGTCATCAATATCTTCAGTACTCATCTCAGGCATGAGTAATTTCATCATTTACTTTTTTATTTTCAAAGTAACTAGCATTATCAATATAGTGCTATTAACGTTAATATTTTCTATGCAAAGCCTGAAGATAACCATAAATTAGTTAGTAAGCAGACAAAGCATGTTATTTAAAAGCATAATTTTGAAGGAAGTGGTAAAAATAACGAAATTATAGCCTTTACAATATGGTCAATGAAAAAAATAGGTCACCCTAATACTTTTGCATCTTTGCACTTTTTAATACAATTCTACAAAAAAATACAGGATATAACAAAGCCGAAAACCACGGTTTTGTCACACCCTGTATTTATTGAATTCTGATAGATTTTGAAAGTGATTTTTGTATGGAATTAATTACTCCCTTTGCTATTTTAAGTATAAAGTTTTTTTGGGAAATTAATCAGGTGATTAATTTATAATCATTACAAAATGATTAATTAAGTAAAAGTAATCAATCATAAACCACAATATAACACTGTGCTCATTATTTAAAAGCAAATTTGGAATTTATTAGCGACAAAATAAGCAATTTGCTCTGCACACACACACACACACACACACACAATCATCCGTAGTTAACGTATATAATGTTAAAGAAATTAAAACACACCATGTGCTTAAGTACAAGTTGGTAAATGTATGTATAATCATGCAAAATAAATTACTATTGCGTAATGTCTTAAAAAAACATTCCTAATCAAAATGTTGTATGAAATTAGTACCGTCAAAAGTCAGAACATTCCAGGTTCATAGTGAAGTAATTGGTTGTCTATAAATTCGGGTATAAGTATTGCTTGAAAACATCGACCATGTACCCACTTACTTACGAGTAAGACAAAAAAAACTTATGACACGTTGCCACGTTTAGATTTGAAAACTTCTGTGAACTACGCCCGTGATATCAAATAACCAATCAGAAGCGAGCAAATCATCAACAAAGAGAATCTCACACACCCGCACTCTTGTAATCAACTGACGGTTTTTAGAATAAATCTAACATTATACGTCTAGTAGGTATATGATCGATGCTTGGCAATTATTAAAAAGACAAAAGGGATTCCAAAATTAGGACCAAGTTCAAAGGTTACGTTCAATGTTCTAAAGTTAAGAAAAAAATATAATAAGACTTTACAAATACATACAAAAATACTAAATTATTTATTTCATAAATATAAACAAATATATGAAACACCTGTACGTACAAGGTTATGATGCTTGTATCACTATGTTCCGAATTCTTGGAAATCCTACATGTTCTGGATATAAGTGTAAAAGAAATATACCCAATATAACCATGAGTTCTGAGTTTTCCTGAGTTCGGTTCACATATAAAATATGACTTATAATATAAACTATTTAACCAACCTTTTAGCCCTGGCCTAAGATATATTAACGTGTAATGCTCCCTTTCGAGACTTGGAGGTAGCCAGGTTATATTTTTTGCATTTGTTTCCCATATTTGAAAAACTGAAACAATATTATTGTAATTCAAGATTTTTTACTAATTAAATAATTATAATTTACAAAATATTATAATTACCAAAATTGCTTAGTCGCACTATAAATTAACTCGGCGCCAAGGTTCACGCGAGGTTTTGCGCGGTAACTCGAGCGATACGTCCACACCTTGTAAAGCCTTGCGGCGGACTGATTTGAAACTGTTTACGAGGATGGTTTTATTGCAGTTTTGAAACTAAATACTAAGAATGAAAAAAAAGGATTTAAGCTACTTTTTGTTTCGGATTGCGTGGAAAAAGGCATGCTTCTATACTGTGTACCTTTATTTCGAAGAAAAAAGGACTGATTATCCGAAATAAACGTGATATTAAAGCCGCCTTTTTTTGTAAGTTTCACTTTCTTTAAGGACTCGTATCTTTCATTTGGAACAGAAATTTCAAAAATTGACAATGCAATATTTAGTTGAGGATCTGTTTAATAACAAAAGTTCAATTCTATGTAAAACATGCAAGTGATTTTGAACACATGAGACTCCAAAGTAAGCCCCGTAACATAAATTTGAGAAACAGCTGTTCGTTTAGTTGTTATAGCTCACGTAAAATCAAATAACTTGGAAATGTTTTTTTATAAAAAAATATTTGAAAGGATTGCCTACAATAATTAGCAATTTGAACTTTCGTAGGATTCGTTTTTGCAGAGTTCTTGAACTTGGAAATCACGCTTTCGGGTCATAATCGCCGTGTACGCTCTTAATAAGTTATGGTTGGAAAATTACGTTACTAATTTGAATTATAAGTTTGTTAGTGCTTTATTCATAAAATTAATGGGATAATAATTCTATGGCTTTATTAGACAGGTCCTTAAAATATAGAACCACTTTTTCCACTAACAGACAAGGCAGTACTTACCAGCTTTCCATATATATAAAGTAACTGACAGATTTTAACTTTTTTACAAAAAACACAAAATCAATTGTTCCAAAGAACATTAATAAAAAAAATCTGACTCTAGTCGAGTTATCGATAAACTCCGGTCATTTTATACGTGACTACTGAAAGTCGAATGCAATTAAGGACTTTGTTAAAAGTCGCATGTCTTGGTTTAGCACGAACCTGTACGATAAGGGAACACCATTATTAATACATTTTTATCGCTTTACCTCTAGGTTACTTGTATGCACCAGTAAACTAATTAGCTACCATTTTTGCAGATATGAGAACTTTGTATGAATCTGGGGGCTGATTCTCGTGCAGTTCGTATACAAAAAAAGTTCACCGATCGAATTTTCTTTGTCAAAGAAAAAAATGTATTTTGGTTTCTTAAGGTATTATAACTTTGGATTACTATATCTCTGAGTTGCACTGGGTTATTTTAGAGCACTATGACTAGGTCATGGTAACTGCTTATACTCCGTACATCCATTGACTAACATTTTTGCTTGTATCATATGCCACAAGCTGAATAATATTCAGTTACAAACAGAAAGTGCAACTTACCTTGGTCACAAAGATTATAATCTCAAAATTAATAACATATATCGTTTTTACAAAAAATTACATTACAGGTTATAAAACAGATAGGTATGAAGGGTTTTTTTTGTAGTATCTAGGCAGACTTGGCCACAATATCACCTGATGGTAAGTGATGATGTGGCCTAGGATGGATCATGCTTGACTAGTAATAGCCTCACTCTTTTACTTGACAGTAATAAATTGGATTGTCGTTTAGGTCATGGCAAGATTTTTAACAGAACCTTAGGGGGAAGGTCCACCTCACGCGAACTAGCAATGGACAAGTCACAGTAAGGTAACTAACTCACTTGGCGACGGCTTGGCAACCATAGACCCCTTACACACTGCGACTTTTGAAAACGCGCGACAGCATTTAATTTGGCATCGATTCAGAAGCGCGTTAGTATCGATGCAGAAGCGACTGCAACGATGCTAACGCGAGTTAGAGCTGATGCAATCGCTAATATTCAGTACATAATTTGTCAATTTCCAGCTTCTGCATCGCGACTGCATCGATACTAACGCGCGTTAACATCGCGTCTGCATCGATGCTTAAAGTAGCGCAGTGTGTAAAGGTTGACATTTTGCGACTGCATCGATGCTGCATCGCTGCTAAAAGTCGCAGTGTGTAAAGGGTTACACAGTTCAATTATGCTTGGAAACTTAGCCGGCGAAGTCGCCATGACGCGATGACGCGGCGTCTTGGTGAGGTACAGCACTAATTCCTTACGTTTCCGTTACACGCACTTTCTGCAGTGCGGAATAACCAAGCGTTTACTATCGTATTTCCTCTTGTAATCATTATGGAGTGTTTATGTTTCCTGCTTTTATTTTAGCTGACCTTATGATTCGGAAACACCTGACAAGCTTGAAAAAGGATTTTTATTGTGAAATGATAATATTGACAAATGAAAGAAATTATTATTCGCTTATATGGTATTTATAACTTAAGAATGGACATTACTTTGAAGAGGTTTTTGATATGTTAATTGATCACGTATTTTATAACAAACGTTTTAAATGTGTTAGTTTTGTACGTGAATATGGGTAGATATCTATAAATAATAAAAAAAACGGATTTCGAATACAATAATTACATACTAAATGCTAAACTTAAATCTGATAATTGTTGGACCTGGATATGTGATATTTTAGGAATTAACCATTGGTAGGTACTTATTATTACAGGGATTTATTCTGTAAGACTCATGTAAAGATTGCAGATAAACTCAATTTTTTTGTTCGTATAGCAAATTCGTATTGCAATTTTGTATAATCCACTCATCAGATTAGCGTGGGACAGCACTACACAAGTGAGTGAGATAGAAATACTTTAATTTTTTCTAAGTTTGTTGTGTGTTGCAACTTGCATCTCAATTCCAATTTATTAGGAATTGAATTGCCTGGAACTTGAACGGTTGAAAGAAAGATCGCAATACAGCCTAAGTAAATACAAAAAGTCGAGTTATCGTCAATGTTGTTCTTGGAATCAAACGAAAGAGCCTATGAATCTTTATGTCGTGTTTACAGTGCGCAAAGCGGTAACGGAAATATAAAGCCTGAAAATATGTGTAAAAGCCACAAAGCATTGTTGACTACAACAGCACCCTGGCTTTTTATTACATACGCAAACGATCATGCCGTTTCAGACAGCCACCAGACATATTTTTATTTCTCTCTTAAATTATTGCCACTTTGCCATTTCGCCTCTGTCTTTGAGTTGAGGAGAGCTTGCGTTTATTTTGGGAGCACGTTTTAAAATATTTTGAATGATGATAATAATTGCAGGGAAATTTAAAAGTCGCGACTGTAGCTGCCTGGTCGTCTAGCTAGACAAGATACAGATTAGTTTTACGCTTCCGTTTTATTTTTACTTTGTCTTTTTTATTAAATCACGTGATTGGCTTGTAATTAGTGTTGAGATCTAAATAGGTCGTAGTACCATCAAGATTAGGTATGTAATGAAATCGTTCTAACAGGTATGCCAAGTATCAGTGGATTGACACTTTTCTGTAAGCTTACGACTAAACATAAGAAGTGCTGTAAATCTGTTCTCTTCAAAACAAAACAATATAATTAGTTTTGATAGAGATATTTTTGTGAATTTAAAGTATGGGAATTTTTGCTGGCTTTAAAATTACACTAAATACGTGCATTTCAGCATTTGCACGAATTAAATCTTAAGTATTTACACCGATTAGGTCGTTGCAAACTTCCAAATATTTTGTCAAAGTCAAGCAACAAACTCCAATCAAATCTAAGTTATGTGTATTTAACGAGACGGTGTTTAATGGCATAATAATCTGTCCGTAGTACGTCGACAATTATATCGTTACAGTTATTTACTAGCGCGTGCGTTTATTTTGTATCCATCTGAATTCTGAGGTCGGTTCACCGCGTGATTGTGATAACATTGGCCTGAAGCCAGCAAGTCTACTGAGTATAGACTTACCGAGACACACTTCCATGGCTATCAAAATTATTGGTCGAAATACTACACAGTCGTATGAGCTACTTATTCATTGGACTTATTAGTATTCTGGGCACTTTGAAATAAGTTATATACCTAGTAGGGTCGTTATGATCTTTATTCTATAGCTAACTGAGCTCACCTAGTTAGTCTCTAATGACATTCACATGGTTTTTTAACCGACTTAAAAAAGGAGGTTATTGTTTACCGGCAGTTTTATTTATGTTAGGTAAATTAGTCTCGTGTTATAAATATTTGATCTTTTTATGTAGGTAGGTACTAAAGTAAAATGAAATCTATTTTGAAAGACTTCTCACATCATCGGGTTTCAGAATGGAGATGCAATTCCCCTTGTGTTCAAGAATATGAAACTAGCATTAGCAACACATATACTAATATTAGAAATCTGAAGACTTTGTTTGAACGCGCTAATCTCAGGTACTACTTAACCAATTAAAAAAATATTTTTGTGTAAGATAGCTACGGCTTTAGGCTATAAAACATCACGCCTGCGACGGGAGGCAGGGCAAACTCAAAACGCGCAGACGGAGTCGCGGGGGACTTTTAGTAATAATTATTAAATGAAGAAAGAGTTCATTATGTCAGCGATAATACTAATTCACATACATACTAATTCAGTAAACAAGTCTATTACCTTAATATTGTCTTGACCGTTTGCAAAAATAGCATCTCTTCTACACCCATAAAACTATCAAAATTTAGTTGTTTACGTTTACTATACGGTTGTTTATGGCTTAGTAACAATATTATTAGTAAAGTTATTTGAGATTTTCTCAAACCATTTTTTTTACCATATATTTTTTTCGAAAAGTGACTGCTTCGCCCACGACCATTGTCTTGTAATTTTACTGTTCCAACTTCCAATTGATTATAATAATATTATGTGATTAGTGTGTTACTCTAAGATAACAAAAGAAATTATTTCCAGTAGGATGTCACATCAATTATTATCTGGCATTACAATTTTTACAGACAAAGTCTCAAGCAAGTCGAAAATAAAAACATTTGGATATTACAATTGACAAAAACACGCCAATTATCTTTTGAATCACTTTTTTGCTACAATCATTCTTCTGGTGAATACTAATTCTATGGTAAATGGTAGGCACTTAAAATATAGGTATGCTTGTTGTATCAAAGATATCATTACGATACATGTCGCATCCGGGCTGTCACATGAATCGTGTAAGATGTTAAAGAAACTATATAATCAATTGCCACATCGTAGTACATACATGTAGGAAGTTTCATATATTACTTATAGAGATGTATTGCCATGTAAATGACAATTCGTTGCTTGCTAACTCTATTGGTAGTTTTTGCTTTTCTCGTTAGTTTGCAATTTTTAGAGGGTTTATAAGACAGAAAATACTTTTATTCGAGCGAAAAACATTGAAAAAAAAACTTGCGAAAACATTAAAAATATTACAAAAAAGCAGACTACTAGAGTCGAAAAGTCACTCGCTCATTATTAGTCGTGGCAGCGGAACGTATACTACGAAATTGCTTGAGGCTTATGACTGCTCAATGCTCATACATATAACAATACCCACCTATACTTGCCAAATTAAGAGATGATAAGTAGTACTTACGAAAACGTACTAATAATCAAACAATAAAGAAATAAACATGGCGATATTTTCCTGACCTGAATTTTCATCATTATTGACGTTAAAATAAGCAAAATCTGTGCACGTAGGTACTAATGATTTAAATGAGTTATTAACAAACTCTTTACTGCGTTATTAGTGGAGTCGGTTTCCAATAATTTTCTGCCAAGGAGACAGATGAATGGTTTAACCTACATCTGCAAAAGAGGTAAACTTCTTTGTTCGTTATCGTCTTAAAGATTTAGTAAAGTGATAATAATAACGCGATATCGCCTTTTAATTGCAATTCTGTTGTGGAAGTCTCAACGAAATTTCCCTGTCGAACAATCAGGTGGCGCTCGAAAAACGCTGAGACAAAATTCGTGTGTTTTTGATTGATTGAGAAGTTCTTTTTATAAATCCTTTAAAATAACAAATATTTACTGGATTTCTATAAAGATAGCTACATACGTTAAAATAATGTTTGAAGCAGTGCAGAAAACCAAGACGATTGATCTTATCGAGGCGATATGTCTAATATATGATATGTCATTTCGATTGCTACAGACTGTGGCCGCTAGTTAAATCAAAGTCTAGCGAGCGAAATCAAAATTGTATTCGTTTGGATACATTGACGTCACCAAACTTCTGAGTATTTGGCTATTGCATCAAGCGATTTTGCATCTCAAATCAATTTATCAGATAAATAACTCTCAATCAATCCACTTTTGTTTTTCTCTTCGTTCGTGTTGCATTGTTTCATTCAGATTAGGACGTCTTTACATATATAAATCAAGTTTTTCTTTTGTTTTTTACTCATTATTCACTCTTTGTCATTTGTTTCGTACAGTTATTTGTTATCTAACCTTCAAGGGTTCGAAATAGTCGAATTATGTGGACCCACGTCACACGTCTAGGTGCATGCGTGTGTTATGCAACTGTCAGACGCAACTGCAATAGGTATTCGGAACAGCTATTTCAGTTGTCACTGCTACAACCACTTGGTATATTTGGGGTATCAGTGACGCAAATAGAGTGATAAACGGGGTTAAATTTGGCCGGCGGCTTTTGAATCTATTGTTGACTACGAGAATACATTGTTTACTACGAGTTAGACGATTGATTTGTATTTTTACCGACTTCAAAAATTAATAGTTTATCAATTCGATCTGCATCTATAAGATATTATTGGAATTGAATAATATTTGAGATTTGAGTTTGATTATTTAGTTAGGCTCCCAAAAACGTGTGCTAAGTTTTGTAAGTATATGTCGTATGTATATCTGTATGTTTGTATGTTTGTCCACTGATTTCTCTAAATCGGGAAGTGATATCGAGAAGACTCGATTCTGAGTGAGTGATGAAAAATTTTTAGTTAGAATATACCTATTCTAACTAAGTTATTAGTGTTAATTTCATTAAAATCGGATCAGTATTTCTAGAGATAAATGGGTACAACAAAATACCAAGAAATAAATCAATAAATCAAATAAATAAACTGCCTTCAAATAACTTACTTAAAAGATGAACGTTTTGCTTGTGGTTATTGCAAAATTTTGAAGCAAAGAAAATGATATTTCATCGTTAATAAGGTTTACCTGACCCCCTGCTTCAGAACCATTCGGTTACGGATACGGTTGCGATAACTCTCACTTATTAAACTTAAAATTTTATGTTTTTCTCTAAAACACATACCTTCCTAATAAACAAGATGATGACCCTAAACTGAAAATAACTGAATCTTTTATTTTCGTCATTATATTATTATCATCTCTAATTTTAGGGACACTGGGCGGAATAAACGTGTTTTGATTTGCCGTGACTAAAATAAATTTGGAATTAAGGTCAGCCAACTGTAAATGGTTCTATGTCTTTGCTAAAAACTGTTCTTGTTCTTATTGACATGCGAAGGTTACTAGGTTGGAACACCATACCAGAAGCTGTTTGTCGTTTACATGATTATTTTTGTTAGGATACTAAGGTCATGTTGCACCATCGACGAATAAGGATTAACTAACGAATAATTCGAATATAGAACATTATTTTGTATGAAGTGTTGGACACATAACGCAAATCAGAACATATTAAGACATTGTGAAGCAGGGCGGAGATAAGCCGGCAAAAGGATGCAACTTTTTTTAACTAACGATGGTTTATCGTTTGATATAATTTAACTACCTTTCTTCTTCTGAAATTCAGGCCCCATATGAAAGATGCCAGGTATAATATAATTATAAGTGTTCTTAGTGACTCTACATACAGAAATAAATACTTTTATTGTTTTTATTTTATGAGAAAACCATAATTTGCTTCAGTTGAGGCCAAAGTTTAGTTATCCATAAACAAAAGTAAACAACTTTATTCAGCTATCAGAAAGTGAAGCTCTTCCAAAGCTATTCGGTAAGAGTAATTCATTATTTTTTTGATATCTACCGTATTTGAATTTGCTACTCTATTGTTACTCGAAATAAGGGAAGATAGTGTAGAGGTTTCTCTCTTGGCTAAAAATAAATTAATTTAAGTGTATCTAGAGATCTTTCTTTACTACTGACTGAGTAACAGGAAATGCTTCAAATTCTAGCTACATAGGATGTTCTGAGTTTTGAGGATAGTCTTGTTGAATTCAGGTATTTATTATACTGGTTTATTGTTATATGTGATACTATAGTACCGTATTACCGATCTGAATTTATCTCGAGGAGTTGATCTGAAGAAAGGTATACATTGCGATCGTTCGGATCATCATCAAGAAATGTTCCTTCTTGTATAAAAGATCGGCATTGGATTTGGATACAACGAAATACATGTTCTCGTTACCTGTATTGGTCAGTGTATTAATTTAACGAACTGGTACGATATATTTTTTGAGTGAAGATTGTGTGTGCATAATGCAGTGTATTGGAGTGTGTCGGCGTTTATGTCAACAACAAGGTATAGTGCCAAAAGAGCGGCCGCGGAGACACCAAAACTCTGCCAGATCACCGCTGATATGCACTTTATATATACTTATTGTATCTACTACTTTATCCATGCTATAATCATATTCATAAAAAAATATTTTTTAAATTAGGAAACTAGCTTTCATAATGGTTTACGAACTATCAGTACTCTCTACAGAAATTAACTCAGTGAAAAGTTAAATACTTTGCACACTAGAAAAGATGCTTGCCACAGGTATGCTGTTCATCAATTTTTCTGTGCCAAAACTGGAGTAACAAATATCGTAATCGAAAATCTTCACCTCAAAATCAGTCACTATATTTAAACAAAGAAAGACACTCTCGCCTTCGATGTTGTGACGCAGATAAAATAATTGTTACAGTAAACCCCAGACGGCTGTCTCGCGTGCCCATCTAAATTATTTTTGTAGCTCGTCCGAGGTCCCAGCGCGTGCACACATGATAATAGGTAGTTGAGAGTGACCAGGCGCTAAACGAACCTCGCGCACTCGAGGAGTTCCTTGTTCGGCGCGAAGGTGGCTCCTCCGCCGAGCGCCACCAGCGCCAGCATCGGCAGAAGCAGAGTCCACATGGCTATCGTCGCTGGTGCCGGCGCCGGCGGTCACCTCTCGCGCATCGCACAACACTCTCACGCAAACACATCGTCAGCTACGCGCACATCACTTCGCGGGTCGCAGGGCGGAGTTGCGACCTCTCTTGGGTCGAGGTCCGAGGAGCAGCGAGCGCGGAGCGATACTGCGCGACCGGCGGCGGCGGGCGGGCGCGGTCACGGGCGCAACCTTCGCTTCCGATCTCACCCTGTGTGTGACGCGCCACGAGAAAAACGACGCAACTACGACAACCGTACGCTGAGCACTGATCGCACACGATCACAAACGCACTCATATACCTACACAAATCTTCCGACCGAGTAATTATATAGACTCGATAAAAATGAACCCCGGTGCGGGTTGAACGGCGTGTCGCGGTCGCGTGACAGCCTGCCGTGCCCATCGTTAGACAACGGTTTGACTTCGCAAATCTACTCGCTGCCTAAAATAACAGAGGCGATTAAACTTCTAACAAGTTTTATTATTATCCAAGTCAAATATAAAAGTACAATATCTTCATGAAACAAAAGAAATTTGACTGAAGTTGAAAATGACAGATGAAGAGTAGTACTTACTTAGCTAAAGTGAACTCAAAATATATAAGTTATTGACTCATTTCTAGAACATACGAGCACGAGTAGTTACTTTAGAAAAATCTTGTGTATTAGAGTGTTTTTTTTATACTTAGCTGTAGGTATACATATTAAGAATGCATCGTTTATTCGGCACTTCAATACATTTCGAGCATTCGGACTCACGTCATTCAATGTTGACGCTGAAAAGTATTAATAGGTTTAGGTAACCACAAAAATAAGTACATTATCAATGGCAATAATTTATATGCGGCATTTTGCCGACTTATCGATTATTTCATAGGCTCGGTTGCGTGCTCAATTCGCGAATTTATTTAATTTCAACAGAACTTAGCATCATGACAAGGGTCCTACTTCCAACTCCACAGCCCTATTTACAATTCGATAGTCTTGTTGATAGCCTTGAGTAAGTAATCACTGGTTGATAAGATCAAAATCTTCAGCTTGCCAATGCTTCCAATAATGTATTAGTGCATTGTGTATTAAAATATGTCGGTTGTCTTTTTCGTTATTTGATTACTATCAAATAAGATACGGATACGGATTTAGATTTGTCAAATGATTATTTAAAATAACAAAAAAGTTTATTTCACGCAAGCTTAGTTATTGATTTCAAAATTTTACAATAATAAATAAAAAAAATACTGATCGCAGTCAAAGGAGAAGTTTATAAAAATGCCAAGACCATGTATGGTTCCTCTAAAAAATAGCTTAAAATACAGGTAGGTAATTAGACATACTATAAGTAATCTTAATTTCATTCACAATTTTTAAGGTAATTTATATAATAAACTTTTTGACCCTGGCAATTGCTTTTGTCTATCTCCAAAGACATGTCAAAACGTGCAAAAAAAGTTTATTTATCAATGTCATTTTGCTTCTTTTTGCTTACCGCTTCCGACCTTTTTTAATCTGTTCAAACAGCTGATTGGCTGACAGGTATTTGTCATATTTATTAGACATCAAGAAATATTGCTAGATTTTATTAGTGTATATTACATATTACCCAAAAATTCAATATTTTACGGACGAAAATCATTCTAAAAATGATTATGCTGTACATAAGCTATTTTTTAGTGTCATGTAAAAGGTGTTGGTATTTTCCCCATACAAACGTAAACTACACCTTTTTCTAATCACGATTCCGTATTACACCCCCAGCAATAAGCGAAGATTCCGTTGTGAGGGTAAATTGATTCAAATATCGGCCGAATGGGGGTCTATCGTGCTCAATCGGATGTTTTCGATCGAGGACTCCACATTAATACCTGTTCAATGTCGCAAAAAGAACGCAGCGTTGTTTTGCATGTATTTTTAGAATGCCGTAGCGGGTGCAGGCATCGCATGTCGGTAGGACGTGATAAAGTATCTTTCGTATAGTTCTGTGTCCCTATTATTTTTGGATATGTGAATGTCGTATAGGTTCGTACAGTGCGAAAGTCAAAAATATACTAAGAGCCTTGGCTTTAAAAAATACATCAAATTTAGAAGTGGTCAAAACGTGGAAAATAGATTTTATGAAGTATCAAGCGACCGGCAATCAAGAGAGGAACGTGATGAAATTTTGTTGAAAAAAATGAATACAAGGATTGGGGAAGGCCCGTAAATGCTGCTGCATATTAAAATACGTTTACGGAATCATAAAAAATGACTTTCCTCAAAAACAAGCAACAAAATAATTGCTTCGGTAACCATTCAAGTGACGAATTGAGTATGACTTGCGAACCTTCTTCCGGAAATAATTAAATATTTTTGATTTATCTACTTACATATATTATGAAAATGCAAGTTTTAGAGGTTGAGTGAATATAGCGCAATTTATAGCCTATGACTCAATTTTGAGTTTTAACTAATCGTTATGGCACCATATACAGTACATACTTGTTCTCTCTTCTAATACTTTTAAATTAATAATAGAGTAGGATGTATATGTTTTCTCCACTACACACCTTATCTGACTGTTAGATAAAAATAGAAAATTAATTAGTAATTTAAGTGCGTAAATGGGTTTATCCGCCGGGATCAAAAGATTTGGGGCCATTTTTTAATCACTATCGTCAATAATTAAGAGTGATTTTCTTTCGAAAATTAATAAGAATACTCAACTAAAATCTTAGGCTTAATACAAAAGGAAGTAATAGCCCAAGCAAGATAGGGAATATACTAGAGGGAATCGCATGGAACACACTTTTCGTCACTTTGTTTGGACTCGTTAGGAGACTTACATACCAAATCCCAGCCCGTACTCCTTGAGACGGGAGGAGTTTGAAGGTTACAATTTTAGGTTTTTACTATACGATACGTATATACATACATATATACATATACGGAATTGTTTCAAGTAACCACAAGAAAAACAAAACACAGCTCGGACTTGCTCACGTAATGGGAAGCAAGCATGTTATTTTCTCTTGCACTTGGCCGGCTTCCTTTGTCCCCATGTCCGACCACGCGACGATTACTCTATTGATACACTTATTACGTTATTTAATGCTACTTAGCCATGTTGCTTTATACAGCGAAATGCTGTTAGCGCTTTTTATGAGCGTAATACCCCATGATCATGAGTGATAGAAAAATGCGTTTTAAATAGAAAGATGCGAGCCTATATTTTCTGAAAAAAAAAAAAAAACTAGCCGGAAATATTGTAAAAAAAGAAAGAATGTTAGAAAAACAGAACGTTGAGAATAAAAGTAAGTAATACATATTTTAAATGATTCAAATAAACAAAGAAGAGAAATAAAGTGGAAGTATGATGGTTATCTGGCTTCATGGCTCATAATAGAATTCTAAAAACCTAGCTAGGTGGTTAATTGTGAATAAAAATTTTCACACAAATGCAAAAAATTCAAAAATTAACTAAATATTTTTTCCCTATGCGTATTGCAATTATAACTATTCTTGTAATGCATGCGGGTAAGCATTTATGTTGAGGTCAGTACCTACATTTAGAATAACGCAAATAAACTCTAATTAAGTTTCAAGAATATTTTTTAATCAGAAGTTGTTGACTTCCTGTTCCTTTAAGTTATGAGGGAAAATACTGTAAACAACAGCCTGCATGCCTATATACTATTGTACTCACAGATCTTTAGTACTAACTAGACGTGCTAATCGCTTCAGGGATATTTTGCTACGACTTATTACCATCATCATTTTCAGCCAAAGCACGTCACCTGCTGAAAATAGGCCTCCTCCCCCACGGCTTTCTACAGCGACCGATCGCAAGCCGTCTGCATCCAGTGTGATCCCGCGATCTTTACAAGGTCATCTATACACGTTGTCTCCAATCTAGAACTTTTCTGCCCCTACGGCTATCAGTTCTTCGGGCTATGTGCTCTACCCATTACCACTTGAGATTACACTTAAATAGGTACTGATTGTCAGGGCTATGCCCTAATTTCTTCTACGTATCTCCTCATTTCTGATTCGATCTCGTAGAGAAACACCGAGTGGCTATGACTACTAGTAAATAAATATTGTGCTAAGCTTTGGCTTATTAATTTGTATATTTATCCTGTACTTGCAGTCTATCGTTTTTGTTTTACTCCGTTCCGAAAGATTTTTTTATGGGTCCAGTAATTCCTGAGATCAGCGCATTGAAACAATTAAAAAAACTCTTCAGCTTTATTAATAAGTATAGATAGTACATAATTATCGCTATTCTGAATGAGTAGCAAGGAATACTCTACATAGTTACTTACTTTTGAGTGCAGACGAAGCGCAGCGCGAGTTTTCATACATTTCGAACGCCAACGGTCGAAATATGTTTGCGGGGGAAAACGTTTTCCTACCCGTAAACCTTTATAGAATGAGACAAATTTGGTCTCATTCGTTTTCATACATCCTGATCTACGCTTGTTCTTCGATTTTTTGTATAAAGGCTTGATTAGTTAAAAATGGATGAAATTCTGAAGAGATTTTTTAGTCAAAAAAGTGAATGTTTTTGAATCATACAATATTTAAAAAAATAAAAACGTATTAGTTTTTCAAAATATCTTCAACGTGTAACAAAATTGTCAAAATCAGACAACGTTTAAGGGGTGGAAATCGTTTTCTCTTTTTGTATGGAAGCTTGCGCGCACACGATCCTCATAAGTAAAACTAGCACGACTTTTTAAGGATTCTTTTCACATAATCCAAGGGAATAACCGCGCCTAATCTGTTTGTGAAATAACTTCATTAGTAGAACCAAAGGCGATATTTAAGTTATATTATTGAGCGCGTAAACATATTTGCATGCCAATAAAGAGGTGCTTCGTAAAACGAAGCAATGAGATCGTTTACGATTACTGGCTGTTGGCTAAAGTAAAGTGAACGTAATTATCGAAGTTTAGATTCACAATCGCTTTGAAACATTTTCGTTTTAATTTTGGTAACAAGTCTTTCTAATCAGTAGCTTATACAGAATGTGGTGATGATTTCTTTTACTTAATTTATTTATAATGGTTTTGCTCTTGATTTCAGAATGAGTTAAGCGCAGCAACAGAGGGGAAAATCTATGAGAGATAGGTTACCTAACAAGCAATGATACTCGTATTATACAAGATGTTTTCTGTCACATGCATGGGTCAGAGCGTAGAAAGGTAGACCAATAGCTCATAAAAATACATTAAGCTGTGTAATTTTATGACAAAGTAATACTTGTGTTCATATTATTTTATTTAAAATCAGGCTGCAGATTGTAACAATATGAATGAAATGATTATAATATATTTAATTTGTTAGCCTCTCTCTTCAGCCATCAAATAGTAGTATTGGTTTATTTCTGGACGCAGCCTCCTTGATTATCAGTTACGTTAGTGATTGGCCTATGCCAATAAAGTTTTTGGTTTACGTTGAAATTCTACTTCGGAGTTGCATGCTGACCTCGAGGTGTCTACAAGTTTGGTAATAAGGGTATGCATTCTCTAGTTAGTATTGATTTGGTTCTTAATTACTTTCAGTCTTGGTATTTGGCTGTGGTTGTCTTCAGAATTGTAATACATTATTCCGAGAAAATTATTTATCAACGGTCAAGTGCGTTAAATAAATCATTAAATTATTGTGAATTGAAATAAATAAATAATTAAATAATAAATGTGAATTGAAATAGAGACTAGAGAAAACAAGTGATTAAAATTAATTAGCGATGTAGCAGCCAAATACTAATGTCATCATAATGTCTTTCACTGGTAACATAGACTTCAAAGGGAACTTTGATAAAATACTATTTTCCTCGTTTCCAAAGTGTATAACGTTGTTACTTTTTAATTTATAGTGATTTCGTTAACTGAAGACATAATTGTTGGACTAGATCGTTTGACGGCGTGCGCAAATAAAAAAAATAGTTTGAAATTATCAAAATCCCGGCGCGTTACGTCACGGCTTGGCGAAAGCGTTTCTCGAGTTGCGTCTGTGACGTATGGCTAGTTGCGCCCACGCATCGAAATTAGGACGCACTAGATTAACCGCTTGGACTCCGGGACCTTGTTGCAGTCAGCGATGAAGGACGGAGGAGACGAGAAACAGATCGGAAAAATGTTTGACGGAATGATGCCAGTGTCGTTTGCTGTCGTTTACACCTCATAAAAATGTCTGATTTGGGAAACCGAACTGATGTGCAATCTATGACTGTGCAATCTATATCGCACTATTGCGAATATTTGTATAGCTCTTTCATAGATCATCTGCTTTCCGAAATCTTTCAAATACTTACGCAACTTATATGTTCACCGCGAAATAGAAGAAAATGTACATTCCTGAATCTCAATAGGTAATAAAGTAGAATTGGCAAGTAGAGTATACAATTGCATGACAAACTACTCTTTAAGATTCTGAAAGGCTTTGTGGTTTCTACGAGCTCAGAAAACAAGTGTTGTTTCATGGTAGACCAATGTTACTACTACTGTAGCTCAACAAACTTTTTCAAATGCATAATAGCAATAAGTCAGAGGCTAGTAACTGGTACCTACTTTCTGTCTCAGTAATCTATTTTTAATATCCAATCATTCCCGGAGACGTGTCTGTCGATCCACCGCGTCTCATCACAATAATTGATTCGAGTTCGGGCGTAGGCCGCTTTTTTGCTATTGGCCGGCGGCCAGGTGTTTTGGCGGTCTTTGTCAATGTTGGATTTATTAATACATTGCATTGTCGCTCCGGCGAGGTTAGCGACTTTATCGGAGCACCCTTTAGGGCAATTAATCAAAGAGTTTTTAGTACTGGACATAGGGTACTTTTAAGCTTTGTCACTGGTCTCAGGGGGTTTTCTTAACAAATGTTACGTTTTTAGTTCCTTCTGTGTTTTAATAGCGCTGCTAGATTATCAGATATAAGTGTGCCTAGGATTACTTAATGAGTAAGGTGTAATGGAGGGAAATTCTCAAATTTCGAAGGCACGCATAGTGTTTTTGCACTTGTGTACTTGACATAATAATATCGATAGTCACCATTTTGTAGAGCCGAGCTGATGGTGGAACTTCTTAACGCCTGGGAGCTCAGTAATAATAACATCAAAACCTTTGTTAGGCACTGTAAAAGCGTCCTTTATTTTTTGTGATAAGGAACCATCATTTTAAATTAAGAAAAACTAACTTCAAAAATAAACTATTTATTAATCAACCACAAAGAGTCAAGGTGTGCCAAAAGTCTTTAAGCATATAAAAAGTATCTTAATTTAAAAACGACGCATTTTTCAATGTTAATCAGGAAATGGGTTTTATAACTCTTTAAATCTGATTTTATAACACGCGTAAGCATTTGTCTGGGTTCTATTACAATTCATAAAGAAGCAGTGGGCTGTTTACCTTCTGTTTTTTTTGTTTCAAGACAAAACGAAGAATAAGTAACTCGTAATATTATTTAAGTGTATAGATATCGTTTCTTTTATAATGACTATAGATAGATCTTTGCAAAAGAATACGCATATATGTGTCATCAGATTATGAACTATTCCGATTTATTGGGTCTTAATATTAACGTAGTTCAAATTAAAATCAAGAGGGTCACTGACCAATCAGGTGATATTTATTGAAACGAGTATACTTCCTCTACCTCCATTATGAGTCTATTGTTGTAAAAAAGCCAGACAGCAGAGAAAAGCGTTGGTGAGGAAACATGTCAATTGAAGTTGCGTAACCTCGTCTGGTATTCGAAAAATGAAATTATTTGGGTGTTGGTAGCGAGTGGTCAAAATAAACTGCGCGGGCGCTGCCAGCAGATCCCTGCTGGGTAGGATGACAATGGTTTGTGTGCATTCTAGTACTTTAATCTTAATCTGAAATTTCTGTTTTGTTAGTTCTTTATATTAATCAGTCAGGTATCAAACGACAGCCGGGCGCCGCATAACAATGGAATTTTTATTGTGTCTCGTTTACACATACTTGACGAGTTAAATCGTATGTTCGAATTTGAAATAATGTATATGTCAACAAGAAACCATCTGTCCCTACTGCATTATCCGACTTTTAACTTGAAATAACTAGCTTGAAATTCATAATTTTAGCTGCGATAAGTATGCGCACTTTTCAACGTAAATCGTTTTCACGCACGAAACAAAAACGGGTGTCACTTAAAAAAAGCACTACGCGAGGAGAAAGAGTTATTTCAGATCGGTGGTCATGCGGCGGAAACCTCGATAGTACATGTACATACCTAAGAAACAAACGCTCGTTTGGGCAATGCAACTGTATATGCTGCATTATAAAAATACTGAAAAAACTCACACGAAAAAGATTAATATTTACTAGTTTTCCAACAGCATGGTCACCTTAGCGAGCGAGCGGCGCACGCGCAGGCCACCGCGACGGCTCTTACGCTAATTAGTTTACGGGAACATGTAGCTTTTCATCGGCCTTAATTTCAGCTCGCAAAAATTTGGCACTCCTTCCTGACCCTTATACCTGGAGGTAAACGTTTAGAAGGAAAATAACTGGGTTATTAAGTGTATATTTAGTGACCGATTGTGTTTTTATTAAAACCATTCGATCCGATATGTTATTATAATTATTTGGCCTAGCTAATATTGTTGATTTTGTTTAATAATTACATTTCAAATTGTAAAATATTTGTATCATTTACTAGAACAATAAAAAATTGAAACAAAGCCATACATGACTAAATGAAAATTAACTTGTTTGAAGAGTTTGGGGAGGCCTTTGCCTAGCAGGGGGATGTGATAGGTTAATTTTATTATTATTATTTATTATTATAAGCCTGAAGTGTCCCACCGCAGGGCTAAAGCGTCCCTACCCTTTTTCCACTCTTCACGGTTCTAGCATCTGTTCTCCAGTCATTGTTGATATAATTTAGCTCGGCACGCCACCGTTTTCTGGGTCTACCGCGTGGCAGCCTTCCATTTAAATGGAAGATATGTTAATATAATATATTAATGGATGAGATGAGATAGGTTAAAATAATATAATAAGCGTTTAATAGTCGTCAAAGCAAATATGAGTAAAAGCGCCATAACGCCACAACAAAACGATTACTCATTACTTGTTTGTAATTCTTAGTATACTCTAACCCCCTTATTCATAAAAACGCAAACAGTCTAATAAACCTGTTTTAACTATTGCTCTGTTTTCTTTCTAGGCGCTGTCATCATTTGACAGAAAGTGACAAAACAGTGTAATAGCTAAAATAGGTCTATTAGACTGTTTGCATTATCTATACCAATAAAATGCTTTGTCCTGAACGACTGACTTATTGATTGACTGACTGACTGACTGACTGACTGACTGACTGACTGATGGATTAACGTACAGCCTAAACCGCTATTTGTAGAGACCTGAAACTGGGAGGGTGTGTTCTTTGTATGACGAAGGGATCCGATAAGAAAGGATTTTCAGAAATTCCACCCCTAAGGGGGTCAAAAACGGGTGCAAAGTTTGTATGGGACAACCAGATCCCTTGGTCCAATCTACTTCAAATTTTGCATACACATTCTTTAACAAAATTGACGGAAGACTTATTTTGTATTTTATTGAAATTAATTTCATAAGGGGGTAAAAAAGGGGTGCAAAGTTATTATGGGGGTGATTTGCTTTGAATCCTACTACTATTATAAAGGCGAAAGTTTGTATGGATGTATGGATGTTTGTTACTCTTTCACGTAAAAACTACTGAATGGATTTGAATGAAACTTTACCACAATATAGATTATACATCAGAATAACATATAGGCTACAATTTTTGAGGTTTCTAATTTGAGGTCGTAAAAAAACACATTTTTTGCGCTACTAGACGGGACGAACCTGAAGTCCACGCGAACGAAGTCGCGGGCAAAAGCTAGTTTGATATAAATACTCTTTAGTGCTTACGATTAAAATATTTTATATTTCATTTTTGACAGTCATTTGACATATCTGAGACAGAATATTTGACACAGGCTGACGTAAGCTCAAAAGTACGCCGAAAAATGGATCTGTCATCGCCTTTTTTTAGCAATCTGTCACATTTTAATGTCAGTCATATTTTTTCTCTTTTTTGTGTCTAACCAGCTTAGCAGTTGTCATTACTGAATGGACAGATTTTTTGGTTTTCTTCGATTAACTATAGAGAATGATTGAAAGTCAATTGTAATTTTTCCATAGACAAATTACTTCGCAAGTGTATCATTTGCCTAATTTGATTATGGCCGTTTTATTTTATTTAACGCCACTTTGACTTATGTGAAATTGTCAGTTTTACATCGTTTTGTCAAAAATACATTGCTGGAGAAAACAGGAGAAAACAGGAGAAAACATAAAATTTTCATGAAAAGAGACAATTTATAAGGCAGAAATGTCAATTTGGTTTTAGCACAACCACCAAAAGCATATATAGCTTGAAATTGGAGACTGAAATGTTTTTGTTAAGATTCTCCTCCATAATCAGGTAGTATGGTTCTATTTGGGCACTTTCATATTAGGTCGCAACAGGACATGGACTGGGGCGCGAAAGTGCGCGCTTTCATACTAAAAAGAGCAGCGTGAGCATAGCGGCAACTGCGTGCAATGTAATAGATAGTACTTAACTGATTAAAAGTTACCCATACGTAGTGAGTGGTGAACTGTTGATTGACTGCTATAACATTGTCAACCGGGTGATCACAATCAGTCGGCGTTAAGATATTGCCACCAACCCTAAACAAAGAAAATTGCGTAGTTGTGTTGTATTGTATGTAGGATGCGGGTAGTTAGTTAGTTATAATAAGGCCATGATGTTGGGTGAAGTGGTTCGCGCTCTAGGCTACATGCCCTGCGCAGCTGCAGTCGCAGGTTCGAATCCCGCAAATATTTGATGTGATGTGAGATAAGCATGAGCGTTTGTTTGTACCCAAGTTATGTAATGGGTGATGTATTTTTTTGTCTAGAGAGCAAAGTTCTTACTTCGAATCCAGACATTTCGTAGGTGTACCTAAAACGCTACGAGAATACACTACTGCCTGGCGTATGTAAATAAATATTCTAATAACATTAATAATATTATCCTTACGGCATAAAATTATCCTTATGTATGACGTCATATTATTCTTAATATGACGATTTCCTACCTTAACAATAAGATCTGTTAGAAAAAAACAAATATGAATATATTTTACAGATACAACCGGGAGATAGCACTCGGGCTGTTTTAAAAGGAATATTTTCGCTACAAAAAAATTGACAAGATTGTTTACAATATTCGACTAGTGAAGAAAAACGGACTTTAGGTATTTTTATATCCATACAAGTGAGATACATTTTTTTGCACTGGGCGCCTTGGGGTTTCTAGTCCAGACCTCCTTTTGTGACAATGGTAATTTATTAATTATTTAAGAAGAAAAACTTCTACAAATTAAAAGGGACCAGGAAGTAGGTATTAAGTTTGAATGACATAAAATTTGAAATTGTACGACATAGTCATGTGTAAAAATTTGAAATTGTACGACAAAGTCATGCTAAAATTTAAAATTGTACGCCATAGTCAAACTAAATGAATGTTTACAGTTTTTGTCCTCATTAAAATAATAACAATTATTAATTACTTAGCCGTCAATCTAAGGTGGTTATTTTTAAGAAAACGGCCGAGTGTGAGTGGAATCACTTATAGAGGTAGAGGGATCCGAGCAATCTATAAACGAAGTTATTATTAAAAGGTGTTTGGTAAATCATAAGTATTATAATATATGCTTTAATACAAAATAATGGGCTCATGAAAACTTATTTGAATATCTCTTCCGTTTTGGATCAGTGTATTACTGTGTAATTGTAAATATGTTTTGTATGGAGCTAAACTGAGTTAACAGTTTTAAATATATAATATAATCACAAAAAATCAAAGAATGGCATATACCTGTTGGATACAGATCCATATCCTCGTCAAAATTGTAGCTACATGTGTGTAAATTTTATTTAATTTGTAAGTAAATTTAAATAAATAGCTAAGTAAGGTCTCTGCGTGTCGGATCTGTGTCCCTGCGTATGTTTTATACTTATAATAGCTATCCTGGGCCGGCGAATATCAGCTGTCATGTAATTTGTATACCATTTAATATTATGGCTATATTTTCTTGAAAAAGTGTCTGCATGATGTATTTCTATCCTGGCGATTTATATGAGGTTCCAATGAGGACTTTACATTGTTCTTTTATTTTACCATAGATTACTTATTATCTATCACTCAAATTAAATGATCTTGATGAAACCAACGCAAAAATCTATTATTTTTTGCCTCATCATAACATCTGCCTTGCATGTTTTTTTAAATTTTGATAGGAAAGATAATTATCATATTATCGACTAATATGTATCGATAAGAAAGTATCGATATTGACAAATCGATTTAAAACGTATCGATTAAGAGGTTTATAGAACGATTCCGTAGAATGTGTAAGTAACATCATTATTAATTGTTCACTCATTCTAGAAAATAATCTTTTTTTTGAGTCGTACTATGTCATTTTTGATGTTAGTGACAGTAAATTTGAATCTGACACCTGTGCTCTTAGTCCGTCATCTTAAAAAAATTAAATCATCTTGGATTTGACACGTGTTTGTTACTGATGTTGCTCTCGAGAAGAGATTGTATTCCTTAGAAATAGTAAATAATATGTTTTTGTGTTTAAACAGCGTAGGTATCAATCGGTCTGTGTCCAGTGTAGATTGCAGATCGTATGTTCATATTTTCGGTGGACATTCTACGCTGGTCGAAAGGTGTTCAATCTGGAACTTTTCTACAAACTTTTCGTGGAGGACCTATGTTTAGCAGTGGACGGCTCTTGGATGTTGATGATGATGATGGTGGCGTAGATCTTTACATAGAATTGTCACTTTTAATTTACGATTTGAATTCAAGAAAGTAGAGTAGGTATTCGCTATAACCAATAACCATAAACTAAGCTCAAATTCAAACTCTTAAGGTAGCGGGAGAAGACTTGAGGGAATTTGCTTCTCTCACAGCCTGTATGTGACATGATGCTGTGTAAGCGCAGAGAGTAGCCTGGTCATTTTAGTACCCGAATTAACGATACGATTGACTATAGGGCGTACGAAGTATTTCCAATTCGTTGTAAAATAAAAAGATAATATCCCTGTGTAAGTTTGACCATTATACCGGGCTATGTGTTGTGTGTACATAAAATATTACACTTATCTGTACGCATTTTTTTGTATATATTTTAAAACTGGATGTTTTTGTTTGTTTGTTTGAACGCGCTACTCACAGGAACTATTGGTAAGGTTATAAAAAATGATAGATAGCTAATTTATCAGGGAAGCCTATAGTTTAATGCGTATAGGCTTATAAATTTTCGCTACGATCTATGGGAACGGAGTTAAACTAATACGCGCGTATGAAGTCGCGGGCGGGCCGCTAGTTATGAATAAGGGTGTAAGGCTCAAGTAAATACTTTGTTCTACTAAATAATATTTAGATATGAGTTTGTAATACTACAAGTAATATTGTAACATTAGGCCAACATCCACGGTAAATCCAAATGAATAATGAATAAATGAATATTGTTTCTTAATTCCAGATTCATTTCTATATTCTAGAAGTAAAATTAATGTATGTTAAAGAAATATTAAACTAATAAAAAAAAAGTAAAGTAAAGTTAGCCTGTAAGCATCCCACTGCTGGGCAAAGGCCTTACCTCAAATGTGAGGTAGTATGAGCCATAATGGATACTAAAATAATGGATATTAAACTAATATTAGTCGTATTTTTTTTTCTGTAAGATACTGTTGCAATTGTCATGTAGTGTTTATACAATTTGGTTGTCAATCTAGATCTAAGATACTAACCAAAGCCTTGATATTTCTCCGACTGTAAACTGTAGTATTACTATAGTATTATACTGTAGACCTATTAAAATTAAAAAAAACAATAATAATATAGGATTGGATGCAGATGTCCTGAAAGTTACCTCTTCGTTTGTTTGTTAACTCTATTTTTATCTCCTCTCCATCTGGATCTAAAACTTTGAAGTGAGACACTTTTCAGCCGAGCTTTTGTTATTTCTACATATCAATGTCGTTCGTCAAAAAGGCAGACAGGATGTTCTTTCATGTGTGATTGTTTAACTAATCTGTTCTTGATCTGGATATTCTCAGTGAACCTAAATTCTGGTATAATTTGACGTTGCAAAGTGTGCGGTGCGCATACGCTTATATTACTACTCTTTACGAGGATGCCAAAGCTTGAGTGTGTCGTGACAGAAATCAGTTGCCAATCTTGAGCTTTTGAACTGATTTTGCAAGCTACAACTTGTATTTAGTTTGTTATCGATACGAAATATCGACAGCTAGTTAGTAGTACTTGTAGTATAAAACCTTATTTATCTATTCAGTGGTATAAAACGTGCCGCAATGTAACGTTTCGTTATTAAATAAGAATTGTCTTTTGTTTCAAGATATACATATCTAAGAAACAAAAGACTGTGAAATTGTTTATACCTACAAAATGTATTCACTATTTTGTTGTGTTACATAATTTTTACAGTGACACTTTATTATACTAAATTTTATTCTTTGTCATAAATTCACAGACAGCTTTTTTTAAAGTACACGAATTATAATAACAAATGTATAAACGTTTCCGTTTTATGCTAAGTACTACCGAAACCTATGCTAATGTATTTACTCATGAAACAAGCTAAAACAGCAAGGTCCTGTGATTAATTGAATAAATAATTGATATGGGACTTTATAAAAGACCAGTATTCAAAAAAGTTCTAAGCGTATCTTTACCTCGACACATTGTTTTTAAAGGTCATAGCTAATAAGTGTTATGAATGGGAACCAGAGATTATGTACGAGCCACTTTAGCAGCAGATTTTTCTTTTTTTTACTTTATAACTTTATGCAAAGGTCAAAGTCATGATTCAGACTTCAGTAGGTAAACTTTTACTTACGACAAATGCAAAGACAAAAAGTTGTATGTAAAACACACACACACTGAAGAAAACATAAGTGTTTATTCCGCAAAAAATATATTAAAAAAAGCTTTTCCCTATTAGAAAATTCATGTAACGTACCTTCTACTGTGTGAGTGATGGCAATTAGGAGTATCACTTCACATGCCGAATGTCACATACAGCGCAATAGCGATTCTTTTGTCCCATTATTTTGTGATACTATTTATACTTTTAAAAAAGCTGTTGTTAATTAGCTTTGCAAAGTTTGTCGCAGTCGCTTCGCCCTTGACAAAGCTTCCGCGTTTACATTTCGCGTGTTCACGAGAATCGCATTAGAATTTCTTATGTACGAAGCAGTTAAATACTAAATGAAGTAGTAAGGTTTATTAGTCATCCAACCTCATGCATAGAAAGGTAATACAAATGAATAATTTTATTTTTGTTTTTATAGTGCTTCGTCACTATACAAACTTAATACTATAAATTTCACTTAAAAAAAGCGTTAAAACAAGAACATGCAAAATTGAACACCTTGCCAATCTGTAGATGGTCGAGTGGTGTAGGCATGTTCCCGGATGGTGTAAGACACAAGGTTCAGTTCCTTGTTTGACACAGATGCTTTTTACAAGTGCAATTCAAATCCAAATTCAGTTCAATGCAACTGAGTAAATATGTATGTACAGGTTTATTTCTCTAAGTGTAAACTTACGTACTCACTGTTATTATTTTATTTCCTCACTGCATCTAAGTACTTAAATGTTGATTAAAAAGTACTTACATTCAAGCTTTACTATAGGAAAAACCTACATTTAAAGTTAATTATGACCAAGTGGTTTAAACTAAGTACGTCACTGCTACAGCACTAATGTTAATCGATTTCAAGGTTATTTAAATTTGTAATTTTGTTGCTTATGTTACACTGTAATGCTATACAGTTAAATTGTTGTTCGCAAACTACAATTTTGTGTTTTTTTCACACTTGTATTTATTTCAAGTGTTTTCTAGACCATACTCTTACTGTAATTAGTGTTATCTATGGTATATCCCAATAGCCAGCAGCTTCTTACGTCAAAACATGTCAGCTATGCCGGCGCCCATGCCAGCGGCACACACCATAGAAGATGTTGCATTATATTTCCTACACATTTAAAGCTACTAACTACTAAGCACCTAAGTATAACCTGCTTTTTTGAGTCACAGTTCCTTCATACATTTAAAATTAGCTATTTCAATGAAAATAATATTGGGTTTACATAATCTAAAAGGCTGGCAACGTCATTGCAGTTGATTTTAAATCACATTACAGCGAACTGTCACGATATACGGATGCTAGAGTAGCCAGATGTTTTATGAAAATTCGGACACAAAGTAACTTTTGAACACAAACTAACTCTTGGAACTATGTATCAGGTTTTTTTCAAATATAGCACCAGTGCACAATACTTCTCACTGATTACATAGTAAATTGACTATAGTGTGCGAGACTTCACTGTTTACTTAAAAATAATCCGAAACATCCGAATAGTCTTCACGACTTTTTCTTGTTTTCCGCCCTATAAAAAACCGGCCAAGTGTGAGTCGGACTCACGCACTGAGGGTTCATGATTTTAGAAACCTCAATGTCATTTTGAAATACCTATCCATAGACACCCCACACGTATAGGTTTGGGTAAAATTTTTTTTTTAGGTTTTAGTTTCATGTATGGGAGCCCCCCCTTAAATAACATTTTGTTTATTTTTAGTATCTGAATCGGAAAGCGGTGAACAAGATACACCTACCTACCAAGTTTCAATGGATTGATGCTTATAGTTTCAGAATAAAGTGGCTGTGACATACGGACGGACAGACAGACAGACAGACAGACTTGACGAAACTATAAGGGTTCCGTTTTTGCCATTCGGCTACGGAACCCTAAAAAGAGAGTTTTTCCCTAATTAAGCCAATCGATCGGCCCGTTTTTGTCCACAATTTTAAATCCAAAACCTGGTAACCCCACACGTAGTCGGGACGTCGTCGGCCATTGATTCAACAAATACTTTAAAATTCACCCAGAGCCTCGCCCTGACAGCTCTGACACCTGACTTTTAGGTATTGATTCCGTATTTCATTTCACAATCGAACATTTTGAATAATAGAACCTAAGTTTGACTATAGGTGAGCAATATTGAAATTGAATTAGTTAAGCGGTTTCCAGTCTGATTAAATATAAGAGAAATCAATATAGTCTATATCAATATCGGCCATAATTACCAAACTATCATCTTAAAACAGATGACTTTACATTAATAATCCATAATGATTGGACATCAGATATCATCACATAATCATATAGGTTATTAATCACTTTAAGTTTTTAACTTTCAAACAAAAGTAAATTGAAATAAAAAAAAAATGAAAAGATCAAAATCATGAATGAAAATTACTCATACAAAAGTCTTAATAAGTAAAAAAAAACTTATGTTGCATATCTCGTGCGTTACCATGTTACCAAGGACGATAATCTACCGGCTGCGTGACTGCGCCAAGGCCGCTGATCATACGCTGCTCATAGAGTCATTATTTAGGCATATCATTACGTGTCTTTGCTTTCCACGAAATTTTATTTTTATCACTGGCTGATTTTCAAAAAGTGAGCATAGAAAAATAATAAATAATGCTTAACCCGTCAAGTGATTCCTGGACACACCTTTGTCTTTGAGCGAAAAGAGCTCGACGCGTTTTACGGACAAACGTCTGTCCGTAACTCAATTCGTTATCTTTGGCGCCTACCTTCACTAAGTTTCTGTGGTTGGCCGGGCGTATAAATTTGCACAACCAATCAGAGAATACTTCTGAACATATTTCTAGTACTGACCAATTGGCAACAAGCAACAACATTTCTGCAAGATAATATTTTTTTCGTCCTGGCCTCAGTGTCCGCCATTACTGTTGTTGTTACGCAATTGTTCCGTGAGTGCTAAAGGTAAAACTGTCTCAAGCAGTTAAACGGGATGTGTATATTACGATAATTATAGATGAAATTACTAAGAAAGAAGTGTAGAATATGTTTTAAGCATTGGTTTTAGCAATTTTAGTAAATAAGTTGGTGAAAAAAGGGCCAAACTTTTCTATCGGAACGGTCAGTCCGCCATTACGATTTCGCGGTCGGTGTCGCTGCGTAAATAATTATAATTTGGGTAGTCATTTGTCTTATTTCTTGTGAACTTTGTTGTTAAAATTAATGGCAAGTAGTTAATCTATAGAAAAGAGTAGTGTATAAGTGTCAATACTATCACAAATGTGTGTTTCAAAGTGTTGTTTACAGTGACGAAAGTTTACAAAAACAAAGTGGAGATTTTAACCAATGGATTAAATATTATGTAAGTTATAAAACTCTATTACACATTTTTCAGTGTATAGGTTATTTCCTATACTTTATAATGGTATATGATTTATAAGGTATAATTATAACCACAATGTGATATTTTGATAAATCCTGATGAAGGTCATCAAAAATTTAGGTACATAAATTACCCTGAGCACTACTGCCATCGTCCGTTTGGAAAAGCTCGACGCGTGACGGGTTAAATAACAATTAACGCGATTTTAAAATTTGATCGTCTAATGTTTTTTTTAAATATGATATTTAGTTGTAAGCGGCCAGTACCATTTTTTTATAAAAGGATGAACTTAGTGGTCTATGACGATCCTTTTCTCATTCATGTACCTAAGTATAATCTTTATGTATTCATTTGTCTTCTACAAACGACTCTTATAGCGCCATCTATTGCGGTTTCAAGACAACATGTGAAAAACCGTGGTTTCACGTTTGGAAAATGTGCTCCGTAGCGGTTCAGTATTTCATTTCAGAGAACGTTGCTACGTAGTTTTTCATAAAAGCGGTACTCACAAGATGGCGTTTTGCTAGCACTTCAGCTTTTCTTTAGCATTAACGTCCTGTGGGAATAGTTTCATTGAGGTGATAAAGAAAAAATATATACCTATTATGTAGTTGTAGTATTGATGTGGGTTACCGTATAGCCAAACTGAAGTGGGCGTGGGCTGGACATCTCTGTCGAAGAGGTGACAACAGATGGAGCAAATCAGTGTTCGAGTGGAGACCCAGAGTCGGGAAGAGGAGTGTTGGGAGACCTCCAGCCAGATGGTCTGACGACATAAAGAACCAAGCCGGCACAACCTGGTTTCGAAAAGCACAAGACAGAGCGGCGTGGAGGAAGTTTGGAGAGGCATATGCCCTGCAGTGGGCAAACACGTGCTGAAGAAGAAGAAGAGAAGAAGAATGTAGTTGTTACGTACCTATTTATGTAAATAATCACAAATGTTCAATATTTAGTTTTCGTCATTATCATGAGACATACTCTTTTTATGCAAACCACAGTAGGTTCAAGGATTAAAGTAATGCAATTTTGCACTGTCCGTTCAACGTTTCGAACTTCAAACGAATAGCTAATCTAACTTTATGTAGGTATGTACTCTACAATGTGTAGATGCGTTTAAAACCATCTTGATCTACATCTGAACCAGATTCTTATCTTTATTTAAATATAATAAATGCGAAAGTATGAAAACTTAAAACCAAAGTTGTCTTTGTTATGCTAAATTCATTTTCTTTTATAAAAATAAGCTGCGCTCGAACTGGAGATGTCCTTCGGGTAGATTATACCACTTGAAGATTTTCTTGGAATAAGCTAACTATTTTCTGCACATGCATTGTACAGTATTTACTTTGTTTCTATTTCTAGAGAGAACATAACGTTACTTTCATTTTTGTACAGTGGTCACATTTGTTGTAAAGCAACCTTCATGCTTTGGATATCGACATGTGCCAAATTGAACAATCAGATGATTTGTATTGTTTGTTTACGTTGTGATTCTCTGAAAGCTTTTGTCATTCCATGTTATGTATTTCTCCTGTGTACTTGCAAAATGTAAATATTATATTATTATATACATCTCGTATTTCTGGATTGCTCTGGTATCATTTACTCTCCCCGTACACTGCACTACGCACCAACAACATAAGCAGTAACGATAATAATATGAACTTGGTTCAAGTTTGTAGATAATTGATTCAAGTTATGGTTTGGTTATGGAAACTCGATTTAATTCTTTTGATTTTGTGTTACTTGGTTATGAGCAACAGATTAATTATCCTTGGCTAGAAATCTAAAACAACTAATATCTCAAACTAAAAGAAGTTATCAAAAATGCGTGAAGCGATAGGAAAAGGCGATCTTTTCGATAAAAGTGTCTGATATTGTGCAAAAATTCCACATGTAGATGTCAGATAAAATCTGGCAGCAACTTTAAAATCCCGGTGCATCTAGGGTTGCCTCTTTATAAATGTTAATAAGAAAATGCAATAAACGGCGAGTGTGCGATCGTCTCAATTTGCCCTTGAATTATATATTTTATATAGTTTTTACACGTATTTTTTTAAAGTAAATGTTTTAGAACCATTCAGTGCTTATTATTTAATACCTAAGCATAATAGTTATGTTTTGTTAGCAATAAATTCTGTTACTTTTAATAAACAGGGCAATAAAGCATGTTATGCCGTTAAAAAAAATTACAAAATTTGAATGTTGCTTTAAAATGACAAATTGATAAACGTATGTTTCTTTTATCTTTTTACACAATTCAAAGACAGTAGGTACCATCCCTAGGTTCGTATCGTAGGTGAGTTCATCGGATATGCACACTAACCGCAGCGTGCAGCGAAATCCCTCTATTCCTGCGCTATCGAGCCACGAGAAACACGTTCACAGATAAATCGAAAGAAATTCAGCAGTCCCTGCCGACTTTAGTCACCCTCACCACACCTTCACGATTCTGAAAACATTTCAAACAAGAATTTATGGAGTTGATATTTTAACTTAAGCTAGAGGAATAAACACGTATCTAGTTGCTCGTAGCATCACGTATTTTCATAGATATTTTATGATATTGCAGCGGATAACTTTGTGATCTAAAAGAGCTACCGCACTCAGAAGTGTTAAATCGGTATTTAGGTGCTTACTACAACGAACGTGCAAATGCTTGTGCATAGAAGGTTTTCTTAGGTTTAGAACTTCACTTGTTGTAATATAAAGCTCATAAACTATGGTGCTTGCAGGCTATCTTATAGTATAATCAATAATCCCGTAGCGTGATTTGACGTTTACAGTGTTACCACTTTTTGATGAAAAATAAATAGTACTGTGACCAGAAGAATGAATTTAAGTACAGTCACTCATTCACTCAATAATTCTTACGCCATGAAATAAATCAAAACCTTATTATCTTTACTCTACAAAGCAATCGTTTAGATAGTTTTGATAATAATATCTAAAGATAAAAACCGGTTAAGTGCGTGTCGGACCCGCGCACTGAGGGTTCCGTGCCACCCTTAACTGAATTCAGGGTTCACTTACTTTCACTTAACGAAATCATCACAATATATTGCGACAGCAAAAATAACTTTGTTTTTCATAGTGTCTGTATGAAAGACAAAGTTATATTTGCGGTTGATAAAAATGTGCAATATCTCAAAAACTACTGGTTCGATCTCCTTCAAACCAAGTTTTTGTTGAGATCTACATCATAATTATATTTTTTTCAAAATTTTCACTTTCTTAGTTCAAAAGTTAGATGGGGGGGGGACGCCCATTTTACCACTTTGGAAGCGTCTATATCTCAAACCTTACACTTTTAGAAAAAATGGTTTTAGAAACCTTAACATCATTTTAAAAGACCTATCCATAGACACCCCACACGCATAGGTTTGAGTAAAAAAAAATTTTTAAGTTTTAGTTTCATGTATGGGAGCCCCCCCTTAAATATTATTTTTTCTAACTTTTTGTATCTGGATCGGAAAGCGGTAAACAAAATACACCTACCTACCTACTAAGTTTCAGCTATGTGATGCTTATAGTTTCAGAATAAAGTGGCTGTGACATACGGACGGACAGACAGACAGACAGACAGACAGACAGACAGACTTGACGAAACTATAAGGGTTCCGTTTTTTGCCATTCGGCTACGGAACCCTAAAAAGCATATGCTATTAGAAAAGAAGCTTTCTTTTGTGTTGTTTTAACCACTGAATAGATAAATAAGGTTAGAAACGTTCTGACAGTTCGTTTGTATGAGAACCTGTGTCGCCGGTGGGCGGTACGGCGTTGTTGCTGCAGTGCCAAAAGCACCAATCAATGAATCAACGCATCAATATCACAAACCAATCACACTTTCCGCTGGGAGCTCTGTGATTAGTACGTAAAACCAACTACCAATCACAGAGCTGCTAGTGTGTGAACATGCTTTAGATAAACCCATAAACCCAACCACTTCATACGTTTTGACCAACCCAAAATACTTTCAAAAGAACGTCGGTTCGTTCCTCGTATGTTACGTGAAGCCATAGAAATTAGAAAACATCCAAATTTCAATAGAGAAGATGGTTGGAAAATTCCACCAGCATGGGATCCGGTTCTATCGAAGACCCAAGCCAGACCACTCACTGCAAGATATCAAGACACGGTTAGCTCTTTCTGCGTGGATAGGAACGTAAATTAATTATGAGTATGATGGTAGTTTAATATTTTTCAAAACTATGTAAATGACAAATAACATCTTAGTCTACCCCGTGACCACGAACGCTGTAAAGTGTTCGAAACGTCGGGATGAAAAATCAAATAAATTATCGCGAAATTATCCGTAAATTGTGTTTTATTAAATGTGTAATATTCGCGTAAACTTCAGAAATAAGTATATTTTTTTGTTTCAACAGAATAGTTATATAGACCCCACAGTTTTCCACAGCGACCGGTCGCAAGCGGTCTACTAAGTCCAATGCAATCCTGCAATCTTCAGAAGGTCATATTGCTGGTGGACATCCACGCTCTGATGTTGTCGAAGGGTGTTCAATGTGAAACTTTTCTGCAAACTTTTCGTGGGAACGGCTTTTAGGTGTTGTTGATTATGATGGGGTAGATATCTACATGTCACAATAGCAATAGCCTACTCTTTCTAGCATCCGAAAGAATTACATATAATTGACAATAGGCGTACATAGTATTTCCATTGTGTTGTTTAATAAAAAGATAATATCCCCGTATAATTTAAAAAAACTTTATTTTATTAATAGCAAACAAGAAAAATTAAAACTACATGTAACATAAAAAATAAGAAAAAAAATTAGACCCGGTCTACGTGTTGTGCCAAAGGACGAAAAATACATATCACATTTATCTATAATATATAAATATACTAATTAAAAAGCTGGATGTTTTTGTTTGTTTGTTTGAACGCGCTAATATCAGAAACTATTTGTCTGGTTATAAATTATGTCAGATACATTTTTAGATACCATATTTATAGGGGAAGACCATAGAAGTAGTAATGCGTTTGGGCTTATAAAAAAATCTACGATTTATGGGAACGGTAAAACTTAGACGCGCGAATGAAGTCGCGGGAGGGCGCTAGTTTGTTATAAATAAATACTAAACAATATTTATTTTAACTAATTAATAATGTTTTAATCTCCTAAAACATCAGTAGGGAAATTACCATTTATCGATATTTTTACTGTGCCGTGAGCTACATCCCTATCGTTGTGTACGCAAGCGAACCAAGCAAATTGGATGCGATACATTGCGTGCTAAGGTAGCAATTTTGTAAGTTATGTGCGTGCACAGTCATCAATGAGTATTTTTTTAAATTCTTGGTGCAACAAAATCGCTGTTCTTGCTGAATATCAGTGCAACGCTCTTGTCACGCGACTGAAGTACTGCTCGTGCATATGCTCACAACTAGCTCACCTCTGCTGCACTGACTGGGGCATTTCTAACCTTATTTATCTATTCAGTGGTTTTAACACTGGCAGGTAAGCAAATACTAACCGAGCGTGCCCCGAAGCGTTATAACCATAGAAAGTAGTATAGTATAGAATGACAAACGCGGATTTTCAGCGTAACCAAAAAGTTACTTTACATGTGTGCGTTCAATAGTGATGTGTATCTTATGGTGGTCCAAGTTTTATCGATGAGGTTACGATAAATCATGTAAATTGAAACAAAAATAATTAAATTAATGCACTTTTAGTTACATAATACTTTTTATTTGATAAACAAGACAACCTC
Organism: Pyrausta aurata; assembly: GCA_963584085.1. Classification (NCBI taxonomy): domain Eukaryota; kingdom Metazoa; phylum Arthropoda; class Insecta; order Lepidoptera; family Crambidae; genus Pyrausta; species Pyrausta aurata. The sequence continues at coordinate 9,696,212 of OY757257.1, read as the reverse complement.
ATTTTTGTTAAATTACGTATTTATTTATTTATGTATGAAGACTTGCTAGAAGCACTTATACACGTTCCAACATAGACCTTACCACAGCACAGCTTCGGGACAGTTGTGTGGGCCAGTGCTGAGAAGAAGCTGTGCAAGAATTACGGTTACCTAAAAAAAACAGTCAAAAAATTTATCGATACTGATGACGTCATCATTTAGTCAAGCCCTAGTGTAAAGAAACGGTTTCTTATTTTACTGAAAATACCTGAATTAATCTATTGGAAACTTTGATATATGGCTGCAAATCACAAAGGAAGTCCTAAATTTACTGTACAATTTGGCATCGGAGTCGATTTCACTCACAAATTTTATAAAATTTGGAATTAAATTTTTTATCAATGATTCATATTTACTGCTGGAAATTATGATTTTCGGGATTGTATCCTCGGCGCACTTCACAGTTGCTGAAAGCACAAGTCATTTCATCTGAAATTGTTATACAAAACTTAAATTATAATTATATTCATTCATAATTTTTCAAAAATTCCAACGACGGAAACTTGACGTATCCACTAAATCCATTATTTCTTAGAAAACGGTCTCGCTGTCATAAGGTGTTTCGCTGTCAAATCCTATAGAATTTCACTAAGTAGCACGCTCTTTTTAAAGCGAAGATTTTTTTCTTTCTCTATGGTTATAACAACAAAATCACGTGCAGCTTTCAACCAATCATCGTGCAATCTCCCATTTTGAGAGCTGAACACAGAGTATAACTTACAACTTTGTGGTAAATTGAACGATCGGTGTGCGGCACAATTTCTTTAAGCTTACAAATGAATCAATCCATCACAGTTCAAATCGACGTGGAGAATACATTGGATGGATTTTCCTGTGCAATATTGTTATTATCGTGTAACTTTTATGTATATCTATAAACACTAACTAGTTCACTGCTCGCACCTGTAATTTCGTCACCCACATTTTTGCAGCAATTTAAATACTATACTAGCACTGAGCCATAAAATTAAGAATAACTAAATTAAAGTTATGAATACATAATGTACACTGTTTTATATTTTGCAAATGTATTTTGATAATAAATATACAATAAAGGTTGAAAAAAAATTTTGCCGTTTTCACCACAGTAAAGAAAATTAAAATGCCGAAAGATACAGAGGCTTAAGGGGTAAGCCAGTCTGAAAGAACAACGATTACAATGTGGCCAGAAGTTTGGTTATAATAATCAATCCTTGTCAACCCCCGCCGAGAACTGTAATTGTGTGGTTTACTTCGGTTAACTCGTAATGGAATATTTGGATAGCCGAAATTATCACAGTCAATCACTTTCGACTTTCAATATCGCGTGTGATAAAAATGGAAATCAATCGCTTGCGACCTAACCTGTCTGCTGAATATATGCCGCAATTTGTCACATGTTTTGACACATGACGCTTAAATGTACATGTGTGTATCCTACCCTATACCATGTACCAACAAAAGCAAACAAATTAAGTAAAATAAATGCATGGTAATTAGAACAATAGCTAAGTGTTATTTCATTGGAAAGTGAACGTATGACTTCACGTGGGGTAAGTAATAGGGCTGTGTAATCTATTGATATTTTCTATAAATATACACATTTTAAATATCTATGTTGTTGAAACTGACTGTCGCAGTTATGATTAGTCCCAAGGCAATTGTCAATACAATTGCCAATATTGTATTATATGCAATGCATGTCCATGAATTACATAATTGGTCGTGTGGCAATTTAATATTGATGTTTATACGTCTGTATATACGTCTGTTAAACTTCAATATTCTTGGTGTTAATAGAATATTTTATGTCATGCAGAGACATACCAAACAAACTCATTACATTTAATGCAGTAAGTGTTAAATCATGCTATTGGGGTTTGTTCCGTTTGAGAATCGCGGTGTCCTCCTCTTCATCTACACAACTGAAACTACATTATATTTCGATATAAGTAACCCCTTTCTGCGCTTTGTAATATTACTGCCTCCGCTAAGTTAGGTTTTTGTGGACGGTATGCAGTTACTAAGTTGACAACCCTGCCACGCGGCATTATAGCGTGTACACTGGCGAGCAAATGTTTACTCGTGGTCACCCATCGACGCGCAGAGCCATGCCACCGCAGTTCACACTACTAAACTACAGGGACAGATAGGCATAGTATAAAGCAATAGTGGTACGAGGATGGACCAATTTTTACGCTCCAACTTTATCTAGTAAGCTGTGTTTCCCAAACAATACTTTATAGCAACACTAGTCAACGATTCATCTTCGGTCGCGTCATCACCATCACTTACTTTCTTACTATTAGATAGGGTATTTAAGATCGTGGCCGAATATTAGGATTTAAAAAAAACTATTTGAGTAATTTTTGCGCTATTAGGTATCCATTTACATTTTACGAAACCAGACAATCGGTGTGTTGTCTGGCGCATATTTATTTATTTAAAGTATAGTATTTTAAGTTAGCCCTGTGAATCAGTAAACTTAAGTGGCAATGGGCAGGGCACATAGTGCGAAGAACTGATGGCCGTTAGGGCAGAAAGTTCTAGATTACAACCAAAGGAACAGCGTAAGACGTTAAACGACAAGATGGACAGACGATCTTGTAAAGATAGCAAGATCACTCTGGATGCAGACCGCTCACAACCGGTCGCTGTGGAAAACCGTGGAGGAGGCCTATGTTCAGTGTGGACGTCCTTTGGCTGATAATGATGATGATGATGATTTTATTATGAAAAGAAATTAAGATGCTTGATACTTTTATGCCTAGACGTTATTCGTATAAATACTAATAATTTGACGTGATCGAAATTGCATCAAACAGTGGTCAACTCTGTGCGACATTATTCTTTTTATACCTCTTGCCATCGTTATTACTCCTTGGAATATGACAGTGCAAATAAGAGCGGTAGATAGAGTAGAAAATACGTACATTGTCATCCAGAGTAGGGCCTAAACATCGCAATATACAGTCAACAACGCGCAACGCAATGGCGAGAGACAAATAAAATCCTTATTGCCGCGCTTCGTGCAAATCCGCAGACAAATGTTGGCTAATAGACGCATTTATTCAAATCAGCACACCGTTCGTGTAATAAAAACATCGGGGGATCGAAAACACGGCCTAAAGCCCGGGAAACCTTTTGCCTCCGCTCGCACATACAAATTAGATTTTGGGAGCCAGAATTTTCAATAGAGGGGCTCTGGCGGCCTACGCGCCGAGAGGGAAGCAAAATAGAAAAGAATTGATAGAAGGTCCAGTAAATATTCTTATCATATTTTTTATACACGGTCTCGAAGAGTCATCATCATCCCAGTTGCGTGCGATTATACGACCTCGAAGTGTCTATAATTAAAAAATACTCTTCCTTCTTCTGAAGGTTGAGGGGCGTTTTAGATATAGAATACCACCCAACGCGTGTACAGCAACGTTTGCCATGTGTATACATATTAAAATAGCACATATTGTGGTCGCAATGCATGAATATATTTTGTTTTATGTAAGAAAACAAACAACAAAGACAATATTTTTGGAAACACTTACTGAAAATCAGAAGACCCTACTGAATTCAGAAAACTATGTGATTATACCAACTTGGAAAAGAATCACAACAAGGCTTATCGAGGGGGGCATCTTTAGCAAACTTTTAATCGTCGAAGTAACGAATCTTGACAAAACTAATGGCCTTTAAAAGGGATTTCGGATTTGTGGGACACGCACAATGAACAAAGTTTGATTCAAGCCGAAAACTTAATTAAACATTTTCTTTATTTTTGAAACATTTTCAATTTGAAACATTTTCTTTGATTGAAACAATCATTCAAAAATACAAGGGTGTTTACAACCACAAAATCAACTATAACATGCTTATTGCGTTTTGTAGAACCAAACCTAAAGTTAAGTTAAGTTAAAGTTATATAATATCGATAAGTTGGTCTGTGTTATATCACTGTGAGACTATGTTCATTCAATTTCTTACGAATTTTAAATCCTACCCATTTCCCTTAAAAAAATAACAACTATGAAAACATGCTGCAAAACTTTTAGTAAGTAATACGAGTATTATACAACATCCACACGCGCTATTTAAGTTATGCTTCTTTCTGGAGGTAAGTCTGACATCAGTGCAAGCAACTATGTAGATCCCAAAACTATATAAACTTAAACTGGTGTTACTAAGATAAATATGAATTATATCAACATTAATACTAACAGCAGAAAAGTTTTATTTCTCTCATTTCAAAAGAAGAAAATACTGAAGATAAAAAAATACTATTTGCTCTTCTAAATATTTCACTAAATAACTGAACCTTTTCATTCCAAATCTCCAATGGACAGAAACAGATTTGAAATATTAGAAACATTCAAAAGCAATCAAGTGGAGCTTTGTGTTTTAATTAGCCTTTTGTATTATAACTCTTCGCAATTCATTTTAAAGCGGCCTTCATAAATATTCAAAAGGTAAAGTTGGACAGTGATATTAATAAACAACGAAGCGATTAAAACTTGCATGTGCATGAAAGTTAAATTTGTTTACTGTAGCTATTTTATCTCGAGAGAGACCGGGACCAAATAAGCTGATTGTCAAACAGAAATAGGCATGAGCATTATCTATACTAATATAATAAAGCTCAAGAGTTTGTTTGTTTGAAAGCGTTTCAACTACTTTTTTCCTCCGCAATCCGTATACACAAAATTTCATGAAAATCTTTGGACACATTTCCGAGTTGCTTGTTTAAAGTAATAAATGATAAAGTATACAGGGTGACTTTGAAAACATTGGCAATATTTTAAACTAAGAAACTACCCATGATTCATAGTCCCTTCCACATATTAAAATGAAAATCAATTGTTATAAACTATCATTTGATCAAACCGAGAAAAATCATATTATACACTTTAGAATTGATTATTGCATCAAATTTAACTAGTTTAAGATTTTCTAAAATTAACAAATAATATTAAAGTATCAAAAGAATTACTCCACCTAAGAGGATCCCGGAAATCGGAGTGAAACTTTATGATTTTTTTTGGTTTGATCAATTCAATTAATTTTCATTTTAATATGTGGAAGGGACTTTAAATCATGAGTAGGTTCTTAGTTTAAAATATTGTCAATGTTTTCAGTTTTAGATATAAAATCTATTGTTGAGCAGTGGCATCATACGTTTTAGGTTATTAAGTATACAGCCTTTAAATGCTACACAGGCTAACACAATAACCTCTTCAGATTCCCGGCGCCCTGCGATCGACGATCAAAGCGGCAGATCCGCAGACATGTCGCCGTGGGCGCGGGTCCACAGCTGGACAAGAATAGCACATAATAATGAAGAACTTAGGTATATTATGCAACGCATAGATATTAATTTTAAATATTAAAAGAGCCACGACATGATAAAAGAGTACGTGGTGATAACCATATAAAGAAAGAAACAATACTACAGTTTCTAACAGTTTAGCTATTCTACTGTCGAGATATTACTTAATAATTCCTTGATCTATGTCGTAAAATATTAGCTAGATTTTTAAATGAACACCGTAACTATATCGCAACGTACGTTTTGACAGTAATTGAACATTCTTTGTATAAAAAAAACGAAATAGTCGCAAAAAATCGCGTTGGTCGTATGGAAATGCGTTTGTGTTTAGTATTTGATGATATAGCGGCAACAGATAATACATAATTTGTGAAAGTTTTAACTGCCTAGCTATCGCGGTTCTTCAGATACAGCGTGGTGACAGACAGACGGACAGGCATCGAAGTCTTAGTAATAGGGTCCCGTTTTTACCCTTTGAGTGCGGAACCCTACAAGGAGCTGTCTGTTCATTATTACCTGCATTAAGGGTGTTCACAGTCCGCCGGTCGCGCCTTGCTCATCAAAGCCTGCTCCAGGCGACCTTTACGTACTTTTATAGTGTGAACAACTGAAAGAAAATTACCTTAACGCAGCTCGCTGAAGCCCGTCACGTTCTTATCGAGTTAGTTTATTATGATTGAGCGACGCAGATTGCGCTACATACAGATATTCAATCATTTTCTGAAAGGCTGCCAAGCTTCTTCCGAATGCATTTCCTTCCCTAAACTCAAACTCAAAACGTTTATTTGTGGATATTTGGGTACAAGTACATCAGATGTTTTAAAATGTAAAGAAAGGTGCTCCAAAATATGCTATGATGTAGCGTACAAATATTTTACATTGAAAACATTGCGTAAGTAAATTAAAATTTAAAAGTTCAACTTACTTATTTTAACCTTTTTATAAACTATGTTTTATAACACATATAATCTATGTACATAATACAAATATTAAAAAGCTGAAGAGTTTATTTGTTTGTTTGATTAAAAAAAAACTGTTTGTGCTCATCAGGCTATAAAACATCACATTTCGACGGGAGGGGAAGAAAAAACTCAAAACCGCTAGTATAATATATTTATCTACTGATATTCGGCAATGGCGACCCCTCTCAGCAGAGATAGGCCAGATACTACAGTGACCAGATGTGTGCGCAATACACAAGTGCATTCTCATTAATTTGGTGAGACGGTAGTCTGATATGACCGATGAGAGATCAGGCGGAGAACCATTGGCTTAACGTGCTTTTCGAGGCATGGGGGTGTCATCACCACCAACTTCCTGGCTCCGGGCTGGGATGAATTTGAAATTTGATTTTTCTGTTACCAAATATTGGATACCTTTACATGATCTTAAAAGTGTGACACTACTACTAATCGCTTCGCAGGAAAAGTTCACGATGGATTTTATACTATGGATATTTTTTTATTTATACTTAGAAAAAGTTTAGTACGTTATCTTTAGCACTCTAATTTCGTCTCGGAAGTTATTAGTTGTGACACGGCTAATTATTGGTTTCACTTTCCCTGATTTTACAAGTTTGTGGTTCTTAAAGTCTCAAAAAACTTTTACGGAATATAATTATCATCATATTTGTTTTAAGTGAATTACCATCATATGTTTTGTGTGTGTGTTTAAACCTTGCTACTTCTAACTAAGGTTTTAACACGTTCCGGGACACTACTCCAGACACAATAGATGTTTTATTGTTTTCACGCCTGTAGGCGGGCACTGTCCCGGAACGTGTTAAGTACCAAATAAAAGGTTAAAAGTAACCTGTAGACTTAATAAAGGTACTTACGGCAGCAGGTACGGTGATTTTCCTTCTTGTGAACCGTTTCGTAATTTATAATTTTCGGAAACAGTCTGTGAAACAACAATGGTGACGAATCCTACTACTATTATAAAGGCGAAAGTTTGTAAGTATGGATGTATGGATGTATGGATGTTTGTTACTCTTTCACGTAAAAACTACTGAATGGATTTGAATGAAACTTTACCACAATATAGCTTATACATCAGAATAACATATAGGCTACAATTTTTGAGGTTTCTAATGTGAGGTCGTAAAAAAACACATTTTTTGCGCTACTAGACGGGACGAACCTGAAGTCCACGAGAACGAAGTCGCGGGCAAAAGCTAGTAAGAGATAAACATTAATCAATGATCAGAGACGAACGAATACAGGTTCGCAACAAAAGCCGAATTTGTACAATTTACTTCTATTGTGCTTACGCTCTATTTTTCCTTTAATATTTAAGTCAAATAAAGGACACATTTTTTTGATAGTAAGTAGTAGGCTTACGTACGTAATAGGTACATACATATTTTTATCATTTTCATGGCACTGTGAGTTCTGAAATACTGTTGTTGTTAAAAATTCTTGTTCTCCATTCCTTTCATTATTCTTCACCCCAAAACAACAAGAGTTTCTATCGCACTTAATTTATTTAGCAACGTGTATTCAAAGGGTATTTTTGTGTACAATTTACTTCTATTGTGCTTACGCTCTATTTTTCCTTTAATATTTAAGTCAAATAAAGGACACATTTTTTTGATAGTAGTAGGCTTACGTACGTAATAGGTACATACATATTTTTATCATTTTCATGGCACTGTGAGTTCTGAAATAATGTTGTTGTTAAAAGTTCTTGTTCTCCATTCCTTTCATTATTCTTCACCCCAAAACAACAAGAGTTTCTATCGCACTTAATTTATTTAGCAACGTGTATTCAAAGGGTATTTTTGTGTACAATTTACTTCTATTGTGCTTACGCTCTATTTTTCCTTTAATATTTTAGTCAAATAAAGGACACATTTTTTTGATAGTAGTAGGCTTACGTACGTAATAGGTACATACATATTTTTATCATTTTCATGACACTGTGAGTTCTGAAATAATGTTGTTGTTAAAAGTTCTTGTTCTCCATTCCTTTCATTATTCTTCACCTCAAAACAACAGAGTTTCTATCGCACTTAATTTATTTAGCAACGTGTATTCAAAGGGTATTTTTTGAACAAAAGTTTTATCTTTTCCAACCTCGATTAAATCTTGAGGGTCAGTCCTGCAAAATTTTATTAGTCTCTTCTTTTGACGGTTTACCTTCTAATTAGATTTAGGAAGGTCAAAAGTGAACCGCGGATAGGGCCGGAATATAGTTAGAGTAACTTAATTACTGCCCATTCTACAAAACGAGGGGCCAAGTTTTCTCCAAATTAGTTCATCCCTTCAATGTTTTTCAACCTAATTTTTCAGGGTGTTTATAATCCAATTCGTTTAATTACGTTTGTCGCAGCATTTTATGTAGAAAACATGGAATGAACAAGCGTTTTTAAGCTTCAAACGTATATTATATGTTATGTTGCGTATACATCATACTTATAATTCAATTTGCATTTGAAACTATTTTTCACAAGTTTCCTACATGAATGCCAATAGCAATGTGCATGCATTGAACCCATAGTTTTATAGGTCATTGTTTTGATACCTCTCTGTTTTCACTATCGACACTCGTTGTTAAAAAGGAAACATAAACAAAAGTTTGAGACAATGGTGATTGATGAATTCCATGCATTCACGATGAGCGCTAGTTCGTTGTTTGTGAAACAATGAAACATATTTTTTTAAACGATACTTAAATGCTTTTTATGAAACCGAAATTCCAAAAATTGTTGCATTTATTATACAAATTAGTTGTTGCGCGGCGAGCGAACAAAGCAGACGTGTTGCAAAATTTTTCTATTAAGTTCTCCACTAATCTTGTGTTAATTTCGATCTTCAAGTCATCACCTTAAAGTATCATTTACTGTGCGTGCATCCGGGCGGAATATTCCTCGGACGAGTGATAACGTCACACTACCTGAAGCAAAACCGAACGCAGCCGAATCATATACACGGATACAAAATGAGTGTACAGCGCTCACCTAGAAGAGGCAGTACTGAACGTACCTACGGCTCTCAAAATAATTTATCGGATATTCAAGATGTATCTCAAATTACTTTCCGAAATAATCTGTTGAAACGGAAGCAACCTGAGGAAGATCCGTCTATAAATACGGAATTAAGTGATATAAAAAAACAAATGAATGATATGATGAAGCTTCTAACACAAATGAGTAGTAATCAGACTGACAGCATGAATAAGATTTGCTTGGAAATAAGCGTGATCAAAGACTCTGTCAATAAACTAACTTCAACAATTCAGGAATTATCTTTGGAGCAAGTTAAAATTAAATCTGATGTTGACAATCTAACTCATTCAACATGTATAATGGATCAGAAATTAAAATCCCTAACATCAGATATGCTCATACTTAAAGCTTCTTCCTCGTCTTCGCAGTCCTTATTTATTAAGACAAATGAAAGTCTTAATGACATCGTCGCTGAAATCTATGACAGGGACCTACGTAGCAAGAACATTGTCATTACCGGAATCCCTGAACCACAGACAAAACATGTCGAAGCAAGAAGAGATAGCGATCGAAATGAAGTACTTAACATTATAAAATTGGTAAATGAAAAGGCGATCCCACCGGAACATGTGAAGCGCCTTGGTAAATACACAGCTGGAAAAAACCGGCCGATTAAAGTTTCATTTACATCGAGCAATGCAGTGATTGATATTCTCCGTAATAAAATGAACACTAGCCTAGGAACAGTAAAAATATTCGCAGATAGAACCCCGCAGCAACAGCAACATATGAAAACTCTTAAAGAAGAACTAAATCAGCGTCTTCAAACCGGTGAGGCAAACCTAACCATAAAATACATTAAAGGAATCCCTAAAATAGTTAAATCTACTCCAAAAAACTAATAACTTCACATGCAATACAAAAACCCGATTCTAACATAACATACCAAATAACAGATGATTATTCAAAAGTCACAACAACGAGAAATTCTTTGAAATTCTTTTATGCTAATGCAAGAAGCTTAGTAAAACCTGGCAAATTTGATGAGCTACTGTGTGTTGTCCGCTGCTTCCCAAATACCATTCATGTTTTAGTCATATGTGAAACGTGGTTTAAATCCGATAGTGAAGCCAAACAATTCCAGATACCAGGGTACAAACATTACTTTAACTATAGAACCAACAAAAAAGGCGGAGGAGTATCTATGTTTATCCAAAACAATCTTAAACACCACTTAATAGAATCGCACAGTGATAATGAGAATCATTACATGTGGATCCATCTCGAGAAATTTTCTATTGATGTTGGGGCGGTATATAAACCAGGATGTTCTAATAGTCAGGGTTTTCTCGATACGTACTCTGAACATCTGCAAAGGAGGCATAGAGCTGTAATTCTTGGAGATTTTAACTATGACCTATTAAGACCTAGTGAATCAGAATCCTACAAAGCGACAATAACTGAGTGTGGGTATAAGCTACTGAACAAAGTTAACAAGAGACATTGTACGCGTGTCACACCGACCAGAAGCTCAATACTGGATCACATTTGTTCTAATCAAAAGGAGAATAACTTTCATCTCGCAATAATCGAGTCAGCGATGTCCGATCATAGGCAGTTATACTTTGAAATAAGGAAATATCACCCGGCGCCAATTAAAAAAAAAGAATACAGGTGCATCGATTTTGAAAAATTATATAACACATTAAAGGAAATGAAACGTGACAACACAGAAAGTGATTACACTATATTGGAAGAAAAGATACGAAAAAGTATATCTACGAGTACCACAATAAAAACTAAAATATTAAACTTACCTAGACAAGATTGGATAAAAATGGAAATATTACAACAAATTAACAAAAGGAACATACTTTGGAAGCAATATAAAAGTAGCCCATCGGACGAAGCAGCAGAAATAAACTTCAAAAATGCTAGTAAAGATGTAGCCACACTTATTCAATCTGCAAAAAAGAAATACTATTATGGTGAATTCTCTAAGTGCAAAAACAAACCCAAGAAGATGTGGCAACTAATAAACAGCCTATCGATAAATAAGTTAAGAGAGGATCTGACAATTCCTAAGCTACTTACATCCAAAGGATATATTACTGATGCAAAAGAAGTTTGTGAATTCTTCAATACATTCTTCTCAACGATTGGAGCTGAACTAGCACAAGAAATTCCCATAAAATATCATAATTTGCCCTGTGATAGCGAATCATCTTACTTAAAAAAACTTACGGCTTTGTCTCCGGCTAGCATAGACGAAGTAGATAAAATAATAAATAACTTAGACGTCAACACGGGTGCAGGTGTAGATGGAATCAGTGCAAAATCTTTAAAATGCATTAAACCCCTCATCATAAACGAACTAACAGCATGTATTAACAAAAGCCTAGAACTTGGAACCTTTCCTGATACTCTTAAGATAGCCAAAGTAACTCCAGTACACAAATCTGGCTCCAAGGCTGATGCTAATAACTATCGCCCCATTTCGGTTTTACCAATTCTGTCGAAAGTATTCGAAAGGGTATTGTTTGACCGTCTCGAAAAATACTTAACTGAAATGAACTTTCTTTACCGCGGACAGTATGGTTTTCGAAGTAAATCGAACACACTCTCAGCAACAGCCGATCTCGTAACAAAAATAAAAGTAAATATTGACCAAAAACAAATCGTGTTAGGGATCTTTATTGATTTAAAAAAAGCATTTGACACAGTTAGTCATAAATTGCTACTCTTAAAACTACAAAAACTTGGAATAACCGGAAATGCGTACAAAATTTTCCAGTCCTATTTAAATAATAGACATCAACTAGTTCTGATGAGTGATTATCAAAGTAATCTAAGACCTTTGTCATATGGTGTCCCCCAGGGATCGATACTTGGCCCACTTTTATTCCTTATTTATATAAATGACATAAAGGATATTTGCCTAACTGGAGACGTCACCCTGTACGCCGATGATACCAGTTTATTTTATTTCGGCCAAACAATACAAGAGGTCATTGTGACCGCCCAAAATGACTTAAATATATTAAATGAATGGTTTCTTTCCAACCTACTAACAATCAACGTCAAGAAAACTAATTATGTCATTTTTTCGGCCATAAACAAACAAATCGATAGTCATTTACCTCCTGAAATAAACAAACAGCCAATTAATCAAAAACACTATGAAAAATATCTAGGACTCACCCTAGATAAACATTTAAAGTGGAAAACACATATTGACTCAATTAAATCCAAACTAATACCCTTAACTGGTGCACTGAGACGTCTCTCAAGATGTTTTCCACTTGATGTTCGATATACCATATATAATAGCTTAGTAAAGCCACACATAGACTATCTAATTCAAATATGGGGCACTGCCGCCAAGAGTAACTCAAAATGTTTGCAAATAGCTCAAAATAAATTAATTAAATCATTATTCAACTTCAACTACTTAACTCCAACAGAAAAAATATACCAGACAACTAAGCTCATGAGCATTCAACAGACATATGTTTATAGCACCTGTTTATTAATCCATAAAATCTTAAATAAAGAAATCCATTAATCAATTACTTTTACTCGGAAACATGAAATCCGTAAAAAAGCACTGCGGCGTGAAAATGAAATCATTTTGCCCCATCCAAGAACCAACTACGGAAAAAAGAATCTGATTTATGAGGGTGCTAAATTGTATAACAAACTGCCTAATTTCATAAAAGATATTAAAAGTACCAAAAAATTTAAAGATCGTTTAAAGCAACATATAATTCGTACAGTGCCAATAATAGCCTAGCAAGCCTCATAGATAAAATGTAAAATATCAATAATATACTATGTATAATAATAACAATTATAAAAGTACATAATATTGAAGTTGCACGTATTCATAAATTACTGTGATATCTTAAAAAAATCTTAAAAAAAAAAAAACACCGATAAAAGGATAATTGAATAAAATAAAGTTACGAAAATGTAAAACAAGAAAAAAAAATTTTTCGTACAATTTAATTATCTAATCCAAATAATTGATGCCTTTTTTATTTATTTTATTCCTGATAGTACACTATGAAAATATCCTCTAAAAACAAACCTGACCTCGAGCCACTTCTAGTTTGGTGCGTACGCAGTTGCGATCTATATCTGTGTCGCTAAACAAAGCGCGTTATCTCACGAGTTCACTTGACTTGAATAGCCGGAGACTGGCCGTTACTTTTAGAAATACCCTATTTTGTTTTCTTTTAAAAAATAATAAATAATATTGTATTACGCTAAGTTCGCTCGCTGTGTTTTTTACTTGGGTTTTTTACCATTGCTTTATGTTAATTTGTAAGTACCTCACATAAGTAAATTGTATTGATTCTTGTGGGAAAATAAATAATCTTTAACCTGAATTAGGAAACAACTAGCTCTTGAATTGGGGAACTGCATAAGAGCTTATGTTATGAACGAGTATTAATGATCTGTGTATTTTCTTACGATCGTGTTACGGCATTAGAAAATTTAATAATTTTGTTAAAAACTAAGTTATAAAACAGGTCACCATGGAAGCTAAATTCTTTTTAAGTGGATTCTTCCTTAATCTGAATGAAAAGCGTAATAATGATTTTTTTTTCTCTTTTAAACTAATTTTACGGTAAAGGTGATAATGTAATTATCATCTTCACTGTGCGAGTTTTTTTTCACATAATTAATTGTTCAGGGAAAAATGTTACGTTCTAATGAACGCGTAAAATCATTGGCCTATTTTGCTGATAACAGCTAGGTGCGGTGGGTATCACTTAATAGAGTAACTCAATGCCCTGTGTTATGGGTAAACTGTCCATTAGTTTCAAAAATAACGAGACATACTAATAACTGTCAACTGTAAACTGACTGTATGTAATGCATTAACTGCTAAGCCGATTTCGGTCATAAGTAGGGCGAGAAGACCTGTGCCGTTACCATGAAATTACGACTACGTTTTACTCGCTAGCGACTACGTAAAAAAATCTATGGAAAATTGCACAGCGCCCCTAGCGGTCACTTGCAGAACTAAAGTTTTTCATTCTTAAAGTTGCGTCGACGTAAACTCATGGTAACGGTACCGGGGTCAAACATAGTAAACGTACTTTTTACCTTGAAGCAATCGATCTAAAGGGGCGCGCGACATTTTCTTTAAAAAAAAAATAATAATCAGAAGAAACTACGAACCTTTTACCAACGCCAGTCACCAGATTAGGTGCTTATCTGTGAAAATAAACACAACTCAAAACACTGGACTCCTAAAGGTACCTTAGAGCTTCTTTGAGATAATTTCTTGATGACAAAATGTTAACTTAAAATTTGGGTAGCGTTGATTAGGGATAACGTGACCAGTGAGCGAACTGTCCCTTCAATCTCGTTTATAATGTGCCGTATGGTCACTTTAGTTATGGGCGAGGAGAGAAACGAATACAGCTAATGTCAATACTGTGATGTATGGTTGGAGAGCGACGAAGTGTAAGTTGATTACCGCTGCACGGAACATTAGGCAGAACCAAATAATGCGAGAAGTTGTTTTCCTTTTAAAAAGATCATGACTTAGTTAGAAAGTTATATGAATCATACTTTTTACACTAGTAATTTCTCAGGCACACAAGAGGTCATATTATTATTTAATTACGTCAGATACTCGATGGACATTATTTTTTACGTACTATAGTTAAAAAAATTTGTAAATATTTTCTTTTATTTATAGATATACGGTGTAGCAAAACATGATAAGGGCTGGCCCCTTAACATGTTTTGCTAACGGTTTTCTCTTTCGCACTTACTGTTACTAATTAAACATAGTAAAAAAAATGCCAAAATCTATTTTTGAACTGTCACTTATAAATCCAGTAGTATTTGTCTCACAAATGGGTTTGCTATGCAAGGTGGATTTTAATTTACAATACTTGGAAGAAAAACTAGTAATAAAGGACTGTCGAAATCTTTAGTAGATACAATCAAACTTCCGAAAGACAATGAGGTTACAGGTTCGTAACTCAAACTGAAATCCCATACTCATGTAAAAACCGACCAGAAGCTCTATTTTCGAATCTCTCGCTTCAAGATGGCGAGTAGTTTTCGTTCGAAGTTGAAATTAAAATTATCCCCAGTTCACGACATTAAACGTCACGAGCAGAGGATATTAATGGTGTTATTATACCCACTACTCACCATTACGTTAGCTTCGAGGGGTTTTCAATAGTTCCCCTTTATACGAGGTGGGTGAGGCAAAATTGGAAAGTCAGCTTGTTGAAATGGTAAGGACGGAAGCTGTTTACTGTGATTTAGTTTGCAATCCTTTTTGTACAACTCGATGAAGTTTTACTCTGCTTGTAACCCTGTGGCAATTTTAAAAGTTAATACTTTATTAATAAAAAACAAGAAAAAATAAAACAAGGACATGCAACATAAAAAATATGACTAACCTATTCAAAAACGAAACCATTTCCTTGTGGCAAGGAGCCGCGTTGGTTGATCTAGAAACCAGCCAGCTTTATTATTGGCCGTAACAGAATTTAGTTTTGGAGAAAATTTTCTAAACAGCAATTTATCAGAAGGCGATTTAGTAACAAAAGAAAATACTAAAAAAGTAAATTCATGTTTTAGGACCAGTTGCGTGAACGATAGTTTACTCAACTAATGGTAAAATGTCGTCACCGATATACCTATTCAATATCTACGATTGTGCGTTATTGGAAGAAAAAATACCGTAAACAATGTCAGAATGGCTATTTCAATGACCATTAAGTCAAAGTATTTTTTCTTCAAAACACGCGCAATTTTAAATATTTTACGGCTGGCTGTGCCGCTGGTAACGACATTAAATTAATTGAGTTAACTATCGATCACGCAACTGGGCCGTAGTTATATAGATCTTCGTATACCTTGCTTTAATGTAAAAGGATTACCAAAAGAACTCATTCATGTTTTATGTAGACATTTCTAAAGCAAGGATTGTTTTCACACCTCACTTAAAACCAAATGTATGTGTCACGAGGAAATGGGACGCATAAGTTACGAAAACAAGCCTTAAATTACAAAGGCAGCCGCAGATGTAACTTAACGGGTGGGTTACCATGGTGACTTCATTATCATTACTTACCAGCCAGTGTCATATTAAGCTCATTTGTTTATTGTAATGTACATCCATTTATTCATAATACTTTTATTCCAAGTAAATACCTAGATATTCATATGCACCCGCTGCATGTGTTGGCTTGTCGCGTCGCGGTATACGATAGATATAGGTATATAAACGATCGCGAGATGTCGATATAACTGACATATGCTAACTTTCCTAAACTGTCAAACTTGTATAAAAACGGCAGCCATAATGCAGCCATTACACACTAGAGAAAAATTGTCTACGACCTCGTGTAGATTTATTAAAAGACCGTACCATGCAAATGGAGATAAATTATCTAAGCAGACGCGGTACAAACGGGTTTATCGATGTGCCATGCAGCGGGCTCTGGTTTCATTATTCTCCGATGGTAGTCTTATGTTATGACTACTGAATAATAATGATGAATGAATTGAGGTTGTCCCCAAAAGACCTTTTTTAGAACAATGCTAGTATTCAGAGCATTCTCGTAAGGTACCTTAAATTGCAGGAGACTTGCATAGCACTTATATGTGGTTTTAGTTTAATATCTGTGAGATATTATGAAAGATATCACAGTTAGCCCCCAGACCTTAATAAATCGTGACGGTGACTAATGTTCGCAGACGCCGAGTTTTCGCAAAACGTCACAATTTTGACGGAATATTACGTAGATTGAAAGCGATTGCGATGCGATTGAAATCCGTGTATGCGTGGCATGGCCAGATTAACGCCGTTAGTACACCGACGCATACAAGTGCGACAAGGATGCAACTATCACGTCTAGCTATGTTAGAGCGAGACATAGTATATGCCAATGTCACATGCCGCATTCAAATGTCACATTCCACATGCGAATGCGACGGTGAACTAACGTCGTAAGCGCCTGTAAATGCAATGACACCCCGTCAAGACATTACTTAGGCCCAATTGCGTGTTAGATAGTAATGGTAAAATGTTGTTACCAACGGTTGAATATGAAGTTCGTCCTTGAGTTCGTCTGATCGTTTTTTCTTTAAAGCACATACAAACTAACGCTATTGAAAAATATTAAATAGCTGGTAACGACATTTTACCGTTACTATCGATGAGGAAATTGGGCCTTATGAGCGCAGGCAAAACAATAAGCCAAAGTAGTAAGCGCTTTGAAAGTTATAACACAGTCATAACGTCACAATAATTATGTGATAGATATCGAAGTATCCTATGAACATTGTACACAACTGCTTTATTATTTTTTCTTGAAAATAACACTGATTTGTTAGTAATAAAGTAACACTGTAACAATATTATGAAGTAACACGAGTCAGATATTATATTTCTTGGTGATTGCATTTTTTTGCTACAACAAGATACGTAATCACCCTGCGGTTGTCTAGATATGTTACGTTGTCAGATGCGATATGTCGACTGTGCAAAGCTTGCATGTCGGTATTCGTGAATAGGACGACTCAGGGTTTAAGTATTATAGAATAGAATAGAATAATTATTTATTTGATTAATTATTATGATTGCAGAGCGTTTATTTGTTTCAAATAGTATCACTTTGAGCTTAATATGGATAGCACATGATTATTTACCACTAAGTTATGGTACGAAAGTAATTACACAATTTTTAAAGACGTGCAAACGTATTATACTAAGGTAGGAGTCATTTTGGTAATGTAAAAACATGATTATTTGGTTATGTACCAGCTACAATGATGTTTTTTTGCCTCACTTTACCACCAAATGAGAGCGGAGTCAATAGCCAGAAAGCCAAATGGATTATTTTTGAATATTTGTGAACATCAAAGTGTGAACACAAACCTTTTTACTTCTCATCACCGCTAATCTACGTAATCGCCAGAAATGTTCCACAAAGCAATGTATAAAACATTTTCAACCAGCCTCTTTATCGTTTCATACATTTTTATGTTTTCAAACGTAAAATATTGCTACAAGATGAAAATTACGCACCGAAAAACAATAAATACTTTTTGTTATAATTCTCGTATTATGCGGGGGAGGCCTACCCCTATAAATTGTGTTTATTGTGTGGCCTTTTATTTTAGAGCGTAGATCGTAACGGTATTTTGTAAAAGAAAAATTCAGTTTTATCTTTGCGACGCCCATGTTTTAGTCTACTAGCACGATGGTGGTGTGTTGTTTTACTCAAGTGTTGTAAAAATTAAATATAATACATTTAATTTGGTCACAACATAGCCTAGCGTCAAATTGACAGATCTTATTAGGCATACGTTAATACTATTGCGGTCACTGCCGCCCAGCCTCGTCTTTTGTTTGTAGTGCCTAATCACGAATAACTATCTACTGCGTATCGAGAAATGTCAATTCGTATTCGAGTGGTTTTCGTTGAAAAAAAAATCAAAAATCAAAATCCAAAATCTTTATTTCAATTTAGGTCATGAAATGACACTTATGAACGTCAAATATACGGTAAAAAAAATAAAAATAAATGTGCCGAAACATGTCTCCTTATCTTTTGGGCCCTACCAGCGCTTCGAGACATAACACAAACAATAGGCAAGTGCTGAGAAGAAACGCCGGAACATACTCAGTCACCACTAGCTGCTGTAAAATCAAAATCATCAAAAATCACGCGCGCGAAAAGTGGTAAGACGCGATATACCTAGAACATACTTATGAAGGTACACGTAGTTCAAATAAAACGGAGTTTCAAGCTTGACTAGCAACCTATCTACTATATATAACAAGGAAGAGATCGCGGATCGGTCGATGGGTTCGTGAGGGCGTAGTCGGCACATTTTAGGGTCGTCTTAACAAGCATTTTTGCTGACTCAGCGCGGCGGTGTCCCCCGCTGTCACAGATGCAGCGAAGATTCACGACTTCGTGATAAGATATAAACATTTAAAGAAATATTTACAAATTCTGATTTAAATATGTATTTTCAGATAATAGAGAAAAAAAGAAATGCCTAACCGGTAAGTATGCACAATAACTGGTTTAATTGACTAATGTTTTTTAATCATTATGTAACTGTAGTATCTAACATAAAGAAGGAAAAAAATTGGTGAACCTTCCATATTTGTTTGACCGCAATTTAATAAAATATCATCAAAAACAAGATTGTTTAAAGTCATTGGAGTCGATACAGTATGTACAATATTATGAAATCAGTGAATAAAATATGGATGAATACAAATGCGCTCCTTAGCCAACTTAAAAAAAAGGGAGTTATAATTTAGTATGTTCTTTTCTTTTAGCTTTAGGTAGGCCTCTAATTTGTAGCAAATGACTTTTAAAAAAAGGTAAAAAAAAAACTTAAATGATCTTCCTCAAAATACGACAGGCTGGCACATTCAGCCAACATTAATTTGAAGGCAATTAATCATCCTCAAAAAACAAATTACTTGTGTACTTTATCCCATAAATTGACGGGAAAATTAATTATCAGTAATGTAAACAGCGATGCGATCGTTCTGTTGATTGGCCAAATTGAGTTATTTAGAGTTTGTGTGCGATATGCGTATTTAGTACGATTTGCTAAAAAATGTAATGTCAAAATCGATATCGAAACTTTTATGCATTTGTTGAAAAAAAAACACATATATTTTTTACAACATAAACCTTACAAAATTTATGACGAGCTAATTTCATAACTATGTAGTAGCGCGTTGTTACAAGCTACCTGGATGGTCCTGTTGGCTAAAGTTGATTCTTTAGTGGATATAACATCAAAACTGCGAGCATTAAGTAATAATAATAATAGTCCCCCTAGCCGATTTCGACTACGGTGGCCAGTCACAACGACTAACCAACTGCGCGGGACATATTATAGTGCACAAGTGTGTGCGCAAACACAGGTGCACTCTCTATTCCTTTCACTCTCATAGCCTGATGGGACAGCAATCTGACACGACCGGAGAGAGATCAGGCGCAGGACCAACGGCTTTACGTGCTTTCCGAGGCACGGGGGTGAAACACCGCCAACTTCCAAACTCCGGGCTACCCTGAGAATTTCTGAACAGAAAAACTCCGGTTCATATTTTTGTCCCGACCCGGGAATTGAACCTGGGACCTCCGGCGCAGCCGTCGCTTTAAAATGCGCACCGCTGCACCACCGAGGCAGTCAGTACCACTACACATATAAAGAGATTTCTGTCAATACGGTCACAGAGCGCAACATGCAGCGCAATATTGCAAGGCTACCAACAAACTCGTCGATGTGCGCTCACAATGAATTCGCGACATTCTTGCTGACCTATTTCGAGAGAATTAAGCACATTCTATCGTGTAATCTGACACAATATGAACTGAAATAGTAGGTTCATTTCTTTTAAAACGGCGGTTCTAAGATATTGATTAAAATTAATGGTCTTCGCGTCTATTTCAGAAGTTAATGCTGAAATGTCGTGACTAGAATGTATGAGCACATGCTCACAAGAAAAATTTGCAACCAATAGAGCCAAGTAGATTTGATTTCTTCTCTGCCTTTGGTCAGCAAGTGTGGCGAATCAGGAGCTCTATTTTTTAATCACTCGCTTCAAGATGGCGAGTGATTTTCGTTCGAAGATGAATTCAAAATCAACGAAAATAACTAAGTGATTCAAAAATGGCCCCTGGTCTCATCGCAAAGCTTGAATTCTTTCGAAATACTACTGCGTCATTTTAAAGTCTCTCCGCATGCTTTTCCCAGTATTTAAACTCAATGTTAGCCCCCTCCGATTTATGCCTAAAATAATAAAATCAAAGTTAAAGTTCATATGCAGTGGTTTACCCTTTTTTATATGGTCATCTTAAAGAACGCGGACGCGGACAAGACGCTACCAAGTTGCAATTACAACAATTGCGTTTTACCATACCTACCTAAGCATACCAAGGTTTGTAAACATTGTGTACCGAAATATTAACTTTTTAGAATATTATGTTTTCTAACATAATATGTACGAACGACAGCACGTCAAGCTAAACACTGCGGTAACTAATGCTGTTGGAATAAGGGCTATTTTTTAATGCTTGCCAAACTTTATAATATAAATTGCACTTTATTTTATTTGATTTTAGTTTTATATTACAAGATTCACAGCTCTAGTACAGTATGTATGAATAAACTTAA
Source organism: Pyrausta aurata (assembly GCA_963584085.1). Lineage (NCBI taxonomy): Eukaryota > Metazoa > Arthropoda > Insecta > Lepidoptera > Crambidae > Pyrausta > Pyrausta aurata. The sequence goes on along the minus strand of OY757257.1, from coordinate 9,674,733 downwards.
AAACGAAACTTACAGCCATTAACGAATCTTCATTTTAATTTACAAATTTATGTACGCGCGTGTGTGTGTGTGTGTGTGTGTGTGTGTGTGTGTGTGTGTGTGTGTGTGTGTGTGTGTGTGTGTGTGTGTGTGTGTGTGTGTGCAATACAATCTATTAACTAAGCCATTTTGTACATAGTTGGTTTTTGCACTTGTAAAAAGCAACCGTGACTCTGTGACCGACAAGGAATCGAACCCCGTGTCTTACGCTATCCGGGCCTATACCACTCGGCCACTGTCACATTACCACTTCTTTTTAACGCAAGCGCTTTCTTTTTAACGCTAGGCCGCGTGACCTCAGCTACGAAGTCACGGTTGCTTTTTAAAGTGCAATTCATAATATTAAGTTTTTATAGTGTCAAAACAATATAAAATCAAAAATCAACTTGCCAAACTTGTTGTTATATCTTCTGCATTTTGTTGTGTTGTGACGAGCATTCGAAATAAGGTAATTAAACTGCAATTTGTCACCTTAGTGTGGCATGTTTTGTCAGTGTGGCTATTATTATCCTTTTTGAAGCGTAAAAAAACACAAGCATTGCAACAGAATAAGTAGAAGATAAGTACGGATTTTCAGAAATTCCAGCCCAATGAGGGTGAAAATAGGTGGCAAAGTTTGAATGAGAGAACGACATTGCTAAGTCCAATCTATATACTTACTTAGTTGATTTTAACAACATTTTAGTATTTTGATACATATGTCGGAAAACTCAATGTTTGGACACATTTCTGTTATTGCTGTTATCTCGTAGTACTCTCGAAGAGAGTTTTTAACTCTTAGGCCCAGCTGCGTGATCGATAGCAGCGGGAGGCCGCTTGTTAACTAAAAAGCTGTGAAATAAGGTAGCATACCTCATTCTGGACCACATATAAATAAAAAGAAGACGTTAAAAATACACATAAATGACGACGCTGATCTATCTACCCGGGTTGTTTAGAACTCACAGTAAAGGTACAGTCTTCAAATACCATCTCTAAATATTCCATAGAGTCTAGATTCTATAGTATTTCTTCTCTGCCGACTGTATACGGAACAAACATTAAATGTTTAACGGTAAAAGCAGAGCTGCATCCCACTACCTGTTACTTCCAGAGCTTATATTTTAGTACAGAAGCCTTTATCACAAAATATAGACGGTACTTTATCTAGTTCTTTTATCTGCTACGTAAAAAGAGCAATGGACAGTGATAAAAGCCAGGGGTTAAGTATTTTGTATAAATCAGTAAACATAAATCCTATTGATCAAAACACGTAAAAAGTACACCTAAATATTTGGAAACTCTGTAATATAACTAAAACTAAACTAAAGTAATAGAAAAGCTGGCTGGTTCCTAGCTCAAAAGATAAGCATTGCTATACTTGCCACAAAGAAACGGCTTCGTTTTTGAATATGCATGTCTTAGTTTAAATTTGTTTTTTGGTCTTATCAATCACACTATAGATGCTAGCAGTCTAAACCTTTATTTGAGTCGTTACATTTTTAATGTGATATTCACAATGCTTTTCTAATCAGTAAGTATGCTCTTACTTTGCCTTAGGGTTTTATTTAAAGCCAATTAACTACCAGAACATTTTTATTGGTCCTTGTAGTACTTAGTGCCACGAAAATAAAATACAATTGCAAGATTTTTATTCGGGAGCAGACGTGAGTAATAATGAAAAAATATTGTTGATACAGCGAATAAAGGTCCCAATCGGTAGTTACAGAATCCCATAGATCAATTTAGCCAATTTTTCACCCCGCTGGATTGAAACTTTTTTATCTGTGTCCGTTATTTAATAAACTGAACTTTGCTGTTATTGTTTCTGTAACGGAAATTCCAATATCAGTATTGAACAATTGGCCTTGTCTGTCTTGCATCAGCATTGCTTTATGCCTAACGTCTATTGGATGTGTGTTTGGGATATACATATACTTTTCGATTGTTTTCTTTAGGATATAGCAATAAACACTATGAATTAAGTAAACAATACACATTTTGAGTAACACATCTACACAAATCGCAGACCACTATCGCAAATTGACAACAACAGATGACCAAGAATTTTGGCTTCGAAACTTTTCCGGCTCTAAACGAAATGCGAGTTTGTTAAAAAATTACATGCGCTAGTCTTGTCAACATCATGCATTATCCACAGGTTTAGTTGATCGATAGGTACACAAATGAAAACGTGTGAAAACTGTGTATAGACGCCGAAACTTGGTTAGGTTACAAAAGCCCCTTTTGCCTTAGTAATTGTATCAAATAAATAAGCTCGAGATATGTCTCGTGTGGATTCCGGCTAGTCACTACACCTACAAATTCAATTATTTTAATATTTGGTACACATCCCAAGCTTGGGTATTATTTTCATTACGTTTGTGTTCATGTATTGAGAAATACTACAGCCTTTTTGATACACTATCATGTTTCTTATATTATTTGTTTTATTATGTCTGTATTGTTGTGTGTCAAATAAATGTTTCTTTCTTTCTTTCTTTCGTTCAAATTTGGACATACACACTGAGAAGCTAATTCTGCACCCCCTACTTTTTTAACCCCCAACGCAAAAAGAGGTTTGGCCACTATGTGTGTCAGTCTGTCTGCGTGTTTGCGAGTCTGCCTGTGGCACCGTAGCCCCTTAACGGGTAAACCAATTTGGACGCAATTTTATTTTATTAGAATGCTGTTTTTTTAGTGATGGTCCTAAAAATCGAAGCATACACCTCGAAGATATTAAGTTTTATGTCAGTAAGTATTTTTTAATTAAAATTGTATAAAATAATAATAAAGGAAACTTGTACCTTTCAGGCACTATGAATCTGCAAGATAGAGTCAGTTAGTTTATAACCCCTTTGTAAACCTTACCGTTTTTGATATTATATGATTTAATAATATATTATATGATTTAATACATTAAAGAAAGTCGTATTAGTTACAACAGATGGACAGATTTTCATGATTTTTACTCTGTAGAGTTTGTGTAAGCCCCGAGTAGGATAATAACCATAAAACGGGGCCGGGACAAAACGATGTTCGCTGGGACCGCTAGTACAATTTAGAACAAGGATTGTACAGACAAGACCATACACAAATCCTATTAAATCACTGATCTCGAAGCGATATATTCACAGAGCTTCCCTTATTCGCTTAGGGTCCGCAAATAAAATGACTGTCACGAGATCTGAACTACAGTGCACATGTACTAAAACAGTAGCCCCACTCCGTGTAGACTCGTGGTTAGCATACCTAGAAGTCATCGTGGCACAAGATCGAGAATAAAATATGGATACCGCCATGTTTTTTTTAAAGACAAGAAACTTAATAATTTAGATATAAGCACTAAATTTATTGTGCTTGCACAAACAATCACATCTATACATATAATAAGACTGTAAAAGATCGATTTCTGTACATTGAAGATTTTTATGAAAAATTGTTACAGGGGGTCTTAATTACCGTAATAGAAGCCAAAACAACAATTTTTAAAATTTTTGTCTGTCTGTCTGTCTGTCTGTTTGTCCGGGCTAATCTCAGAATCTACTGGACCGATTTTGATGGGGCTTTTTTTATTTGACTCAGCATCACTTGGAGAGTAAACTAGGATAGAAATAATTACGCCAATAGACTTAGGGGGTAGGCAGAAAATATATATATATAAAAGAAAGTCGTGTTTGTTACAACACTTATAACTTGAGAACGGCTGAACCGATTTGGCTGAAAGTTGGTGGGGTGGTAGCTTAGAATCAGGAAAAGCATATAGGATACTTTTTGTCCCGCTAGACGGGGCCGGGGCTGGGGTAGCACGGGACCGGGACGAAACGGTGGGGAGGTAGCTTAGTACCAGGAGAAGGACATAAGATACTGCATATAGGATACTTTTTGTCCCGCTAGACGGGGCCGGGGCTGGGGTAGCACGGGACCGGGACGAAACGGTGGGGAGGTAGCTTAGTACCAGGAGAAGGACATAGGATACTTTTTATCCCGTTCGATGGGGCCGGGGCTAAGGCGGGACGGGGCCGAGGCGAAACAATTTAAAATAAATGTGGGTGGAAATGAATCTGTAAAGTGTTTTAATTCAATGTGTAGTGTTTCCTCCATATTGGTTTGTATTTGTATAAATTAAATGAATATTTGGTACTTTATGGTACTTGCCAAAGTATAACAAAACAGTGCCATGAAAAAAATTATATTTAGATCCATTTTTTCCACACAACAAAGTAAAATGTTAGTAAAGTAGTAGTTTTTTTTGTGGCAAAGTAGTAGTTAAAAGTAAAGTAACCATATTATCCTATCAAACAAAGGAATTCCTAATCGAAATACAAATTGTGAACGTCCAAATAATCGGTATGGTCATAAAATTGATCACCTTTGATGTACCTACTACTTGCTTCTTATTGTTGTAAATATGGCCAATTTTAATGATAAGTGAGTACTAAAATGTACTATATAAATACTTTATATCTTGCGTACTTATAAGTACTTATTATACTTAAGTATCTTATTTGTAAAATCATAAGCCTATAAATTAAAAATTCTATCCAAAGTCACTATTCCACGCGGACGAAGTCGCGGGCACAGCTATAAAAATAATATTTTTGTAGGTGATTACTGTAAGAAAGCACCGACGTACGTGATGTACTTACCTTTGATGATTTTGATTTTACGGTAGCTAGTGGTGACTGAGTTTGTTCCGGCGTTTCTTCTCAGCACTTGCCTAATTGTCTGTGTTCTGTCTCGAAGCGCTGGTAGGGCCCAAAAGATAAGGAGACATGTTTCGGCCCTTTCGGGGCACATTTATTTTTATTTTTTTCACTGTATATTTTGACGTTCATAAGTGTCATTTCATGACCTAAATTGAAATAAAGATTTTGAATTTGAATTGGAATTTGAAAAGTAACTGCCGTCCCGTAAGTGTACCTACTCCCGGGAAGACTTAAGACTTTGTTCACAAGAACTGCGAAAAAAGATGAAGCACATTATTGACAGATACACGTAACGTCATTTGCCTCTATTACTGTATTCATCATCATCATGCCACCGCAGTTCATATCATATCACATGTAACTAGTGTATATCATTGTGGAACTGTATATTTGGATACTCACATAATATTTTCTTACTGTGTTAGTGTATATTGTGTTATGTACCTTTTCACAGGATTAGATACCACGGGGAGTGCGGTTACCTGGAGGTCCCCAGATTTATTGGTGTATTTATCTTGATAATGCCAATGATACCTTTAGCCGAGTTGTCGGCTATATTTTTAAGAGCACACAGCTTTGTCGAGCTATTTGGGATACCTACTCTAACGTTATATTTAGAGGCAAATACCCTTTGAAGCAAAGTGATTTTGAACGTTGTTAAATATTTATTAGCAGGTTTTAGCTCCAGATTTATTTTCGAAAAATATTTTTGAAATAACTTCAATTTATTGAGGTTTATGTAAGAATGCTTTACACAAAAAAGCCGATATAATCAGTACGGCTTTGCAATTTTCTACGCCGAAAGTATTTGCATAAAGTAATGGTAAGTCAATATTATTATTAGATTTTTGCAAGTTCTGAATCAAATTGCCGAATAAATCGTTCATAGGTTAAATATCTGAATTTAAAGGTCAAAGTAAGTAAAATTTTACTCTTAATGTAATTTGGCATTTTTTTGTAGTGGAAAATGTAGCTGTATGGTGCAATATTAAGCTATTTAATTGAGGCTTCATATTCCTATAAAATATACAGATAACTTAGGGACGATTTTTCAATGGTCAGATAAAACATAACAGACTGATAAATTATAAAGCGTCAAATTTAAATAAATTACAATTGTAATATAACAACACAACTACAATAACAATTGTAATCATACGTAACTAAGTATGTTTGCTCACAATTAGGTGGCGTTTTCAAATTAGCCATATTGTATTTTATTTGACGAACATTTCATATGACAATTCAGCCCTTAAAAAAATAACTGACAAAAAAACATTTGATTTACAGCAGAAGTCATAGCACAATTGACCACATCTTGCTTGACTTATGATACAAAAACAGATTCTGCTTGGTATCACATTACATGCAACTTTGGCGCATAGAGAATTAGGTAGCAAAAGGAAGCGCTTCATACCGACCGAGGTTTTATTTGGTCGTCTGGGTGTTCTATAATTATATATAGTTAGATAGAAAACTAACATATTGCGTTGCGGTTCAGGATTGTATGGAGATTCGGATGTTGTATAGAGTTAGGCTATCAGCGCCATCTAGCCAATATGGAGCCGAGTTTTAGTTGTCATGTGCATCGCCACATAACCTAGTACAAATGAAGGTTTTGCAATGTGAACCAATAAGCGATTTTTGTTTCTTTCTTTCATAAAAGCGTACAGTCTGATGTAAATGTAACTTTAGTACATCCCACGGCTCGTGTCTGGTTATTATCAGTAAGCCCTTTGTGCCGTGTTTGCGGCTTAATCTCTTTTAATCCGCCTTTTTGCTCGCATAGTGAACATGCGCGTATTATCATATCCCCGTTTGAGGTACGCAGCCCGCGGCTACATTTGACTACAAAATTCTCTGTAATTTAAAAATGATCTTGCTTGATGGTAATAAAATCGTGTGGATCAAGCAAATACAGAAGAATGTAATTCACAAAACACAACTTCTCATCGCAATGGTCGTTGCGCTGTATGCGTCAATGTTTTAATAGATATGTTGCGTTTCCAACAAATAAAGCAAAACCGTAACAAGTTTGTGGAATTTTATATGGAGTTTTATAGAGTTTTTACCTCGGTAATAGGAATGTTAGCTACATGCTGGATCATTTTTACTATTGATTCGACTTGTAATTTTTGCTAAGTTTTTAGGAATAAAAACATCACGTCACATCACGTATAGCGTTCACTTACCAAGTTTTAATGCAAGTTTAAGTAAAATCAGGCTTCATATGCATTTAGAAATTGATTTAACCAGCAATCAGTTTCTTAGCCAAACTTGACTATTGCTTTAGAACTACTGCACTGTTTGGATAACAGGCAGTTTGAATTTGTACTGGGCTACCCCAGAAACTGGTTATGAGGTGCTGAAAATCATATAGTCCAACTAGAGTAGATTCAGTTTTGTGAAGGAACTGTAAACGTAATAATTTAGTATTGCATTAAAGATGATAAGAATAAAAGTAATAAACTTACTACTTTTGATTAAGTTTTCAAACCCTCGGCTTGTGTGTTGATAAACACATCCGTTAGGTTAAAGTACAGTCGCCAGCACATCAGGTTACCCACTTTTGTTGCAAACTATCCCTTATTACAACTGCATAAGATACTGCAGTGTTTACTTTGACGTGCTATTGTCCGTACATATCTATCTCTGCCCGGGCATTTTTTTAATTTATTTTATGCGTAGGCAAATCAAAAGAAGTTTCAAACGATTCCAACATCTTTGTTGGTTAGACGTATTTTATCGTGAAGAGTTTTACACAAAGATTGCTGTATGTACTTGTTATCAAAATAAATTAGTTATTTTCTCCCAAATGCACTCCAGTGTTTTACTAAGTTTTGTTTAGTTCAAAACAAATACAGAATCGGTTACATTTCAACGATGACATTTCAAGAAAAAATCGTGTTATTAATTGCAAAGCTGAGTTGAAAAGCAAGGCGGGCGGGCTGCTATTAAACAATTTCCTCAAACCACGGTCAAAAGAACAAAGACAATCTAGTTTGATTACTGTAAATAAAATCAAGCGGCACGAAATAATATGAAAGTAATACAATACAATTAAATCACTATTAAGTACCTTATTATTGATTACATAATTGACTGACGTACACCGGTCAATCGTAAAAGTTTTTAATTTATCATAACTGCCAAATACCCAGAACGAGGATATATTTGCGGGTGGGTGGTATGTATTGACAAAGCAGATCTCACCACTCGTACAGGGAACGACATCGTATTGACATCAAACAGGCTTCAACAATACGGAAGTACGTTATGCAAAGATCCCTCAGCAAGGCCGCGGTAACGGATCGGCTACGGATAGCAGACGCATCTCTATGGATCGTGTTTGCTACATAAAATTAATATTCCTATCGGAATAGAAGAACAAGTAAAAGCTGTCAAACGATACCGCTTTTGGATGACAATAACCATTTTTAGTAAGTAACATTAGTAGTAACTTAAAATGAGATAACCTTTCGTCCAGGTGATTTATACTTATCTTCCTTGGTTAAATATATTAGTTTACCGCATGATAAACAGTCGACACAAAATATCGAACATGCAGCCTCTTAGTGTAAAACGAAAAATTATTTATTTGCACAAAATATTCGTAAACATGCATTAAATGTTATTTTGTCTTTACTTTTTACATAACGTTAACGTTTATAGAAAAGAATAAGCAAACTTCGTACTTTAAATTTAAACCGGATCGGAAAATATAAATCGTAAATTGAAAGGCTTCGATTTGGACTAATTTATCTCGTAAATGAGAAATTGTAAGGGTTATTTTGCTGTAATGAACAATAATCAATCACCGATCAAGTTTCCATGTTTCAGAAGCACAATTTCTCTTAAATATACCTACACAATTTCATTAGAAATTATAAAAAAAATACATAAAAGAAATTTTCAGCGAGGATCTTTGGGGCTCCTAACTGTTTGACAGCCGTCAAAAATGGTTCTGCTGCATCATATCTCGCATCTCTTTTTATCGCACAGCTTTATCCTACTGACATCTCCCTTTTGTCGTTCTATTCCGAAAGGGATAATAATTCTATGGTTTGCTACAACTTATGACAGTTCTTGTGAATGATAACGTTTGGCAGGGTGGACGGATATTCGACGAACATCGGACGAGCTATAGGCGCCTGACAACGCATGCACCGCGGGTCGAGAGTGGGTACCGAGTTGCTCTCGATCCGAGGTGGTTACGCTACGAATTTGATAGGTGTGAGTTGCAATATGGAGTCAAGTTGATACGGTGTTGTTCCCTATACGAGTGGTTAGATGAAAGGAGGTATGAAAGGCTTAGGCCTTTTTAGAACAAAGACAGTGGTGATTTAGTTTTGCTGCAATCGTCGTACAGCGGATTATCGTAAATGCCTGGCTGTTTTATTTGGTGCTTGCTCCAGATGTTTTTCAATGCACTAGTAGGTCGACTCGGAATTTCCTTTCAGTTCCGTTTTTTATTTCCACAAGCTCATTGCTTTGTTTCGCGAGATTATTATTCTCATATTGCTATTAAATATTTACCGGATTGTACACAAGCTGGGGGAATGATAACAACGTAATTTATTACGGATGGGGAGCGAGAAAATATGCTGCTTTTATGTTATGTTTGTAAACAAAACAATATCGCCTGGTAGGTTTGCGCGAGAATAATCTTCTTCTTAAATGTTTATAGAGAGTTGCCCAAACAGTCTGCACCGTTCGATTTAGACGATGATGATGAAAATAAAGTACAATAAACAGTAAAATAATTATAAAGAAAATCTTAAAACAATAAATTCCAATCTTAATAAAACAATCAATAAATGTTTATATTTAGCAACAAAAATTTAGTAGAGTAGTTAACCAATACATCATGTCTCGTGCAAAGGCTTAATACAATACAAACAATGAGTACAATTACAATGAAACCAGACATAAGCTTATTGTTACATTAACCTCATAATCTGTGGCATGCACGGAACGCGGCAAGTATTCAATGTACTACATACAATCATTGTTGTACATAATTATAACATAAAGTATGTTTATTTTTTTCAAATAGATAGTTTCAATTTTTCCGTTATACACCGTAATAATATTTAGAGAAAACAACATGGTATTGGTATTTCAATGTCCGTAAATGATTCTGTGCATTTTACATTTAGGTATCTACCTAAAACTAGAAATATAATAAAAATCCCGATGAGTGTTGTATATTTAAATGAATTGTTAGTTTATTCGTTGCCTAGTAAGGTGGTACATGTGCATTTCGCCTGCGAAATACAATTGTACATACATGTGTCAATCTATGCGTTTCCCAATAGGTAAGTATTTATAACGTGGCAAAAGGAGGCAAAATCAATCTTATTTTCATAAAAAAAACTAATGCGTCTGTTGACGAATTGATTTCGCAAATAGGTATTAAAAATTCTATCTAAAACTGTTTCAATAAATAAATTATCAATAATTATTTAATTTATAATTGCTTATATTTACTAACTATAGTTTGTAAGGCATATTTTCTCAATTATACTAACCCGTCTATGGATTTTTAATTTATCCAGGGTGCGATGAATTGGCGATCTTACTTTGACAGTAAAGCTGCTATGCTTTTGAATGAATTAGCAAATTTCGTATTGCGATGCCTTAATTCTGAACAATTTCCATATGAATGAAAAAGAGTTACTTTAATTTTTCCTTAAGTTGGATCGCAATACCAATTTGGTGACTGAGTGGGAACTGAAATACCTGGAACTTGAACGGATTAAAGCAAGGTCGCAATACGTTCCCGTAACTTCCATGATTTAGATATTTCAACGAAGTAATCGTTGTTTGGACTCATTCCATATCGTTCACGCAGTTGATACGCAGTTGCTCACGTGATTTAGTTATTTCGGCTAGGCCTAGACTAGAGGCTTGATCGACGAATGAATGAGTCGTATCTTGTTTGTTTGATCTCTTTTCACGCTCCCTTTAAACAATATTTTAGATAGGCTATTGATAGCGTAGACACAAGAGCACAAGAGCGAGCGTGAGCTGCGGTGTTGCCGTATCGATTGCGGTCGATCGGTCACATTAATAACAGCGCTAATGCCTCACCCGACCGCATAGGGCTCGTCGCGGACACGCAGGTGTCATAACATGGCTATTTTTAATCACTACAACGTTTCTGCCTACAACACCGTAGCATACCATGACCATGCTACTAACGTGTCAGGCAAAATAATATTCTTTGTATCAAAAACGATGACACTGATCCCGTTCCCGTTCCGTCACCGACCAACACCGTCGCGTGTCATGCACGGAGCGTATCAGCACCTGCAAAATACGCTCTCGCTCGCTCTCGCATAAAGTCCTATTTATATCAGATGAGCGAATGCTCATTCAATCTTCAGAGTAATCGTTCGTTATTGCATATATTGCATTCTATAGAACATTCTGAGAACGCTCGCTCGATATTTTGGTGTAAAACGCTGAAATCGGGCTTCCGTTTAGAACAAAAGAACAAGAAGTAATGTTCTTGTTCTGCTCTAGTTCTTTGTTTTGTCACCTTAATGTGAGACAGAACGCTGTAGATCCGTTCAGTGGGCCTATTAGAGCGTATCGAGTTGCTTTTCGTGTCTGATACGCTCCTATCACGGTCTTAGTATGATACGGTATATTGGACCCAGACCAAATTGAAACGTCAATTTGTTTAGGTATTGAATGTGGGAAATTCTACAGTAAATAATAGATACCTAGTTAACAGTAAATAGACCTTTTCATTAAATTTATCAAAGTAAAATATAATAGTTCTAAGTAAGTACGTTATACGTCTGTGATTTGTGTGCGAGTTCCTTGTAATATGTTTGCTGGTCTTAGTGAAGCACCTTTTAATTGTTGTGTAAATCATACTTTCACCTGCTTTCGTGTTGAAAACTAGCAAATAGCTACTAAGTGAAAAGGTTCCAACTGTTTACGAAAAACACCCCGTAATGTTAGCTTTTAAAACTTTATAATGGTACAACTTGGGAATGGAACTGAAATTTTTATGAGAAAGTACCTTTCTGTCTGTGTAACATCCGTTTTTAACGCAATTACTTAAATTACATTCAGGTACTTAAATGAAGATAACGCTATTTAAATAAGTGTTGCTAATTCATAAACGAAAAATTAAACTTAACTCTTGCTTCAAAATGAATATGTTTTTCTTAATGGCTTCACATTTCAATTTCTGCGTAGATCTCACGTAGTGCTGTCCATTTTTAGGGTTCCGTATATCTTGTTCATCGCTTTCCGATTCAGATACAAAAAGTAAGAAAAAAATATATTTAAGGGGTGCTCCCATACATAAAACTAAAACCTTAAAAAAATTTTTTTACTCAAACCACTGCGGGTGTGGTGTTTGTGAATGGGTCTTTCAAAATAATGTTGAAGTTTCTAAAACAATTTTTTCTAAAAGTCTAAGGTTTGAGATATAGACGCTTCCAAAGTGGTAAAATGGGCGTCCCCCACTATCTAACTTTAGAACTAAGAAAGTGAAAATTTTGAAAATAATATATGATGTAGATCTTAAAAAAAAACTTGCAACGAAAATTGGTTTGAATGAGATTGAACCAGTAGTTTTTGAGATATAGCACATTTTTATCAACCGCAAATATAACTTTGTCTTTCATACAAACACTATCGCTAGGTGGAAGTAAGTGGACCCCGAATTCAGTTTAGCCCCTCAGTGCGCGAGTCCGACTTGCGCTTGGCCGGTTTTTTGAGAATAGTTTAAAAATATCTGGAAACGCCTAACAACAATTAATAATAGTATGTAAAATACCCAAGCCAACAGATATTTTGGAGTATGCCATCCACGTGTAATTAATATATGTAAGTACTAAGCGACACGAACTTCCAAGAAACACCACGACGCAAGGATTAGTTGTATGGCTACAGAGTTCTAGGCAAATTTCCAAAGAAACTTCGACGATTTTGTAACTGCGTAGTTTTACTACTTGTTCTTAGTTTAATTAGGTACGACGGTGTTGTTGTACTGTGGTTAACCTTTGTTAAAATAATATATTCATTTATTTTACATCATATTAAGAAACATTCTACATCGTAAAAAAATAACGGCGAAATAGACTACATACTTTCATACGGTTTAGTTATAGTGTCGTCGAAATAGTACCTACAAATTTTAAGAAAGATACCTACTATTCTTTACCTAATATCTTAGAAGCGTTATTAAAACACTTTTTATCAAATCTGAAATGAAGTCTGAAGGTACGTATATGTTTTTGCTGGGAAGAAAAACAGTAATTAATACTCAATTTGAGTCTGAAATTCTTAATTGCTACTTGATTTAATTTGGAGCTTTGTGATTATAATGTAATTACGAAAAAAAAATTATATTACGAATATTTAATTCTGAAAAGTGATTAATGTAATAAGTATTTGACATTTTACAGCTATAATCCCTTGAGTGAGAAATGGTTCTCTTAGCAAATTGATCCTCATCGATTACGCTAGAAATAACATTATTACATGTTTTGCTACAACACACAAGATAAAAAATTTACCAACTGCGCGATTCATCCCAGATGGTAGCTTGTTTTATTTACTGTAAGATTCGTCGACCATGTTCAAGTCTCATGTAATCTCAATCTCATCATAACTGAGTCAAAAGCGCTCTTTAACTTTCATGGTCACTAACATTAGAATAGTTAGATATCGGAAGCTCATAAATAATAAGGAATGTTACTATTCTTAAATGCAGATAATTAGAAAATAAAACTAGAACTAAATTAGTTAGGGCTGGCGTCTACTAAAGGAAAGCCTGAGATGAAAGCTCAGTCACCACCTTTTTTGTCGCCTTATTTGTATAGTTCTTTCATACTCCATTAGACAGACACTTAAAGCTTGCTCTACTTAAAGTAAAATGGTAAAACAGAGCCTCAATTAAAGATGATATCCTGGAGGCGATTTGTCGCAAGCGGCTGGCAGGCCATGTCCTAAACGACGTCGGCCCTGTAATTACTCGGACGGTCCGGCCGCGGGTAAATAGATTTCAGACTGGAATATTCTATTTTGCTGTTGAGTCTAGGTATCTTCAAACTCCTAATATTTTACCTGAAACTATCTTTATAATTGCGGTAAAGTATAGTAGAGAAACGGATGTACGTAGTTCCGAGGTCACCGCCTCGCTGCCGAACCCAAAATCATTTAGAAACCGCGTCGTCTTTTGTTCAAAGTGACATTCATTTTTGTGTCGGGTGTGCAAGAGATTTTCTTTAGATGAAAAGATAATTCGTACGTTAACTGACTTGAAAAGTGGTTAGGCGACAGAGGTCTCGACCGTGCAATTCAATAGAGACTTATAGTTGATTTTTGTTTTTTATAGTGTTTTGTCACTATACAAATAACTTAATAATATAAATTGCACTAAAATAAAATAGAATGACGATCTTATTCATGGAGCTGATATGGCGACTCATCTCAGCTTTGCACGTGTGCAATAAACTAATTGACAAACATTACTCTTCTCTATCTATTGGTACAAAACTACATTCTTCTTTATTTATTGGTATAGCTAGGCTTTGTGATATTATATGTACTGAATGTAGGTCATGTAGGTGGTGATTAATCATCGCCTAGCTGTGAAAACGTAAATTGATGTCAAAAATTTTGGGGACACTCAGTTTTTGAGTAGGTTAAGCCAAAGAACAGGTTCTCGGTGTGCGGAGGCCCTAATCCGGTGGGCGTAACAGCGTGCGGCCGGCTTCACCGCGGCTATCAGTAATTTGCAGCCTCTGGCCAACGAGACGAGGACATTGATTTCGTTTGGTTCTCTGATCTGAGTGAAATACCGACGAAAACGCTGGCAGAAACTTCGAGATGCGTCATCTTGTTACGAGCTATCGGAACATCGGACAAAATCAGAATATCGCACTTTATTGCACTGGTTCGCTTAATGGGTAGGATATGCCGTTTATTTTTCATAACGATAAATTAAGGTATAAATTAAAAAAAAATGTTTATAATTTAAGGTTGAAGCATACCTAAACACCTGTGACAGGAACAGCAACAACCAGGCGTCAACCATACGGAAGCACGTTACGTGATCCACGATGCCTCGGCATGGGATCGGCACTGGATAGCAAACGCCACCCCTCGGATCGTATTTGCTACAGCTTATGACAGTTCTTCTCTTGTAAATGACAGCCCGTGTGACAAGGTGGTCGAGAGTGAGTCCCGAGTTGATCTCGATCCGAGGTAGTGACGCTACGAAGTTGATAGATGTGCTTTGAAGTATGATGTTTCATACAAAGAACACTGAACACTGAACACCTCGAGTGGAAACGGTGTTTTCCGTAACGGGTTGATGGTTGCGCTTTAAATAAATAAATATAAATACGCGCCAGACAACACACCAATTGTCTGGTTTCGTGGCAAGGAATTTTCTTCCTTGTGTTACGAAGTACCAGACAAAGATTATGACGGGGGCCTCTCCCTTAGATACTTAAATACATATAACATCCATGACTTAGGTACAAATGTTCGTGCTCATCAAACAAACATTTGCCCCTTCAGGGATTCGAACCCGCGACGGCCGGCGTAATAGTCAGGAGCCCTTACCAATACACCAAACGCGTCGTCAAAACTTTAACCTTAAGCAAACAGCGCCTTGACAGAACAAGGGTGTGTGACACACACTGTAGCTTCATATACTTAGCTCAAAATTGCGACCATTGAACACAAAACGGTCCCAACCAACGTGTGAACAAAGCGCTAACAAGCTAGCTGCAGCGTGCGATCAGCGACACCCGCTAATTAGCTCCCACTGGTCACTGAGCATGGAGTATCTATAGGGATAATTTATTTTTAACCACTTCTGTATACTTTACATTATGTGTAACTTAAAATATGCTGAGATTTTTTTCTTCTTAACTATTCAATAGTCGTCATTTGTGTAATTAGCATTTTTCGAAATAAAAGTGTGACAGATGTGTCCAATGAAATGCAAGCGCTAGTTGTACGTAAATTGTAATGCATAAAACAAACACGGTATTTAGTTATAAAAAATCTCATTATTATTACACTAGTAAACGTAACTGGTATAAACTTTTAAATGAAATCATGAAAAATATATATTCGTGAAAATTAATGGTAGCGTAATACGAGAACGTAACAGTATCTATCACGAATATTAATTAATTTCGTATGTTCTCCATGTATTTTTTACAAAACGAATTCAAACAAAATGATTTTGTAGATGAAGCAAGTAATATTCCGTCATCCTTCATTTAAATTAAAACTGTACCTTGTTTTAAAATCGTTTTATATAGGACACATTGATATCCAATTACTATGATTTCTTCAAACTGTTACGTCGATTCCAAGAAAGGTAGATTGTTCGTATAGAAATCGCGGACCAACATTGTTTGATTCTTTATTCATTGCTTTCTTTGTTAGATTGGTAAACTTTATCGATGAATACCTTTTATTTATTCACAATTGGCTGAGAAAAAATTATGGAAACCAGTTAAATACGAGTTCAATTGTTTATTCAGTCCAAGTTACTTAATTCTGCATTTCGCCGGTTTCCTTAAGACATTGGCAAAATGGTATTCAACAGTTGAAATAAAATGAAATAAATTATGTTTTTACTGTTTTTAGACATGGTATCCGCCAGCTTTAGCCGAATTAAAAAGTTGCATTTATGAAAATAGATGCGATGTATGTGACTTTTTCAACTTTATCACTGTGGTATGAAGGCATTGATTTGCCGGTTTTTCGGTACATAAGCTTTATCTTCATTTGGTTATAGCACAACGTGTGCTTTGTTTGAAAGTCTATGGCATATCCTGACAGCCATTTTTAAATACAGTACAGACGCATCAAAGGTGTGTTATATGTATAACGTATCTGTGTATCTGTCTATGGTATCGTAGCGCCCAAACGGGTGAACAGATTCATTCGTTTAGTTATATGTGTCATAGATAATTTAATTCCGAGTGTTCTTAGCTATGTTTTATGAAAATCTGATCAGCCGTTTTAACCTCATCAGCTCGTTATCCTATCGACTTCATAAGTACCATGTTACTCAATAATATTGAAATAGCATGGTAAGGTAACCATGACTTTGGGTAGTAGAGGGTTTTTAAATTTGCATCATATGAAAGGATCTCTGAGTTCCGATTTCCATAACACAAGTGCTTTCTTTGCATAATAGTTGTTCACTTTAGCATGAGAACAAGTAGGTATAGTAACTCAAATATGTATGAAATCGCATACATATTCAGTTTGCACTACGAATGCAAAGCAGTCTGATGGGACGACAACAAAGCAAGCTCTCAGCATAGATAGCAACAGGGGGCGTATTACGATCTTGATAATCAGTTCAATTTCCAGGCAGTTGAATTCCCATTCAGTATTAACGAATATCTATACATATAATAAAATTTTAGAGGTCGAATTTCTGTACAATAAAAGAAAATGCTTAAAAACGAGTCAGGGGGATGTAAGAAGTGCAATGGGACTTATCTAGATTTTTTTCAAATTTCTTATTTCTCTGTTTGTCTGTCTGTTTGCTCGCGATAAACTCCGAAGCGACTGGACCAATTTCAATGAAATTTTGAACAGTGGTAGCTTAAACCATCGAGCAACATTTAGGATACTTACAATGCCTGTAAATAAAAGTTTCCGTGCGATGTAAAAAAATATTAAAAACAAACTTCAGTAGAACGAAACGCGCCAAGTGTCACTTTTTCAACCATAGACCATTGTACACAGATACAAATAACCTTCAAATAACTGATGTCTAAAGTCATTGTCAAACAAATGTCAAGTCATTCAATCTATCAAAATAAAACAAAGTGAAACAAAGTATTGAATATAACTATATATTAATCATCTGTGATTGAAAGCATGGAAATTATGGAAAATTGCCTGTGTAAATATAATAGCAACAACGCCACATGTGAAGGATTAAGCCACAAGTGATATTAGACACTGATGTGTTGCAATGGTCTCTCCAGTATCACCAGAGGGGTAATTGTGTAAAGCAATCGTATTCATTTGACAGTTCAAAACGTACGATATGATCTGTCAAACCTTTTGTTCTTTGCCGTTTGACATTTCATATCGTACGTTTTGAACTGTCAAATGAATACGATTGTTTTACACAATTCCATACCTGTTGTTGCTGACCATCACCTGTATCATGTAACACCAAAGTTTTATTAACGGTATGTAGATATCACCTTTACAATTTTACCCACCAGTATGTTACCTACTGCTTTTCCTATTCATCTAAACTTTAATCATCCAAAAATTCAACTGGTAGGATTGCAGAATAATTAATGAGAAGTGAAGCTCTTCTTCCAGAGAAAGAATTGAAGAGTTTCTTCCAGTTGAATTTGAAAAATCTACTCTCATACAGTTCATATTCAGATAATTCAGAAATTGAGGCAGACAATAAACATTATTTCTTATCCAGATCAAAACCTTAGCCTCACAGTCTTTAGAAATGCCACCAATACATAGCTATCACGACAAAAACTTTGTTTCAGAGAGCAAGGGGCAGCAATGATAACCAAAACCTGGCTGCTGATTGTCAACATGTAAGGAAGGTTGTTGCATACCCCGTGCCAAACCCGCTACAATTGAACAAGAAGATTAACAAATTTTTACCACCTTTCAAGTGTCACATCACATACCTCTCCAAGATGCAGGGGAGTACAGACAGGAATGTGACTGTGACATCTTCTACATCGGTGAATCAACAATTAGTACATGCAGATTAAAGAATATAAATAGCTGATTTATTTATATTTATTTATGTAACAAAGAACCACTTCATAATTATGTTTGGACCAAACCTAAGCAACATCTCATACTGCAAGATCTCAAGACACAATGAGCTTTTTCTAGGTGGTTAGGAACGTCCATAGATATTAATGAGCGATGGTAGTTTCTTGGTCTACCTGTGACTACGGATGCTGATAATAATTAGAAACGTCAGGCCCTCTATTTCATTTTAAATAAATGTGTGGGAAGTGAATCTGTAAAGTGTTTTAATTAAATGTGTAGTGTTTCCTCCATATTGGATTGTAAAAATTAAATGAAATTTTGGTACTTTACTTTATGGTACTTGCCAAAATATAACAAAATATATATTTAGATCTATTTTTCCACACAACAAAGTAAAATGTTAGTAAAGTAGAAGTTTTTTTTTGGTGGCAAAGTACTTAGTAGTTAAAAAGTAAAGTAACCATAATATAATTCCATCAGACAAAGGAACTCTTAATCAAAATACAAATTGTGTACGTCCAAATAATCGGTATGGTCATAATAATTGATCACCTTTGATGTACTACTTGCTTCTTATTGTTGTAATAATAAATATTCTGATTTTGTTTCAAAATAAGTTTAATAAAGCTTACTAAGCATTCTATATCGCCCTTTAGTTTTAGTTAAGTAATACAGGGTGACTTGAAGATGGGTGCAAAGCTTGGAGGCGGAAGTAGTATAGTTGAGCCATGGTTGTCTTAGACGAAGTCTCACTATTTTTCTTAAATACTTATTACGTTTTTTATATAATAAATAAATAAATATAAAACCTAAACTTTTACAATTCATTGCTAACAATAGCCAATTTTAATGATAAGTGAGTACTAAAATTTACTTTAATTAACTTATATAAATACTTTATATCTTGCGTACTTATAAGTACTTATACTTAAGTATCTTTTTTGTGAAATCATAAGCCTAAATAATTAAAAATTCTACCCAAAGTCACTATCCACGCGGACGAAGTCGCGGGCACAGCTAGTTATGAATATAATATTATTAAATTCATATTGAAATGATATTCATATGAATATTTATGATGTAATATTATAATAATATCAATAATATAATTGTGACATTGCAAAATTCAAAAGTTGTATAGCAATACGCACGCAGGGTGTTTTAAAGGTTCTAATATGCAAATATTTCTTTCTTTAAATATTTTTAGAAAGGCATGGTAATTTTTAAAACCATGAATGTGGTATTTTCAGTGGTCATTAATCGTAATTTGATCCTAGTTAGCCAATCAATTTTTGTACAAACAACATATTATTTAAATGTTAAAAGTATCATAGAAATTATATGGTTAGAGTATAGAAAATACTTTTAACCGGAATAGAAATCCTACTTATGTAATAAATACCAAAAGTGAGGAGGATGCATGGACAATGAATGTATAGATGTTTGCTCCTTAATGCAAACTAGTAAATGGATTTTGATGAAATTTTATAATCTTAAAGTTCATACACTGTTATAGCACTTTAACTCATAATAATTAAGATACAATTTAAAATCGTACAATATATTTGAGATACAATATTATATATTATTATATTATATTATTATAATATTTATGTGGGTGAAACTGCAGCCGCATTTTGCGATGTCGAAGTCTCATTCGCATATTTCGTAGTCGTAGTAGCATAGCATTTTGTAGCTCATAATATTATGTGCACTGCTATTAATTAGTCTTTTTATTGAATTAAGTACATAAACCATTTACGTGTTATTCGTTTTTAGAATTAAGAGTACCTTCAGTCGTAGAAAGAAATTATTTTTATTGGCATCTAATTAATGTCCAATGCTCATATTCCAATTATTAAAATGTTTTGAAGAGTGGGATCCTTCTTTCTTCTGGCTTCTGTTTTCATTGGGCCATGAAATGGTTACTACAGAAAAACAATTGGTCAAGGGTGGTCGCCCCATGTCCTGGGTTCCGTGCTGTTAAAGCTTGGTCAAGTAAAGTTGCCGATGCAGTTGAATCTTCACAAACATTTTAGAGCGGAGAAGAGACGCGATTTAAACAAAAAATAAATGAGACACCAATTAGTATTAGTAACTGTCGATTAATTAAAGGAAACGGTCGACGCGCCATACATTGCTTGCCCCAAGAGTAAAAATCCATGCGTCACGACCAAAACTAATTTTATGGGTTCGTTTCTTCGCCTTTTAAATTAATATGAAGTAATATAAGCCGTAAATAGCGGGGTTTTCACATAAAACGAAATAAAATGTGTGGGGTCAATCTCTTGCACACTATCTAGAACAGGTCTTTCTAGATCATAGCGCCATCTGTGTCGAAAAACCGCCATCTAGGCCACCAAAACGAAAACATAGAAAACTGCCCCGCTAGGGTGCGTAACGCGTGAAAATTACGATGACGCAAACAATAGCCAACGAAAAGAAGTTCCTTGTCACAGTTTTTTTTTCAAGTTTTAGGAAGAGGTTGGTTGGTTTAAAGGTTAGTACCTATGGGAGGCAAACGTCATCTTCCTTCTTAAAATAGCGATTGCGAGCGCTTACTTATTTAACTAACTGCCAGTTATATGACATTGTATGACACAATATGCCATTTCGTTAAGCGGTCGCCAGTTAGCTTATAAGTGCTCTAAACCGCTATTTTCTGCCAAACACAACAATTGTTGGGGACAGGAAATTGTGTTCAATCGTTGTCCTATTTTTTTTGTAGATTTATATGCCGCTAGATAAAAGCAAAGTAAATTAACAATATTGTATTAAAAATTCGATATATTTTTTGCAAAATGATATAGTCAAGTCTCTTAATGCTTTTCTTTAACCAAACATAAAACGACTCTGGGGCAATTTACGACCGTGTCCTTTATCACGTATCTGCTTTAGTAAACGTTAGCCATAATAATAAGCTTATCTACATTACTTTGAGTCAAACTTTTGAACCTCTAGCTAGTGTATGCAAACTGACACCGGAAGATTGCTCGCTTGCATGGGCAGACGTTATCAAGCCACCCTGGGGCCTCTGCGACGGACCAACTATACTTTCATGGGCTACCTCTCCAAAAATATGAATAATTTCGGCGTCTGAATGTAAATCATAAGAAAGGTTGTTCGCAATCGCGAGATAGAGATTTTAATGTATATAATCATAGTCAGGTAAGTAAATATATTGACTAATAAACACAAGAAAACTTAATCGATAGCTCAATAGTTCCATTGCACTTAGGTCTGTGATACCTAAAAAAATTATAGGTTGCTGATTTCAATCCGAATAGTATTGTATCCAAGTATAGTATCCATGATTTGTGGTCAGTATAAGGTATAGAATCACCTCTTCAACGTACTGTAAAGTACTGCTTGGATTGAAATCAACAGCCTGAAAACTCCCTTAGTTATATTGTTTTCCCAATGCCTCCATAGCACAAGTGGACGCTCAGTTTAAAGCTTTTGATAGAACTGCTGTAGCGATTATAATTTGATTTTCTTATCAATCCACACTGATTAAATCCCGCATTCCAAGAAAGTTAGTTCCAAATTACCAGATTTAACCAGAAGTTTATTACAAAGAACTGAACCCTAAAAATAAATTACGACTATCAATCGCCTATTGTCGTGTTGATCGTTGTCGATTTATTTCAATGGAAAATTCATTGGATCAAAACGAAAATCACTCTTTGTACAATTCATCAGTTTCACATGACTTTTATTGAAGTTAAAAGTAGGTATAAAATCAGAGCTACTCCAATAGGTGCCTACGTTAGTTCGAATCATGTTTTTCAATAAAAGGATTTTTGATTTTTAAATATGCGGGGATCGCTAGTGTTATCATAACCGTTCTTATAGCTATGAAAATTAAAGGCGAGTTTATAGAAAGATGTGCGTAAATAATAAAAACATGCCTTCCCAAGTGTTAATTAATTCAAAGGTCAAAGAAAATTGATTTTGGTTCCACAAAATCACTCATATTCTCCGATACAAATAGGAGCGGAAATTGGGTGCTTGACATTTTGACAAAAAGGAAAATTGTAAAAGCACGAAGTGCACACAAATAAATAGATCGATAATGAGTTTTGGCGAAGTGATCAAAGTTAAAACGAAAAGGAAATTGGTCTTGCTTGCAATATTCTTTTTAAAAAATGCAAGAATATTCGTATCAAAAGGCTTGAGTCTTTTTAACGGATTTTTTAAACGCACTAATAGGTTTTTCTTGTTTATTATTTAACAATTAAGTACTAACTTCAAAAAGGCTATTTATTAAACATTGAACAGGACCTACGGAATGTGTGCTAACCAAATTTCGAAATAAAGTTCATTCATTTCGTTCAAGTGAAGCTATTGTAATTCTTAACTAACGTGCTCAATTTAAAGTGACAAGCAAAGCAGCTTCTTTAGTCTGGTTTTATGCCATTGACAGGCGGCACCGCGGCTCAGAGACTTAGCTATAAATCTACTCGTTCTGTTCTTTCAGATCTACCTGTCCTTTTTATTCACAAGACGTGTGAGTGAGAAGTAAGAGAACATTAGATTTAGGGATATAGACTTTCAAAGTAGAATCCTTGAGGGCGATACCTCTTGTAATTTACGGCTTTTGTAAGTTATATATAGTAGCTGAGGCTGCTTTAATATATTGACGACAGTTGGACAATCACCTATTGTTATAATAATTCAGATTTAAGTGAAATTATTTTCATAAATTAAGTTTTTCTAGCACCATGAAGTTTTCTGATAAGATGAACGGTAATTTGGGGGTTTGAAAGGCTTTTAGTTTAGTTGCTGTCGGGGAATTAGCGGAAATAAAATATTTTCACGATAATTTCGAATAGTAACTACTTGTAATATAGTTAATAAATTCCAATTTAAGTCTGCAACATTAGTTGAACATTCCTAAAATCACGCCAGAAATCAACCGTAAATTCGTTCGAATCAAATTCGTAATAAATATTACATTTCGTTCATATATTTTGTTTTGCGAGGGATCGAGACGCCTACACTCATTGAAATTAAAATAAAGTGTGGGCTGTGTGGGCTCGGGTCTGGGCGTAAACATGAATATCAATCAAGCAGAAAATTTCCAAGTTCCAGGAAAATGTGGATACAGAAAAAAAATTGTACTTCGTCGAAGTAGAAGTGCCGTCATCGATAAAATGTTTCTAGTAACCTCGTTTATAGGTAATTCCTTTTTTAGGTGATCGCTAACAAAACCAAACTTAAGTAAAATTTGTTGTTACACAATGTGTTTTATTATCGTTTATATGTACGTATATAGTTTTAAAGTATTCAGGGACTTATTTTTCATGAAACAGATACACTTGTAACTTAAGTCAGTACCATTTTTAAATTAAAAATATAAATTGAACTTATAAAAAAGAACTGTGACAGATATGAAAGTGCAATTTATATAATTTGGCAAAATTTACTGGTGGATAGCTCAGCGAAAATGGTGTACCTACTTCAGGTAGACAAATGATAACTCATAATTAGAGGAATATGTCGTTTACTATATGTATGTATTACAAGATTACAAGGCAGTGAACAATGATGCCGCGACAATAAATGTTCGATTCGCAAAGAGGGCGCTCGCGAGGCGCGCACGAGTTTATATATGGCCCCTACGGGGAGCCCCCCCCGCGCGGGGAGCCGACGCGAGTGGCGGGTGCGACCATGCTCCCGGCCGTTGAAGATGCATCTTCTTCAACTGGATCCACTGGCAGAAGACATATGTTGTTGTACGCGCGACGGAGTATGCCCTTGGACGTCTGTATGTCGGCGACCCTTGCGATCCCGTCGTTGCCTGGGATGAGGCGGACGATTCGCCCCAGAAGCCACATCATGGGGGGCAAGGTCTTGTCCTTGATGATGACCATTGCACCGGCGCGCAGTTTGCCAGATGAGATCTTCCATTTGGTTTTCTGTTGTAATAGAGACACATATTCGTTAGAATATCTTTTCCAAAAGTGTTGTTTGAGGAGCTCGACCCGTTGAAATCTCTGAAGACGAGTGATGTTGCTTTCTTCAACTTCAGGGTATGGTACTGAAGTGAGCGGCCGACCAATAAGGAAGTGAGAAGGCGTAAGGTAGGTAAGGTCAGACGGGTCAGCTGACATGGGTGTGAGGGGTCTAGAATTTAAAATAGATTCTATTTGGGCCAAACAAGTAATCATCTCCTCATATGTCAGGTGTGATCTACCTAATATGCGATATAAATGAAACTTTACAGCTTTAACAGAATTCTCCCACAAGCCGCCAAAGTGAGCTGAGTAAACTGGAATATGTTTAAATTGAATACCTTGAATGTCGTTGTGACAATGTTTAGATAAGTAGTTAAATGCTCCTACAAACGTAGTTCCGTTATCGCAATATATAGTTTGCGGTTTCCCCCGCCGAGCGATGAATCGGTCGAGAGCACCAAGAAAGCTTTCCTTGGTAAGATCCGAGACGAGCTCTAAGTGCAAGGCTTTGACTGCAAAACAAACAAAGACACATATGTAACTTTTTATAAGCTTACTTCCACGACCCTTTCGATTGAGAATCATCACTGGCCCGGCGTAATCTAAACCTGTATTTAAAAATGGATATTCTAAGTGTAATCTATCTTTAGGCAAATTACCCATTATGGGTTGAGTAGTTTTTGCCCTTTGTCTAACGCAATGAATACATGAATTTACCACTTGCTTAGCTAAATTTCTGCCACCTAAGGGCCAATATTTTTGCCTAATTTGAGATAATAAAAGAAGAGGGCCGGCGTGAAGAGATAATTTATGTTGTCTTTCCATAATCAATTTGGTAATTTTATGTTTGCGACATAGAAGTATAGGATGCTTTATATCGTAAGTATAAAAAGAGTTGTCTAGACGCCCTCCGACACGTATGATGTCGTTTGGGTCAATGAAAGGTGATAAAGAAAGTAATCTATTTTTAGAAGGTAAATTTTGACCAGATTTGAGAGTTTGATATTCTTCCGGAAACATGTCAAGCTGTGAAATTTTAATTAAAGTGTTTTCAGATGATTTTAATTCTTTGAATGATAAGTTAAGATCATGTGACGATACTTTATGTTTTATATTGTTTATAAATCGTTGCACATAAGCCATGACTCTGACTAATTTTGAAAAGTTTGACATTTTATTTATGAGGATATTTATTGAATTCTCGGTTACGTTAGAAACAAATGACATTTCAGGAAGTATATCAGGGTGATAAATATGTCCTTCCGGTTTTTCCGGATAAGATTCATCTATTGAATGTAAAAAAGACGGGCCAGTCCACCACAGACCGGATACGCTGAGCGTATCAGCATTCGCCCCGCGAGAAACCAGGTCTGCTGGGTTCTCTTTAGACGGCACGTAGCTCCACACCTGGCTGTCAGTATTTTCATGTATTTCATTAACTCTATTTCGTACGAAGGTTTTTAATCGACTGGATGGTGCAGATAGCCATCCTAAGACTATCATTGAATCTGTCCAGAAATAAGAGCGATCGAATTTAATAGTCAATGATTTAGTTATTTTCTTGAACAGCCGTGTGCCTATTAAGGCCCCACATAATTCAAGGCGGGGAATGGTACTTGATTTTAAAGGTGCGACTTTATTTTTGGAAGCCATAAGACGCACGCAGACCGTGCCATCGCTTTTTATTGTTTTAATGTAACAGCAAGCGCCGTATGCGCGTTCTGAAGCATCTGTAAAGGTATGAATCTCGACGGTAACCGCTTCATCGCTTAGTACCCATCGAGGTATGTTAAGAGACTTGAGTGATGGAAGAAGTCTAATTAAATTGCTATATTCCACCTCTAAGTCTGTTGGAACCTTATCGTCCCAATCAGACTTGAGTTTCCACAACTTTTGTAAGATGATTTTTGCTTCTACTATACATGGACCTACGAGCCCAATAGGGTCGAAAATTTGACTGATTGTTGATAGGATTGTACGTTTTGTAATTTGAGAATCATTATGTGGCTGAAAATCAAAGAAAAGGTTATCGGAATTTGAATTCCAATAGAGACCAAGAGTCTTATTTGGCATGGAATCTGATAAATTTAAAGGTTTGTCATTTTGACCTTTCAAATCAGCGATATTTTTCAAAATTTCAGGATTATTTGACTGCCACTTGCGTAAATTAAACTTTGCTGAATCTAATACCTTTATGACGTTACTGCAGAGCTTAGTTACTGAGGAAATCGAGCTTCCACCTGACAAAAAATCGTTAACGTAGAAATCGTGCGCTATGGCACGTTTTGTTTGTGGATCTAAGCATTGTTCTGCTAGAGCAAGTAAACATCTAGTGGCCAAATAAGGTGCTGATGATGTACCGTAAGTTAATGTGTTCAGTGTATAAGTGTGCAATGGGTCTGAAGAGGAAAATCTGAATATAATCTGCTGAAGTGATCGTTGTGACGGGTCTAGCAAAATTGCTCTATACATTTTTTCGATGTCACTTGTGACAACATATTTATGTTGCCTAAAGCGAATGATGATGGAGATAAGATCGTCCTGTACTGTAGGACCGACAAGTTGTATGTCATTAAAGGAAACGCTAGAAGATGTCGTTGCGGATGCGTCGAATACTACCCTAAGCTTAGTAGTTATGCTAGACTCGCGAAAAACGCCATGATGAGGCAAGTAATTATTAACTTGAGATTTATTCTCATTAGAAGAAGGTTGCTCTGAAATCGAAGTAGAGTTCTGTGTCATGTGACCCAAATCTATATATTCCTGCATAAATTGATGATAATCATGTTTGGTTTTTTCATCATTTTGCAGTTTTCTTTCTAAAGACAAAAACCTGCGTTTTGCTGGCATGTATGAATCGCCAAGGGTATTTGGTGATTGTTTAAGGGGAATTTTTACGACAAAACGGCCTTCATGATCTCGCTTTGTGGTATTTTTAAAGATTGACTCGCATTTGTATTCGTCCTTTGACATTGAATGACTAGAAGAGATGGAATCTAACTCCCAAAATTTACTAAGTTGTGATTCTATAGCATTACTAAAGTGACAATGATTTGTGTTATTTAAAGTGGAAATTTGAAGCATGCTACCAGACATGATCCAGCCGAGCTTTGTTTCACGTAACACAGGCTGATTTTTTCCTAATGTAATGGAATTGGAACCCAGGATATTCCAGAAGACTTGAGCCCCTAATAGTATGTCTACTACTGCAGGTATATTGAAGGAAGGGTCGGCTAATTGAAGACCGGTAGGTATGGGTATGTGTTCCCTATGTATGAAGGTTGAAGGTAAAGATGATGTGATGTGAGGCAAAATATAACAATCTATGTTCGTCTTATAGCTTCCGTTGCAAGATTGGAAAGTTAATGAGCAAGAATTAGTGCTTAATGAAACCTGACTATTGATGCCGGTGATTGTGGAGCTCGCAGTATGACGCGACAGACCCAGTTTCTCACAGAGTTCGGAAGTCACGAAGTTGGACGTGCTGCCGCTGTCTAGAAGAGCGCGAGCGTCGTGGACTCGCCCGTCCTTGCCCACCACTTTCACCATGGCTGTGGAAAGTAACACATGGCAAGTCTTAGTGGGTGTTGAAGATAAATGATATGCACTTGTTGATAAAACTATGTTTTCAACGTCTGTAGTTGTGGTAGTAGATGATTTATCTTTATCTAAATCTTTGTGAAGAAGAGTGTTATGCTTGAAGTTACAATATTTGCAGTGAGTAAGTCTGCATTGCTTACTTTGATGTCCAGTGCGTAAACAATTTTTGCACACATTATTCATATTCGCAACCTTTGTGTTGCGTGTGTCAACATCTAATGCACGAAATGATTGGCAAGTAAATAGGTGATGATCTTGTTTACACAGTGGGCATGTAAGTTTCCGAGAACCACTTGTATTGTTTTCGGCAACTATTGCAAATGACCTTGATTTTTGAGTGTGTGTGTCAAGAATGCTTTTACTACTTGATTTATTACTATGCAATGTCTCTAATAACTCCGCCCTGTTATTTAAAAAGGTGCAGAATTGTTTTAAAGTTGGCTGTTCAGTTAATGTATTTTTAAATTCTTCCCACTGTCTATTACTAATGAAATCTAATTTTTTTGCCATCATAAAAATTATCAAAATGTCCCATTGGTCTGTAGGTTGTCCCAGACCGCTAAGGGCACGCAAATTTTTATTAGTTACGTCTATAAGATTGCGTAATGATTTTGATGAATCTTTTTGAACTTGTTCTACGTTGAATAGTGCTTGGATATGATTTGTAATGAGTATTTTATTGTTATCATATCTCTCAGTTAAAAGTTGCCAAGCTATTTTGTAATTGCAAGCGGTAAATTCAAGACTTTGAATAACTGCAGACGCACTGCCTTTAAGAGACGCGCGTAAATAATGAAATTTACTGATTTCGTTAATTCTGTCATTGTTATGAATAAGTGAAATATACATATCTCTGAATTCGAGCCAGTGCTGAAAATCTCCGTCAAAAGAAGGTGGGTTTATGTCCGGAAGGCGGAAGAAGTCCCGCTTTGCACTAGAGCCCGCCTCAGGGTCCTCATCAGGGCTCGACGGGGCCTCCAGCACGCTGCGCGCGTATGAAGAATCCGCGAAGTAAATATTCTCGAACTGTTCCCGTTCTCCGAATTCTTTCTCGGTGTCTTCCGACAGCGCTTCGATTTCAGTCTGTAATTTGTTAAAGTCTACGTAAGCATCATCGATCGTTTTAAGTCTGTTTTTAAGCTCGATTTTATGAGGATAGGATAGTGTTTTATAGCTTTTAATGATATTTATGAAGTTTGTGAAATGAGTCAGTTTAGCTTTTAAGCTGCTGCGCGTTCTACATAGCTTTTTAAGATCTGCCATGATTCAAAATGCCGTGAAGCTTAGTGAAGAAGAAAATTATGAAGTGCGTAATTAATTCAAATAAGTAATATAAAATGTTGTTCACGAATGAAATTGCAATAGGCAGGCGTAGATAGCTAAGGAATGCAGACCGGCGGAGCGAGAACAATAGGCTCGCCACGCGGGAACAAAGGACGACCGCGTGGTCGTGCGATAAGCATGAACTTGAAAAAATATGCAATTAAATCTTATTACGTGATATATTTACGTGATTGAAAGATGATAAATCGATGCGAATGACTTAAAGACACACTTGATGTAGATGAAATAATTAAAAGTTGGCTCAATGCGAATCTATAATTAATCCTAGTGGAAAGAAGAAGGATTAGAAGGAATATGGAACGGACTCACTAAGTATTTTCCCTTTTCTTGAGACTTCGACGATGATTCGACACGTGCTCGTGTGGGTCGTCCTCGTGTCACGTAGGTTATGTTCCAAGCTCGTCCGCTTCGTTCGTCAAGACGGCGTTCTCCCAGGAAGGACCAGCTGGCGGATAGCTCAGCGAAAATGGTGTACCTACTTCAGGTAGACAAATGATAACTCATAATTAGAGGAATATGTCGTTTACTATATGTATGTATTACAAGATTACAAGGCAGTGAACAATGATGCCGCGACAATAAATGTTCGATTCGCAAAGAGGGCGCTCGCGAGGCGCGCACGAGTTTATATATGGCCCCTACGGGGAGCCCCCCCCGCGCGGGGAGCCGACGCGAGTGGCGGGTGCGACCATTTACCTAATTAAAATGATATGTTAAGCGACCTACCCCTATATAACATTTGGCGAAGTTGTAACTATGCTATAATTCCATGTGTTAAGGGTGAAACACCGCTTAAAATACCCAAAAAGTTTTTATCCCGGCCCAGACAAGAAACGGTACTTGTTCTTATGTAACTAGTTGGATAAAGTTCCTAGAAATATATTCCCTGAGGGCTTACGTCAGCAACAGATGGTGCCTGGTCCTTACTTGTAATATTCACAACAGCTGCTGTTAGGGCCGACCTAGAAAGTAGTCATGTAATTGTGACGTCACATTTATTTTCATAATGTGACAACATAGACAGTGCCCTCGGCACTTGTGCAAGATGACTTAACCCAAGATTACGCTAATCCTTGATCAAAAATCATAATTCTGTTTCTGTCAGTTAATATGACGTTGACAGAAATGAGATTGAATCTTAGCGTTATCCTGGTTTAAATCATCATGCGCCAGTGGGCCTAGTACGAGTACCAACCAACCAACCATAGAACATTACCACCATCAGTTATAACCAACGGTAAGGCGTGGTGACATTATAGCTATATCTCACCAATAAATAAAATCTGACAGCAGACTTATCTGACATGAAAATGAGACCGCCCCATTCATATGATGTAAGATCCATGCATGTGATGTAAGATAAGATAAAAGATAAGATAAGATAACTCTTTATAACACATAACATTAATTAATTTACAAATTAGTTTGAGGGAAATGTACTGTATATATAAAACAATATTTATGTAATATACATTTAGATACTATAGTAAGATATAGTGCCCATAAGCGTATTCCGTACCCTTAGGTTCTATGAACCGAAAATAAGACGCTGTTAAATATTAATACATTTCCTTTTTAAATGAAATTTTGTACGTGTTTCTCTTATTAAGAATGTTGTAGGTAATTATAAACACATTATAATAAGGCGTTTTTAAGAGACTCTTTTTAAACGCCTGCGATACGAGTACCTTGATATAGTCATTAATTAGAAAATTACTTAAAGGTTAGACATAATAGAGAATAAATAATATTCTTACGTTTTTGTTTTGATATTTTTATATTTTGATATTTGATAATTTGAGTCAAACAATAAACATCATAATGGAGAAAATGAATGTATAAAGAAATCTTTGCGGATTCAAAAATAACTTGAATGGAGTGCATTTGTACAATTAATTGCTGAAACTATCTTAATTTCGGTTAAGATTAACGTAGGTTGATAGTAATGTGTTTTAATTAGTAGCTACTTAAGTAGGTACTATACTTGCCCATGTCAGTACAAATAGTAAAGACAGCTCAAAAAATCAACTGTTATGGCATTGATATGGCATAAATAAAAAAATAAAAAAAGTTTGATGACAAGACAAGTAATATCAATATCATGCAATGATAACATAAATAATAAATTACATGTTTATAATTATTAATATTGTTAGTAAAAACGTCTGGTTGGGTTTAAATATGGGGTTTTTAACCTTATGTTTTTTATTTGGACATTAATAAGGTATTTTTCACTACGCTTTAGTGGGTAAGTAAATTACTTTTTACTTTAGGCTATGTTAGGGCTGTCCAAAAGGCATTTTGCATAACGAAAAGGCGGTGAGCCGTCACAGACAAGGGTCATTTAATTAAAAGGACACGTAAACAAACTAAGCTGCCTGCGATATTAAGTTTGAGGTATTTACACAACGGGCGATAGAGCTATGCTAGGTGTTTCTATACGAGATCGAATCAGAAACGAGGAGATACGTAGAAGAACTAAAGTAACGGACATATTAGCCCTACGAATCAGTAAGCTCAAGTGGCAGTGGGAAGGGCATACAGCGAATAGAACTGATGTCCGTTGAGGCAGAGTTCTAGATTTATCCCTTCGACGAAAAAAAACGCAGCGTTGGACGTCCAACGATAAGATGGACAGAAGACCTTGTATCGCAGATCGCAGGATCACACTGGATGCAGACCGCAGTCCAGCAGTGGACGTCCTTTGGCTGATAATGATGATGATGATGGTGATGATGATTTTCACATTTAAGTACCAACTTGTTTTTTTGTTATGTTTTCATCGTTTGAGCAGGACGGTACCGGCGGCAGCCAATTAAGAGCCTTTATCACGAATGCGTCGGGACCAAGTTCAGGCGAACACAGTGCGCGCTGACGACACACATATGCACTTGCGCCTGTGTGCGTAGAATTGTGTACAATCAGTCGAACTAACCATTTTGATCCGTTAAGTCGTAAACTGACGATAATGCTAGTTTGCATGTTGTGTCATTTAATACTTTAATTTACTAAAGAATGTATTATTATTTATTATAAATACGTGTATATAATAAGTGTATTATTGTTTATAATGAAAGGCAATAAAGATTATTTATTCAACATGAAACATTGATACGATGCATGGATGGACTTCTTTTATAGTAAATTTATTTACCATTATTTTATAATTTAAGGATTACAAATTATTAAATTTAGACCTGATCTTCAATAGTCACATAAGAAATATTCGTCTTATAAAATACATTACCTATGGCTGATTTGAAAACGTTACCTATTTTTATACATTTTTTTTATGCTTAGCAGATATTTGACCTCGATCGCATCTGATCTCAGGTAGGTCATTTATGTAAATGTCATTTTAAAATCGGTCGATTTATACTTTACAGCCAGTATGTTTTATCTGACGTTTGGAAAATCGGTGCTTTAAGTTGTACAAGAAAACGTGTGGTTTAATATAAAATTGAAATGTTTTTTTGAAACTTAATAAATGATTTATTTAATATTTAAGTAGGTATGATTATCCTCTTTTGAAAAATCGTTTATACAGGGTGTAATAGAAGGCAATACACCTTGTTTTTTTTTTCTAAAATGACTCAAAACGGTTACCTATTTTTTTTCACTGGGTTCGCTCTTGTCTTCAGATTTAACAAGGCGTCGCATAGACAGAGACTAAGATGGAGCGAGCTCACCCAGAAGAAACCTGTTCACTCTGAATATAAAAAATTTAAATTTTCTATATAAAGTTTCGGCGCTTACAAACTAGCAATATGGTTTGATGTGCCGAATGCAAGTATTAAAATCACATCTGTGGTACCATGGTGTACGTAAACGCAGTGCGCTCTGACGACACATGGATGCACTCGCGGCTGTGTGTGTAGAATTGATGAGGAATAGTTAACCAAATCATCTGAAATCATGGAATGATACTATGTCAGTATAATAATGGTATCATTAAATATAATATTACTACTACATTTATGAGGTAAATATATCAAGAAAATTGGAAGAAAAGGTCACGTCCGCAGTTGATTTCCACCATGTTGCTATTTGGCAGTGACGTTTTTCGAAGCACTGTTGAGTGACTAGAGGTAGCTCCATGGATGCCAATAATTTATTTAAATTAGTTTTAGTGGAGAACAGATGAAACTCCATATTGCACATATTGCATTTCATGGTAAATATCGACCTCAAACTGACCTTCTACTCTTTAATGACATTTAAATTGTCAATAGTCCATCCTGTAGTTTTTCAGTGGTTGTTTATTGTTTTAATGTGATCTAGAAAATAATCAAAATCAATGATTCTTCGATTCAATTATAAGCCGAGGGCGAAACCTCTTTTTCAATGACCTAAAAATCACAATGTATCAAATATTATAATGCATATTAGACTGTTTAGTTCTTAATAACAAGATGAGCTTCTACATCATCATTATTTCACTGTCATCAATATCTTTAGTGCACATCTCATGAGTAAATTCATCATTTACTTTTGTATTTTCAAAGTAACTAGCATTATCTATATTTTTTGTGATATCATCTTAAACGGTTTTATCCATATTTTTGGTGCTATTAACGTCAATATTTTCTATGCAAAGCTTAAAGATAACCATAAACTAGTAAGTAAGTAGACAAAGGATGTTATTTGAAAGCATAATTTTGAAGGAAGTGGTAAAAACAACTTAATTATAGCCTTTATATGTTACAATGAAAAAAAAATGAATAAATTATTCCATTTATTTCAAACTTTGTATATGCTTTGCTTTTTTAGGTACAAAGTTATTTTTTTGGGAAATTAATTAGGTGATTAATTTATAATCATTACAAAATGACAAATTAAGTAAAAATTATCATAAACCACAATATAACACTATGATCATAATTTAAAAGCAAATTTGGAATTTATTAGCGACAAAATAAGCAATTTTTAAAATAATAGTTAACCAAGTTGGTGAATATATGTATAATCTCAAGCAAAATAAATTACTGTTGCGTAATGTTTTAAAAAAAAACATTCCTAATCAAAATAGTGTATGAAATTAGTACCGTCAAAAGTCAGAACATTTCAGGTTCATAGTGAAGTAATTGGTTGTTGTTTATAAATTCGGGTAAAAGTATTGCTTGAAAACATCAACCATGTACCCACTAAAAACTGCGCAACATGTGAGGGTCGTCTGGACTCTATACGAGTAAGACAAAAAAAAGTATGCCACGTTGCCACGTTTAGATTTGAAAACTTCTGTAAATTACGCCCGTGATATCAAATAACCAATCAGAAGCGAGCAAATCATTAACAAAGAGAATCTTACACACCCGCACACTTGTAATTAACTGACGGTGTTTAAAATAAATCAAAAATTATTCGTCTATATGATAGATGCTTGGTAATTATTAAAAAGACGAAAGGGAATCCAAAATCCACGTTCAAAGGTTAAGTTCAATGTTCTAAAGTTAAGAAAAAATATAATAAGACTTTACAAATACATACAAAAATACTAAATTATTTATTTCATAAATATAAACAAATATATGAAACACCGGTACGTACAAGGTTATGATGCTTGTATTACTTTGTTCCAAATTCTAGGAAATCCCTGTAATAAAGAATTTCGAAAAATTCGATGAGAACTACATGTTCTGGATATTAGCGTAAAAGAAATATACCCAACATAACCATGAGTTCCGAGTTTTCCTGAGTTAGCTTCACATATAAAATATGAATTATAATTTAAACTATTTAACCAACCGTTTAGCCCTGGCCTTAGAATATTATCGTGTAATGCTCTCTTTCGAGACTTGGAGGTAGCCAGATTATATTTTTTACATTTGTTTCCCATATTTGAATAACTGTAACAACATTATTGTAATTCAAGATTTTTTTAATAATTAAATAATTATAATTTACAAAATATTATATTTACCAAAATTGTTTAGTCGCACTATAAATTCACTCGGCGCCAATGATCATGCGAAGTTTTGCGCGGTAACTCGAGCGATACGTCCACACCTTGTAAAGCCTTGCGGCGGACTGATTTGAAACTGTTTACGAGGACGGTTTTATTGCAGTTTTGAAACTAAATACTAAGAATGAAAAAAAAAGGATTTTAGCTAGTTTTTGTTTCGATTTACGTAGAAAAAGATATGCTTCTATACTGTATACCTTTATTTCGAAGAAAAAAGGACTGATTATCTGAAATAAACGTGAAACTAAATCCGCCTTTTTTGTAAGTTTCACTTTCTTTAGGGACTCGTATCTTTCATTTGGGAAAGAAATCTTCAAAAGTTCTCAAGACAATCTTTAGTTGAGGATCTGTTTAATAACAAAAGTTAAATTCTATGTAAAACATGCAAATGTTTTTGAACACACGAGGCTCCAAAGTAAGCCCCGTAACATAAATTTGAGAAACAGCTGTTCATTTAGTTGTTATAGTTCACGTATAATCAAATAACTTGGGAATGTTTTTAACACAATTCTTACCTATAAGGATTGCCTACAATAATTATCAATTTGAAGTTTCGTAGGATTCGTTTTTGCAGAGTTCTTAAGCTTGGAAATCACGCTTTCGGGTCATAATCGCCTTGTACGCTCTTAAGTGTTTATTGAACATTCCCTTTGCCTGACCTTGTTACACAGACTACGAGTAGCTCCGTGCAAGCCCCGGGCACGGTCGTTTGACACAGACTTTATAAATTCTTACATGCAAAAGAGAAGTTACGAGTTGCTATAATTAAAATAAGTTGCATTATTTACCAGTGCCTTCCAAATTCGATAGTTTTTTGTTTTGTTTTTGTGAGTTGCGATAGGTGTATCCCATCGGCTTATGTACTGAAAAGTACAGCACTCGCCGATCAAATAATAGACTAGCAAGAAATACTCCTTGCCAGCACATGAGGACAAATATTTGTCTGCCTATTCAATTCAATTCAATTTATTTGCATAATACATGGTACATTACAATTTTTGTGGTGTTCATACATTAAAGTTCAGCATGTTTTGGCTGGGTAAGACGTGCAAATATCTAGCCTATCTTAAGGAGTATCATAGATATCGCCTATAACTCAAAATGCGTCTAATTCGATGTAGGTTCTGTCCGTATAAAATTTTGAATTTCCTCGAATTCCTAGCTACTTACCGAGATTAGTGATGGGGTTTTTAGACTATGCAACGTTTTATTTCAACAATAATTCAATTTTTACTAGCTGGTGATGGGGATAAACTTCTCGTATAGTCAGTTGCATGCAAGTTATTTGTTCAAGACTTCAACAATGCGTAAATAAAAGCTTTCTTAATTCTCCTCGTCCGGCTATGAGCATACCTATATAACCAAGTGTGTATACACTTGGTTATATAGGTATGCTAAATTTATGTTCTGTGTGATGAATCACATTGATATCTATTGACCTATAACAAACATCCATATTCGTCGATCCCATTCATTGGTGTCTAGTCAAGAAGAAAGGCATTGTCAGGGAGGCAGGCAGCAGTAGACCGTCTCATAATAACCATTTTATTCATACCATTAAGGTTTCATGTCTGTAGTTTAAAGCATTTTATCAAATGTAGAAAAACAGGACTTACCGCATCTTTTCAAGATAAATGCTTTTGGGGCTGTTGAATAGAAAATCCTGCGTCTTCCAAGTCCGTAGCTGATTTCACTATCACAAAAAAACAATAAAGACGTTTTTACAAAAAAAAATTGGAACGCGCCATTTCACACTGTTTAACGTAGGCTTAAGTCTAAGAACATGCAACTAACTCATAACATTTAGGTTTGATCATGCCAATCCTACTCTTTAACCTCAACTGTCATTGTTTTTTATTTTTTACAGCTCTAGCCATTTCTGGGAGAAGTGGTGCTAGTGTACAAAAAGGATTTATGTGTAAAACATAGAAAGAAACTCTAATCAGGTAAAGGAAGGAAAAAATAACAGCAGTTTGGAAAAAAATGGTAAAAATTTGATTCAGCGTTCGATTTGTATTTGATATACCTACCTCTTATTATTTTTATGAGAAATGCTCACAGGAAAATGCCTTTATGTTATTACTACGCTAAGCATTGATGTTATAGTGACCTATTTACCTCATAGAATCTTCTCGTTTTGAAAAACATTTAGCAACATCGAGCGTATGTTATAACCAAAGTCATTATTTCAAGGAACGTCTAACATAAACTCTTTTTGCACAATGCACAATGAAAAGCTTTGATGGTATAAAAATAGATAAAACAACATTGTCGAGTCTAGTACAATTTTATACTTCGATACAAAGTAGCGACACATATTTGTATGACATTTTTGGTGTTATAATTTCAAATACAAGTTCATCATTTACACAAGAAGAATAAAAAAAAAACTGATTATAATAAACCAAAATCGTAATTTGGAGATGGAAAATCAATAAGGTCCGATATTGGTGCAAAATCGATTAAAAAGATAAGACATCTAAATGGAAACATTTGTAATCGGCAAAGTTTAATTTGTATAAATTAAGCGCCCCTGAGAGGCAGTCTGAGTGGCTCGCTTGTCACAAGAAAGACAATCAAAGGAGATCAATTTTAATGAGAAACAAGTTTTATTAAGTATTCTTCGTAAATTAGGAACACGTACAGGTACTTGTGGCAAACATATACTCAGATTTTTAATTTGATAGACCAAAATGATTTTTTCTTTTCTTTGATCGTTCAATATCTACTCATACGAGACATTCTGCATTGTAATGATATATGTGTCAGTATTGTTGTTTGTTAAATAATAACTATCGACAGATGTAATCTAATTGTTTGAATTAGTTGCGTTTTTTATTCAGGCATTCATTCAGCATGCGCATTACAAAAACAAGTAACTGAAATATTGTCCTGAGTGAAAATGACTTATGTGTAATATTTACTTAAATTGATTTTCAACCAACCTGTAGCAAATAATATGAGCCAAGCTTTTTGTGTGTAGGCGTACTGTTGGGTTATTAATTACCGTTTAGATTAAATTTTAATTTGATACAAAAACGGATTATATATCTTCAGCCTTCTGCCAGTATTGATGTTGCTGCTACCCAACACTAGAGGAATGTCACAAAATCGTCACTGATAAATGTAGCATTTAAAAGAGTAGGCCATCCCTCTAGACTCCTTACTACATTCTGGTAATCCTGCCGCTGTTTGGTCGGGGACTGCTGTTATGAATCTTTCTACATACACTTCATTACTACTGTCAACTCATGTTTAAAAAACCGGTTAATTGCGTGTCGGACCCGCGCACTGAGGGTTCCGTGCCACCCTTAACTGAATTCAGGGTCCACTTACTTTCACTTAACGAAAACATCACAATATATTGCGACAGCAAAAATAACTTTGTTTTTCATAGTGTTTGTATGAAAGACAAAGTTATATTTGCGGTTGATAAAAATGTGCAATATCTCAAAAACTACTGGTTCGATCTCCTTCAAACCAATTTTCGTTGCAAGTTTTTGTTGAGATCTACATCATATATTTTTTTCAAAATTTTTACTTTCTTAGTTCAAAAGTTAGACTTTGGAAGCGTCTATATCTCAAACATTACACTTTAAGAAAAAATGGTTTAAGAAACCTCAACATCATTTTAAAAGACCTATCCATAGACACCCCACACGCATAGGTTTGAGTAAAAAAAAATTTTTAGGTTTTAGTTTCATGTATGGGAGCCCCCCCTTAAATATTATTTTTTCTTACTTTTTGTATCTGAATCGAAAAGCGGTGAACAAAATACACCTACCTACCAAGTTTCAGCTATGTGATGCTTATAGTTTCAGAATAAAGTGGCTGTGACATACGGACGGACATACAGACTGACAGACAGACAGACAGACAGACAGACAGACAGACAGACTTGACGAAACTATAAGGGTTCCGTTTTTTGCCATTCGGCTACGGAACCCTAAAAACGCAGAGATAGCAAAAGTACTGTTAGTATACTGTGATATAAATCGGCTTTAGGTCTCCAAATCAATGGAACTTTGAACGTCTCTGTTGGTTTGTGAAGTTTGTCGATCGTGCCGTGAATAATAATGATTGTATCGCAATAATTGTGAACGGCTTCTGTGATTAATATTGGTGTTTGTGTATTAGTTAAACAAATAACTCAACCGTTAATTGCTGGGCTAAAGTTAGAGGGCAAGTATGCCTTCATTAATACTCGCCTACGTCAGCTATGACTGTATTTTACTCAATAAAAAGGTAAAAAAGTATACCGTAATAATAATTATGCATATGTTTATGATGAATGATATTAATTCATGTGACGATCCTTTCAAAGTTAAACATCATGAATTTAGTTTTTATAGTCATAGACAGTTATTTGTCGTAGCTGGACTTAAAGAGCAATATATTTTT
This sequence comes from Pyrausta aurata, assembly GCA_963584085.1. Classification (NCBI taxonomy): domain Eukaryota; kingdom Metazoa; phylum Arthropoda; class Insecta; order Lepidoptera; family Crambidae; genus Pyrausta; species Pyrausta aurata. Next base: position 9,634,963 of record OY757257.1, on the reverse strand, counting down.
GTTTGTATTTTGTCGTTTAATCGATTTTTAGATCCGAAATGAATCAAACATTAGAACTCTTTATCTGAAGAATTAGTAAATCAGGCTTAATAAAAGCGTTTACCAAATTAAATATTCTTAACAAGCTTATGATCCCTTATGGTACAACCATGAAAAGTACCAAAGTTTTTTTATGTATGCAGACTCAGAGCACTCATTCGTCCCAACCATAAAATTAATAATCCTAAAGGATAATAATTTTATGGTCCCAACATAGGACATATACCTCGCCACAGCTTCAGGGAAATTTCAAGTTAGCGCTTAGAAGAAGCTGCGCAAGTCAATAGCGACAAATGCTTCTTTTCAAAAGTTTACATTGTTTGTGGTAATTAAAGTAAGTCTAAACATTGAAAACAAATCTCGAATAGGTCCAAAATAATAAAACAAATCATTTAAATCGTTCAATTGAATTGTTAACAGCTAGAAGCTTAGTATTTAAACGATACACGTGCCGTGGCGAACAGTCATTCCGATATCGAAACCGGATTCCCCTGGCGACTGAATTTGATCGGAACAAAAAATTCCCTTTGATAAATGCTTCGAAACCGAAAAAATTTTATAGAAGCAATTAAATATTTAGGATTTGTAAACTTTTTTGAAAAAAAAAATAGTATATTCATCATCATCATCATTAACAGCCAAAGGACGTCCTCTGCTGAACATAGGCCTCCCCCAGTGAAGTATATTATTCAATTAAAATTAATTGTATTTATCACAAAGATGAATTCGCAGTTAATTAAAATTTGAAAAGATCTAATTTGCAATGGTTGATAATTTTGCGGAAGCGGAGCTTGTACGTAATATAGGCAAATCACGCGTTTTACTGTATTTTTGGTTTACATTCCTACAAATATGTGGCATTGAGCACATACATACTCTTTATAACTTAAACCTATGTATTTATTCCAAAACTAGCCAACGATTAGTTATGAGCAAAATCTCTTTTATGTTTGTAATTATAAATTGGTTGCTAAAAGTTATGTTACAAAATGTAAACAGCTTACCAAATGTACTTAACCGACATTGATCTGTGTGATGCATTGCGTCGAATTTCTACGCAATATACCTCATAATATTAAAGTATGTCTATCGGCTATACGCGATGACAAAATGATCTACGGCATTACCATAGAAAATAAATGTCATTCGTATCTATAGGATGTATGCTGGCGGGTAGGTATCGATCGCGAGGACTGCGCAACAAGTGATGCCTCCGAGCAGCAACACTCACAGGCGTTGAGTTTGACGAACCCGATTTATTGACACCTATTGGTTACTTTTAGATGGAAAAAAGTATTCAGCCCAAGCGAGCGGTTTTCGAATAGCCACCTTTACATAAACTTGTCGTCTCGGTATGAGACAAAGTAGGTAGTAATGACATTTTACCAGCAAGATCGGTATTCCCTATGTCGTTCGACCTTCAACTTGTATTTGAACTATTCATATAGAAGTTGAAGTTCGTGGCCCCTGATCAACCCGATAGAGTTTGTTAGAATAAAACGAATTGAGAACCTCCTCCTATTTAGAGTCGGTTGATAGTATGGGCTATAACTGCGTACAATCAGCAAACTCTCTGCGAGAAGAATACAAACCAAATCCGGCAACATGTACCTACTTAACTCGTCAAGTATGTGTGAACGAGACACAATAGAAATTCCATTGTTATGCGACTCTCGAGAGTCGTTTGATCCCTGACTGATTAAATAATGTTGCTTATTTCCTATTATGTATTTTCTTCCACGAACGATATCTGACAAAAATATTGCTAACAGAAAGAACTCATTCTGTGGAGCCCCGAATTTATCGACGCTGTGTCAAAATGCTAAGCCCGTCGTATTTCTTTGCAAAGGATGTCCCGAACTACCGGCAAAAAGTCGCGCAGAAGCATTTGTTCGTAAAGTTTTACTACCGAGACCGAGAAAACTTTTCACATTTGGCTCAGTATGACACTATTACATTTGTATTTATCTGATGTAAGTAATATGTAATATTTATAACTTGAAGACATGCAGGTTTCGTTCATTTTACACTCTTAACACACCATTGCGTGCTTAGTTGGGAATAATCCCAAGTCTCCGTCTACTTGTTAACCATTAGTTTTACTACCTACTGAATCAGCTCTTTATATGATGCCATAAGTTGATAGATAGATAGGTACGATCCAGGTAGCCAATTCTCGTGCAGTTCGTATACGGAAAAAGTTCACTGATCGAATTATAGTTTTCAAAGAAAATACAGTTATTTCTTTTACCGGGTCACTATTTCTATGCATTTTGATTTCTTTTGTGCGGTAGATTTTTTTACGTGGATATATAACTTAATTTTTACGGTAAAACAGTGATACTCGTAATCGAATTACCACACGAAACGAAGTTCGATCATGCGAGAATCGGCCTCCAGATCTCTCACGTCTAACCACTTTTCTACAAAAATCACTTGCACACACGACACAAAAACGGGCGTCATTTCAAACGAAAGACGACTCGAGGTGCAAAGTATTTGGCACTTAACCTTATACCGCGACCGTACCTACTCATAATTGCACACCACACATGGTTAAAAAGACAAGACATTTTTAAACAACGCGACACTGTAAAATGCAGCTGTTCTCTTTGCAGTCATCGCACTGCAGTCATTACAATAGCGTAAAGTTTACGCGAAAACTACTATTGAATAAAACACAATTTACAGATATTTCTCGCGGAGAGTTGAGTTTTGAGTCTGTATAGTGAAAATCATCAGACAATCTCCATTTTAGATTACCATTGAGGTGTTGTAGAAATAAATGTCATTTATTCAGTAATCGCAGATGGGTCGACCTTTGCACTTGGACTATAATATGTCAAAGGTGAGTGTCGAGGTAACTTCATTTGAACCCGAGCGTTCAAGCTTAGCTTATTCCCAGGGGCAAAAGTTTTCAAACTCAGCACACAACTTAATCAAATCAAATCAGAAAGATTGAGCCTCGTACATTTTATAATAAAAAAAATAACATACACTTTTTTAAGGTTATGTGTGAGTTTGGTTTTCTCTGTTTTACTCTTGTTTTATTTTTGTTATTATAGTGACAAAGTAAAGTTTTATGATAAATTGGTCTGACTTTTAGGCTTGTTACAAGTATTGAAAAACCAAACTACCTACATAAAACACGAAATTCAGTACACACTTTTTGAGGTATGTTTATTGAAAGTCATAATCTGTTACATCGGTACAAACGAAATTGAACAGTTTATTTCGATTATACAGCTTAGTATTGTTGAATATTTTTTTACAAATGTAGGTACATTCCCAGTATTATATTCTTACACAACATCTATCTAGCAGGAAATTAATACACATTCTACGTTTCTCAAATCCATCTGTGCTAGTTTTTATAAACTTTGTAGTTTGCGTGATTACACATAGGTAACCTATATTTCAACGCGTTAACATATTTGATTAAACACCTTCATGAATATGAAATACATATCTCATCTTTTCAAAACCTGAAATATTTATCCTTGACGGAAAAGATATAATCACATAATTGTCAAAGAATCTTACACTAATCTTTTACCATAGGATTGCTACTTCCGAAAAGCTATCACCATAAAATTATCTTCTAAATATAGCCTAAAATACTAACACACAGCCTATGAAATCATTCGACAGCAGCAAATAAAGATACGTTATTTCCATCATATCGTAACAAAAGGAAGCAAACGGCTAAAAAATTCACAGTACAAAAACTAAACCTACCCATATGTCATTAAAACTAAGAGAGCTACATTTTGTTAAAAAAGGCACATCCATAGATTTGAAACGCCTAATAAATGCATTCATAAGAAAATAAATAAGTTTCCTCATTTGGTTAAATTCTGAAATATACTACACAATAATGGCAACAAATGTTGACCACGAAGAAATCTATAGAGGTAGATTTACGATCTATGTAATGGACATATTGATTTGCTTATAAAAATTTAAGTATACTTTAGTATAATACTTATGGACTAAAAGTAGAGTAGAATACTAGTCATACAGATGAGGAAAGACCTCAAGTTTCAAAATGGGACTTACACAGGGGGCTAGAAGATGAATGGAAATATATTCTAAGTTTGTCGAAGTACTTCATATAACTTATCAACATTTGGTGTTCGTTATCCCGCACGTTAATTATGTTATCATGTCTCGGTGCGCTAATTTACAGCGTTCACTACCTCGCAGTTTAGGCGAGTTGTCAAATTAATTAATAAGTTATATTTAACATCACAGGGTACGGCCGAAACGTAGACGTGTGGTTTCGCGCAAAACAAATGAATACTTAACATCCTTGGCTACATAACCCCATTGGTTCGTATTCCTTCAATACTTTACATTTCTGTCACTGCAGATTCTTTTTGTCCTGACAAGAATATTGTATTCGTATTATATCTTTTTTATAAGTAGTACAATTTTATTGTTTTGTTTTGTCACTACACAAACTTAAATTCAAGAGGCTATCCAATGTGTTGGTGGCCGAGAGGTAAAGGCATGCGCCCGGATAGCGTAAGACACAGGGTTTGACTCCTTTTCTGACACAGTTGATTTTCACAAGTGCAAATTATAAATACGTGATTTGTATTTTGAATTTTTTACTACCAGGATAAATCTCGCTTGAGTTAATTATGCAGAAATTATATGTAAATGCATTATGTTGAAAAAGCAATTTCAATTGTTTCACTATATCAATCCCTTTATACAATTAACACTACGATACTTACAGTAAACCAGTCGCAAGGATACCCATCGTTCTATTTATCACGTTTCATTTATAAAACATCATTTAAAAATTGATCAAACATCAATAGTTTCTTCTAAACCTTATCATAAGTACAATTTAATTTAGCATTGGCATCATTAATAGGAAATCTAAGAAGATTTACACCACTACGTATCGGTATACACATGAATGGATATTAAAATTTCGTAATTATTTATAAATTAAAAAAACTTGCTATAAAACGCTAGGAGAAAAATATTGTAGGTAAAACTGAACCTTTAATTAAATAATGAAATATTATTACTTTAATAATTAACTTAGGCAATAAACGCAGAATTTATGGATCACTATAAAATAAAAGTACCGTTAAAACGAAACATAGGTATTAACCTCATATTTTTTAAAGGTGACAGTTACTACGGCAGGTATGGGAAACGTTCTATTGCTCACGCACTGTTGAAGGAAATATCAAATAAAGATTAAGGTATAAATAAATACCTAACGTCACAAATATTACCTTTATTCTTTAGTGATAACATTTAGTAAGTAATAAAAAATGGAACACATTTATTGATAAAGCCCTTTGTGATATTGTGGGCTAGGTAGGAATAGTTATTGCAATATTGAATATCAAATATGAATTGCGAAGGATATGGAAAGAGGAAAAATCACACATGTATAGTAATATATTGGCTATTAATTTAAGTCAAAGCTTATTTTTGATTTGACTGATAACTTTTCAACGGCAAATGGAATGCGTAAAACACTTTGATTCAATTTACAAAAAGTACGAGTACGTTATTATTACAGGAAAGATTGGTAAAAAACTTATCACCTAAATCAATCTTAGATAAGGTATAATGTCCGTATAAATTATTTATTATTAGATAAATATTTGATAGATAAATGAAGATGTAAACTTTTTTATGGTATATCTCCAGCTCTCCATTCGTAGAGTACTGTACCTTACACACAATAATTAGTTAGGTGCAGTTGCGTGATCGACCAGTTGACTCAAATAATGGTTAAATGTCGTTATCAGAGTTTTACAAAAAATACCTTAACCAATGACCATTAACATAGCCATTCTGACATTTGGCTAAGGTATTTTTTCTTTAAAACATGCACAATCGTAAATATCCAGGTGCAGAAACCACCCAAACCACTCCAAATAGTACCAAACCGCTGGTAACGACATTTAAAACCATTAATTGAGTTAACCATCGATCATGCAACTGGGCCTTAGCTATGGGGTGGTTTCTGCACCTAGCCGCAAGACTGGGTCATTGTGCGTGTGTCCCTACTTCTTATTTTACCCACCTCAGGTGTTCCCAAATGTTTAGTAACCTTCCCAGAATGCTACATGCCTCTGGGAATAAACTAGTTGCCTGCTTCTATTTACTTTGTCTTTGGCATCGTGCGTTAGTCCAGCTTGAACGATTTTTCGTCTTTATCACTTTGACTGATTTCTCTGGTAAAAGTTTACATCCTCATTCAAGTATGTACTTATAATACGACTATTTAAGAGATGACACACGAGTTGCGTTTGCTGTTGTGTCGTTCCCTGATTTGTTGGAGGTGTGCTAGCTGTGCGGCAGAGGGGACATGGGGGGCGTTGGCGCCCGGGGGGGTAGGACTGGACCCCGGGGGTCCTTGTGGCCCCGTGGGGAGGGACTGCCGTCGCCGTCGCCTCAGCGCTGGTGAGAGGTTGTACTTGACCTTCGCTTGGACTAGCAGCTCTTTGAAGATCTGTGACACGTTGATGTTGTCTTTTGCTGAGGCTTCGACGAAACCGTTCTCCCAGTCCACGGTCACCACAGACTCTGTTGTGTGGAACTCCACCTGGAACAAATTAATTGCTTTTAGAATTTGTCATAAATCTACGATGGTGCGTTCTCATCTATAGGCTGAATATCTGTAGATAGACAGGAAAAACGCCTGATTTCTGGCGTCAGTTTAATAAAAATAATTTTGATATGATATTATCCTATTTTTTTCTAAAAATTTAAAATAAACATATAAAGAAGATATTTTGCTTACGTCAGATAGAATAGCTCTTCATTGCTTAGGAATTTGCAAGCAAGACTCTAAACCATTTGGGATACCAAAGTGGGTAGATAGATATTTTAACTCTAAACAAAGTACTAGTTACGTGACCCACATTCGAAGTATTAATTGTTATTCCGTTTTAAATTAAGTTCATATTCATTTATACACATGATGGAACTTGATTGCTTTCATCACAGTTAATATCCAGGGTACGTAAACATATTCCACATACATAACGAAAAGGGTTCATGCAAAAGAGCGTTCAAAATCAATATTTAGATTAAGGCGCTTTTGCTCTAGGGCCATATTGGTATAACATTGTAGAGCACTCAATTTTGTATAACAGGACTTTAACAGTACATTTTAAGTTAAGTTAATAAGGTGTCAAAAACAGTCATTTCCCTCGCTTTCAAAGTAAATAGGCTTAAGACGTTAACGAACTTCCACAGGATGTATTAAGTTTGTTAAATGGCGTAAGTTTTTAGTGGAAATAATGTTAATTGCATATACAAAGCTACTTCGAATTACATGAATCTTTAGAATGTGGAAAACCTACAATTGCAATAATAGGCTACCGTTTTATACATTGTTATGTGTAAAAATAAGTAAATTGGATTACGTATTTAGACGTTTTCACTTTGATTAAAAGATACAAAGTCAACATTTCTAAGCACGCATCTTACGTCATCATCATCGTCATCAAATTTAAGAGCTTGGCTCTTGACGGTGGAGTTGTTTCCATTCTTTCCGGTTTTCCGCCATGCTCTTGACCTCCTGATACGACACATTACGTAATTATGTAAAAATTAAGCAAAAGTCAACCATAAAAAAAATAATGCGCAGAAAACGAACATTCAAGTAAGAACAAGTGAGTGATTAAAATGGCCGTACAATTAATAAGGGTGAACAGTTACGTCTTGTTAGAGAAAAGGAAGGATGGGACTGCCCATTAAGGTCCATAATTGCAGGGAGATTTTATCTTCCGGCCCGGGGTCAGTTGGCCCGAATCGATTTGTATTAACATTCGACGATTTTGTCTCATTTGTCTTTGTCTTGGGCGCCAGTTGCTAGGCAAGAAATGCTGTGAAAAAAGTAAGTTAGCTTTTTTAGCATCCCAGTACGATTTGAAGCTGAATTTCAGTTTTAGCGACTTTCATTTTTATTGCAGCTAAAATTGTGCTTCTTTTAGTGCGTTTAATTCGCTGCTTGCTTCTTTTAGGTAGTTTACATAGTATTTCGATACACCAATCATATTATTGGCACCATGAGAAATGAGATAGACTTTATCATGACCACCAAGAGACGGTTATTCAGTGATGTCTCCGTGATCAACAGGGTAAAGACCGGTAGTGATCACCGAATGGTTCGAGGCACATTGAATATAAATGTCAAATTGGAAAGGTCCCGCCTGATGAAGTCTACGCTCCGACCTACTCTTGCCCATATCCAAAATCCCGAGAGCTTTCAACTCGAGTTGTCAAACCGCTTTGATTGCCTAAAGAGTTGCGTTTCAGTTGACGAAATAAACAACGGGTTTGTGGAAACTGTCCAAACGGTCGGGTCAAAGTTTTTTAGGCCTGGCCGTAAAAATAGACCTCAAAAACTCTCGGTCCACACTCTCGACCTCATGGCAGAACGTCGATCTATGGCACTGCAGACCTCCGATAATGCTGAAAACTACAGGCTGCTCAATAGACGAATATGGAAGTCCTTGCGACACGACATTCGTGCCTTTAACACGAACAGTGTTAAAGAGACGATAGAGCGGAACCAAGGCTCCAAAGTGTTTGCAAGGGACATGTCTATTGGGCAAAGCCAGTTGACGAAGCTTAAGACGGAGGACGGCAGTGTAGCGTCGACGAAAGCAGAGGTTTCGAGGGAGATCGAGAAGTTCTATAGGCAGTTGTACACCTCAGTTGCCAAACCCGTTGATAGCTCGGCCAGAGACCCAAGAGCTACCCTGACCCGACACTACACTGAAGACATCCCGGACATCAGCCTTTACGAGATTAGGATGGCCCTGAAACAGCTTAAAAACAAAAAAGCACCTGGCGAGGACGGAATCACAGCAGAACTTCTGAAAGCGGGTGGAACACCGGTACTCAAAGTCCTTCAGAAGCTTTTTAATTCCGTGCTGCTAGAGGGCATCACACCTGAGGCATGGAACAGGAGTGTGGTGGTGTTGTTCTTCAAAAAAGGAGACAAAACCTTATTGAAGAACTATAGACCCATCTCACTCCTGAGCCATGTCTACAAGCTGTTCTCAAGGGTCATCACGAATCGTCTCGCACGTAGGTTTGATGACTTCCAGCCTCCCGAACAAGCCGGATTCCGAAAAGGCTTTAGTACCATAGACCACATCCATACGCTTAGGCAAATTATACAGAAGTCAGAGGAGTATATAAGGTCACCTCGTTTTAAGTGATAATATTTTAAGGGCAGATTCAGAAAAATAAATGAAACATTTTTTGTAAGTAAAAAAAAATGTTTATACGCTAGTTTTCGAGAAAATGACCTCTAAACATGTAGAAAAAATACTAAAATAAAACACCCCGTGTCGCGTGTTGCTGAGCGGCGCTCTCGGTCTTTGTAGGCAATGTCAAACGCGCCGCCAATCGCCGCCGCGTTGCCTACACGTGTCGCGGCCGCTCCCCCGCACCCACCCCCGCACGCTCGCCGCGCGACCGACGCGCGCGCGAGCGAGTCAGTCTGCCAAAAAAATTCGCCGATTGAGTTGTGTGCGCGCGCGTCCCGACGTGCGCCGTGCGTCGTGCGGAGCCCGGGCCGGGCGACCGGCATCAAGAAGCTTCCCGCCGCGCCGCGCCTCGACGTGGCACTTCGAGAACGATGTGCTGGATTGTTTTCACCGGCATCGCGGCACCTAGTACCAAACACCGCCCGCAGACGCTGGATATGGCGGTTTCTGCACAACAAAGGCCTCCACCTTTATCACATGAGGGTCTAAGATTTGCTGCGGGCGCGGTCTACGCGCCGAAGGTCGAGCAGCTCGAGCTCGAGTCCTCCCGTTGACTACTGCGCAATTACACGTTTACGCGGCAGGGATAACGTGCACAACAACAACACAATGCTGCAGTTATTCGCCTTCATTTCCAGCATAGATTTAGTGCATACGTGTGTGAATGAACAGTGAATCCCCTCAGTGAATCCCATGATGTCCAGTGTAATAAATCCAGTGCTCGTGTCGTGATAGCTAGATTGGTCATTGGCTGGCTAGTGCTTGCTTCGGCAATCGTAAAATAAGAAGTTATTGTGCAAAATAGGCACGAGTTTTGACTGTAAAAAATCTCTCATGTCGTTATTTTTTCATGTTAAATGTTATCGCGGCCGATAAATAAAGATGTACGAGTATTATTATTTCAAAACCAATGTAAAAATAAATAATAGAATCCTAGTTTTAATTTACATAATCGTGAAAGATTTGTATTCACATACCTATCTGTACAAAAACTGAGCAAGTGCAATGAATGAAAGTTAAAACAAATAAAGATTTAGGTAAGTTTCTAGCTGATTCTAGGATGTAATCGCATTGCGTTGCGTGTGCCTGATGTTATGTTTTTTACGGTACCAAATAAATAAAACTTAAACGAAACTGTGTTTTATTTACTTACGCAATTTTTAGTGCATATCCACTGAATCAAAGCGAATCAGTAGTTAGGTACTCATTAGGTAGGTAAAACTAAAAACATCTGTTTAACGTAGATTTTGTGAGATTGAACGCAGTCAGGTCATTAATTTTTAACAGTTTAGGTATGTATTCTTTTTAAAAGTTTACTCTCACATAAGCTTTGTTATTATCAGCAGGAATTTATTAAATAAAATACATAATTAGGTAGCTACTTCCAGTTTATCATACCTAGTGTTTTATGCCTACGATGAATGAACACATACCTACTTATGTTGAGTTTCTGTCTCAGTTTATTTATCATAATAGGTACCTAACCAGCTGTTAGTGTTTAGACAGGTGTTTAGGGATCTGATTGCAGTAATAATTAGTTTGTAGGTACACTGAGATACTTTGATAAAGGTAGGTAATCGAATGCAGTCTACTGATGTGGGGGGGTCTAAAAAATAGGCGCGCCGCGGTGCCCCCCTCCCGGTCCGCGGTGCCCCCCTGGTCATTGCACCGGCGCTACATGAATGAATGAGATAGGCATTAAATGAAAGAGACGAAAGGCGATGTCGCGTGTGGGGATCTCTGAGAGTAGACAAGACAGGATGCTCTTTTTAATAATTATTTTTTTTGTTAGGAAAAATTAAAATGATAATGGGACAGATTTAAAAAAAAAAATGCTTGAGTCCTATTTCTATGATATAGATAGATACTCTGTTAAAATATTATCACTTAAAACGAGGTGACCTTATATACATCGGAGGTAGTTGAACAAGAAAGACGCTTAAAGTGGTGCTCCTGTTTATTTTATTCTAAAACGGTGTAAAAAGTTATCTTTTTGAACTAAAGTTTATACTGGTGTGTTCATAAAACTGTGACCTTTAAATCGGTGAAAATGGATTGCAACAATAGTGCCGTAATTGTGCTCAAAATTCGAAAAATTATGTGAACATCTGTGATATTGCAAATATTTGAAAACGTTGACTCAAAAACCGAACAATAGAAATGGACTTTGGACCCTTTGCACTGTGAGAGACGATAACTTTGTGCGACTTGTGTTGAATTTCTTCGTCACATTAGTCATCGGTCACATAGCTCATTCGCTGGCGCACTCATATCGTCAATTCCAATCTCGGCGTAGTCTGGTTTCAAATCCCAGTATTTTCTTTGTTACCAACGTCTTTTTGTTATCATATGAAGTGTTAATTTTATGTCCGAGACTTATTTTTATCTTTTTTGATACTTTTTTTTAAAAAACAAAAATACAAAAATATTTTCATAATGAATTGCAACGCCTGCAGAACCCTCTTGGAACCAAACAGCTTTTTGCATTGTCGGCTGTGCAAATATGACTATCACTATAAATGCCTCAATATTAAAAGCAGTCAATTTGCTGCGCTTTCTGAGGAGTTCCTCCTGTCATGGGTCTGCCCAGCGTGTACAAATGTAACCAGGCGCAACAAAAGCAACTGCAATACCCCTGTCCGCCAACATCTTATTACGGACCCGGAACAGTCTCTCAACATGTCCTACGACGACCAAGATCCAAACACCTCTAAATCATTTCAATCACAGACTGATCTACAGCTTCCACACACCTCTCGTTCCTCAGACCCGTCGGTGACAATGGAAAAAATTAGTCAAATGATGGACGAGAAACTAAATGCGACTTTCTCGTATTATATGGCATCCTTTCGTGCTGCTCTAAACTCCGACATTGAGAAAATGGTTAAAAATCAAGTGAAAGAGGTTATCAAGGAATTAAAAAATGATTTTACTGTCACCACAGATTTTCTGAGTGCCGAACAAAAAGATCTACAGGCCAAAATAGATTCACAAAATGCCATAATTCGCGATCTTGAAAAAGAAAACTGCGACATTAAGAGACAACTAAGTCAGGTTGAAAGTAAAGTATGCAGTATGGACAATTTGTCTCGTAGCCTCAATATAGAAATTCAGGCAGTGCCTGAAGACAAAAACGAGAATGTGGGTATTCTATTTCAAAAGCTTTGCGAAGTTATCGGAGTAAAAATTGATGACACATCTGTGAGGGCCTGCCGCAGGGTGGCTAAAATGAACAATGGATCCAGCCGTCCTCGTAACATCCTGGTGACCCTAGCATCGCCGCGTCAGCGTGACCTGATAATTTCATCCGTCCACCGCTACAACAAAAGACACTCTGATGCTATGCTTAACTCTACTCATTTAGGGCTACCGTCAACCTCGGCCTGTAGAATATACGTGGCCGAGCACCTGTCACCCGAACTAAAAATGTTACACGCAGAGACTCGCAAGATAGCTGTAAGCAATAACTTTAAGTACGTTTGGGTGAGATATGGCAAAATCTACGTAAGAAAGGATGATTCTTCAGGCGCCATAAACATAAAAAATCAAGACTCTTTGAAAAAACTGTTCCAAAATAGTGTGTGTAACTAAATGTGAATTCGTAACAGAAGCTTTCATTTGCTCTTCGTTTGTTTTTTATGGATATATTCTACCAAAATGTAAACAGAATTAGATCTAAGCTCCAGAGCGTTTATTTGAATGTACTTAGTAATAATTATGATATTGTTTGTATAACTGAAACCAATCTTATTGATAATATATCAGATAGTGAAATTTTTGATTCAAGATACAATGTGTTTAGACGAGATAGATGTACTTCAGCAAATACTAAAAAGGACGGCGGCGGGGTTGCTTTAGCTATTAAAAAAGACTACAGTGCAACCCGGCTACTATCCTGGGAGACTGATCTTGAAGACATTTGGATTTCTATTCCCAATCCTGATGGAAAAGGCAATATATATATACTCTTATGTTACATTCCTTCATACATCACAATGGACAGCCTATCTAAATATTATAAACATTGCCAAAACCTCATTCTTGAATCCGACGATATTGACGAATTTTTATGTGTCGGCGACTTTAACACACCTAATATACAGTGGTTTGAATCCTCTACTTTAACTCATTTAATTCCTTCTCCGGAAACAGACAAACGATCAGTCATGTTGTTGGATACAATGACACTGTGTGGCCTAAATCAATTTAACGGGATACCTAATGAAAATAACAGACAACTTGACCTTGTACTGAGTACTCTTAATAATGTAGTAGTAAATGAGTGCCCTCCACTATGTCGATTGGATCGACACCATCCTGCAATTATTCTCTCGTTACAAACCTGTCTTAAACCCATAAAACCTAAACTTTGCCAGCGTCTTAATTTCAGAAAAACTAACTTTGATTTGTTAAAATCTGACCTTAAAGACATCGACTGGTCTGCAGTACTAACCTCATCGGACGTTAACGCAAACGCAACTGCTTTTCATGATACTTTGATACGTATTGTTACGAATAACACTCCGACTAAATCTAATAATGTCAAAAGGTATCCTCACTGGTTTAGTAGCGCATTAAAACGGTGTTTAGTTGAAAAACATAAATATCATAAACTTTACAAAAAATATCACAATCCACGCGACTACGATGTTTTCGCTATGCTCCGTACGCGATGTAAAAGCTTGATTAATCAGTGCTACAAAAACTACCTGAGCGCAGTTGAAGATGGATCAAAAACGAACATAAAATATTTCTGGTCATATGTGAATAGTAAACGAGCGTCGCGGAATGAGATTCCTAGAGTCATGAAATATGACAGCAGCGAGGCGTCTGACCTCAAGGGTGTATGCGAGTTATTCTCACAATACTTCTGCTCTGTTTTTGAGAATCCAGTAAGCTCTACCACCCTGTCACCAGTTTGCAGAAAACCCTCTAGTTATTGTCTCTCTCATATTGTAGTATCAGAAGAAGAAATATGCAAGAAGTTAAAAAACCTGGACGCAAACAAAGGTCCCGGCCCTGACGGAATCCCTCCCCTTATTTTTAAAGTTTGTGCTGATGAGCTGTCATTGCCACTGTCTATATTGTTTAATCAATCTCTAAGCTCTGGAATCTTTCCAGACTCTTGGAAGGCCGCCCATATCGTTCCCATATTTAAAAGCGGCGATAAGTCGATGTGTAATAATTACAGACCTATTAGCATATTATCTTGTTGTCCTAAACTCTTCGAATCCATAGTATATGACAGTATTTACTCCTATATTCGTCCACTACTCTCAGACTGCCAACATGGTTTTGTTAAAAACAAATCTACAATAACTAATCTGTTAGAGTACAAAAATTACTTATGTGAGGCGTTTGCCAGGAATGTTCAGGTAGACTCTATCTATACAGACTTCTCGAAAGCGTTTGACAAAGTAAATCATGCCTTGCTTTGCCTGAAACTGGAGTCCTTTGGTATACATGGTACATTGCTTCGTTGGATTGAATCATACTTGTATCGTAGAAGTCAACTGGTTGCTCTGAAGGGAGAGGTTTCGGAACCAAAATTTGTTACCTCAGGCGTACCACAGGGATCTCACTTGGGTCCTCTGTTCTTTAATGTGTTCATCAATGATCTAATTGACAATTTCAAGAGTCCATGTCTTTTGTATGCTGATGATCTCAAAATTTATTCTTCTATCAGTAGTCTCGATGATGCAGAAACTCTTCAAAGTGACCTAAATGCTATATCCCGATGGTGTCTTGAAAATCTGATGTTTCTGAATGTTTCTAAATGCTCCGTCTTGACATTCACGAGAAAGACTAAGAAAATATTTTTTAATTACTTTTTAAATGGTGAAATATTGACTCGACAAAGTAAAATTACGGATCTAGGGATAGTTTTCGATGAAAAACTATCTTTTAGAGACCACTACGAACGCGTTTTTAATAGAGGATCAAGCATGTTGGGATTTATAATGCGGAACACAAAAGATTTTAAGAATCCACGTACTGTTATCTACCTATATCACACTCTCGTAAGAAGTAACTTAGAGTATGGAGCTATTGTTTGGTCACCTTTCTACGCAGTTCACTCTGACCGTATAGAATCGGTACAAAGGAAGTTTCTGAGAACTCTCTCGTATAGACAAGGCCTTCTAAGAAAACTGCCGTCTTATAGCGATAGATTAGTTAAATTTAATATGATTACCCTGAAAGCAAGGCGACAGCAGTCTGATTTTATATTTTTGCATAAAATTCTACATTCCATCGTTGATTCACCACCACTTCTCTCGTCCATTAATTTTAATACTGTTTATAGAATCCGAAATCCCAAACTTTTCTCTTTAAAGGTATACCAGAATAACACGTCTTTCTACAATCCGATTGTCCGCATGTGTCGCTTATATAATGATTTAAAACATGATATTGATATTTTTTCTTCCAATCCAAATGTTTTCAGGAGGAGTCTCAAAACCCTCTTTGAAAGTCAGTGAAACTTTTTGAATTTTATTGTAATATCTTTTGTTTAGAATCATGAACATGTTTCATCACAAAAATTTGCACCGTACTTATGTAATTATTTTGTAATGCACCGTTTTATTTATTTATTGTTTCTCCTAACTCGAACCTGCTTTTTTTTTCTATTATATCAAACATGCTAGGAACACTTCTTTTTGGATTACGATCTAGACCTTTATTAGTTTTTAAGCCTTATCTTTTTTTTGTATGGATTGTATTCTGTTTGTGTTCTTTATAAATAAAATAAAAATAAAATAAAATAAAGTATAATATGCCTCTATGCTTAGCGTTTGTGGACTATGAGAAGGCCTTTGATTCGATCGAAACTTGGGCGGTGCTTCGGTCTCTTCAGCGGTGCCACATAGACTATAGGTATATAGAGGTGTTAAATTGTCTGTATAACAACGCCATCATGTCGGTCCGAGTACAGGAACAGAATACGAGGGCGATTCCACTGCGAAGAGGTGTAAGACAGGGAGACGTTATATCTCCGAAACTGTTTACAGCGGCACTGGAAGACGCCTTCAAGCTCCTGGAATGGGAAGGATTCGGCATCAACGTCAATGGCGAATACATCACACACCTTCGGTTTGCCGATGATATAGTCGTTGTGGCAAAGACGCTGGATGATCTGGGCATTATGCTCGAAGACCTTGACCGAGTATCCCAACAAGTGGGTCTTAAAATGAACATGGAAAAGACGAAAATTATGTCGAACTCCCGTGTTGTACCCACTCCGGTATCTGTTGGGAACTCAATTCTTGAAGTTGTTGACGAGTACGTCTACCTGGGACAAGTAATCCAATTAGGTAGGTCCAACTTTGAGAAAGAGGTCAATCGACGAATCCAACTCGGCTGGGCAGCGTTCGGGAAGCTGCGTAAGAGCGTCTTCTCGTCTCAATTACCTCAGTGTCTGAAGACGAAAGTCTTCAACCAGTGTGTGTTACCAGTGATGACATACGGATCCGAAACGTGGTCTCTAACTATGGGCCTCATAAAGAAGCTCAAAATCACACAACGAGCGATGGAGAGGGCTATGCTCGGTGTTTCTCTACGAGATCGAATCAGAAACCAGGAGATACGTAGAAGAACTAAGGTAACGGACATAGCCCTGCGAATCAGTAAGCTCAAGTGGCAGTGGGCAGGGCACATAGCGCGAAGAACTGATGGCCGTTGGGGCAGAAAAGTCCTAGATTGGAGACCCTTCGACCAAAAGCGCAGCGTAGGACGTCCACCGACAAGATGGACAGACGACCTTGTAAGGATCGCAGGATCGCACTGGATGCAGACCGCTCAAAACCGGTCGTTGTGGAAAGCCATGGGGGAGGCCTATGTTCAGCAGTGGACGTCCTTCGGCTGATAATGATGATGATGAATCATATTATTAATGAAAATTAGCTCGTCTTTGGTTCCGTGACATTCCTATCAGCTTTTACAATCATTTCTTTGTGGACTCTATGAGTTCCTACATACTTTAAAAATATATGGAGAAAGCGACTCCATCCATCACTCTGTTCCGAAACTGATGTCTGATGTGATGGATGTCAATCCATTAATCAGATGGTGCCAATATATTTGTATACTATTTTAGTTCGCAAAGCGTCATCTTCTTCTAAATACAATATCATTGATTGACTATCCGTTTGTTGATAGAAGTGCAATTAAAATCTGTATATTGCTATTTATTAGGACCTAAACATAATTAAAATCCCAGAGCACAACATTGATAACCGAATCCCATACTGGACACTATTTCAATTACAACAGCTCCATGAACACAAATGGCAATCTTATTTTTATACCCACAAATAATCAACATAATAAAAATGCGTTCATATTTTTTCTCATAATAAAAAGCTGATATGACCGTCGAAGTGTAGCGAACCGGATGTAAACTCGACCGGTTGAAAGGAAAACACCAAGAGGAAAACCGTTTTTTAGGGTTCCGTAGCCGAATGGCAAAAAACGGAACCCTTATAGTTTCGTCAAGTCTGTCTGTCTGTCTGTCTGTCTGTCTGTCCGACCGTATGTCACAGCCACTTTATTCTGAAACTATAAGCATCACATAGCTGAAACTTGGTAGGTAGGTGTATTTTGTTCACCGCTTTCCGATTCAGATACAAAAAGTAAGAAAAAATAATATTTAAGGGGGGGCTCCCATACATGAAACTAAAACCTAAAAATTTTTTTTTACTCAAACCTATGCGTGTGGGGTGTCTATGGATAGGTCTTTTAAAATGATGTTGAGGTTTCTAGAACCATTTTTTCTAAAAGTTTAAGGTTTGAGATATAGACGCTTCCAAAGTGGTAAAATGGGCGTCCCCCCCATCTAACTTTTTAAACTAAGAAAAGGAAAATTTTGAAAAAAATATATGATGTAAAAAATATATCTCAACAAAAACTTGCAACGAAAATTGGTTTGAAGGAAATCGAACCAGTAGTTTTTGAGATATTGCACATTTTTATCAACCGCAAATATAACTTTGTCTTTCATACAAACACTATGAAAAACAAAGTTATTTTTGCTGTCGCAATATATTGTGATGTTTTCGTTAAGTGACAGTAAGTGGACCCTGAATACAGTTAAGGGTGGCACGGAACCCTCAGTGCGCGGGTCCGACACGCACTTAACCGGTTTTTTTATTGGAGACATGGAGAAATATACCCAATCACTAGCTGTCTTATTAAATGATATGTTTGAATTCATATCGATTTCGCTGTTGAACTAAAGTAATATTCATCTTCAAATTTTTGACACGAGAAACTAAAAACTTTATTTTCTAATTCGAACAAAAACCAATACATACAGCTTTGGATGAAGATAAAAAGAAATCGATGTTAAAGTGATTATTTGGGTGACGTGTTAAATATCCAGCGGAGGTTTAACAACAAACAAAACGTAATTGAAATGTTAATTAAACTCATCCCGTAGTGAGTAATGTATTTTCACCCACACACGTGAAATAACTAAAACGTATCGCATTTACATTTAATAATTTTCATTTTGTTTAGTTTTCCCCCGCATACATGATTATGCCTGGAGCACTTAGTTCGAATAACATTCTTTAGTTTATTTTGTATTATTTCTTTTTGTTCCAATAAAACGCAATAAAAGCGTTAGAGGAAGTTTGCGGATAGGCACACATTTAGCAGAGCTTTGTTTGTTGGAAACTTGATGATACAATGCGATAGCAATCCGTATATGGCATGGTCGGAGTATCTTAGTCTACCGTCGCATTCGCGTGCGAAATGTGACATTTGAATGCGGCTTGTGACATTGGCGTATATGCCATGTCTCACTCTAGTATACTTAGATGGGATTGTTTCATCCTTGTCGGTATCATTCAGCCACATCGCTGCCGCATGCGCATCGCAGAAAATCACAAGGTTTTATGTTTCTGTACAAAATAATTAATTATAAAGTTGATAGTGCTGACCTCTTGTCGAGGATTAATTATAATGTTCTAAGTAAATTAGCTCAGTTATCCAGATATTTGCCTTTTAAGGCAAATACTTTTAGGACTAACCTGGGTCATTTTTCCGCCATTGATAGGATTCAGTCCAATTTCAGTAAATTTTCTCTTTCGTCCGATGTTGATATGTCTTATTCGCTACGTAAATTTAAATCCTCACTCATGGATTCATTTAAACTTGAGAGGAGGTAAATGGTTTAAATTGTTTTAAAAAAATTTCAAGACTCGTTTACTGTTTCTCCAAATTAACTTAAGCTATATTTCTGTTTTCAGCAGTATTGTTGTGAATGTCGTTGCAGCCTATAAGTAAGGCAACACTGTAAAATTGTGTTTTTTAATATTAAGTATGTCAATGTGTGGTATATGCTTTGTTTGTTGTCCTTAACAAATATAATAAAATTTAAATTAAAAAGATCTCTCAAGATCTCATGTTGAACAATGAATTAGTTATGAATGTAATAAGTTTTGTGTTTATCTTGTTTCAAAGTTAGAGTGAACAGGCTTTCACCATTTCAAATAAAAAAAGGAATATTTTCGCTAAAAAAGAATGTCAAGTTTACAATATTCGATTAGTGAAGAAAAACGGACTTTACTCGGAGTCTTCATAAATCGTCATACTGATTAAAAAACCGACCAAACCAGCCGATGGAAAGTCTTCAGTCTGCGAGGGACCTTAATTGTCATTGTAACGATTGCAATATGATAGTGATCGCATTATTTGGCAAAATTCCGGCAAGGCTATTGTCTGCTAGGAAAAGTTATCGCTGCATTGTTAACCCATACTCCCATACAGCGCGTGGCCACAATCGCTACCGAACTTTGTTACATGTGTTTTGACTTGTAAATACAACATGCTGTTTATGATATCCCACTAAGCTCGCTCCAACTTGATCAAAGGAGTTGCGGGTTAGTTGTAGAATCGCTGTTGCACACAGTTATTAAAAGCAACCTACCTACTATTTAAGAGGTCTATTTGCCTGATATCGGACCAGGCAAATCAGAATATGAATATTGAAATATCAATTTAACTCAATATCAAAAGCTGGCACAAGATTCTTGAATTACTAAATTTCCGTTATCTTTTAGGAAATAATAAAAAGCGGTAGCTATCTACAGTAAAAATGGTTATAAATGCCATTAGAAATAATGAATAATATAATCGCTCGGAGCTCATACGCCACCAAAGTCGAACAGCACCTACTTTATTTATTCACATTTTTACTCTATGCACTAATCTGTGAGGAAATATAAAACAAATAGGAAAGCAAACTGAGTTCCTGGAGTAACGAAGCGGATATCGACATCACACACAGTCATACCGCACTCCGGACCGCGCTCAAAGCATCGCGTCCGCCTGCAACACGCTCGTATGCTCCACAATATTATATTAATACAATAAGCTTTTGTTGACGAAATACAAAGCTTGTTTAGTTCTGCTCATAAAACGCGATATGGAAGCTAGAACTAGAAAATTATGGAAGCATTTGAGCTTCGTTTGAGCGCATAGAAAATGTAGGACAAAAACTAAAAATGTGTTGACAGAAAACTATTATTATTATTTTTACATGTTTATTTTTCTCCATTGTAGTTAGCAATGGGTACTAACACTTGAGACGCGGGCTTTAGCCAAGCGACACAGTGTGTAGAGTAGTGTCTGTAGACAGAAATTATTATTATTATTATGTTGTGTCTTTTCCATTCTCGGGACCATGGGGTCCGATAGGTCCCTTCCCATGGGAAGGCGTACTTGGGGCCGAAGCCAACACGCAGAGGCCCACTTGACAACATTAATTTAAGTGTAGTGTGACACGAGCCGACGATTATCTCTGTATGCACTATGCAAGTGCACCCAAGGACAACCCCCGGGTCGTGTAGATCTATTGCAAGATATGGGTTAAAAATACTGGGTTATGGATGTAGGCGATAGGTGGGCTGGGTAACTGGCTCTATGGAAAGACTATGGCCCCTGCCTGACGCATGTTTCTCATACGGGTACAATGGCAGGGGGTGACTTGCACACTCAGTCGATGGGCCCCCCAAAAAGGTTGCTAGCACAAAGTGACGTAGACAACAAGAGGGCAACACCAGTTGAGGTGCTAGGGGAGTGGAGAGGTGTTTCACGGCTCTCAGGACAATCCCGGAAATCGATCAAGATCCCTACAAGCATCTTATTGAAACACTTCCTTCCCCCGAGCATTTCTGCTCTAGCGAGTCTCCACTCAAGCCAGCCAATGAAGGCAAGCAAGAGGTGGGAGATTCTGTCCCTCGTCAGCGTTCACTCTGCCCGGCCAGTAAAGGCAAGACAGAGATGAGGAACAGGGGTTCTCCCAGGAGCAATCAGGTACGTGGGGTCGCTACTGCCCAACAGCTAGCCACAAGCTGCCCTGCGTGTTTATTATTATTATTATTAAGAGCCTGTGGTGTCCCACTGCACGGCAAAGGCCTCCCTACCCTTTCTCCAGTCCCCACGATTTTGGGCATTTATTTCCCAGTCTTTGTCGAACACGTCTAACTCGTCACGCCATCGTCTTCTGGGTTTACCACGTGGCCGTTTTCCTAATTAAAAATGTTTTTACCTATAATGATTTAAGAAACTATTCTCGTCTGAAACTAACGATAAGAAAAAGGGAATAACTTGTATCTATAAGATTGTTGTAAAAATCACAAATGAACAGGTATCCTCATATTTTAAAACATTACAACCTTTCCATTACAAGTATACATACAATAGGTTCTCATCAAAATTATGAACAGCCTGTATCGTAGCAACAAAGTTGTAAACAAAGTTTTGTCTCCTCCTTAACATTTTGCAGAACAAAGGAGACGCGGAAACCTGCTGAGTGTCAAACCTTATTCGCTCAAAGCTAAAACTATGGCGGACTTATTACAGAACTTGATCGTTATCGCATTTAATGTTATATTATTAATGACAGTATGGATTATAATTACCACTGTACGTACTTAATGGTCTCTTGGTACATTTACATGCACTGTGTAAAAAAACTGGAGCTCAATTTTTTATCACTCGCTTAGATAATCCGAGTGAAAATCAATGAAAAGTCACCAATGAAATTTGAGTAATCTTTTTTTAATCAATGCCGTGTGGATTTCCACTCATTTTAATTTTAAAATCTAACTAGTTACGTGAACTATAACTATAATATTTACGCTAGTGATTTAAAAATAAAGCCCCGCTTGTACACGCCTTTTTTTCGCGGAGGAACATACTTGACGCGTGTTTTTACCATTTACTTGCAATCGCTATCACAACCACTTACAATTTAGGGAACTCGTTTGTAGGGTTGTGTTTGTCTACAAAACTTATATATTAACTGCGTTATGAACTCGATACAGGTGACTCATAGCAAAGTTGATCTCGGAAGTCAAATTATAAGACTTGAATTGTTTTATAATAACTCAGTAACTTATGAAAATTTTAGTTACTGGAAAGCAAGCTTGATCAAAGCTCGAGTTTAAAAAATATACTTATAAGTCCTCGGCCATAGTATATTAGGTTGAATTATTTTCCACGAAAACATATTTTTTTAAAATATGTGTTTGTCGAGTAAAGGAAAAAAGAAATATGAAAAGACTCACTTAGCTACCAGAAGCTGCAAAGATGAAGAAACAGCGGAACAAGAAATAACGATAGATATCTAAATAGAAAAGTTCTTTAGTTTGTTTATTATTATCAAACAGATCCAGTGCTTTTTGTTCCAAGTGTGCATGAAAGATCAATGGCTCGTTATTTATCCCGAGCTGTTTATGGGGTGACAAGCATATACATAGATGACCTACATACACTATATGGGTCAACCGGGTACTGGCAACACAAACGAGCTAGCAGGATTAACATTTTTCTTAACTGAGTGCGAACCATGTAGCAATTGCGCGTTATTTTCCGTCAGAATTACTTCATACGTTATGCTGGATGTAAACGGTATAGGTGAATGATTACATTCTTAAAAGATGAAATATGAAACCAAAAATTGCGCACGGGCGGGATTCGAACCAGCATCTTTCTGGCTATCCGGGCCAACTGCTCTTCCAATTGAGCTACCGTGCCGTCGGTCCGACCGCGCGAAATTCTTGGTCTCATTAATACGTCATTGCGTGACGTTAGCGCCATCTACCCGTCTGTTTATGCAACAGCGGGCCAAGTAGTTATTCTTTACAGAATAAATTCAACTTGGAAATGATAACGCTTCGCTACTCAATGGTTTTACATATTTTAACACTCACAGTGTCATATTTTATTCTTAAAAGATGAAATATGAAACCAAAAATTGCGCACGGGCGGGATTCGAACCAGCATCTTTCTGGCTATCCGGGCCAACTGCTCTTCCAATTGAGCTACCGTGCCGTCGGTCCGACCGCGCGAAATTCTTGGTCTCATTAATACGTCATTGCGTGACGTTAGCGCCATCTACCCGTCTGTTTCATATTTCATCTTTTAAGAATAAAATATGACACTGTGAGTGTTAAAATATTGTAAAACCATTGAATGATTACACTTTAAGCCATAAAAACGACATGATTGTGATTAAAAATATGTCATATTATATTTTTAAAATTTGGATTGTAGAACGTACATAACTAAAACTAGATATTTTAAAATCTTTATGTATTAAATTAATTAAGTATTCACTTCACAACAATTTTACTCAAGCTAATATAAGAGAGATACTCGTATAATCTTTATATGACCGAAAGACAACCAAGCAGAAGCGCCGTAAAATTAACGAAAGTAGTAAATTAACGGTTATTATTATAACCGAAACAGACAGAAAACGTTACGGTACGGTAATGGCTTGATAAGGATTCTCATAAAAACAATCTCTAGTGTTATTCCATCCCATATTATTATTTGGATTGCAAAGTGGAAAGGAAATGAGGATAGAATTAACAAGTTTAGGTGTAATTTTATTTTGTGAACACTGTTTAGTTTGACAGCTAGTGGTTTTTTAATGAAACTAGCGGTCCCAGCGAAATTCGTTTCGCCCCCAGCCCAAATGCAAAACCGTGGAAATCGGTTCTTGCGTTCTGGAGTTATAGCGTCAGGAAGGAAAACCCGACTTATTTTTATAAAGTAGAATGTATAAGTATTCATTACACATATCGAGTTTTTATTGATTTTAATATGTTCTCTGCTATTCGAGACGGAAACAAATCCAACAAATCAAAAACCATGGCAATCGGTCCAGCCGTTCTCGAGTTTTATGTGTTGTAACAAACACGACTTTCTTTTATATATATAATAGAATAGATGGAAAAATGTTTATTGCCTTTACAATGAGATAGGCACGTAATGATAACAGGTTATTTGTAATACGTAAATTTAAGGTATTCTTTTATTGACTTATATTTTGTCTTTATTATTGTGCAACCTATTTTCATTAAAAACTTAGTTTCACCTAATAGTTTGTTAATTTAATGATAACCTTAATAATATTCAATCCAATATGAATATTATAAAACACAAACAAAAGAATCAACTATAAATCGGTGAAATTATTCAAAATGTAACTTGTAACGTAGGTGTAAAACACGGCCAAAATATGGAATTTCTATGTTCGACAAATACAAAGGAATCGTATTACTTCGATCTTATCTTACTTGTAATAACATAGTAAGATTACGTAGAAACCTTAAACATTTAATGGATACAAAAGCTCCAGCCGAATTTATAGCTCTCAACAGTGTTTGCGAAGAATACCCGTCAATTGATAGTCAATAAAATTAATGACGGCAATCAGTGGTCTGTTACCTCAATCGAACGAGATAAATTAGATGCCACTCTGTGTAACGACGTCCTAAAGACACCACAGAATTTCCAAAGCTCTTTTTATTGTTTATTGGAGTCGTAACGCGAATGGTGCATTCAGCGTGGAAAATGTTTACTACTATTAAGTGCAGTAAAAACATCGCAGTTTTCAATTTTATCGATACTCGCTCGCTGCCCTTTGATTTAAAATTACAAGACTTTCCAATTTACCAAGATTAATCTTGAACATACTCAAAGCGCTTTTCACTGTTTTTATACGTTTTTGATGTTACTGATATGAGCTGCCACGTTTAATTAATTTGTTAAAAAATTACAAAGTAATAAAAAGACGAATAACACATTGTAGCTGAAACTTAAAGCAATCAAGTTTTTCTATATTTTTATTTTTTCTTATCCTCTGTTACATCACCAGATTTATGAATAGTTAAACGTTTGCAAGAAGTTTTACCCAGCAAACAACAGTTCACGCGAGTCTGAAAACCAATCCGCGTACGACATTGGTTTCAACTTTTCTGACCGCGTCGGTGGCTTCGGATGTTTCGGAGATTTTCCGCTCCGACGCAGTTGTTGACGTGAGGAAATTCGATTTTCCCACGCTACTGGATGTAACTCTATCTCTGTGGATGCACCGCAAATTAGATGCATTTTTCACCCACGGAAACAGACACTGATTCAATTAGAAATCCCACGCGTTCTTCTTTGGATAAAAATAGGTGAAATTCATTATTTTGCCAGCTACCTTTGATATTTAGCACTGCAACTTCACTTAAAAGCTTTGGATTTTTGAGTATTGATTTAAAGATTAAAAAATGTGGCGTAATATTTGGGAAATTACTTATGCAAACAAGTTTGAAGCTTTCTCTTGATTTTTATTTCTGCTAAGGTAAAATGATTGCTATGGGCGAATAAATAGATTTAGAAAAATAATTAAAGATGAGAGAGTTTGTATAAATAAAAGGCTATTCGTACACGAGTATTATGTCCAACGTGTAGTTAAACAAACAATATTTTACTCTCCAAGCGCAGGGTTTGAATACATGCAGTAGTTTTTGTAAAATATTACTGTAATGGACTCACTTTATTATTAAAATTCTTCACGTTTTCTTCGTTATTATCATATGAAAGGAAGAAATGAAAGTGCTCCGCTCCGAGAAAATATAAAGAATTAAAAATTAATAAGAACAGGTTTATGTAATGTGATTCAAATAGTTAATGTAAAAAATTACATACCAATTTACTTACATATCAATCACGTTTTCACAACGTTCAATACTAATATTATTATAACTTTACTAGCGGCCCCGGCAAACTTCGTTTTGCCCTCGGCGGCCCCGTCCTAAAGTCACTTCCAAAGGACACGGTCGACCCGCCATACATTGCTTGCCCCAAAAGTAAAAATCCATTCGTCACGACCAAAACTAATTTTATGGGTTCGTTTCTTCGCCTTTTAAAATAATATAAGCCGTAAATAGCGGGGTTTTCACATGAAACGAAATAAAATGTGAGGGGTCAATCTCTTGCACACTATTTAGAACAGGTCTTTCTAGATCATAGCGCCATCTGTGTCGAAAAACCGCCATCTAGGCCACCAAAACTAAAACATAGAAAACTGCCCCGCTAGGGTGCGTAACGCGTGAAAATTACGATGACGCAAACAATAGCCAACGAAAAGAAGTTCCTTGTCACAGTTTTTTTTTTCAAGTTTTAGGAAGAGGTTAGTAGATTTAAAGGTTAGTACCTATGGGAGGCAAACGTCATCTTCCTTCTGAAAATAGCGATTGCGAGCGCTTACTTATTTATCTAACTGCCAGTTCTATGACACAGTATGACACAATATGCCATTTCGTTAAGCGGTCGTCAGTTTGCTAATAAGTGCTCGAAACCGCTATTTTCTGCCAAACACAACAATTGTTGGGGACAGGAAATTGTATTCAATCGTTGTCCTATTTTTTTTGTAGATTTATATGCCGCTAGATAAAAGCAAAGTAAATTAACAATATTGTATTAAAAATTCAATATATTTTTTGAAAAATCAAGTCTCTTAATGCTTTTCTTTAATCAAACATAAAACGACTCTGGGGCACTATACGACCGTGTCCTTTAATAAGTAAGTTTTTTAAATGATCGAACCTGAGCTGGTTCCTAACAGCACACCAGGTTCGCCTCCTCCGTCCGATTTCCATGATCCAAATGTCTATCTCTAAAATATCTATTTAATATAGATGACCCGGTGAACTTCGTATCACTTTGTGTTGGGGCGGCCTAATAGTAGTTTAGTAATCTGGCAATACTGTCAGTGTCACTGTCACCTAACTTTTGAAGAAAAGATTGTTCAAATGTAAAAATAGAACTTATAGTGAACTAATAGTTTAACTCCTTAAAATGCATTGTCCCATTTGTAATAAGTGGATGGAACGGCAGAACAAAAATAATAACTGTCCAGCAGGCCTAGGATGCACGCCGTGATAAAAAATTATCGAGGCATTTTAGCGCGTTTGTTTGTCAAAAATCGACATACCCGCAGTTGCTAACATGGCTGCCATGAAAGTCATGTCGTACTGTCAAAATTCGAAATATGACAAAATTATCATTGAACCCTAACATGCCACACATATTTTTATCGAATTTTGACATTTCGCCGTGTAACATTATCGTCCACCATTAGCGACGACGACAAATAAAAAACAACATATTTAAAGCAAAAATAAAGGCAAAAATATATGACTGAGTCGTGCCATATTTTATCCTAAGCTCTCAAAAACACAATAAAGTGTAAAAATATTGAAGAGAAAGTCCCCGTGGAACATTTTTTATCCCTAACATTTTATTAATTTGAATTCATTATCTGTGGGCAATATTAGATATACTCTTACTAATAATAAAAACATAAATCCTCAAGGTGCTGTGGGCAATATCGAGTCAATCTGTCATTGTGTCAAGTTGATCATTTTGAGCCAAATCTGACATAAAATTGAGTGAATGGTTAGAAATTGACATATCTCGTTATCGTTGTGGATAAATTTGTCCAATGTGGTTAGCATGTTAGGGAATATGATAAAATAGCATAGATAGACTAATTTTGTCATGTCGATCGAAAGAAATAGTGTGTCATGCATGTTAGCCCTACTGGAGTCTTATTACAATGTTGGCAGTATTTGCAGAACGTATACCTGCCTGTCATTAATTTGGTAAGATTGGCACCCGTCAAACATGTCAAACAACGTCAAACATAACCCATTCATTATTTTTATATTTAAAAATTTAAATACATGATGTTATGAGCAAAGTTGATATTATGTTGTCGATTCAAAAGTCTTGTTTTAATGCGTTCTTCAATTCGAGTGGAACCGAGACTACAAATACCGTCAAATGTTTGACAGAAAGTAAGTGGTCAACTTTTATAAGGGAAAATGGAATTGTCGTTTTACTCTATCTTTCTCGCAATTTTTCCTTATTTGCTCACCGTTTAAACCTACCCTGGCCTACGACAAACATTTTAAAACCAAAATCAGCTCAATCGGCCCAGCCGTTCTGGAGTTTTAATCAGACTAACGAACATCAATTCATTTTTATTTATATAGATAGATATAGATTTCCAAAATCAAAGTTACCTCGTGTTTATCAAGCAACCTTCATCGATTTAAGATTGAACGGTTCGGCGAGATAGCGGCTGTTTTCCTATTCTGTTCACACAATGTAATAAAATAAAAGTGTGATTGACGGCGGACTAATATTTCGCTGCGGTGGCGATATTGCGAGATCGCCCGAGGGCCCGTAATTTTGCCACTCACTGTAATTCAGGCTACACTAGGCCGAAAGAAAACATTGTTGCCCAATTTCTTTCAGTATTTCATAAACTAGTTTCTTTACGCTTGGAGTATTTTTTTTTGTTTTGGTATCGACCAACAAAGTTAGTGAGTAATGAAAGAAAAATACATGAGAAGGTAATAAGTTATCTTTAACACTAGCGGTCGCCCGCGGCTCCGCCCGCGTGGATGTCGGTTACCGCTGCAAAAAGCCTACCCAGGAAAGACACGGTCAGCAAACAAATGATTCCCAGGTCAATTCACGGACACCGACACTAACTTCGACGAAGCAGTCACTATCCGCAGGCTGAACAGATTTTCTTTCTGTGGGTGTTAGTTGTTAAGTCCCGGAGTGCAACCCGTTGTTTTAGGATAGAAAACTTAAGCTATTATTGTAGAGCTTCTCTATACACAACATTTGACGTTACATTATTTTCTGGTAACAAAATATACTGATGCTCGGGAGCCCCGACCCCATGCGTAAAACATTCTTTTCGTAAATCAATTCCTACTAATTTGAATGTTTGGCCCAGGGATTTGTTTATCGTGAGTGCGAAAGAAATTTTTACTGAAAATCGTGCCGCGCGGGTACCTTACTCATAGATCTAAACTCCCCCTCCCACACGCTCAAAATTAAATATATCCTATATTACTCGTGGATAATGTTGCTTTCGAATGGTGAAAGAATTTTCAAAATCGGTCCAGTACTTTATGAGCCTATTCATTACAATCAAACAAACAAACAAACAAAGTTTTCCTCTTTACAATATTAGTGTAGATAGTGTAGATTGGTTGATTTTTTACACCTTGTGTCCGAAAAACCCTAATATCTTACGGAACCCTATTTTTGTTCAAAATTAAATATATCCTATATTACTCGTGGATAATGTAGCTTTCGAATGGTGAAAGAATTTTCAAAATCGGTCCAGTAGTTTATGAGCCTATTCATTACAATCAAACAAACAAACAAAGTTTTCCTCTTTATAATATTAGTGTAGACATATGCAAACCTTGCACCTATCAAAAAAAACTTCTTAGGTATATGTAGATAAGATACCATTCAACATATTACTACAAAAGTGTTATTAAGTTGAATTTACAATTTGCCAATGATAATCAAAGTCGAAGTCTCTCGCGCTTTACCATTTTGACACGAAACTCACTTGTACACACGACACAACAACGGGTGATACTTCAAACAAAAGAAGACGTGAGGTGCAAGCGATTTTGGCTCTTAAGGTGGATAGGATCGTGAGACCTCCTTGACCATACGTTTATTGCTAATCTTAACGGCATATTTACAAGTCTCAACATAAACCCTCCTACTGCTTCAGAACAATGAAACGCTAATGCTAAGATGCAGCGAAAGACTAAGTCACATTTCATAGTAGCTTTGAAAGAGGATCGTGTGCGCGCAAGCTTCCATACAAAAAGAGAAAACGTTTTCCATCCCTAAAACGTTGTCAGATTTTGAAATTTTTTTCACACGTTAGAGATATTTAAAAAAAACTATGCTCGTACGTTTTTATTTTTACTAAACATTGTATGTTTCAGATAATTTAAAAACCTAAACATTCACTTTTTTGACAAAAAAATCTCTTCGTAATTTCGTCCATTTTTAACTAATCAAACCTTTATACAAAAAACGAAGACGTACACGCGTAGTTCAGGATGTATGAAAACGAATGAGACCAAATTTGTCTCATTCTGTAAAGGTTTACGACGTTTTCCCCCGCAAGCATATTTCGACCGTTGGCGTTCGAAATGTAAACTCGCGCTACGCTACGCCTGCACACGATCTTCTTAAAGGTTTCAAGCATAAAGTTCTAAATATAAAATAATAAATGAATAAACTCACTTGCCGCGCACCAGTCTCCGCCAGGTCCACTTTATTTCCTACCACGACTATCGGTACAGCCGTGCTCTCTTTAGTCTCATGAATTTGATCCCTCAACGCTCTGACTTCTGCAAAACTGTCCGCATCAGTAATATCATACACCAATATGAATGCGTCTGCTGACTGCATTGACAACATCCTCATTGCAGGGAACTCGTACGCTCCTGATGTGTCTAAGATATCCAGGGTAAGTCTCACGCCGGAGACGTTGAAGTCTCCATGGTGCATCTCCTCGATGGTTCTTTTGTATTTTGGTGAGAAGGTAGTGTAGAGGAACTGTGAGATGAGCGAGGACTTGCCGACTTTGGCGGCGCCCATGACGACGATTTTGTGACGGACCGCGTTGTTGGTGAGGTTGCCGCTGCTTGATACCGTGTCTTCTGTTTTTTCAGTCCTGAAACAAAGTGATGGTTTTGTAAAAATCTGTTTTGTAAATGTAGGCGAATACAATTTTATGCAGCGCTACGACAGATATCGTAAAACATCACAAATGAAGTAAAAGTCATTTAGTTTTGCATAAAGCTCACACACATATACACATACATACATATTATACACATCCCGATTTATAACCTACCACTGCTTCGGAACAAATTGTGGGCTTTTTCTGAGAAGAAGCAGCGCAACAAACAGTAACATCCTATTTTCAAAAAGTTTACAATATTTGTGAGGATCAAAGCAAGGTGTAGCTGTAGGTCACAAGATATGATGTTTTCTTTAAGTACTTCGGACCTTCAGATCGATTCAAAACTTCAATTACCGAAGCAACCGCCTAAAAAAACATTTTGAAGGTTAGATTTTTGACTATAGCCATCGAACCCAGAATCTGTAGCCCTACGCATGAAAAAATTGTACACAGATCCCACTTCTGACTGTTGTCGCTGGTCAACATAGCTCTCAATAAAAATCCTTTGTTCTTGAATAGTTTTTATATTTTCCATGATTTTAAATACAGTCCTTGGTAATCACTCAACTTTTACTACTAATCAACAGGCTTACATCACATAATCATTATATGCCACACGAACGGGAAAAGTCATCGTAACTCTTTTATTCAACAGCTGTGAGTGTGGAAGCTTTGCCACGATAACGTGTTGAATGCTATTCATTCACAATGAACAGGCATTGCTAGTGGTGTTACCTTAGGACCTTCATTAGGATACTAGTCTCTAACTACATGTTGACAAAAAAGTTGATTAAACTGACTTCATTAAGACTATTGATGAACCAAAACGTAGTAGATGAAATGAGAATGAAAAAATATGTTTGCTAAGTCTAAGCTGGTGTAATGTTAAGTGAAATAATTAAGTAAAAATAAAAAAATAAAAAATAAAATATTTTGGTGCTGAATAAACGTTTTTTCTTTCTTTCTTTCTTTCTAAGTATTTATTTACTTTTAGCATTACATGAAAACTCTCCCTTTCTATTAATTATTTATTTCCTTTCCCGAAGGTTGTTTCAAAGAGATTGGTTTTAGCGATAAGACCGCCTAAATTGTACATTTTCAGCAAACACGTTTGTAACTTGCTTTAATGTAAATATATGGAATTATATATAATATATATGGAATTTATTCAAAAGCTTCATATGCAAGCTTCATAATTTTTATAGATTGCTTACCTTATAGTAATAAACAGGTGCATCGTGTAATTTACTCAAATTAAATTCATTCGGATTAATACTCGTATATTTAAATTAAAATATTGTGTACCATACAAACCATATGAATATGGCACTACGCAGTTCATTAAATTAACATAATAATTTAGCACATTATTCGTCGGACAGTGGCAAAATACGTTACAGAGAGAACGAGTTTTAGAGCTAATGCATCACATTTGGCTGAAACCCATTAATAAACGTTATTTCCTAACTCATTTAGTGAATGATAATGATGCTTGTATTAGTTAGATTGACTACAATTATTAATTATCTCGCATTGTGTCGTTTGTTTTGTAGATCTATGCCCAACGTACTGCGTAGGTAGAATATTTGACAAGGCGTTTGGTGTATTGGTTAGCGCTCCTGACTATTACGCCGGCCGGCGCGGGTTTGAATCCCTCAAGGGGCAATGAGCACGAGCATTTGCATAGCAGTCAGTTAACCACTGCACCAAACGAGTCATGAAGGCAGTAAAGTAATTAAGATATTTCATCTTTTACAAGTACCTATTAAGTAATAATAAAAGCAAGAACGTATGACTAAGCGTATTTCTCAAGGGGTTTGATAAATATGCAAATCGAATAACTTTACTCGAAGCATACAATTCAGCAAAGTGAGTGGATTTCATATTTAAATTAGACGAGCGAGCTAGTTTTGAAGCTCTTACGATGAAATGAAGAAATTCCCTACATTTTAAAAGTTGCCAACGTATTCTGCCTCATTTCCTCTATCATGTCGTTATAATGTGATACGTACAGGAACGGAAAAATAAAGATAAAATTGTATTTGCTTGACAGTTATCGATATTGGGTGATCGATCGGGTAATATATCTAGGCTCTAGACATGTAATTATTACGATATGTCCGGAGTACAAACGAGTAAATAAGCATGGATTTTTTTGCCTCTTAATTCTAATAATAACTTGTCCTTTTGATTCTAAACTATCATAAATCTCAATTCATTTTACTCTATCATTCAACACTCAATGGCATTAAATTCTATGAGGTGATTTGATATTGGTCGATTATTATCATCATTACTGTTTTAAAAATCTGAGATCCACAGATCCAGACACATCAATGTAAAATAAACACAGAGAAATAATGACGAGGATGTATTTCGTCATGATAATTATGCTAATCAGCTGCTCGCATGGAATATTTCAGGGGCCTTGTAAAAATAGGCGATGCTTCTAATTTATTCGCAATGATAAACACAAGGGCGCTGCTATCGGAGGAACAGGGCCGCATATTAGCTAATTGCCAAACAGAATCGTCAACAAACATAGATCGTGTTGCTTTGAAATTTCGATCACTTTGCCATGTATAAATAGAATTGTTTACCTTGTTAGCAGCGCTGTTATTGTCAGAAAATAATGTAGCCGTTTTAGAGCAAATAGAAATAATGTTTAGAAAGTTATTTCGTAGCCGTGAAACGAAAATGTGTATTTGACGTGCATGCACCACTGAGCTAGCAACTGGTCCCCTTTTTGCTAACGTTATCTAATGATATTTTTTGATAAAGCTTTAACTAGCGATTTCCTAGCGACCTCCTTCTTGCAGATCAATAAAAGATTTTAAAAATTAAGTTCTTTAAGTATTTAAAAGGAGTAACGAGTCGTTAGTAGATCACATAAATACCTATCACAGAAAATGTGTAAGGTACGTAACAAGTAGTGAAATTACACTGAATTAGGTTTTTCTGTATACAATTTCGTAGACGATGACAACATTCCCGCTGCTCACCTAATATAAGATTCTCTATACAGACAGGTGATGACTCACAAAATATAGCACGTCCAATGCTACGTGAGATATTTCAGTTGTATATTTTGTTTACCTAGTCTTGGCCTTTTTGCATCACGTATTTCGGATCACATATTTCCTCTCCTATATATTAGCTCTCCTATCATAAATATTGATCCTTATAGCACATATCTGTTTCGCAAGCTATATACATATACCCTGGTAAGTTCCTAGCAGACTCACGTAAACAAACGGCTGATAAGCCTTGCTATCGACGGCTATCGTGTCCGCTGTGTCACCGCGGCGTTATCTGTTGGCAAATAAACTCAGATCGATAGAGCCTCCGATGCACCACTAAATACCTAGACCTACTTCATACAGATCAGAGTAATTTTAATTCTTGGGTGGTAGTTATTGAAACAGTGTGTACACCTAAAACAATAATATACCTTACATCATATCAAGACAAACACTGTTTACCTACTATCAATGAATTATACATTTTAAACTTTATCTATAAAATGAGATGACATCTAAAACGGATTTGATACCGCAATAGTTATCGACCGATAACGTCTGTGGTTGTAATGAAATGTGGTAACCTAAATCCCCATTTCAATTGATTGAAAATGAACAAAATTTATTAAACCGAGTTAAAAATCCACTTCGAAACATTTTAGCGTAGAGCACAACACTCGTCCCTGTGTTCACAGCATCAATGCGCTACTTCATGCATACAATTTTAAACCCAGTTAGACATCAACTTTTGGCGAATAGCACAACAATTTCCTATCCTACTACTATATTTGTAAGTATCAGCTATCTAAATGCTACCTAGTCAGGTACCAAAATAACTGTAAATATCGTAGAGCAGTGAATTTGGTACAATATATTGTTTTAAACTGTATGTCTGCCAATAACAACCTACTCGCAAGTTCTCTTCAGTTACTCCGAGATCATGGCGCTTGCAACGGTGCCGAAATAACGGAAGCTCATAAATAATAAGGTACATGGTAGCAATCCCGTATCTAACTATTCTAATATTGGTACAATAAATAAAAAAAACTAAAAAGTTTCATTACATTACTTACCGCAACTCAACGACTTCGAGCGTTAAGACCACATTGACCAAATAAGAAAAAAACAGCTCCAAAAACGTTCACAAGTAAAAGAACCAGCTCCAAAACTAATGTAAGAAAGCCCTCCCATTCAGCGGTCCGTAACATTACTAGATATAGCACTTGTATAATGTAGGGAAGCAACAGGCCGATCTCTCGGAGGCCCGTCCGCGGAACTATCTGACGTTGATTGCTCTTTGTTCGCGAGTGGTGCTGAAGTGTGTTTCTGTTTGAGACTGATGTGATGCTTTCAGTGAGTTAGGGAATGAAAGCTGTTTTTGTGATAGACGTCGAGGAGAGAAAGACTTCACGATTTCTACCTTATATATAAATTTTCAAATGCTGATGATGATTATGAGGCTCCAAAGTAGGCACTGTTAGAAAAATCTGTGAAACAACTGTTCGTTAAGTTGTTATTACAACTCACGAAAAAACAAATAATTTGTGAATGTTTTTTAGCTCTTCTTACTTCATCGAATTTCCTACAATTACTAGCATTTTTTTTTGCGGTTTTGCAGAGTTGATAAAAGATTAAAAAACACGGTTTTCTTTTTTGCTTTGAATCCTCTTAAGTAGCGACTAAACAAATTCCATGTTCGTAATTTTCTTGAAAGCGCATTAGAAACAATACAAAAGTTAGATTGCAAATCTCCAAATAGCCTCATCTAAAATCTCCCTGACTCATCCATTAATTTGGAAAGATAAAGACGGATAAAACAAAAGAAAGAAGGAAAAGTTACTTTCATTATTAATTTTGTGAAATATGTCAACGGAAAGTTTCAGGATAATTTCCCGCAGGCGTGCGTATAGTTACTGTGAAGAAGACATAATAGGACTTAACATCACAAGTTTTCATCAGTTTTTTACGATAGGTACCAATGTTATGAAAATTTTGTCATATGTATTATTTTATTATATTACACGCCTAAATATCAAAGTTCCACCCAAAGATTACAGGAAATTACACGGAAATTAACGGTTTATACGAAAGTTTGGTATACGAATGTTTCGCTAACATAAAAGTCTCGAAAAATAAGCCTTGGGTCACGCAAGAGTCAAAATTCTGATCAAATGATAAGTAGATAGGAGTGAGTATAGGCTAAATTGTAAACAAACTTTGTATACAAATGTCAAATTATTTTACAAAAACGTATACATCAATGCAATACGTAGACAATTAACAGCGTATAAGATTTTAAACTTTCACTTTAAAACGCGTTGCATTACAATGAGAATTAGACATGACGGGTCTGAACACGAAATACTAATATAAGTAAACGCTATTCACAGCTCAGGCTGCAGGCGATGCCGTGATCGTGACCAAGGCTGTTGCAACACAGCCGAAACGTCTAGCAGTAAGTAGCATTTACTCATATTAGTATTTCGTATTTTGACCCGTCATGTCTAATTCTAATTAACCCAGATAAACCTGAAACTATTTTTACCGTAGAAAGTTACGATTTTTTGATATGTGCTTAAATTCAGTCCAAATATGTCGGGAAAAATTATGAAAAAAAAATGTAACCCCTGGAAAAGCTGGAAAATTATATCCCATACATGGGTCGGTCGGCACGAATAATGCTTTTTACTCACATGCTTTAAGTTACTGTAAGAAAATAAATACAACACTTTTTAATTCACAAAGTATTATTTTAAATATTTTATAGTAAATCTTAGAAAAAGTGAATTGTTTTTGCAGTGTTCTACTTCAACAAACACTTTTAGGCATAAATGTATGTTACACTAGCGGTGCCCCGGACTTTGTTCTCCCGTTTTGATTTTATTCTGTTCCTATAATTGAGTCGTAGTATAATGTTTTCTAGTCTATAGCCTTCCCCAATAAATCAGTTATCTAACACAAAGTATATTTTCAAAAAAGTATTCTATTAATATAATGCAATAATATA
Source organism: Pyrausta aurata (assembly GCA_963584085.1). Taxonomy (NCBI): domain Eukaryota; kingdom Metazoa; phylum Arthropoda; class Insecta; order Lepidoptera; family Crambidae; genus Pyrausta; species Pyrausta aurata. The sequence goes on along the minus strand of OY757257.1, from coordinate 9,597,760 downwards.
TATAGCAAAAGCTTTACTTTATTAGCATAAAGTTCACGCAAACATCATTGCATTGTAGTATCTTTCCATTATGGTGCACTAGGTAACCCAGTTGATCGTATCTTGAATCTTTACCAAAGCTTTTACTAGCAGGACCAAGTTCACGTATTTTACACCCTTCATTTCCTAATAGGGCTCTAATATAACAGGCCTACGAGAACCAAGGTGATCCAGTTTTCGACTACCCAGCTAATCATATTGACCCTAACTTATGCAGTGCCATATCGATATTATGATAAAATACTAGAAAGATTATTTTTTTGCCTCTGATGCAGGATCTCTAAAGACTAATATTTTGATCAAAACCATCACTTGGCGACCATAGGATGCATTTGAGTGAAGATAGGTATCTTCCGTTTGTAGCGACTGAAGTGGTCTTGACTCTTGAATCGGATGTACTGTATAAGATCTTGTAAAACTGGCAAAAAGAGTCTTCATCTGCACTTTCTGCCGAGTGAAAGAACAAGTCGTATTTTCGAAATTTACTTCAGCAGGTAGAACGACTGTATCAGATAGAATAGTATGGAAAATTGTATATCTTTTACTCCGTTATCTTCATTAGACACATCAGTATTGTATTATCTGGTGGTTCAAATGTTATATACATTCTGAGACCGGTTCATTGCTATTATCTACTCATACAATATTTTATGTAACGATAATGGTTTTTATTACAAACATCCAAAATAAATGTGTTTTCTCAAAAATCCAATACATCATGGTTGTGCCGACCGGACCATATATGGGTTTATGGAATTGGTGGAAAGAATAAAGTGTCAAAATATGAAATTGATTGTATTTAGTTTTCATTATGAATACTATAGTACTCTTATGTTTCTATTTTCAGTTGGTTATTTTCAAAATATAAACAAGAACATTTTTTAAACTTACCTTTTCGAGGACATGTAAAACTTTTTTTGAATTTAAGTTTTTTGATCTCAAAAATCTACTTAAAATAAACAAATTACCTTCGATACTTATCTCTAGAGTTATCACCTAATAACTGACGTTTTTAAATATAATCATCATTTTCCTAAAATAATTCTTATTATGGAGGTAGATTTTATTATTTCTCGAAACCCATGTATGGGTCGGTAGGTTTATCTGGGTTAACAGCGTAGTCATAAGCGAAACCAAAAGCCTTGCCGATTAATATTAATTTCCATAACCGCATACAAATAAGCACATCAAAGTGACGGCTGTACGTGTCATCGTTGCCCACCCTAGTGATGTCAGCTGACACGGTCACCTACAAAGCTGAACAAAAGAACAACACAAAGGAGTACCGCTGACGTCCACTTGGCCGCTACAATGGCCCAATAAAATTAATACGACACCACCCGCTGGTAGATAAAGCGTTTCTCTCGTAAACTGCCGATGACTAGGTCTACAGTTCTGACGGCCAGAACAGCTATCCAATGTCTTTAGGTTTCACTTTTTGCAAAGAAACTCGCTTTGCCTTTCTTCATCATCACCATAGTCTTTAGAGAGATTTGGATTGTAGGCCTTCATTAATTTACATAAAGTTGCAATCTGCCCGCATCTATTGGGATCAACAACTCACCTTACATGGTCAATCGTCTGTCATGTTGTTAGTAAACAGAACACAAGTTTTTATCTGAACAAATAAACTAACGTGCCCTGGCTAAAAAGTCATCTTCATAACATTTTATACGACCCAACGCAATTCCCCCATTATATCTTTGTTATGTGTAAAATTGATTCGAATTAGGTATTGCTTTTGTGCATTTGAGAACAGAATTCGTTCACCGATATCGTTTAAAAACCACTTACTCATTTACTATGCTCTTCGAGGTAACAGTTCCATTTTATCTGTCAGTTGCAAATGTTTTAAATCGTGTTGATAATTTATTTTAGCGCAACTGTAACAAACACGGGTTTTAATATTTGTTTTCAAAATTAATTTGCCTCCATTTTATTATTAAATACCTATATATACGTTTAAATTCAGATAAATAAACAGTTTTGTATCCTAAAATATTATGGGGTTCCGACTGATAAGGAATTTCAGGAGTCTTTGATGTCCCTTTAATGAACTGCTAGCAAGATAATACGAATATTTTGTTAGAAATGTTTGTTATATAGCCTATTCCTTTTGATATCCCATAAATCTAAAGTTCGTCGAAACATAATATAAGGAAACGACAGTTAAGGGCATAAAATCGGAGATAATTGATTTGAATTTCTGTTGTACAGTTTATTCTAGCAAATGAAAGCATTGATGTTCCTTAATCTGAAACCAATCAGTCAGCAGACGATAAAAAGCTTACATTTCAGCAACTTTTCTCGCAAGGAGTATGACGTTCGAAAGATTAAAGATGGGTACAATTCGTATAATCCCCTCGAGATCGTGGATCCGAGTGCGCAGTGCGGATTCTCACGTCGCTCCATAAATGTGAGATTATCGGCAACTTCAGCTGAACTGGAAGTCGTCAGCATATTTTAAACCTGCGATTCTGAAAAATTATGTTATTTTTGCCGCAATGAGAAATTGTGTTTTCATAAAGAGTTTTCAATTCTGTTTCAAGATCAAATCCTATTGTTCAATCATACACACTGTTTTCAACTTTCATTAATTAAAATACGTGAGAATAAAGTCGTGCCTCCAAATAGATGAATTCAAAACAAATCTGGAAATCCTGGATTTAGGTTTTACTTTAAAATAAATACGAGTATTCAAGCAAAACACGAAAATTCAGGTTATACGAAATTTCAGGCTATGTTTAAATTAAGTTTTTTTAAATGTAGGTTTAGAAACTAACAAACATTAGTAAGTTAAAATAAATGTGCCACTAGAAAATAAAGCTAAATCAGTGGAAACATTATAAAACTTTTTAATGAAATACCGAAATTCAATTTAGTACAAATTCCGTAAACGAATTGAAAATACGAGCGCATGGAATCCGTCAAACATTTTTTTGTTGTTATATGCGGCGTTATATTTTATTTTACAAGCTACATACCTTTTTAGGGTTCCGTAAAAAAAACGGAACCCTTATAGTTTCGTCATGTCTGTCTGTCTGTCCGTCCGTATGTCACAGCCACTTTATTCTAAAACTATTAGCATTACACAGTTGAAACTTGGTAGGTAGATGTATTCTGTTAACCGCTTTTCGATTTTCATAGAAAAAAATAAAAATAATAATATTTAGGGGGGTTTAAATACATGAAAGTTTAACGTTTGAGATATAGACGCATCCAAAGTGGTAAAATGGGCGTCCCCCCCCCCCCCCCTATCTAACTTTTGAACTAAGGAAGTGAAAATTTTGAAAAAAATATATGATGTAGTTCTCAACAAAAACTTTCAACGAAAATTAGTTTGAGCGAAATTGAACTAGTAGTATTTGAGATATAGCATATTTTTATCAACCGCAAATATAACTTTGTCTTTAATACAAACACTATGAAAATCAAAGTTAACAAAATATTGTGGTATTTTAGCTAAGTGGAAGTAAAAATCCCTAATTCAGTTAAAGTTGGCACGGAACCCTCAGTGCGTGAGTCCGACTCGCACTTGGCCGGTTTTTTAACTAATGACTTCCAAAATATAAGAAGGTACTCGTGCTAAAATCAGAGCAAATAATGAACGTGAATTCTCTGGTAGTCTCATCCACCATATTTTTTTATTGTGACGCCGAAATTAGTAATGGAAAAGTTGATCGCCTTTGAAATTTTATGTGGCAAGGTTCATGGTAATACCTTTTGACCTTTGCAAATCAGAGTGACGGCAAAAGTGAGAAGTGGATTACGCTTATTGTAGCTCTGGCAATAAAAGTTAAGGGCCGTATTTACTTAGGAGGCAGTTAAGGCAGGCCGGTTAAGTGCTGCGCGTCTTGGAAATTCTTAAGATTTTTGCCCCCATAACTATTTATTGTATCTCATCAAGGTAACGAAGTAAATTGACCAGCCATAGATAGTGAGTAAGCTAAAATATTTTAGATGTTCTATAAGTAAAACTGTAGCACTGAAAAATTATAAATGAGCTACGAGTCTTTTATCTTGTGTGAACATTATCCTCATAACTTCTCGTAAAAGATTTTTCTGAAAGCCTTTGCTTCAATTTTTTATGGAGGTCAATTGCAGCAGGATTGAAACAAAGCAGTGCAGCATTAAAACAAACCTAATCAAAATAAATAAGATTTCAAACTTGCACAATTTCAAGCAGAATCAAACAGTTTCAAAAATCAGCGTAGCAGGAACAACTGACATAAAATATTTGCTCACAACTACGGAACAAACCGTACGCTCTTGAACAAGTGCCAGTGTTCAGTAAGTAATCCTTTAAATTTTTATTGGGTCAGCGACCCTTGGCAATATCGAACGCACACCGATGCCAAATCCGGATGCAGTTTCGGATATTACAATGCGATGCAGCTTTCCACATTCCACGTTGTGCCATTTGGCTTAGAAATATTTTCACAAGTAAACAATTTATATACAAAAATTCTAGTACTATCAACTCTACTAAAAAATAATTTGTTACTCTTTTAGGAGGCTTCAACGCGATTCAGGCCAAAAAGCGTGTTTTTCAAGCTTGACAATAACTCTGCAAAATCAAATCCTACAAAAAATCTAATTACCAATAATTGTAGGAAATTCTTATTAGTAAGGATTTGTTAAAAAACATTTACAAATAATTTGAATTTACGTGAATTACAACAACTGGACAAACAGCTGTTTTTTAGATCCCTCTTACAGTGCATTCTTTGAAGCCTCGATTAAAACCACGTTCTTGTTTTACAAACAATTGAATTTAAATGATTAAACGTGTCCTAAACTAAGGATTTGTTAAAAAACAAATTAAAATTTTTAATCATAATGGAAGATATGAGTCATTTACCAAAAAAATCAACAATTTAAGTTTATTTTTTTTTTTATTACAAATGCTTTTAAAGAAAAATAAACATATATCGTATATAATATATAGGTATCTTTTCCGTCACAAATCTCAAGAAAAAAACAGCTAATATACTGTTTTTTCATTCATATTATATCAATTCAAAACTTTACTATAGCTCGGAAAACGTCGGATTTTGTAGGTTTGTATGGAAAATTGAAGCAGCACGTATATGCCATTAATTAGTTCAAACTGTGCGCGATTTCAGTGTCGGAACTTTTCACACTTGTCTACCATGTCATAAACATTGCCTGTAGTAAAGTAATCGATATAGGTAAATCCTTTATCAGCTGAATATTTTTTTTAAATAATCAGCAATGTTATTCATCATCAAAAAGAACTAGGCTCTTGTTGGTAGTGTTTTTTCTACAAAAACTCCAAATTATGGGAGATAGTGTGGTGGTTTCCCTCTTCCTTTCTACACCGCAGTTTAAGAACCGAGGGTAGTAGGGAGTGTACTAAATAGGAAGCCTTCTATCCATTAAAAGCTACAATATTCAGTGTCAATCCTGTGCTATGGCGAGTAAACGCCGCCATAAAAAAAGCGCGTTTCGCTGGTGTTGGTAGGTTGCAAGGCTGAAGATATAGTTTATCATGAAAGCAATGTTATCTACACGAGGTTGACCTTTTTCATCGAATATAGGTTTACCATGCTAATTTCCTTTCCTTCCCAAATGGGTCCAAAAATGTACTTAACATATTTCGGACGTCCCACAGTTATTCACTCGGAAAACGAAATAGTTTTTAGAAAGGTTCGCATTCTAAAAGCCTTTTAGCGACGAACTCTCGCGAAAAGAGGTTGAAAGGCTGATTTGAAAAGCGATAAATCTATTTCAGTGAACTATGAAACATTTAAAAATTCAAAAAGCTTTTACGCACCAATCACCAGTAGGTATACCTGAGTACGACGGTAATTCTATGGCCGTGAACGGGTAGAAGTAATTAATTTCAGATTATTTACTTCTGGGTAGAAGAATTCACAGAATGTGAGCATTCTGATGATGAGATAATGAGATTGCTGTGAATACAATAAATAATACAATGAATAATTCAATCCTCATTTCCTCACTACTTAGGTGATGGGTTCCGCGATCGAAACTATCTTATACCTATCCGACGCCCATCTTGGTCGAATCCCAAAAATTTGGTTTGGCCATTTTAGCTTAAACATTCCCTACACCATTATAATACATACAGGGTGACTTTGAAAATATTGGCAATATTTTAAACTAAGAACTTATTCATGATTCAAAGTCCCTTCCACATAGATATTAAAATGAAAATCAATTGATTTGATCGAACCGAGAAAAATCATAAAGTTTCACTCCGATTTTCGGGTTTTTTTTTAAACTTTAATATTATTCGTCAATTTTAGAAAATATTGAACGAATTTATTAGTTTAATTTGAGGCAATATTCAATTCTTTTAAGTGTTTAATATGGATTTAATAGTTAATGATAGTTAATAACCATTGATTTTCATTTTAGTATGTGGAAGGGGCTATGAATCATGAGTAGTTTCTTAGTTTAAAATATTGCCAATGATTTCAAAGTTACCCTGTATAAATATGGATTAAATGACCACACTGCATTCTTTAGTGAAACGTTAAAAATTCCAAACTGTCTGACATGCAAGCCATTCAGCCGTCAACGATCCGAAAGTTATCCACCGCTACCATTAATTTAATTAGTGAGCAGCAATTCCATTAGAACTAATGGTTTATCTCTAACAAGTTCTACGTGTGAAATATACATTTACTGTCTAATGTTTCTGCACTTTACCAGCCTTACTGCATTGCGTCTTAGGGGTTTAATACTGAGAGTCCCTAAACTAACAGAAACACTGATAACTGTCACTTTAGATAGTGTTGTGCTAATGCACTTTTAAGGATAAACCAACGCATAATGACGAGACAATATATATAAGCTAAAAAATGTATATTAAGGCTCGGTTGCGTAATCGATAGTTAACTCAAATAATGGTAAATATCGTACCCACGGTTGAATATTTACGATTGTGCGTGTTAAAAATACCTGAACCAATGAATGACCAAATGACCAAAATAGCCATACTGACATTTGGTGAAGGATTTCTTTTTATTACCGTAAATAATTAACCGCTGGTAACGACATTTAGCCATTAGTTAATCATCGAATACGCAATCGGGCCTTTTTACTGTCATGTATTCATGTTATCTTGTTAACCTCTACTTTGTCAAAAAATCTTTTAACAAAAAGCATGGCATAAATAAAATAATATGAGTCTTTTACTAAGTTTAACCGACAATCAAACCAAAAGGTTTTACAAGCGCAATCTAGAGATTTTTTGCATTAAAATAGAAAAGCTCTTACTTTTAGTGCTCTACGATTTTATTGACCGCAGTGCCCTCTGCACAACTACATCTATCCAATAACATAAATCTTATACTTGTGAAGAAATGATGCGATTCAAATTTGAAAGAAGTTTGAAACAGTTGGTCTTAATTATTATATTAAAACTAACTTCATATCAGTATATGAAATTGCCGAAAACAAATTCTTGCTTAGGTTTTTAGGTTTTTAAGAGCTTTATTCTCATGAGACATATTCTCATGATTCTTAAGCAATGAAAACTTGTGTGGATAACCGAAACATGTACCTCCTCACTTTAACTTATTAGATTTGATTTTTCAATGGCCAGATAAAACTTATTAGTCTGATAAATTTTATAGCGACAGAATTAAAAAAATAAAGTTACGTATGATTGCTGACAATTGGGTGAAATTTCAAATTAGCCATATTGTATTTGTTCGACGAATATTTTATTATCTGACTTTAGAAAAATCATCCCTTAATTATTTTTTTTGGAATTGTATTGCGTATGGGAGTGTACTGTTTCATTTCAGAATATAAGGAAGTCCGACCTAATATTTGCTATTATATTCCATTACATTTTGTTTTATTTAGCTCTTTCCTGTGAATACGCCCTAAGCCTCTTACAGAAATTGTTCCGAGTGTCTTTTCATTTGCGGAGTAATTCCGTTACGCTTAGAGAATTGTAAATAAGAAATGAGGAATTTAACGCAACACACACCCCGCTCTTTAATTATTAACCTACACGGCTTGTATAAATTATACGACACCTGTTTCAGACAAATACCTACCTAACTATTAAGAGCGTAGGTTTATTATTGTTTAATATCATGAGTAAAAATCTACCTAGTGACGTAAGTGAAGGTTAAATTAAATGTAAGAAAAGTTCTATCTGACATTTATTTATAAATAAATAGGAAGTTACTCGATTTATATCAAAATTATGTATAAAATGAGATGAATAATAGTCTAGACGATTTTCACTACGGGGTGGCTACTCACACACAACGACTAACTGACTGTGCGGGACATATTATAGAGCACAAGTGTGTGCGCAAACACAGGTGTACTCTCTATTCCTTTCACTCTCATAGTCCGACGGGATAGCAATCTGACACGACCGGAGAGATTTTAGGCGCAGGACCAACGTGTTACGTGCTTCTGAGGGACGGAGGTGAAACACCGCCAACTTCTAAGCTCCGGGCAACCGTAAAAAATCCTGAACAGAAAACCCAGTTTTTCGCGTGACTCGGAGATCGAACCCGGGACCTCTGGTTCAGCCGTCGCTTTATAATGCGATTTTCTAACCACTGCGCCACCGAGGCAGTTAGATGAATATTAGTTAGATGTTAGAAGATAAATGCTAGGAAAGTATGTAGGTATCTATATCTTTCATTCGATTACAGTCCTCAAAAGATTATGATTAATTCAATAAGATCGTCTTCAGTACTCTCTAGGATTGTTAAATCACACAAATTTGTAGCTACTCGTTATTTTTGAGCTGATTTATAATATACATACTACTAACAGGAGTATATTATTGCAATCTTGCTTTAGTCCGTTCAAGTTTCTGGCAATTCAATTCCCACTCAACTAGTCGAGTCACCAAATTGGCATTGCGATGCAACTTAAGAAAAATTTAAAGTATTTCTATTTCACTTACTCGTGTATATACTACGCTAATCTGCTAAGTGGATTTTACGAAAACGCAATACAATTTTACTAGTCCGTTTAAAAGCAGTGCTGCTTAACTTTTAAAGCAAAAGCGCAATACGAACCCAGTTATCTTTTTTACAATCAATCATTTACGCTTTCATGACCCACCGAATGCAGAATTATTTTATAATAATAAAAACGAATACCACGTTTTCATTACAAAACATGTAATAGTAGGTAATATAGATTCCTTTTCAGATCACGTAAAGAAAAACGTTCCGATATTCACCTTTGTAATAAAATACCTACGCCCAGACATTACCAATGTGTACCGTATTTTTATATCAATGTTGTACGTATTTCTTGCAAAAATATTACGTGAACGAGTTGTTTTCACGGTAAATAATGTGAACAACTCAAACGATGAACGGTTATATGGTGCATACGGTCTCAAATTTGCCTCGCATCGAAGTTAAAAGGGAAATAAAATGTGGGTATAACTTTAAATAAATAATGTTTCATATTATATTCCACGAATGGTGATTGGATAGTAAAATGTACTTTTCAAACAAAAATAGGAAACGTTCAATTAACAACTTCATCCTCTATTTCGCCGTTAACTAACATAAAAGTTCACAAAAACCTATTAAGGTATCGTATTTGCTTTAGCTGTATTCATTTTGCATTTTGCTAACTTAGATTTTGATTTATGGTTTCACTACACGCTACACAGGTGCTGAAAACAATAAAAGAACATTTAGGAAGTGTCTAAGTTTCTTTATGTAGAGTTGCTACGCATGTGTTTATCAACATTCTTTTATCATTCTTTTGATTACATAACCACTGGTGGCCTATTCGATCCGTGAACGTTTAAAATGAATAAATAACTGAGTACTAATGCCAGCGTCCCAGACGTTCATTCTTTATTTTATTTACTGAAAGTAGAACTTTTTTTTTAATCTTTTACGTATTTTATTTTTTATTGGGTCGATGCCCCTTTCAAAATTTGTAGTGATCAGAAAAGCGTACACAAATATAACAATGGTAATATTTACGGATCGTTGTTACAGTCAATAGAAAGAGTAGAGTTGATTGATGGTGCCCTGCTACAGTACGATGGCAACAAAGCGGATTCCACTGCACAGTTTTCTAGCCAGTCATGACTGAAAACGGTACCCATAACCGAGGAATATTACGCATTGAAATTGTTAGCGACGTCATGTTAATATATTAAATGAATGCTAAAAGTAAGTAAGGCCTTACTAAGCATAAGCAGTTAATTATGTACACTGGTATTAGTTTTTTTTCTGACAATAATTACCTAGTAGTGTAGTGCCTTTTACTATTAATTAATATTATGTATTTTCATTAAAAAAGATATCGTTTGTGTCTATATTTTTTTTATAACTACCGCGCGGGTGTTAATTAACATTGCATCCAAAACTCGCACATCAAGCGGAATGCAGAACTTATTTTGCTTTCCAATAATACACTATTCTTACATCTTCACAACTTAAAAAACGAAACAAACAAAAATTCGTGTCCAATATTATCTCCAAGTGGTAAAAGGTCAAATCATTTGAATTATGAAGATTTGGATACATTTGACTCAAATGTATCCAAATCTTCATTGGCTTACTGATCAATAGATAGGGATTTATACAACCCTTTGGTACATAAATGAATAAAACATTTTCGTACACACGTTTGAACTGTATACATACAATGATTTGCCAATCCATCCCAGACTTTGAATAGAAATGCTTGAATTATTATTCTTTTGTATCTCAGAACACCGCTGTTGCATACAATTTTGACTTTTCTAACAACATAAAACGGGGTGTTTAATAATGTTCCCTTTAGCGTTTTAAGTCCATTATACGAAATGACGTCCCACATTCAAATTATTAGTTGAATAGTTACTTATTTGTCGAGCAGGCCCTTATACCTAATAACAATTGTAGTCTAAGAATAAACGCGAAGATCTAACTATAGGATTTATGAGATCTAAATGTTGCATAGTAGGACAAGAAAGCAAATCATAAATACAGGGTGTTGTTTTGGTCAGCGACGAACGACTCAGGGGTGGTTATACAAACGATACTGATGCCAGAAAAAATGTTTCATTAAATTGAAAAAAAAAAACACAAAATAAATTTTTCATTACGATATAGCGGGCGAGTCAAAACTATCAACACTATGCAGGTCGCCTACTCGTAGCTTACTAGCTACGGCATAGTATTTTGTAGACACGCGCGAGCTAAGCGCGAGGGTGCGAGTTTCCCCATTATTTTGATTTTTTTAGAAGGTTGTGAAGAGGTTTTCTCTTATAAAACTTGCATTAATTTAAAAATATTTTTTTGAGAATGATCATAACTTATCGTCGCTCGTCGCTGACTAAAATAACACTCCGTAAATCAGAATCACAAGTTTTTTATTAATAAACCCCAATTGATGAAATGAAAATGTGTATCGAATGTTTGTATGGGACAAGGTGACAAGGCACAGCTAGCTTTATTATACCTACTTATTTTAGTGCAATGCATACAAAGTTCGTGAGGCTGAATTTATCATCGTTATCATTTAGCTGATAATAATGGGTCAATTTCAACAAAGTCGATTTTTTTATCACTTCGGTGAACTTTTTTATTTTTAACATTTTTCGAATTTAAACTATGGTTTATGATACTTCTTGATGTTGTTTAGATCAATACGTAACGCCATCAAAATATCTTGATAAACTAAAAAGATACATTACTTCAAAGTTTTGATGCCACCGAAATGAAAAAACGATTCATCGAAATGAAATAACTCGCCCACCGAAATGACAACACTTATCCACCCAACGAAAACCTTTAATAACAAAATTACTTCTATACACTAAAACACGTGGTTCCTCGTGACTGCATCCGTGCGTTTTCATTTCACTCCATTCCCGTAGGTCGTAGCGTGATGTTTTACAGTATCCCGTATGTAGAAGTTAACCTTTCTTTCAGGACTCATATATTATTATAACGGAAAACAGCAATTCTCCCTTCGAAATTTAAGCGCCGTGCACCGCGCATAATACGGGTCATAAGCTAGACTCTGTGACTACAAATTTTCAGTTTTTTTATTTACTATTTATTTAAATGTAACCTGATTTACAAATAAAATAGGCCTTCGGCTATTCAAACTCGCATCGCAAAATAAACAAGTAGAAAAAGTATTTGTATTAAGAGTAGTCGAAAACCCATCACTAGATGACAATTTGGTAGATTTTCTTATGTACAAAACTTGAAAAGGACATAACTTAAATTTTTTTATATATTTTCTAATGACTATCATTGTCTAGCCTATCACCCATTTTAGGCTGGACCTCTATTTAAGGGACACCAAGTATAGCTTTTTCCGATAAATGAGCTATCTAACACATTTTTTTTTCAAATCGGAGCAGTATAGTTCCTGAGATTAGCTCAACTTTCATAATGCGCACAGCAAAATAATGGAACTCTCTACCCGCATATGTGTTTCCATCGGTCTACAACCCTGTTATTTTCAAAAAAAGGGTAAACAGGCTTCTTCTGGGTGAGCTCGCTTCAACGTCGTCCCTGTCTGTGCCTCATCTGGTATAGTTTAGAGACAAAAGTAAACCCATATCATATGAAAAAAAAAATTTTAGCTTAACAACACTACTATCGACATTTTCTGTGCATTTTGCCTTTACTCCGTTCCCGTAGGATTCAGCGTGATGTTGGCTCGCCTTAAAGCAGTTGCAAAATCTGGTGCTTGGCTGCATGCTTTGCCGTCTCCACAGTTGGGTACGCTTCTCGACAACAATTCCTTAAGAATTGCAGTAGCTTTAAGACTGGGCTGCAAAGTTTGTGAACCTCATCGGTGTATTTGTGGTGTGATGGTAGATGAAAACGGCCACCATGGACTGAGTTGTCAAATATGTGCGGGGCGGTTTCCGAGGCACCATTCTATTAATGAATTTGTCGTCGGGCCACGGTTGCCGTAAATAATTCTTGCGTCCTAGAGCCACCAGGCTTGTCCCGCACGGATGGGAAGAGACCAGATGGCCTAACGTTGGTTTCATGGCGAAGAGGGCGTAGCCTCTTATGGGTCGCAACATGCGTTAGACACATTTACGGCATACTGTAACTTCAGCAGGTTCAGCGGCGGAAAATGCTGCCAAGTTAAAACATACTAAGTATGCTGAGCTAAAGTCTGAGTATGATTTTGTTTCAATCGCTGTGGAGACGGCTGGGCCCTGGGGTGATGAGGCACGCGAGCTTTTCAAAGAGTTGGGACAATGACTGAAGGATAAGGGTAATGATCCCCACTCTGGCTGGTTCAACAGGTTTCCATTGCTATTCAACGAGGCAATGCTGCTAGCATAATGGGAACCTTTGGATCGGTCAGAGCGTAGAGTGGGAATCAATAGTAGTTATAAAGAAATCTTAAAGCGTCTTTTTTTCCTGTGACATTTTGTAATAAAATGACGACGCTTTTCGCTGCAAGAATAATTTGTATCTTAATTATAATGTAGCGACATCTATGAACTACCGCTATCACTACATATCATCGCAACACGCTGACTCGGCTCGACACGACTAGATGGCGCCGTTAGTCGACGTATGGAGACTGAACCGCGATATGTAAGATTTAGATCGGACCTAACTACATATGAATAAACCAAGACGGTGAACAACGGACCTGGGGACCAAGGTCCGATGCCATAACACCCGGTTGGTAGGAAGCGCTTCCCTTTGCCTTCCTAACACATTTGCGCTAAAATAGTTCATTATGCATGTCATTGTAATTTTCATTTAACACCTTAACGCGTTCATGAAAAAAGGGGCAGTAAGTATTTTTTATATTATGATATAACAAAAAAAATACAGTTTTCGCAATTATTCCTGTATCTGTACTATAAATGACGTTACTTTGTACCAAATTTCAAGATTCTAAGTTCACGGGAAGTACCCTGTAGGTAGGTTTTGATTCCTTTTCGAGTGTTTAAAATTTGTGGAAATTTGCTGATATTTACGGCAATAACAGCTGTATCTTTTGATTGCGTTGGCTTAAAAGTTTGATTTTTTTACAGCTTTAAGGGACCGCAGAGCTTTTGATTAAATTTTAGCTTGATACCTCCACGTGTTCCTGAGAAAAAGGGTAGGGACATACAAACAGACGAACAACGAAGTGATCCTATAAGGTTTCCGTTTTTTACCTTTCAAGGTACGGAATTCTAAAAAGGAAGGCACAACAAAAATATTTTTTCAAATTGAACCAGTAGTTCCTGAGATTACTGCGTTCAAATAAAAAACAAACAAATAAACTCTTCAGCTGTATAATATAGTATAGATTTCACCGGAATGATATAATGAAGCCATCGAAATGAGAAAAACAATCACCGATATGAACAATTTACGCACCGGAATTAATAAAATTCACCGAAATGATATTTTTTATCATTTCGGTGAATTTTGTTTCATTTCGGTGGTCAATCTAGGCCACCGAATCAACCGAAATGAAAACACCGATATTAAAATCAATGACAAAATTAAACATAACAATAAAAGTTTTAAAGTCACAACGTTATTAATACTACACTAATAAACGTAGTTTGGGAAGGATTCCAATAAATATTTCATACATTTTATGGAGAATTAGATGACAATATATTCCAACCTGTGGAAATGAAAAATAAAATGTCCCATGTCACCGAAACCAACTACTTACCTTTTTGGCGGGAACACGGAGCAAGCGGCGCACGTCTATTTACTTTAAGCATTGAGGCGGCACTGGTATGTAGCGTTTTAGCGCGGGGGCAAGGAGCTAGAGTTGTCCCACGCAAAAATATTCTCGGCAAACTAAAATTCACCGATATGATAAGTCTTATTTGACCACATGCATTCTTACTTATAAGTCATTTAATTAAATAGATAAAATTATTAAATTGTTATGTGATAGTACTATAACTATTCACGATTTAAATGAAATAAGCAATAATACTAAATAACCAAAAGTTTTTACTATATAAGGGAAATTAAACAGAAAAATGGATTTGACCGCGCAACCGAAATGAAAAATATGGTGCTTTATCATTTTTTATTCCGAATTTAACGTAGTCCTAATCAAAAAATATTTATGGTCTCGTATACGGGATAGCGCCTTCTATAAATAAAAAAATAAATAAGCCTCATTGTATCACTCTGCACTGCCGATTTCACTCATGCCGCGTAAAATTTGCTGTTGGGATATTCACCCTAATATTGACGTACTAACATACGTGCAGCTAATACGCAGGCGTTATATCATGTTCTATTCAAAGCTTATTTCTTGCAGAATCAAAATAAATAGCTGGAATTCTATTCCCAGCACTCAATTACAATTCTGAGTTAAAACAACATGTAGGTACGTAACTGGTATTACTTAATAGTTCATACACTTATCTTCGTTTTATACTAGTAATATTTTCGTAGTTCTTGTACAATTCGTATAAATTTTAGTCAAAATATTGTTACCAATAAATGTCTTCGATTGGTCTTTCATTCGTAAAACTACAGTCTTTCATCTCAAACAAGACTATAAAAATCATTAAGTGTTTTAATATCTGCGTTTTACTGAAATGAAAATAAAATATAAAGTGTGTATTTTGAAATTACGACCCATGTGGTGAAACATAAAATTTCATCATGAGGAAAATTGGAGCAGCCCTTGTGTGCTTTAAAAAGGACATGATGCTTCAACGACCAGCAATAATAATTTTTAAACGTAGCTGTAAGTAATGGTATCCCGAATATTTAATTAGCAAACGTTCGAGGAAAACTTATGAGTTCGTTATTTGACTGATTTATAGACGCCTGACTCTTATGCTGAATTTAAAAGGACATGAGGATATAAATACTTAAATATTTCATTAGAAAATTTTCCTAATGTTACCATGTATAAATACACTATATACTACACGATAACTTTGAATAGCTACAATCTAATATGAGAGATTTATCTAGATTAAGTCAACTTTTAGAGGCGTGAATGCAATTATATTTCGGGTAATAACATAACGCCTAGAAACTTTTCAGAAACAGCCCAGTAAAAGGATACGGGGACGATAATCAGCCGGATTTGTAAAGAGATAGTTAGGTACTTTTATAAGTCCCATCGATGTATTGTGTCTTTGTGAGCCCCGTAATAGGCGCCCGGGGCTCGGCGTAGGCGTAATGCCGGCTGTTAAACGAATTGAATGAATGAATGAATGAATGAAGGTGTACAGGGGTACACCTGACAAAAGGACGACAATTTCACCTCGCAACTCTTTACGGTCCAGTGAACATTGTTAGCATGTAAAATTACGTGGAGGAATCGAATAAATCGCGACAAATAAATCAGTCGGCTGAAAACATTATAAGTACTCGTTGAAGGCTGGCTTTTCGGGTGATATATTCTGTACAAAAGTGGATTCCAGTACCAAGGAAGGAACTTGTACAAAATATGGCGACTGTCTTGCTAAGCTTTGCGATAATATATATCTCGTCATACAAATCCCTATGGTATGTAGTATGTGTTGTAGGCCTATGTTCAGCAGATATAAATCACGTTTTGTCATAATTTATAACTTGTCAGAGTTTAACACGTTCCGGGACAGTGCCCGCCTACAGGCGTGAAAACAATAAAACATCTATTGTGTCTGGAGTAGTGTCCCGGAACGTGTTAACGTTTTTAACTTAACCATTTGTGATAATCCCTATTAGGTAAGTTTAAGATAGTCCCATTTCACTTAATAGTTTCCATGTACTAATATTAATTATGTAACTTTGGACACATTCTGCAGACTCATCTTACCCGCAAAATAAGCGCGCCCTTTAATATTCGTGCCGAGTCAAACCGTAACTAAAACGATTCGGCTTTCAGCTTTAGTTCGAATTCGGAATTCTAAAAAACTTTCAGTGATATAACAAACAGCTAAAAAATGATCATATTTATTAATTTATAGTCATGAATTAATGAATTCGTCTTTCACATAGTTTTTTTTCTGTCAATCTTTAGTAATAGTATCAATGCCAGGAAACGTAGAAAATACGGATTTGCTGATTTAATTCAAACGATGAAGTGGTCCTATATTTACTATGTAGTCTAGTTTAATACAGAACGTGACAGATGCCTGCAGCTTGCGATAAAAATTCTCGTATCTAACCAACGGCAACGCTCAGAACATGCGTATAAGTCATACACCATTTTGATTTAAGTAACATAATATTTTGTCGTAAGTATATGGGCTTTTCAGATTTGTAGTAACTATGCGAATGT
The DNA here is from genome assembly GCA_963584085.1 of Pyrausta aurata. Lineage (NCBI taxonomy): Eukaryota > Metazoa > Arthropoda > Insecta > Lepidoptera > Crambidae > Pyrausta > Pyrausta aurata. Next base: position 9,580,498 of record OY757257.1, on the reverse strand, counting down.
TTAAAAACGAATGATTTAACATACACAAACTTACACTTAGGCTCTTGTTAACCAACAGAGAAAATCACAATTAAATAAAGTACCGAATCGCAAGTTAGACTAAATATTTTTTTTTATATTTTAATACTCAACGTACCATTTCACATTGATTTATGCTTTTATGAATGTAAGTAATATTCGAGTAAGTAAACCATTGATTGAGCTCACACCAGAAAATTATGATCCTTGTGTAAAAGTAAGTAAATGTTTATTTATCGAATAAACAAGATCGTGAGGTATTTATCACAAGTTTTCCAAGAATCTGAATTCAATGTGGATGAAGAGTTTCATAAAAGCCTTATATGTCAACAAGCAATGTAAATAAACACAGTAAGTAGAGCTACAGTCGATGCGTCCCTTGTGTTTATTTTTATTTTTCTCGTTTTAGTTTTATGTGCAGTTAATGAATATATTAACGGGGTTCCACAAAGTTTATATTACAAAGGGACTGTTTCACCATTGATAAATAACCACTAAATAACGAATAATTCTAATATGGAACGTCATTTCGTACGACATATTGATTAGATAACGCTAATGGAAACTTATTTAGACAAATGTAACATTGTGGTTGTATAGTTTTATGGCTTATCAAATGTGCACTATTGAATAATACAAAAAGATGATGTTTGTATGCAGAACTTTCTTCTATTGACATTGGTTTTGTAATAGTGATAATGTGACAATGCTTAGTTTTGTGCAATAAATCGCAAGCGTACAAGACAAGCGAAGTTTCAGTCAACCCCATTTATTTTCTATTACTTTTAAGGTATGACGGTACCCTTATGGTAACCATCAAATAAGAACTGATGATGGTCCCCACCGTAAAGTCGTTACAGTATTCTCAAAGGCCCAATAGGTCTATACATTACCCTGATTGGGAAGTATGGGCCACGTTTACTGTGATTTCAAACCACGTACGGCTTTGCTTAAGTACTTGCATACAGATAACCTTTTAATATACTAATAAAAAGTACAGGATGCGCATTGCGATCTTGCTTTGACAGTTGAGCTGCCCTGCTTTTGAATAGATTAGAAAAATCCGTATAGCGATGACCTGATTTTGACCACATGAATAAATTCGTTTATTTTTGCATATAGACCCACTGGGGGCACTTATACACGTCCCAATATAAACCCTACCACTGCTTCGGGACAATTGTGGGCTAGTGTTGAGAAGAAGCAGCGCAACAAACTCAGTCACTATTGTCAATGAGAAGAAGAAGTGACTGAGAAAAAGTTACTTTAAAATTTTCTTAAGTTGGATCGCAATACCAATTTGATGACTCAGCTTGCTGGGAATTGAACTGCCTGGAACTTAAACGGATTAAAGCAAGATCGCAATTCGCCCTTAGTACTACAGTTAGTAACAGCTATACATAAAGGGTGGTCTTGTTTTTGTACAAAATCATGTTTTGTGCAATAAAACTTTCATTGAATAAGCACCTACGAGTACTGATAAAGTCAAATAAGGTTTTCTAGGTACTACGAGTATTCATATCACCTCAATGTTATCTACATGTTAAATATGTATTTAAAAAAATGCTCAAAAAGAAATATTGCATGAAACCTGTCAAACTTTGAAGAATTAACCCAGCACGAAACGTGTTTTAAACTCAGATGGACATAACACATATTTAAAACTTTAATTTTAAAGTTTGTTTACTATCTCCGAGTGGCAGGTGACACTAAGGGCCGGTTTTGTGATCGATGGTTAACTGAACTGATGGTTAAAAGTCGTTACTATCGGTTGCATAATTACAACTGTGCATGTTTTGGGACAAAAAATACCTCAATCAATTATTAGAATGCTTCTTTAATGACCATGGGTTATAAGGTATATTTGAAACGCACAATCGTAATTATTCAACAAAAGGTAACGACTTTAAGCCATTAGTTGAGTTAACTATCGATCACGCAGCTGGGAAGTTAAACACAATACTTCATCTTAATTGACTGCTCGACGCATTTCTCCTGGATATCCGTCTAAACCGATCGTAATTAATTCGAAACTTGAAATTTGGCATAGATAGATTGAAATATCTTCAGTCATTTTAATATTATACAGACCTAGCTCTAACGATTCTTTTTGTATTTTTTTTCTTTAAATTCAGTATTTTTTACAAATAGTAACGTTAAATATGTATTCTAAGGATTCAGTCAAAACTGCCTTCCCTTCAAAAAGGTACTACCATAAAACTTACACGGATACGTTTATTAAACATTTTTAAGGTAAAATTTACGATTATGGTATGCCTTAAATTCTGATTACCTTTAGGGATCCTTTGAAGTAAATATGATTTAGGTCTATCTACATCAAAACGTGCTTTAGCAACCCAAGAGGTAAGAATCCTGAAAAAAAATAACGGCAGGCACTAAGACCTTATTATCCTGCCCAAAATGTCTGAATTTTTCTGAATAACAGATACAGAAACGGTTTTTTTAAAAACGTAATGACGAAGATTACAGTTTTTTGTCTGCGTCTGTCTATCGCTTGATTTCTTTGTCTAAAAAATTGTCTACCCTCTACAAAAATCCGGGTAAAAAACCCTACACATAAAGGAAAATCTCAATACTTTTAGAAAAGGTGACTCTTTCAAAGCCAAATTGCAGAAAATTGGCTTCCTGTTTGAGGGATTACGAGTTACCCGCAAAATAGTGATGTGAATGTTGAAAGGAATTGAGAAAATGAGCAGAAATGGTTTCCATGGATTCACATCGGAATGACGGACGTCCTTATGAAGTAGGTACTGCGCTTGCCATTTTAAAATTCAAAATATTGGTTATACATTTACCCCCCGATTCACGTATTTTCGGCATCTACTGTTAGACTACAGTAGTGCTATTGTAACACATCGTGTGCTTAAAGTCAGCAGCATTGAAAGGTGTCACCGCTGCTGTCAGAATAGCAAGGTAAGTATATCAATTGTACTCTCTTAGTACAACTGATGCACGACTCAGTGACGACTCAGTTAGCGGTTTTTCAATTGATGCCCTGATCATAAGTACCTAAGTGGTTTGTGGTGATCAATGTTGAATGACTTAATTTAAATAATGCCACTGTCTAATACCATTATTTATCACGCCCCTGTACTCTCCCTAATATTTAAAAATAAACAAATAGGGTAGGGTTCTACTTAATAAAACAGTTGTCTTATAAATAAAGAAGCTTGTATCAGGTAAAACTGAAAATATTTTTGTGCTTAAAATGTTGACACGAGGGTTTAGTTTGGGACAACTATTCATTACCGTTGGCTTGTTTTTATTTGATTATAAGGGGCTCGAGAGCCAGTTGCTTGGATCCACTAAATTGGTTTAGACCTAACAAATGTTTTTGGGCAGCCGTCTTATCATAATGTAGAACAAGACAGAGTTTCTAAGAACTCTCATGTAGTCATAAAGTTGGTAGGTATGTCTCAAAACTATGTAGTTTTGCATTGAGTTGTCTCTGGGGTTCAAAAGACACTGTAAGTGTTATATTCTATGCTTGTATATAAAATTTAGAAAACTCCCGACATTAAAAGTAACACGGAACCAAATTTCGAATTGATACAGTCAAATACGCAGATATGTAGAAAGACACGTTAAACTTTTTCCATAAAATACTACTTATGACCAATATTATCCCCCCCCCCCCCCTTGTAGATTCATAAAAGAAAATCTTTCGATTGTAGGATAAAAAAAATCAATTTTAAAACTTACAGTACCTCAAGTATTATTAGTACTTTATATCATAACATAACTTAATAAAACTCTGTATCGACGGTTAAAGTGGTGAATTAATTAAAAAACAAAAGTGGTCTTTTCCTCAAAAGAATTTTCTGAAATACTGTTGAAGATTAAGCGTCTCAGTTTCACTTGTTTTATGAACAACAGAGTCTCCTTTCTGCTTTTCTTGTGGACATAAAATAGCGGTTGCTGCAAGCAGCTTTGCAGCAAAATGCTGTTTAATTAAAACGGTTAAAAATAAAACAGATGCAATACTTGCGATCCTCTGAGGATGTTAATTATCTTCCAGGATTGTTTACGCGCAAGTCAACCGGTTTTATGTTCTGGTGCTTATTAAAATTTTAATTGAACTTCATACTGTTCATTTTATAGCCGGTTTGCAATTAACCCCGTATAAGCACGATGTTTTATTTGTATAGTTAATAATGCAATAAACGCATGATTTTGCTTTTAATAAAAATACGGTTCTTTCTCTTGAGCAATTCCTATTTTACAATTTCATAGATGTGTTATTATTTCATAAAGTAGGTAAATATCATAATAAGTAATATAATTTCTCAGTCTTTTTCGTACTTAATTTTCTTGGCGGCCCAAATTATTACTTTATATCTGAATAAAGCAAAAGATAACATTTTGAAGGTAAAGTAAATATCATCGTCACAACGTACATAATTACAAACCATATCCATTAATATTGTTTACACAACATCCTACAAGTGTCTGCTACGACCCAAACAACCGCTACGAACAACGGCTACGAGACGCTACGCGCTACGAAACACCATCGCGTTTGAACGTGAAATTATTAACTTTACTGAATTACCTGTGTGGTCGGCGTTCTTCCTCGTGATCTTCCTTCATGAACGAGGGTTGGAGGCTGAACCTCCTTCGGAATTGGTGTCGGCCCTTCATGTTTGTATCCTGGGAGTTAGCACATGACACAGAGTTCACCGCGCGTGGCGAGATGCGTGCGGTCGGCCGCACGGCGTACGATCGAGTGCGGGACCGCCTGCAGACCGGGGCTCGAGTTATCTAGTTTGGTGAAGCTGGCGCTGTCTTTTGTTTTTACTGATATTTTCAGTAACAGTATAATTATGTATGACAATGTATCGTTAAAATAAACAAAGTAGGTATTCCTTTATGTATTTTTGTTCTGTTTTTAAAAACTTATAACTTTATAACAGTCAAGCACTATGTTTAAGTATAATCGTACGAAATTTATTATGTTTGAAAGAAAAAAAATAATGATGAAATAATGTGTTATTAAAATGGGTTTTTAAAAAAGGCCGGTATAAATTTGGTGATAGAGAGCTAGTCATAATGTCATTTCACTAAATATGGAATAGTGTGATAAATAATGATTTTAGTTAACTGTTTATATTTGTTACTTTATTTTATGTTTATTGCTAGTAAGTAGATGAGGGCTCTAATTATGTCATGCCCGCAGCGCAACAATCAACATTCGGGTCGCATTCGAAAACATTTGTTTTTAGCGTTGGGTAAATAATTGCCTGTTGTTGGTTTGTTGTTGTCGAACAACCCTACGCAATTTGCAGCCTTAATTACAGTTTAGGAGTAGAGCAATAAATAATAACTTTCGTGTTTTTATGTAAACACAAATAAAATAATGACTGAAAACCAAACGCATTTTTCTGGTAGGTCTATCTTTAACCCTATGTGTTTTTGTTTATGTGCTTTTTGCGTTGAAATAACACATTTTCGTAGTAACATGGGCAGTTAGAGAGTCAAGAGTTTTTTAATTCCAGCGTAATATATGCGAGTTATTTTAGAGGGGTGCTGATTACACGATATTGTTTCACGTTTGTATCATTAATCAATTAGCTATTGATCGTATCTTCTTCATTAGCTGATAACTTAATTATTGCAAGTGGTGACGCGCTATACTTAGCTTAGTAGGTAGCATCTTAATCATATGAACCCTTGCCCCTAACATTTGCAGACGCATGGATACATTCTACCTACGTCTAAATTGCAAGTGATTATTTTGTTTGCGTCGTTTGGCGTTGAAACGTTTGGACCATGGGGACATTCTGCTAAATTGCTGTTTGGAAAAATTGCACTGAAATTAAATCCTGTTTTGGCAAACAATAAAGCGTTCCTAGCTCAAAGGACCAGCGTTGATGCTATTCAACGCGGCAACTCAGCCAGTATGATTGCCTCCTCGCCACAACTAAACGGCGTCGTTTTTAAATAGATAAGTTTTAAGTTTTTGTAAGTCAGGCATGTCATAGTTATAATTTGTTTTAAATTTAATAAATGGATACTGACTCAAATACAATTTACCTTTCTTGTCATCTGTGGTTAAGATCGAGGTACTTTCAAACAAACTCTTTTACGAAGCTAGCAATTTGCTGTATGGTAAAACACAACAAAATGTAAGAAAAGTTTATAGATATCCTAAGATATTAAAGTATTAATGTCCCAAACATAATTTTACAATGTCCGCGGCATCTCAGTCGTTAATCTGGACATTGTCGTATGCGATAAAATATCTATAACTCAAAAATTGGCCCAGATCATATTTCAAGTCACGCTATTCGATGGGTCATGAAGTCATAATAACGGCGCTCCTATAAAGGTACGGCCTAGGCTTAGCTCACATTTGCAGTGCAGTTGGAACTGAATTCAATATTGTGGGGATAAAAATGAAAAGAAGTCTTTATTGTAGATGCGTATGATTTTGCTAGTCTTTCGCAGACTCTTTTTCAATACCTTATCCAAGCTGTAGCTGTAGGTTTTTCATTAAACTTCTAATACAATAGATAATAATACGAAGTGAGTGTAGCACTGCATTAGTCATTTCAATACTGTTTGTAGCTCATTTTTGAAATTGTATCTAATTATAAAGTCTAAGTAGGTATTTTTTCTAAAACCAACGAATAACCTAGCTAATTTTGTTTCTCTGGTCGAAAACAGAAAACAAGGAAATCCAATTTCGCCACAAGACTAATTAGCACTCGTAGAATATTTTGTTTCAAATGAGATAGCAAATTATTGTCTTGTCATTTTCAGACGGTATCTTACTGATATAATCCACTCAAGGTTCTCGAAAAAACTTGTTTTAGAATATTTATTTTGCTAACTAAGCTTATGGCGCAAAATAAATTGATTAGAACAATAACTCTGACTGTCAGAGACCATAGCTGGGCATTAACTCGTTAATCCGTTAATCGTTAATTAACGAAGTTAACATTTTGGTTAACGGATTAACTTTTAAGTTAACTTTCAAAAATGTTAACGGACACGTTAACTTCCGTTAATATGCAGCTAAGTCCGTTAATCGTTAATCCAATGCCTACTGTTTACCGCACGGCACCGCGGCGCGGCGCAAAAAACAGGTAAGTTTTTTGATAATTCTGTCACACAGTCTATTGAAAAACCAAAAAGCTCCAACTCTCTAACGAGTAAAGCGCAAAGTCTTGTTCAAATGTGGCTGGACCTGAAATCAAAAGACTCGTTCAACGATACTGCATTTCTCGGGGAACAGATATTCATAAATGTATTCATTAAATACAATACCGCTATACCCTCAAGTACTGCAATTGAACGGCTGTTTTCCACGGGTGAAAACATTTTAACATCAAAACGAGGATCGCTTTTAGTTTGTAATTTTTATAAATTTTGATACAGTATTTTGAAATTATTATGGGAGGTAAATCTCCAGGACACGACAATCTCAGTTTGGAACACCTCAAGTATGCCGGAGTACACCTCCCCAGGGTGCTTGCTATGTTCTATAGTCTATGTATTGGGCACGCGTACTTGCCAGCCGATATGCTGAGGACCGTGGTGGTTCCAATTGTAAAGAGCAAGACTGGAGACGTGAGTGATCACAACAATTATAGGCCCATCTCTCTTGCCACTGTGCTAGCAAAGGTGCTTGGCAGTTTGCTTAACACTCAGCTTGATAAGTACCTAAGTATCCATGACAACCAATTTGGGTTTAAACCAGGACTTTCTACAGAGTCGGCCATCTTGTGTGTGAAGCAAACTGTCAAGTACTACACTGATCGGTGCACACCTATATATGCGTGCTTCTTGGATCTGTCGAAGGCCTTCGACCTAGTGTGCTACGATACCTTATGGAAAAAGCTTGGGGATGTCTCTTTGCCTCATGAGCTGATAGATATCCTCAAGTTTTGGTATCTAAACCAAATCAACTTTGTTCGATGGGCGGGTGCGACATCGGAATCGGAACCGTACAGGTTGGAGTGCGGGGTGAGGCAAGGGGGGCTAACCTCTCCAAAGCTTTTCAACCTTTACGTTAATGCCCTAATAGAGGAGCTCAGCAGCACACGTGTCGGATGCCATATTGATGAAGTCTGTGTCAATAATATCAGCTATGCGGACGACATGGTGCTGCTGAGCGCTTCTGTCTGTGGACTTAGGAAACTGATAGCTATTTGTGAAGCTTACGCGCATGATCATGGTCTCATATATAACGCTAAAAAGAGCGAGTGCATGGTCTTTCGGGGCAGGGGTAAATGTCCGGATACGATACCACCTATTAGACTCAACAACACCTTACTTAATAGTGTAGAGCAATTTAAGTATCTCGGACACATGTTGACCTCTGACCTGAAGGACGATGCAGACATGGAGAGGGAGCGAAGGGCGTTGGCTGTTAGAGCGAACATGATAGCCCGCAGATTTGCTCGTTGCTCTAGAGACGTAAAACTTACTTTGTTTGGCGCATTTTGTACGTCGTTTTACACTTGCGGTCTGTGGGTGGCGTATACGCGAAAGCAGTTCGACGCCCTTCGTATACAGTACAATAATGCGTTTAGGATGTTGTTGGGGCTGCCCCGGCACTGCAGTGCTTCGGGGATGTTTGCGGAGTATGGTGTCGCCTGCTTTTACACGACCCTACGCAAGCGGTGCACATCACTGGCACGCAGGGTCCGGGTCAGCCCCAACATCATTCTGAAGATGCTCTCCCAGAGATTTGACTGTCAGTATATCAACCATTGTTATATGGTTCATATATGGACTAATACCCAAATACAAGCTGGTGGTCGTCCAATTTAATTTATTTTTAATTTAATTGAATGTATGTGCAATTTAATCTAATTCAATAATTTAAAATGTATGTATGACTTAATTATGTCGAAATAAATAAATGAAATTGAAATTGAAAAAAAATATAAAAAATAATTATTAAAGGGGTATTTGTCACCGGTACTCAAAGACCTTCAGAAGCTGTTTCATTCCGTGCTGCTAGAGGGCATCACACCTGAGGCATGGAACAGGAGTGTGGTGGTGTTGTTCTTCAAAAAAGGAGACAAAACCTTATTGAAGAACTATAAACCCATCTTACTCCTGAGCCATGTCTACAAGCTGCTCTCAAGGGCCATCACGAATCGTCTCGCACGTAGGTTTGATGACTTCCAGCCTCCCGAACAAGCCGGATTCCGAAAAGGGTATAGTACCATAGACCACATCCATACGCTTAAGCAAATTACACAGAAGTCAGAGGAGTATAATATGCCTCTATGCTTAGCGTTCGTGGACTATGAGAAGGCCTTTGATTCGATCGAAACTTGGGCGGTGCTTCTGTCTTTTCAGCGGTGCCACATAGACTATAGGTATATAGAGGTGTTAAAGTGTCTGTTATGACAACGCCACCATGTCGGTCCGAGTACAGGAACAGAATACGAGGGCGATTCCACTGCGAAGAGGTGTAAGACAGGGAGACGTTATATCCCCGAAACTGTTTACAGCGGCACTGGAAGACGCCTTCAAGCTCCTGGAATGGGAAGGATTCGGCATAAATGTCAATGGCGAATACATCACACACCTCCGGTTTGCCGATGAGAACATATTATAGTCACTATATTATAGTCGTTGTGGCATGGATGATCAGGGCACTATGCTCGAAGACCTTGATTGAGTATCCCAACAAGTGGGTCTTAAAATGAATATGGAAAAGAAGAAAATTATGTCGAACTCCCGTGTTGTACCCACTCCGGTATCTGTTGGGAACTCAATCTCGAAGTTGTTGACGAGTACGTCTACCAGGGACAAGTAATCCAATTAGGTAGGTCCAACTTTGAGAAAGAGGTCAATCGAAGAATCCAACTCGGCTGGGCAGCGTTCGGGAAACTGCGCAAGAGCGTCTTCTCGTCTCAATTACCTCAGTGTCTGAAGACAAAAGTCTTCAACCAGCCTCTAACTATGGGCCTCATAAAGAAGCTCAAAATCACACAACGAGCTATGGAGAGGGCTATGCTCCGTGTTTCTCTACGAGATCGAATCAGAAACGAGGAGATACGTAGAAGAACTAAGGTAACGGACATAGCCCTGCGAATCAGTAAGCTCAAGTCGCAGTGGGCAGGGCACATAGCGCGTAGAACTGATGGCCGTTGGGGCAGAAAAGTCCTAGATTGGAGACCCTTTGACCAAAGGCGCAGCGTAGGACGTCCACCGACAAGATGGACAGACGATCTTGTAAAGATCGCAGGATCGCACTGGATGCAAACCGCTCACAACCGGTCGTTGTGGAAAGCCATGGGGGAGGCCTATGTTCAGCAGTGGACGTCCTTCGGCTGATGATGATGATAATGATGATGAAGAATTATCAATCAATGTCAAAAAGCTGTCAAATTACTTAGCAGAAAATCACTCACTACTGTAGCACGATAGAGTCACTACAGCAGCCGCTGTCAGAATAGCGAGGTGTATCAAAGCACTATCGTTGTACAAGTGATGCACAACTCAGTGAAGACTCAATTAGCGGAATTGGCACCCAGATGAGAACTTCAACATGTCAATTGCATGAAGGAAAATATGCACGAAATGCCCGACGATTAAATTACACATTTGATTTACACAAGTATTTCGTTTTGTCCCTAACCTGTTAACTCCCAGAACCTAAACCAACAGGTTTCATTAGTTCACTAACGCAACGATAAAAAAATGAAATTTTACACATATTAACGGATTAACGATTAACGTTAACTTGCGTTAATTGTTCCGAAATGTAACGCTTTAACGTTTAACGAAGCTAACTTTTTTTGTAACGGATTAACGATTAACGAAGTTAACTATTTGATTAACGGTGCCCAGCTATGTCAGAGACAAATTGTTCTTGGCGGATTCATCCTAATTAATTTTATATTTCTACTGTGATTGGTACTAAACTGTCTAAAGAATAGATGTAAAAGGTTCAAAGACTGTCAATTCTCGTTATTTTATTTTAAAGACAAGCTTAAGGCAATATAAGATAATTTTGTATTTTAATAAAGATAATAATAATGTCCATACTCCTATTTTTATGTAGCAAGATAGTACTTTAATAAAAATAAGAAAAAATTGGCAAGTGCGACTCAGATTCGCCTACGGAGGGTTTGGTACCGCGGTATTGAATGTTTTCCTATATGCTTTTCCCTTTCATGATACCTAAAGTGAAGTATAGGTTAGATAAGATAACTCTTTTTTGCACAACACGGAAGTGGGTTCGGAACAAGCGGTCTCTTCCAGACAACCTTTGAGAAAATAAACACTACTTACGTCTTGTCTATATGTAAAATTGTATGATTCGTTGCTTCTTCCAATATAAATGGGCAATAAAGCTTATTTCAAATTGTATTTTTCACCCTCTTTTTCACTGGTCTAATAAATAACTTTAACGAAACCAAAATCTATTTCTCGAGGGATGTACAATTTGTTCCCGAATTACCTCGGGATGCTGGTTAGATAAAAACTTTGATGAAATATAAAATGTTTTCATCAAATTTAATCATTAACTGTAATAGCATTGTAGACTATGAATATTTTAGCATTAGAGGTAACATCTAAATTAATATAAACATCTACAGTGATGAAGACGAAAAATTTAACAAAAAATCTGAACACCATTTGAGTTGGTACCAAATATTCGCAAAATTGTTTTATTTCCAAGTTTTTTAGGAAATCTTTACGGCTTTCGACAAAATGTGATCGACGTGTTTACAAGTTTTTTCCTTTGAGATGTTTGCAAACCTGGCTCGCGCGATCCAACCAGTCACCGGGGACGCATTCAACAGATAGTCATTTGTATACACTTTTACAAGCCATTCTCGCCCAAAAGGCACTTGAAAGCCTAGTTTTGCTTGGATGGCTCTTATCAACTATTTATTAGGCTTATAAAAAGTCAAAAGGGTTGGAGATCGTATAGGTACATTGTTCTATCAACACGAGCAATAGAGATGCCGTTAATCAAAAAAGTTATAATTTTAATTGAGATAAAAACCTTTTGTCCACGTATGTTGAACATTTAAGAAAAGTATAGCAACTGTGTTTTGACGGTAATAATTAACTGTGTGTCAATCGTTGTGCATCAATAACTACGAGAGTACAATTGATACACCTCGCTATTCCGACAGCGGCGTGTCACCTTTCAATGCAGCTGACTATGTGTTACAATAGCACTACTGAATGACAACTGTAGTCCAACAGTAGATGCCGAAAATACGGGTATCGGGGCCCTGGTCAGTCAAGTCTGCTTAAGTCATGAAAATTAAACCTTAGTGACTAAAACTTAAAATATAAGGGACCTGTAACACGCAACTAGAAAAGTTATATCTACTACCAACTCAATAGCTTTCCGTAGACGAAACCCCAAAATGTTTACCTAGCAAGCCTCTCCTTTGTTCTATCGACCTCTTTTGTTATTATATCAGTTTATTACCACTACAAGATTTGTACCTTCAGCCTTCCCTAACAAAACAACTAGGCCCTATTTATTCTTTCTATTAGCCAAACACCTATGTAAATTAATAAATAAGAATTAGTACTCAATAAAATTATGTACTATGCATGTATGCTTTCCACTTTTCCGGACCATAAGATCCTTAGATACGACACAACATAATGTAAGTGTTAATCATGAGGATAAACGTCTATGCTACCTTTTTCTTTATCTGTGTATAATAGACGTAATGAATGCGAAGGACTTACGAAATTGCCATACTTAGCAATTACGAAAAATATTATATTGCGAATGCCAGAGATAAAGGTCAGTGACCGACGATCAGCCTTGAAATAAAGGATAAAAGAAAATGATCAATGGTTTTTTGAAACTCGTAATTAAACTCCATCCCTCTGAATAAAACAAAGCACCTAATTTGCATATTTTTATCCACAATTTAGCGGTAAATAAGCGATTTTAAAACAGCGCTTTCCACGCATAAGCGTTTCGATTTTTCGTCTTTTCTCCCCTGATTCGTATAAAATATTTATGAGAAACAAAAAGGTTGTATTTCCATTCGTTAGTGTTTTCCCCGCCTCCAGTATTCTGTTCCAATTTACAGGCGGCTAATGCTTTTTACCGATGAAACTTGTACTTACATAAAAACACCACAACTAGAGAAGCTATTAATGAGCAACAAGAAACATGTAGGAGTACATGAAAATTCAAAGTTACTTTTACTAGACTAAACAAGTACTGTGGTGTTTTTATAATATAGGTGTATAATAATATATTTTTTTCTATATTGTAAATAATTTCCTTTTTTATAAATTGTATACAAGAACTAATCCTCAACCACTCCGTTTTGCCAAAAATCTCGTGGCTCGTAGCTAATCTAACAAACAGAAACCTCAAATCGAGATCAATAAGCCCAATACAAGTTCTTAATAAGAGTTGCGAACTTACTCGAAGAGCACGCAATCAAAAAATCTCATTAGAATCTTGAAAAACAATAAATCAGCAGAGTTCAAAACATTTACAGCGTATCCCGAACGAAAGTCGATGAAGTAAGCAGGCTATTCTGAAAGATTACTTTTGTTATTACAGCTACTGCTATCTCTGTCATTCATACCAGAATGTCAGCGCGATTGATAGTGATAACACGTTTTTAATGTGTTTGGTGTTTTTGACCAATGACGTTGCTCAAAAAATATGACACGTCGACACGTGACAGTCGAGCAACATCATTGTAAAAAAAACACGTTTCTACTTAGCACCACTTAGCTCAGCTTTTGTGGAAACGCACCCTTATTTACCCCATCAATTAGAAATAATAAGAAATCAAAAGTTACACCTCACTTTAATGCTGTATTGAATTATTACCTAATCATATGAAGTTGAATTTATACATTGTCATCATAATATTAAACCTAGCCGTATATTTGTATCTTTTTTAAATAAAAGGAGTAGGTGCTCAGAGTTGTGAAAGTAAGGCTGAGCCGAAGCCGGGACGCCCGGGATTGCAAATTAGGGGGAGGGGAGGAACAGGGGGAAGCCGCCTGTACCGTAGACTGGCGAAAAGGGGACAGTTCAATTGGTGGTAAAAGATTACTTATATGAAAGCAATATCAACCATCCATTTAACTTATACACCGTGCTTTTTTAACCGTCTTACAGCCGAAGGCCACTTAAAGTATCCAATAACTACATGTCATTCGTTAAATAAAACTTGGTTATTATTAAGATTTCAAAGCCTAAGACATTAAAGAAGATATCAGCACAATTTAGTTCGAAACATCCTGTAACGAGCACTACGCGCGGGTCATTCACTCGGCTGCCTAGCACTACTGACCTTATTTTACGCACGAATAGAAAGGGGCGAGGCGTTGCGCGTCACAAAGGATTGCGCTAGCGCATGATTGGTTAGAGATCCACGTGGACTGTCTTAGATTGGCTACGGTGCGTAACGCGTGGAGGCGGCAAGGTCAAGGAATGCATTGTTGAAAACGTAAACATTATGAACAGGATGATACATTACGTAACATTACTATTAGATATTTTTTACACCAAAATTATGTGGAGTGTATAAAAAAAAATAACATGTCCTAGAGGTTTATTAAGATGGTTACATTACGTGAGCTTCGGGTGTAAGACGGTTAAAAAAGCACGGTGTATATCATTGGTATCAATAAAGACAAAATTGCTTAGTTTTTTAACGCCACAGGATGGTATTGAAACAATAAATTACGAGTGAATGAGACATAACAATACTATTATATATTCTGTGACATAGATATTGTTCATAGGAGAAAACCATTCTTAAAGAAAAATAACTTCCTTAGGTTTTATTTTCTATAATTTCAGATGGTAGTGTGCAAAATAATGCACGTAAGTGTGATATGACGCCACCAAATTTCTACCTTCCCTAGTACCATATATTTATGAGGCTGTTACATTCACCAAGTTACTATTGAAAAGTTAAATGACAAATATCCTCTCGCTGGACTTACCGTTCTCCATAACTATTCACTGAGTAGGGTTGGTGTAAAAAATAACGCTCAACAAGTGAAAACCAATCCTTTGTACCAAGAAGGCGGTGCACACAGCGTCTATGGTGCGAGGAATCTAATCTTATTTACCCAGCCCTGAAACTCGAAGGTTTATTTTGTTCCGTTTACCCGACGATTGGTTTTCTCACCAATTTCACAATTTTGGCGATGTTAGTCGGGTAGGAAAAGGTCAAAGTTTATCGTAAATAAAGTTTGTAAGATTCCTCTTATTTTAACCATAGTAAGATACCTACACTTTTAAATCTGTCAAAGAGCTCATTTCTGGAACTAGACGCATAGAGTAAAATACGTGGTGGAAACCTTGTATTATTATTAAATACTATTTGAGAACATGGTTTGTGCTTATCTTATAAAAGAAAGTCGTGTTGGTTACACTATTTATTACTCAAGAACGGCTGAACTGATTTGGCTAAAAATTAGTGAGGAGGCAGCTCATAACCAGGAAAAGGACATAGGATACTTTTTATTCAGGCCCCGTCCCCGTTTAAACATATTAATTAACACTACCTTCATTAACCTAGCTTATTTTAGGAACATACTCCGTAACTTACTTACCTAAGCAACGTATCACCTTTACCGTTAAACTTTCTCATAAATGTGTTAATTAAATAAATTAGGTAGATAGGAAGGTGCTAAACGATACTTGTAACAAATGAAATGTATAGGTTAAAATACTACCTATATACCTACTTTAAAACTTACTTCTCTTACGTCCGAAAAGAGGTCAGGCTAGGGATTACCAATTACATGCGTCGGAGCCCCCATTCATAATATCATGACCGAAAAATCTACAAACAGTGAAGAACTAGAGATTGCAATTTTAAATATCGCTAACGTAGATACTTTACTAAGTAGAAATTGCGGCCGGAAACGTTAAATGTCCTCTCAGAAAAAAAATCTTAGGCACCTCTCTTACAAAATGCTTGTCAAAACCACAATGCTATATAACATTTCATTAAGATAAATATTAAGTGCTGTAATGACATCGTAGCACTTCCCAAACTACCATTGTACCTGACATTTAATGTTCCCAAAACTTCCATCCAATTTTGTCATTTCCAAAGGTTCCGAGAAACAAAGTTTCTTAATTACCCTCGTTGTTTTGAGTTTAAAAATACGATAAAATAAAGTTGACCGTCTCAAAGCCGGGAAATCTTCACCCTGGGAGCAATAGAGTCTGGTGACTGCTGTAAAAATCGTCAAGTGTGTACATTCTGGCCATAAAAATGGTTCTTGGGAATTCTGTGGGACAAAATAAGGTTGTAGACGGAATCTACCGCGCATTGTAGTCACCAGTTGGAGATATAAGAATTTAAAAGGATACAAGCACTAAACGGCGAATGGTAACCTATATTTTTTGTATAACTGATCAGACGGTTTTTATAGCTCTAGATACACAAAATAGTGCTACGAGATATAACATCTATGGTGTATAGTTATAGTAATATGGTAGGTGATATATTCTTTTAGGGTTCCGTAGTCCAATAAAGAATAATTGGATAGGTTTTTCAAAATTATTATGAGTGTTCTAAGATCATATTGCGATTTGGCAACCCGTGTGCTAAATATTCTCCTACCCCTCTCCCCCTGCCAGTTAAACGTTTGTTTGTGAATATAGAATTTTTATGAAATTAAAACGAAGGAAAACTATCACGAATATGTTAAGTTATCAATTTAAGGAGTTATAGAGCACAAAAAGTTAAGTTAAGGAAAAGGTTCGAAAATCTTTAAGACAAAATGCAACATAGAGACAAGGGTTCCCGATATATCAGTTATATGGGGCCCTAAAAACTGAATCGCCGTTATATCAGGGTCGTTAAGAGTAATTTATACACATCAGCCTGTCAGTGGGTCTTCTCCCTTTATTCAGATGGTGGCTACCCGTTATTCTCGTTTATCTCCATTTTACGATTGGCTGTTGATAGCTTGTAAGTTTACTTTTCCGAACCTTTTTACTAGCAACCTTTTATTATGTTTATTAGGTACCTAAATTGCATTGGTTCTAAACTTCTTCGTTGTCGTCTGTTTTCAGCTTAGCTTCTCATTGAGTGTTATTTTGACTTTTTCAATTTCAACACTAAATTTATGAAAATAAATTTCTCACCTGCGGGACTTGAACCAGCATCTTTCTGGCTTACCGGGCCAACGTCACGCAATGACGTATTCATAAGAGACCAAAAATTTCGTGCGGTCGGACCGACAGCACGGTAGCTCAATTGGAAGAGCAGTTGGCCCGGTAAGCCAGAAAGATGCTGATTAGAGTACCGTTCGTGAGCAATTTTTTGTATCTTATCTCATCTTTTATGCATACAAATATGACACTGTGAGTGTTAAGAAACATTCTAAAGCATTCTCTGATCGGCTAAATTATAGTGCATACTAAGTGTCAGGTAAAGACATTAGAGCCTTAGGAATGTGGATAACCACCTCACCTCGGTAAATCAGCCCGAAGAGGGTAGAGACCTCCTCCTGGCAGATTTATGTTCATTATCCTTAATTTTACGTGATTAACTGTAAGCTGAGGCACGCGTAAATGACCCATTTTTCTAAGCGACTAGAAATTAAGGTGCAGGCAAACATTTTATTTGCTTGGTGAAAAGATTTTTAAAAATAACTTCATGCGACTGCCTTCTTTTTTGACGTTGAAGAAATGTTGCTGATAATAAAATAATGTAGATACTAATGAGATATTATATATACCATTGATACTAAATTAATTGTCGCATATGTTAAAAAAGACAACAGTTAGTTGTACATTTTCTTTAAACATATTTAATGTACCTAATTGACTTTTTGTTTTGTGCAACAAAGAGTTATAAGTGTTATTATTATTCCTAGAGACTGCAATAAAATGTTACCTGATAACTTCAAATTAAAGAAAGCAGTCAAAATTAAAACAAAAGAAAGAATATTGTTGAACGCTGAACTAAGATAAACCTACATTTTGCTTCAAATTCAGTGTCATGTGGTTTTATCGCACCCCCAGAGGAAAATACGACGTGGAATGAACATTGTTGTGACACTGTTCTTAAATGTTACTGGCTATTCGAGCATTTAAGATTACAACAATGTTTGTTTAAAAAATAACATGAGTTTTAAATAGGCTTCGAGTATGTGGCTAACAAAGGTAGGCAAAGGTAGGTTTTTTGTTAACGTGTTAACGTGTTAACGTGTTACCTTTCCTGAAACATAGGTTATACTACTAGGTACTAAACTAACCCTGGTTAGCTTAGTAAAATGTAAAAAGGGCACGCTTAAAAACAAATCAAATGTAACTTACCTTAAAGTAAAAACGGGATACGACATACCAGCAATGCGCACTAATAGGTTTCGATCTACATTTCTCATGCGCACGGCTAGGAAGTGGATTTCGCTGCCGGCATATGTTTCCTAGCCATTATAATTTTGGCGAATTCAAGAAGAGAGTGAATAGGCTGTTACTAGTCAGGCATGATCCATCCTAGGCCATATCATCATTTAGCATCAGGTGAGATTGTGACCAAATGTCTGCCTAGTTGCTATTAAAAAAAACCTGTATTTTGTGAACACACGACGTCATCCGTAACATTTGCTCAGAAGCTCAGCAGGTCAATCGCACTGCCTTAAATTGTAATTCATAAGATAATCAATCATCTCAAGGTAAAAACTGAATAAACGATCAATTCCGCTTCAGTTGCAATAATCTTAACAATTTCAACAAGAAAACGGCACAAAGGACGCTTGATCCATCAATTAAAAGTCTTCGCCCTAGAGATGAAGTCTTAAACTGTTACGGAAAACTTTTTGTTTGAAAGTTCACTAACAATTTGTCTTTGACCGCGTAATCTAATATGGCGGCAAGTTACGCTTTCATGGCGAGTGGTATTGTTGCTAGCTGAAAATGTGTTGCCAACTCAAAATTTTGTAATTTTGGTTATTTTCCCAGAAATCATTAGTTAATCCAGACAACGACATAATCCTTATTAAAATAATTAAATGAAAAAATGAACATCGATAAAAGATTAAAGAACTAGTCGCATAAAAAGTGTGAGAAATCTCGCAACACCTACAAAGACAGATCGGATTAAATTATTAAATGAACAATAACGTTTTATAAACAAATTCTCTATAAAACTGTTACAATTTCTATTAAGAAAATAGCAATCTTCGCAGTTAGAATTGAGAAATAAAAATGAACAGTTCTAAGTGTATCTATGTAACGTACTATTGTTAGTGTGGTGTAGGTATATGCTTCTGGGAGGTGACATGAATGAGGCTATACTTATTTACTGAACATTTTAATTGGGTGTGTCAATCATGAAAATAGACGGATTACTCGTATAGTAGTACCTATTGTGACGTTAGATACTTAATAAACACAGAAAAGAGTTTACACATAAGTATCTACAATTAAGAGTCTTATTGTTAATAACGATAATTTCTATACGAACGTGAGTGTGCACTAAGAAAATACTGAAATGTGTGTAAAAAGAGGACTGTAAAAATATAAGCTTTTAAAAATATTCAGATGTGGCTGCTACGAAAATACATATAAAAAATATATGATAACTCACCAAAAAACCTGTCGTTGATTTATCGGTAATGGTTTCGTTTTAACTGTTTGATATTATTATTTTAAATGTTGCTCCAATGTTGCTGGAGAAAAATATCGATCCGTTCGTATTTACAAGAAACAAGAGAGTGCTGAAGAAGAAACGTATTTTTCCTTTTTTCAGCGTGCGGCGTTCTAAGTGGCCAGTACGCGCGGCGAGGAGGTTGTTTATGGGAATTACCATATAATATTTAAATGTAGTTACGCAACAGTGAGAGCTATGACTTTCTTCTAAAATGCTGTTTTGAAAAATTGCACCGAAATTTAATTCTGTTTTGGAAAATAATAATTCTGGCTGGTTCTTCAAAGGATTAGCATTGCTATCCGAAACACAGTAAGATATAATAGTACTCTAAAGCAGCAACGCAGCCAGTATCATTGCCTCCTTTCCACTAGGAAACAGCTTCTTTTTTAAATAGATAGATTTTTTAAAGACATTTAAGGTTAGGTTTCTACAAACTGATATTATAATTAATGCTTAAATGACTGATACGTGTAAGTTAACTGAAAATTACTTTAATTAATAAACGAAACTTACACGCATTTCGCTTGGATCATTCCATAACTAAAACGTAAATTTGAACCAAAATCAGGCTAAGTATACATTGTTGCTGTGGTGAAATCTGTAGATAAGCAATGCACCATAAATTCCAAACCAGACAATGCAAGCCCTATCTATCAGGCTTGACAGCGACAAGAAGAGGGAAGATCGCTTTATTATCGTCGGTTCTTTGATAAACTGCCTAATAAGTCTTCCTCGTATTGACGTCCACATCCGCGTTTGTAGCAAATATACGTCAAAGTAAATGTTTGCGGGAATATCTCAGGGATCAATGACACGGGGTATCATGAATTACTTAAAAGATACACAGACAATGTTGACAATCTTTGCTTTCATTTAAATTATTTTTTTATATACGCTTAGAGATTTATTATTGGGCACGCGATGATGATAGCAAGAGAGGGGAGTGTTAGGATGTTTTTAGAGAAAATTTCACCGAAACTAATCAATATTTTTTTACTCAAATATAGGTATCAAAACTCCAAGACTCAAAATGAATATGTTTTTTCTAAATAGATATTGGTTTAGCTACCACCTACCACCTACTGGAATTAATAGTAGTTTACCAATTCTATGAATGCTCAACATCATTAAGCACAACATAATTATAGGTATAAGTAAAACTAACTCGTGTATTAAAACAGAAATATAGGTAAGTATTTCCTCAGGTAGGTATTTCCATTCGCAAAGCTTTTTTTACACCAAGGCATCGTAATTATATGCACCGCGACATTGAAAACCTTTTCGATTGAATTGCTTAGAAGAAATGGCGGCTACACTTATGAATAATTTATTATAATTCGGTTTTAACAATATTTGCTCACCTGAGAATGGGTGGTTTAGCTGTGGACTAAATGAAGGCACAAATGATGATAAGGTTGTACTGAATAAGTACCTAGGTGGTAGCTCCTCTAGTTCCTAGTACTACCTAGCTAGTACCTAATAGACAATTTGTATTGTCAAATTCTGAAGGTTGCGTTTTTATTCCAACCCAGAAATACAGGGTGTAAAAAAGGTACAAGCAAATTTCAAAGGGGTGGTTTTCAATCGAGTTTGGATTATCGGAAAAACTAATAATAAAAATAAGGTGTTTTTTGTGTTTTTGGCTCGTGCTTTTTTTCACACTCTGTATAAGCGTATGGCGAGGAATAAATAAATTCAAAAAAAGAACTAACTAATATTCATTTTAAATACGTCACTCGAATTATTTAAATTCAATTGACTTTGATTTTTAACTAAAGTTAACCATTTGGCTTGTTTATATAGACCTGCCGCAAACGTAGGTTTGATTCAATTAGATCGAGTTAGGTTGCAGCTGCGGTTTGTTTTAGTGCACAACTAAAATAAAACAGTATTACTTACGTGTTTACGTTATGTTATAATGTAGAAGTTGCTATATACGATGTCAGTACCTACTTATATCGTGACCTTACCACATTTGAAATAACATCGAGTTTTGTATGCTGCATTGCAGATCTCGTTTCCAACTTCTTGATAATAATAATAAATGAATACAACAAATAAGTAACAGGTCGTCGGATTTAGGTACAGATTGATTTATTCTACATTCATATGACGGCATTGTAAGGATCCTCTGCTATTTTTCAGGTTCAAAAAACATTTTCTTAAATCACATCACACCACGAAGGCTGAGCAAGTCTCGACATACGAGCAGAAAAAAACCAACATCGCTTTGTGAATGTTGATTCCTTTTGTGATAAGAAATCAAACTTAACACGTTCCGGGACACTACTCCAGACACAATAGACGTTTTATTGTTTTCACGCCTGTAGGCGTTCACTGTCCCGGAATGTGTTAAATGATAGCGACCTTCATGAGCACAGATTTCTGGCTGAAGGGTGTAAAATTGTTTTTTTTTTTTTATTTGTTTGTATGTTAGTCTGTAATGTATTTATTCTATGAGTCTGTATTGCGTTTTGTAATCCGCTGCCTGGTTTACCACATTACAAAGAGATGCAAGTCATTAAAATTTTGGTATAAAAATATATAACTGGCTGTTTAACTTGTACTACGTCTTAACTAGGCTGCAGCGTTCTAACCCCAATTATAATAACGTATTTAAATTCGAGCAAAACTTGCCTCTCTCAGAATTATTAGATAGCAGGTTTGAATAGTACGCTTTGTGGTGGAGAAATGATAAGTAAGATAAATTGCTCTTTGAAAAATAAGTTGTCTTTGTTTCACAATTTATATGAATGCAAAACACAACTAACCAATAAAATAGTGAGTCCTATTATTTAACTTTTAGATTTACAAGCTTTGTGATTATCTAGAATGTGAAGGATTTGTTGAATTTGTCATTATACTTCCCTTGAAAAACAATTCAGTAAAAAGTCATTCAATGTCATATGATAAGTTTTTTACTCGGTCTAGATTCATCGTTTTCAGCAGATACAATAAGATTTTAACTAACTATATCGTAACGAACTCTCAGGTTCTACTCAATAACACTACGATACAACACGCACTACGACCAACCCTTTTCACCCAATATTAGTTCAGCAAAACGGAGCAAATAAATCCGATATTCCTAAAGCAAGCACGCTTGCAAATTCAAAGTTTCTCTTCTTCAGAATCAAAGCTAGTTAGTGCGCACGTGTGAGCCTGTTTATCGTTCGCTTGTACAACAGAAAAAACTTTTGTGAACGTGTTTCGCATTTCGCTTTGAGAATGAAAAGGCATTATGCACGGAAAAACGTTAACGACCCGGAAAAGCATGGATCGGATCAATTTATTAATTTCTTTAAAAAGAGAACCTATAATTTCCTTATTTAATTCGGCCATCTAGATTATGACTAGAATGTATCAAGGGACATAATGAGCACTTGTGCAGTAAACTTATGAAACCTACTTGTGACCTATATAAAAGATAAGAAAAAAGAACAGTCACATTTAGTCACCTGGTTGTAATGTTTTTAAGGCCCAATTTCTTCATCGATAGTAATGGTAAAGTTACGTTACAAGCTGTTAAATATTTACGATTGTGTGTGTTTTGAACAATTGACACACAACATTACTATCGATGAAGAAATTGGGCCTTAAAGCTCAAGCAAAAGTAATTATTTGATGAAATTAGAAAATATTGAACTCCAGAATCACGGCATTAACTTTGGTTTTGCACTGAGTTTATTGAAACTATTTTCATTTTGAAGAAGAGATAGCAAATACATAATAAATTAAAATGGAGAAACGTTCTCAATAGCTGCACAAGTGCAAATGTCAAAAAGCATTGGACCTGAAAACGATGGGAACACACGCCATAAAGGCCCGGTGACAATGATTGGCATCTCAATGGTAGCACTTACTGGTTTTCCTTTCATTTCTGAAACTTGAGATATTACAGTACATATAGTATGCTGTAAACATGCCACTGCACCACTGAACTAAAAGAAATCAAAAAAAATCAAAAGATATGGAAATAACTTTATTGACTATACTACTCAACACTGTCTAGGGATATTTTGTATAAGGTCAAATCATTTTAAGTGATAATATTTTAACAGTGGCTTTGTATACATTATAGAAACAGAACACTATCATTATTTTTTGGAAAATCGAGATTTTAATTTTTTCTTTGTCACAGACAATATCATTTTTAAAACAGCACCCTGACAAATTTAAAAAGTTATTTTCGTCATCGGCTTAGCCTCTCTCAATTCAATGTCCAAACCTTCTTTTTCTCTAATCTTAGTCTTAATTAATAAAAACATAAAATCTAAAAATAATAATATTACCTTAGTCTCCAATTTTCCCAAAGTGATTTCTACAAAAAATGATTAATTTATTGTGCTGAATCGGCCCTTTAAATATTATCACTTAAAACGAGGTGAGGTATATGTTTTACTTGTTATATTTAATAAATTTTGTTATATGTATGTTTGTAATTTAATTGAGTAAATCTAAAATATCCCTAGACAGTGTTGATGTGTTATTTCTTTAATGTTTACCAACCATATTCACAAAAAAAAATATATATATTTACTAATTTTGTGTGCAATAAACAGTTATCTATCTATCTATCTATCTATCTATCTATCTATATATAAAACTTCTTGCTCAAACTTTAACATGTACCTTACTGTCATGGAAGCAAGAATTATAAAGCACAAGCTAAAAGCCTCGGAAGTACACAGACGTTCACTTGCTAAGTGAAGAATGTCTCATTCGTTTATTATTCACGTTTCTTTCCTGACATGATATATGCGGTTCCGTTGGCAATACTTGGTTATATAGATATCAGGATAATCGGACAGAACCATTGAACTACTATTACTACGTATGGAAATGACATCCCGAAGGAACCTCGTGCGCGATGAGTTGATGGTCACAGACCATCAACGCATGCGCGGTATCACAGTCACTCACTCCCGCTCGCAGCGTTAAGCAATGTGACATTTGGTCAATTAATTTGTCAAAATGCCGTCTTGCGTTTTTAAAACATGCAAAAATAAAACCAACAGAAATCAAAACGATACCGGCGTTACTTACCATCGGTAGGAAATTAAAATGTTAACTTAAACCAACATAAATATTTTTTCAAAATGTTATAAATGTTTTGTATGAAATTGCCGCCATTTTATTCGAAAATCAAAGATTATAAAAAGTGAAACGCACAGAATGGAAAAGTAGGTAGGTAATAAATAGAGGTTAGACAATGCGATGTTGTGATAATTCTTTTAAGGTGTTTTGCATTGGTAGTTGTATTTTTCTAGATTTATCTCGTATGAAAAATTAAAATGATAAAAATCATGATAAAAAAAATAGTAAATATCATTCGAGTTTTTGACCTACAGATTTTTATTTACTAAACTTTTATTTATTTAGCTCTTTTAAATAACTATTGATCAAAGTAAGTAACGATTAAAACGTTTTGATAAAATAATATTCATTCAAAACAATTAAGTTAAGTAGGCACAAAGTCTGTGTCACTTCTGCGGTTTCATATTCAAAATTCAAAATTTATGGAATACGTCAGTCTGTTGACAGCTGTTCACGTCCAAAAAATGCGCACATTTTTTGCTTGGCATAGCGTCTCTATACGTAGTAGTAACAGCTCACTGGAGAGAACTTGTTTTGTTGGCACATACATACATATATTATGTTGGCGCCTTGCGCAACTTTTATTTTGTGAAGTTGGTAAAACTGGCGCGTCCCAGCACACTTCAATTGTTTTTTTTCTCACTGTAAAAATTAATGTCTTCAGTCAGCATATTGCTGATTATACAACGTATGGAAGAATACTAGTTTTATTTACCATCGATCCCATGATCGATAAGACTGTGTTATCAATCCAGCCATCCAGCCATCACAAACAAAGGGTTTTAAATAGGAAGCACACACGTGTCTTCAGTGTAAGGAGTCCCAGCAAGGTCTCTCCCACCCGAAAGGCCCCGCCTGCGCCCGGCGCCTCTGCTGACACGCGATTGCTAACTATAGTTTGTTGTATGATTGGGCCATTTTTATTTATTTGAACCTAAGGTAGCGTTAAACATTTATAATATTACATATTTATTTATTACACTTCATGCACAAACAAAAGGTACATATGGCGGACTTAATGCTAAAAGCATTCTCTACCAGTCATTGGTCTATACAGAGAAAATACAGGCGGCGCGAAGGAAGGGGTAAAAGAAAAAGCTTGACGATAAAAAATATGTCTTATGTACGAGTACTTAATACAAATGGTTACATCATATAGTTTGAAATGTAGTGCATTCTTATGTTATAGCAAGCTAAAGTGCGGTTACACCATACACCAGTTTGAGAACAAAATTTTTTACTCAACCGCAAAAGAAAACATTATATGTATATTTTTTGTTTCTGTACTGATACGATCTGGGTGCGTATTGCGATCTTGCTTTAATTTATTCAACTACCAGACAGTTCAACTCCAAATTGGCATTGCGATAAAACTAATAGAACATTTAAAGTATTTCTATTCCACTCACTGGTGTAGTGCTGTCCCACGCTAATCTGCTGAACGAAATCGCAATACAAATTTTCTAAACCGTTCAAAAACAGAGCTGCTTAGCTGTCAAAGCACAATTCGCACCCTTTACTCGTATATATTACTACTTTACTTCGAACAAAATAATGAAACAAAATAAATGATCGTGTTCCGGGTTGAAGGAGAAACCTCTTCTGACTTCTGTAATTAATTCACCCTACCCTGTTTCAGCATTGGCGAAATGTGGCGAGTTCCGTCAAGGCACCAGTGCGCTTAAAAGCTGATTATAAATCAGCTGCAAGCTGCTTAAATCTGATTTATACTCCATCA
This sequence comes from Pyrausta aurata, assembly GCA_963584085.1. NCBI lineage: Eukaryota > Metazoa > Arthropoda > Insecta > Lepidoptera > Crambidae > Pyrausta > Pyrausta aurata. Next base: position 9,554,020 of record OY757257.1, on the reverse strand, counting down.
CTCTTTAAAATATCGCTCGAAGCTTATCCTCCTTTTGTTCAAAATATTTCGTAGTTTATGTACAGTTTCTGGTTATATTTCCTCTGGCTACTACTGATATTGTTATAAAAAGTTATGTTCTAATCGAATCCATAATTTTTTCATGCATACTTAGGGTCTGTTTTTCAAGCACTTAAATAATGAAAAAAATGCTAAAACCAGAACTTACTTAGGCATTGTAATACATGCCTTTAGCCTATTAAATTGTTTTTTTTCATGCGCAGGATAATATATACATGCAATTTTAGATTCAGTATCAAAATAGTAGCGTGACTGTCAAACACGCCCTTAAATCGTGGCAAATAGTCGCATCGCTGTGTATATAAAGTAAGTAAGCAAGAGTAGGCCCTCACGCAAAGAGTAGGGTCTCCAACAATAGGTTTGTAGGCCACAACAACGTTGGCTAGCTGAGACCCATTAGCCAGCATTGTTTACCGCGACAGGCCATCTAGACGCGTCCACTGGTTACAAACACTCTATTTGCTTTTAACAGCTGTCTCCATCTACCTGCCGAGAGCACTGCAAATAATATCTAACCATAAAATTTGTGAGAACGAATGTGGTTGTCTATACAAATAAGTCGAAGAGTGTTGTGATGTCCTTTATGCTTGGTCAAGCTACTGCGTGTCACTTAATCCGTTAAAAAATCTTTAAACTTTTTCAACAAGAATTTTTTTTTATTATAACCTGACCTATATAAGAACCTTTTCAAAAATCTGATTCTGGTTCTGATCGGTACTGCAGAGTTGGATGAAAGAAAAATCTTAAGAAATGTTTTTTTTTAATTGTGTTATGTAGTGAGTAAGAGTACCCCGCAGTCCACACACATTATGTATTCAGGGTTTAATGTTTCAAGAGTTATCAACGTCTCTTATCTAAGTAAATTCCGAGTTTTCCCTAAAACGCTAAGCAATTAAAAGTAATTACTCGCTGTAATATGTAAACTCGTGGGAGGCACAGTAATCCCGGCGAGAGTGGTACTAATAAATCTTTGATCCGCTCTCCGCCCGACTTTTATCAACAAATTGATTAAATCCTCCAAACCGTTCGGTCTTTGAGACCGCATCGACCTTTTTCTTGGTGGGAAGTCCTACAAAAACATTTATCCTCTCTGATATAAATGAAAAAGTAATTCTATCTGGCTGGCCGCTAGCATTTTACACATTTATCTCTACTATTATAAGTGTAAGAGTTGGACTCTGTTAATAATCCGTCACTTATGATTTATGGAGTTTGACAGCAGTTTGATTTGGTTTATTATAGTTATGATGATTTATTTATTGTTATGTGCAACCAACACTAAGTCTGTCTGCCAAATGCGATCATTTCATGCAAAAATAAACTTATTAACTGATTTCAAAAAAATTATAATACCTAGTCTGACAAGGACATAAATAGCATCTACTTAACTTAGAAATAAGTGTTGAAAATGGCCATAAAGTTTTGTATACACGTGCAATGCTTTTTATGGTTCCGTAGCCGAATGGCAAAAACGGAACCCTTATAGTTTCGTCAAGTCTGTCTGTCCGTCCGTATGTCACAGCCACTTTATTCTAAATCTATTAGCATCACACAGCTGAAATTTGGTAAGTAGATGCATCTTTTGCACCGCTTTCCGATTCAAGTACTAAAAATTAAAAAAAAATATTTATTTAAGGGGGGCTCCCATACATGAAACTAAAACCCAAAAAAAAATTTTTACCCATACCTATACGTGTGGATGTGTCTATGGATAACTTTTGAACTAAGGAAGTGAAAATTTTGGAAAAAATATATAATATAGATCTCAATAAAAACTTTCAACGAAAATTGGTTTGAGCGAAATCGAACTAGTAGTTTTTGAGATATAGCACATTTTTATTAACCGCAAATATAACTTTGTCTTTCATACAAATACTATGAAAAACAAAGTTATGTTTGCGGTCAACAAAATATTGTGGTATTTTGGCTAAGTGGAAGTAAGAATCCCTAATTCAGTTAAAGTTGGCACGGAACCCTCAGTGCGCGAGTCCGACTCACACTTGGCCGGTTTTTTTAAATTTATAACTGTCCTATGTAATTTGCAATAATGAATTATCTTATGATGCTTACTGCTTACACAGCTTGAACGGCTTTTTAAATAAATAAAATAAATAAACGTTAATTTCAGGCAACAGAAAATAAAACACAGGCCGATAAAATAAATACCTTACAGACTAAGATACATACAACATAATCAAAATAAAATACAATTTTCTTCCGAACCGAAATTTCGTGAGCAGTACAAAAGGCAGTACACTGCACTACCCGTGTTCTTATCGCAAAATAAAATGTCAGATGTAAGCATTCATGTTCCCTTAAATATATGTTTCGGCTCATCTGTAAAGATTTATGCGTTTCCATTTCGTCCGGGATGCCTTTTTATGTGTACACGCAACGCAACAAGATAACTATTTTTTTCCGACTTATACTCGTATGTACGAGTATGTATCGGATTTGTTTTACTGCTAAAGAATTTATATACAAAGTATCTCCAACGCTTTTGGCTAAATGATAATTACAAAATATATTGTCTTTAAAATTAAGTGTCGGCTAAAGAAGAAATCCTCAGGACGCAAAATTTAATAGATCTACGTATTATTTACCCAATCATAGTAGATGGAATTGTTCTACGAGTATTACACTACAGTATTTAACTACAGTCTTTAATTACGAGAAAAACCTAATCACAAACTCTAATAAATAACATTAAACTGTCACAATTCTTCACCGTGATTAATTGAGCAAAGATGGTGCTCATATCCAAAAAGAACTTTAGAATTTTAGAATTCATTACCTGAAGAAGAGTCGAGCTGAAATGTGCTTTCATTTCGACGATGCAATAAAAAATATGTTTTTATACAAAGTTGTTTTCTTGGCAGTTGCAGAACTATTACGTAATTCAATCACTTTGGTATTGCCATTGTTAATAACGTCATGTCAATGTATTCATAGATCCAGTAGATAGGATTTTGTAACACTGGCAAATATGTTCTAACATTTGTGATTATATTAGCTTCCACCATTCTTTTGTTTTAAGCACGGAGAAAATCTTCGTTTACTGTGGTTGTAAAATGGTAATAAATGCATTATTTATACTTATAAGTCAGAATAATGCAATTATTGATTGCAATGTGAAAACGGCCTAATTACGTAGTTGCACTATCAAAAATATCATCCTTCCGCTTCCCCGTTCACCTACCTACGTTCCTGTCAATCATAAAATTATTATCCCTTTTGGAATGGAATATAAATTTTATGGTGTCAATACAGTTCATTTTTGCACACTTTTCTTCTCACTCGGAGACAGTAACAGGTCCATTCCTACGATAACCAGGTTACCAATGTAAATCATTTGGCAGCGATGACAAAAAATCTGCTCAGACAGATTTTCTTGACAGTGTTGTGTCTTCCATTTTACTTGCAAGTGCTTACAAGCTTACTCCGGCCATGCCACACAAATTGCAGTCCAATCGCAATGGCGTTCAAGATACGTTGTCATATTGTCAAGAGGCGTAAGTACCATACGCTCTGACGCAGCTTCTAAAGAACAGACAAGTTGCGTAATTGACTTGTCTCTCTCGAAGCAACGCGGTCGCGTGACGCGTTGTTATAAAGTATCGATTGCGTTGAGATTACATAAACACGGTCTTTACTTTGATAAACGAGCTTCGCTCCCGCAGGCTGCTATTTCGCTATTAGCGTTATGGTCTTGTATTGACCTGGAAGTTTTTCTTGATGTTTTAGGAAATTCGGGACACGGGAAATGGTGATATGGGTGTGGTGTTCTGAAATGATGTACCTTAGTTTCTTGGCTGTATTTCGTATACACTTTATGATGCTTCTATTTTTTTTTATTTCATTGACGATATAAATTAAGACAAAAAGAGTAATTGGGCGTATTGCGATCTTGTCCAAGAATCCGTTCAAGTTCCAGGCAGTTCAATACCGACTCAGCTACTGAGTCACCAAATTGGTATTGCGGTCCAACGAAAGAAAAAGTTAAGGTAACTCTTTCTCACTCATTCATATATGTATGGTTGACATAAAGACATGGAAATTGGCCAGAATTAAGACATCGCAAAACGAAATTCGCTAATCTATTCAAAATAAGAGCAGTTTAACTGGCCAAAGATGAGAGATTTCAATACGCACCTATCTATGAAAGTAAATGCATTGGTCACCTCGATTTTGGTCTTCTGGATTGGGTTTGTCAGTCAAGCACATAATCAATTAACAATTATTGCTTTGGTTTTGTTGTTTGTTTTATTGTTTGTTTTATTGTACTAATATTAATTCATTTTTTTCTCTTTTAGTATTTCAATGATAATTTGTAAATTTATTTGTTGATTTTTATGATCTTAGATTTGAATTAGTTAGTCCCCATTGTCTTTATTTTTGTGACTTTTTTTCACTCTATCTGTTTCATGCTGTGTACTCATGTTTAGTTTTGTAGTCTTAATATAATAATGTTAACCTCTTACTCTATTCATTTTAAGACTAAAAATATTTTGTGTACCTTATAATAAAAAATAAGAATAAAATTCCTTACTCCTGCAATAAACGTGTTTACTACGAAATTTCAAAGTTGCTGACTAATATATTATATCGGTAGCAATTAAGAAAACGCAAGTGCGAATTATGCAAAGGACGCAGCGAGGAGACACGTCGGTAATTGGGTTGTCCATTCCCTATTCCACTTTACACGATGAGAGCTACACTATATGCAAGCACGTCAACCTATCACAAAGTAAAAGTTATCTTCGAACCACTTTCAATCTAAAATATTATGCACTAGAGCTCAATTTTAACAGACGAAACTCTTTGTGTTTAGTTCAGGTGCCGACTTGTACTTTCTAAGGTGTATGAGACACATAAGATCGATTACTCTGTTGCGTCAACACAATTTCATTCCAGCTTTGAACCAAAAAAAATAAAAATAAAGAAAGAATGGATTTATTTGCTCATGAAAAAGGGTCATTTATTAATTTTATGGTTAGCTCCGTTTTTTCAGCAATCAATAAATACCTAGTTTCAATTTACCTACACATGATTACGTGCAAAAATATGACCCAAAGATTTTATAATATAGATATTAATTAGATTAAAATGCAATGAAAAACAGGATAGATGTAAAGATTGTTAAGTCACTGCAGCAATTTTTTTTTTCTAAAGCAAACATTTTAATATTACAAACAAATTCACCTTTCGACAAAATTACAAATTAGCTCAAAATATATCATCATGACACAAATCTTCACGCGACCCACGGTGGGCCATGGGGCCCACCGTTCGACTTATCAAATTAGTCCAACCAAATGCTTTTAAATATAACGTTTGAGATTAAAGATAAACTTAGTTTGAATTATTGACTTTCCAAGGATATTAAGACTATATAATTGAACTAGTTGTTAGTTCAAAGTTCAAATCATAAAATAACTCAAATATTTTCCAAATCTAAGACACGTCTTCATTACGTAGCAGCAGCTACGAGCTACTACGGAATCACAGCTACGAAAAATTCATTTGCTTTTCGTAGCTGGCTACAGCGAGCTACGAAACAGTTAACTGATGATAGATGGCTAGATTAGCTTAGTAAAGCAAAGCATGTAGCCTCTGAGCAAACTGCACAACAACAATATGCACCCTTTGCATATGCACAAGGAACCAGTTTGTATATGCATTAGCAGTAAAGTGCATAAATTGATTACTAACTTATGTATAAGGCGACATGCGGCTTGAAAAATCGTAATATGATTGTGAGGCCCACCAACAAAGATTATGTCTAACATCTAATTCGAGGCTCAATCCGTCTTTTTATCTCTGTCAACATTTAAAAACCTGGCAGCAAAAGCACACTGATTAAACCAGAAATACCCATACGATGAGCAAAGCCAGGGAACGATGAGTAATTTAACAACATATCAATACCCAGGTCTCTGTAATAATATCTGGGTCACTTTGCTGATTGGAGGGCCAGGCAATGTTCAGACTATTCATATTTGCGCCTGTTATTTACCGCCTAATACACATAAGGTCACACTCGCACATTTTTATTCCAATATGCAATCTATACTACTTGCCGCCGACGACAACGATATATCTTTGGTGGTTGGAGACTTCAACACGCCAAATTTATCTTGGTCACCTGCGGGCCCTTATCTTACACCTGACATGTCACATGACTTCAAGTCTCGATACCTTCTTAGCTCTATATCGGTATGCAAACTTTCTCAATATAACTATGTTACCAACGCGAACGATCGTTTCCTAGACCTCGCGTTGTCTAATTATAAGAGAATCCGTGCCTCTGGCTTGGAGGCAGATGACGCGATTTCAAAAACCGAATACACCATCCTCCACTTCTTATTGAGATAGAGATCGAAGGTACAATTAGAAATATAAAACCTAAAAATGTCTCCCGCCTTAACTTCGCAAAATGTGACTACGAAGGTTTGAAGTCGGATCTTCGTGAAATAGACTGGACTGCTGTGCTAAATTCTAATAACTTAGATGCAAACGTTGACACTTTTTATTTGCTGCTTAATAACTTAATACATCATCATACACCGATGACAAAGCCACGTAGTAACAACTACCCATCCTGGTTCTCTCCCCCTTTGATTAAATGCTTGAAGGAAAAACAGAGGTACCATAGACGCTACAAACGTTTCCATAATCCTAGAGACTATGATACCTATTCTCTTTTAAGTAAGAGGTCTAAAACTCTTACAACTGCATGCTACAAGAATTAGATCGCCTCCACAGAAGACAGTCTGCAGTCTAACATAAAGTCTTTCTGGAGTTTTGTTCATAATAGAAAAGGTCACAAGAGCATTCCTCACACCATGACATTGGGAAGCGAGTCCTCTTCGGACGGTAAAGGAATTTGTCAATTGTTTTCATCGTACTTTGGTTCAGTTTTCGAAGAGCCAGTGCCACACTCTCATAATTCAAGTGTCAGTGCTCACTGCTCCTCTAGTCTGGCTGTGGTCGCTATAACTGAAAAAGAAGTCAAGCGAAAGTTGGACTCACTCGATCCTTCTAAAGGCGCGGGTCCCGACGGAATCCCTTCTCAACTATATAAGATTTGCGCTAGGGAGCTGTGCCTTCCGCTCTCTATGACCTTTTACCAATCTTTGTCTCTTGGCGTATTCCCGTCGGCGTGGAAGGTAGCTCACATAGTTCCTATTTATAAGTCCGGTGACAGTTCAAACTGCGAGAACTACCGACCAATCAGTCTGCTATCGTGTCCTGGTAAGATGTTTGAGTCTCTTATTTACGATCAATTATATCACCATTTTAAACCGCATCTTTCCCAACATCAGCACGGATTTATTAAAAACAGGAGTACATTAAGCAACCTGCTTGAATACAAGTCATACCTTTGTCGGGTCTTTGACAGAGGTGGCCAAGTAGACTCCATTTACACAGATTTTAAAAAGGCTTTTGACAAGGTGGGCCACTGTCTTCTGTGTCGCAAGATTGATGCTCTCGGTGTTCACGGGTCGCTGCTACGCTGGGTGGAATCGTACCTTAGTAACAGAACCCAACTAGTATGTATCAAGGGATTCAAATCTGCGCCTGCTCCAGTTAAGTCCGGTGTTCCCCAAGGCTCACATCTCGGCCCATTGTTGTTTCTGGTTTTCATCAATGACCTTATTGACGATCTAACCTGTTTGCGTCTCCTGTATGCCGACGACCTCAAAATCTTCGCGCAAATTTATTCTATAAACGACTGCGTTCGCTTACAGGAGGATCTATCCAGGGTATCAGCTTGGTGCCTAAGAAATAGAATGTCATTAAACATCAGTAAGTGTCTCGTAATCACTTTTACGAAAAAACGCCACAAAATATTATTTGACTACAAGCTTGAGGGGCAAACACTAGAGCGAAGGACTACAGTCAAGGATCTTGGCGTATACTTTGACGATGATCTCTCCTTCCGGTCACATTACCAACACACGGTCAACAGTTCATTACAAACTTTAGGGTTCCTCACTAGGGTTACGAAAGCCTTTAAAAAAAGGGCTAGTCTGACCACCTTGTTCTATTCCCTAGTTCGTAGTAAATTGGAATATGGGTCAGTCGTTTGGTTACCACATTACGAAGTCCACTCAAAACTTATAGAGAAAGTGCAGAAAAGGTTTACTAAAATTGTTTGCTTCCGTTGCAACCTGGGGCGCTCCTCGGGTTCATACACGGAACGGCTAAAGAAACTTAATATGACTAGCTTGAGTATCCGAAGGCAGCAACTCGATTTAATGGTCCTACACAAAATCGTGCATCACACACTCGAATCCTCTGATCTGACCTCCTCACTGGCCTTTAACACTAGGGTTAATATGAGGCGTCCAATGCCTACTTTCGTCTTGCCCAGATATAGGAACAATGTCTCACGACACAACCCTGTCGCCAGAATGTGTCGCCTATATAATCAATTGCAGGACAGGCTCGATATATACGAAGCAAGCTTTTGTAAGTACAAAGCTGCAGTAAAAGTTGTCGCAGATGACCTCAGCCAAGCCACACACAAGTAATAATATTTTTATTTATTTAATATTTTTATATTTTAGTATTAACTTTAGTTTTAATTTGATTTTGTATTTGTTAAGTTTAACACCGTTTACCTACGCAACCTGAGTGACGCACAGGTGTAACATCTTAGGACATTAGTCCAGTTTCTCTTAGTTTTTTAAATCCTTTGTACTATTTTTTATGATTAATGTGTGTTTATGTTACCAATAAAATAAAATAAAAATAAAAATACTCTTGGGTATAGGCGTCACACACACACATTTTCATTTTCAGGCCTAAGCAGGCATGGTATGGTAAACATTGACATTGTTTTGTAACGTTGTTTTTTCCTCCTTTATGTGTATTTTTTCTTAATATTTTGTGCTTTGCAATTTGTGTGTAATTCATGTGTTATTTTGTGTATATGTGGGTTTGTGATGTAAACCATTTTCTTTTTTTTTCTAAAAGTAGAAGTTAACGTTTTAGAACCTTAATGTAATGTAATGTTAACTAAGGCTAGACATTTCATTTTACAAATTCAGTGCCTACAATTTCGCTCAGTGTTAAAACAGTCTAACAGTCTTCAAATAAACGAATATTAAGTGAGTACGCTGTAAATATTCCCGACGAATTAAGTGGAAATGTATATCTGCATTAGCGCTGTCGTTATAAATCATCTCTAATTAACGCTTTCGCTGCGAAGAGGCGAAATTAGTCACTACTGCTCCGTTAAGTTTATCTTTTCCTCATCTTTACACTGCCTCATCTAACATTTGTTTAATTAATAATTATCTTACATTCGTTACGATTAATTGAGTTGAAGCAGGGTGTCGTGCCTTTAGTTTGTTACTTATGTTTTATAAATAAGATATGTTATTTAATTGATGTTGATTGAATGGCAAGTATTGCAAATATATATGGGTGTTTTCTATGTATAATATGTATGTATTTACAAAAAAAAAGTATTTAAGTATGTTTATAACCGTTGTCTGGTTACCATAGTACAAGCTTTGCTTAGTTTGGGACCAGATAGCGCTGTGTGAAATGTCCAAGGATATTTATTTATTTATTTATTCTTGAATATTGGGCACACCTCACCTTAGTTCTGAAGTTGGTCAACGTGACATTGGCTATGTTATTTTGGAACTCAATGACGTATGGTTTTCGAGAGTCATCTCCTAGACTATAAACAGTAAGGTAACCTCTGACCACTACTGTTATCTTCCAACTCGACAATACTGACAAGTTAGCAAACTCCACTATTAACATCAATTGGGCCGGTAATCGAAGTTGGACCTACACCAAAGTATCTATCAAGTCGAGTTTAAACACTGTTTCCATAACTTAACTCCTCAAGAGAGGTCTTGTTCAGGTTGCTTAGACTAACTTGAATGCCTCCGAGTATCACATAGAAGGCGTCTTATCATTGATATCGCTAAACTTGTTGCCAATATACGTACGTAGGTAAAACTTTGGTAAATGGATTGACAAGAATTACGTTGTACTTTGTGTTATGTTAGTTTTTTGTCCAGTAAGTCAAAGAGTGGCATGCAATTGAGAAAAATGGAACAAAACTCCACCGGCAAGAGCACAGCTCTTAAATGAAAATGAAGAAGATCTTTATTAAACTCTCACGATAATCTGTTCAGCTGAAATAATGTTACAATAAAATGCATTTATTATTTCCAATACCAACATCTTAAAGTAGTACATGAGCAGTACATTATAACATTGTTACAGTAAGTACGTAAAAGAAGACCCCGTAATTATAGAAGTATATTTATTTACCTTCAAACTCACTTTTGATGAAGTAAGTAACCAATAAAATAAATGGCAAAGTTATCAAGCACCTATAAGTTCTACTGAAGATCCTGCCTACACAACACAAGGAATATTAAAGTTGAAGTTGACAGGTTAATTCTGCGCTATGTAAACTGCTTTAGGGAGGAGGGTGCTGGGGTAACCGTCAAATCAAAATGTCCGGCTTTCGGAGATTTTATCCGGACTTTATTGAATACAAGGATCAAAGGCAGGATGATAAAATATTTGGATAAAATATCATCCCAAATTTCAAATCTTGGCGGATTGAGGGCTCGTCAAATATTTGTTCATTTAATAATTGAATCAAAATACATTACACTAAAGATTTTTTCGCTTGAAGCATTCAAGTATTTTACGACACGTTTGGTGTAGTGTTTAGCTAGAGCTTCTGACTACTACGGGTATGCCAGCGCTCGTGCTTTCGAATCCCGCAAGGGGTAAATGTTTATGTGATGAGCACGAACTTTGTACCTAAGTCTTGGATGTTTAATATATATTTAAGTATTTATGAGAGACGCCATCGTCATAATCGTTGTCTGGTATTTGTAACACAAGGAAGCAAATGATTTACTTCGAAACCAAGTCAACCGGTGTGTTGTCTGGCGTAATTTATTTATTTACTATTATAGCCTTGTAGTATTTTTAACACTCCCTTTTTGTATGGTAACCCTGTACAACAGATGTGCTCAAGTAATCAGCCAGTGGATTCGGTAACCGGATTACGGACGCTGATTTCGGATTCAACCGGGGCTTACTAAATTCTGGAGTTTCAATTAATCCTGAACAGATTTTGCGTTAATCAAATCGGTAGAGTATATGTATAAATTCAAGGGTATCGATATTTTAGTTAGGTAGTCATTGATCATATCTTATCATAGGTCATAGATTTGATTGAACAAAACGGGTAATCATAATATGATGTTTCTAATGATATGCAAAATCAGATGACTCACATATATGAAAGACCGATTCTAAACCAGCAACAGACACATTTGAATACTCTTCTACCATAATAACCCGCAATCGAAACATGACATCGCCGCAAACTTTTGTAATAGACTTTTCAAACTAACCTGACTTTTTCACCTTCACCGGAGACCCAATTTTCCCGAGGGAACCTGTTGATTGTCCTGTGAGCTATACGTTGTACTTATGTTATCTGAGTAAGTTGTGTGAGCTTAGGCGGTTTGTGGAGGCACCTTTTGTCGGCTTTTTTCATAAATGGTGTACAGTCAGTGAAAAAAATACTGTCAGGATTATCAGACTTTACTGCTGCTTTGAGCTCTCTTAACAACGAAGGTTATCGTTATGATAAAGTTAATAATCATGAAATGACCACATAATCGCTCAACTCCATTTTAGTTTCGACTAAGTCAACAAGGGGATTATTATTATAAAGTGAAAGAGTAATTTTACAAATCAAGTCTCACGTAGTTCTGACCCTAGGCTTAATCGTGCTGTAACAATCCGATAAAATATTTATTGGCAGTCACTTTTCATCTCATCTATACCCAATGCCTGGAGTGAAATGAAAGCTATAGGGAAAAGTAATCTCGTTTTGATTTCCTTCAATCTTGCGGCAATTCAAACGAGTTTTTTTTAGCTTAATCGGAATATTTAAATTCGTTCTCACTTAAGCATCCGCGGAGGGCCGCGACGTGATTTGGAGAAAAATTGATACACCTACGTACCTAGTTGATGTTTGGTGAAAAACGTCACCAAGTAAATTGTCGTTTGTATATTGATTTTCTTAGACATAAAGCTCACGTTTTTGTATAATGTACTTACTTTTTTAAGATTTTGGATCTCTTTATTTCATTCTAAGGCTCTGTGGCGTGATCGATAGTCAAATAACTCAAATAATGGTTAAATATCGCTACCAGCGGTTAAATATTTCTATTTGTGCACGATTAAAAATTAAAAATGCCTTATCCAATGGTCATTTCAATAGCCATTCTGACTTTTTCTTTAAAACACGCACAATCGTATACAGCGTGTGGCCTGTAATAGGAGCAAAAATTTTAATCAACGATTCCACAGAGTATACGTAGTTACCCTGACCTGGTCATAGTGCTCTTAAATGCTTTATCTCAAAGTTATAGTAATCCAAAGTTATAATCCCTAGTCAAAATCGTTAAGTCATTGTAGTAAATGACAAATATCAAGTTCTATGACTGGACACATTTGTTTGCAATACATTGCTGGTTCGATGTATTTTGTTAGAAAACATCTTTTTTTTTCATTATAATAAATTAAAACCATATAGAATTGATTACTGGTTACCTAAAGGACTTATATTTTAATTTTTTGCTCCTATTACAGGCCACACCCTGTGTATTCAACCACTGGTAACGACCTTTAACCATTAGTTTAGTTAAATATCGATCAAGCAAAGCAAGTGGACCTTAGCTAAAGAGCCTGCCTTCGGCCAGTAAGTACAATAAGTAAAGTAAACAATATATTCCAAATAAAATCTTTGTGAAGTGGCCACTTTTGCCTCAAAACCGAATTTTCTGTTTCAAAAGCTGAAATGTCCAGACTATATTCGCATTTTACGGCTTTGTAATTTTGCATGCATGAAGTTTGAAGTGCTCGTGTCGATTTTTACGGTACTTAATATTTCAAGAGGTTAATTTGAGTAAAAATTTTATTGTTGCAGGTAAATTTTAGGTTTGTTGGTGAGAAATTCAAGCATACCAAATATCATTTTGTTTCAATGAATTTAAATCAAAAATAATTTACCGGGATAAATACCTATATTTATGATTGAGAGCGGCGTTGATGATGCATTTGGTAGTAAAGACGTACATATAATAGGCGATTCTGCAACAACAGTATTATTCTGATTAAATGTTAATAGTGACTGTACTATTTAATTTACGTAATCCAAAATTTTACATTTAAAAAACTCCCCGACACATGTGATAGTTTCCTTTCCGTGTTGCAATCATATGAGACTTGATATAATAGATTTGCGGGATTTTTTTTCTTTTCCCACCGCTTGTCTATCTGGCAATTATGGCAGATAGTACAAAAATTATTCCTACATCAAATTTAGATTATTTATCAGTAATAAAGATTATTCCTTATAGGGAATTTTATTTGTGTTACTGGAATATCAGGAGGAGGGAAATCAAGTTTAGTGATATTTATTATCATTGAAATTATACGGTACCAAATTCCGATTGATCGGACAACTAGAATCAAGAAACGAGCTGAAGATCTTCAAATGGCTGAAAAGATTTCTTGAAACATGGCTATACTTGGGATAAAATTATCTATGACACAAAAAACTAAACGAAAATGGGTTTATCCGTTTGAGTTACGATACCACAGACAGACACGTTAAACTTATAATACCCCTCTCTCTATGCGTCGGGAGCTAAAAATCTAATTATTTAATTTTTACCTTATAATACACCCATAGATTGAAGTAAAATAAGTTTATTTAACTACACTTAACTCACAGTTATTATTACTATTAGCAAGCCCTCTGACAGCTCTTCCCATTTGACAAAGGTCTAACGACCTAGACCAGAGCGATGATGTGACGAAGGTTAACTGACTGGAGCACGTCACAAAGTAGATGAGTAAGACCCCTTAGACCTCTTACACACTGCTATTAAGCATCGATACTAACGCGTTTTGAAAACGCGCGACAGCATCGCAACTCACGCAAAGAAGATACTAAATTTGGCATCGATGCAGTCGCGCATTAGTATCGATGCAGAAGCGCGACTGCAAGTGCAAGTCGCAGTGTGCAAAGGGTTTAGCAGCGATGCAGTCACAAAATGTCAACCTTTACACGCTACGCTCTGCGCTTCTTTTAGCATCGATGCAGTCGCGATGCAGATGCTGGAAATTGACAAATTATGTACTGAATATCAATGGCGACTGAATCGATATTAGAACGCGTTAGCATCCATGCAGTCCAGGAAGTCTATTCGGATCCAAAAGATTTTTAGTATGGAATGCTTACTACGAAATGCTTCGGATCCGCAAAACGATAATCGAATTGACGGATTTCGTTTTTCGTAGTAGGACTCCAGGCGCGCTTCTGCATCGATACTAAAGTTCATTGCATCAGTCGCGATGCTGTCGCGCGTTTTTAAAATGCGCGTTAGTATCGATGCTAAACGTCGCAGTGTGCAGAGGGTTTAAGTAAGTGGTATAGGCCCAGTGTGGGATCGGATATGACAAACTGGTGCCTGACTAATAGTCCTGTTGGGAGCCGGAGTGTCCAAAAATAAAATGGCAAAAACTGTAGATAAAATTTCTATTTTAATTTTATCCCTATTTAATTTTCGATGAAAGGTTCTGTGCATGTATTTTTTTGTTACAAAAGTGTAAAAACAAATTATGATCCACAAGCCCTTTTAATTGTTGAAATACTCTTAGGGGAAGGACTTCGTAAAATCTGTTCTTACCTCACATCACACAGTGTTTAAGATTTTTAAGAGTTTAATTTACGTTCACGGTATAAACAAGATGCTTCAAAACTAATCGTAAGGAACGAACGGACCTACTCAGAAACCCTATCTTAAAGAAACAAGGGATGAATAAACCAAAAAATCGAATGTCCATTAGAAATAAGACCGGTCACGTGACCGATTTAGTAATAATAATAATAATAAAGCCTTTTATTCGGACATGTGATATACAATTATTTCTTAGACTACTGTACATTTTTTATTAATTATTTTTTTAAAATATAAACTATTCGTGTATTTGGTGCTTCTTCACTTTCTGTAAGTCCATTTGCCAGTTGGCAAAGGCCTCCTCCAACCTACTCCATTCTGATCTCTCTCTGGCTACTCTACTCCATGTTACGCCAGCAACCTGCCTGATATCATCGTCCCATCTTTTTTGTTGTCTACCTCTTTTCCTTTTGCCTTCTCTTGGATACCAAAATGTAATAATTTTGCTCCATTTGTCCTTTCCCCTGACCATATGTCCCGACCACTTCCATTTAAACCTTTTTATTTTAAGGGTTACATCTTGGACCTTGGTTTTTTTTCTAATGTTGGTGTTTCTTATTTTGTCCCCCCTCTTTACTCCTATCATACTTCTCTCCATTGCTCGTTGGCAAATAGCAATTCTATTGGTTGTGTTTTTAGTTATGGACCACGTTTGGCTTCCATACATCAGGATTGGTAGGATGCAAACATTGAATAATTTGCTCTTTACTGCTATATTAAGGTTTTTGTCTTTCATTACTTCCCTTAGGCCCCAATATCTTTTCCAGCTGTTCGTTATTCTTCTTTCGACTTCTTTCTTTGTGTTGTCTTTAGGTGATATCAGCTGTCCAAGGTATATATATTCTTCAACATAGTTAATCTATGAATCGCCTACATTTATGCTGCTTTTATGTCCGTTAGTCATTACTTTTGTTTTTTCAGGATTTAATTTTAGTCCTGCTTTTTCACTGGCCGATGCTAGTTCGTTTAACATTATTTCTAGGTCTTCTGGAGTTTTTGCGAATAACACGATATCATCGGCAAATCTTAAATGTGTTAGTGTGCGGCCGTCTATATTTAAACCTAAATTTTCCCATTCAAGGCTTCTGAAAATCATTTCCAGAACAGCGGTGAAAAGTTTGGGAGAGAGAGGATCTTCTTGTCTTACTCCTTTTTGAATCTTAAACGATTCACCTTTCTTTTCTAGCTGAATGCGAGCCGAGCTGTTTTTGTATACATTTCTAATCAATCTTATGTATTTTTGATCTATCCCTTGTTTTATTAAGGCCTCCCAGATGTTTGAGTGTATTAAAGAGTCGAATGCCTTGCTGTAATCGATGAAAGCTAGATAGTATGTAAGTTGGTATTCCGCATATTTTTCAATGATTTGCCTAACAGCATGTATATGATCCAGTACTGAGTAATCTCTCCTAAAACCCGCCTGTTGTATCGGCTGATGTTCGTCGAATATTCCCTCCAATCGCTTGAGTATGACCTTGGCAAATATTTTGTACAAGTTGGACATCAAGCTTATGGGCCGGTAGTTTCCGATGTCGTACTGATCGCCTTTTTTGTACAGAAGGATTATGTTGGATTCAGTCCATTGTTGGGGAATCGTTTCTGTGTCGATGATATCATTAAAGATTTGACCGATTTAGTATCGGAAGTTAAAAAAAAATATATTCGGCCTATGTATCTAGGAGAAAGTTGATTAGACTGATTCCGAAGTAGCTTTCATGTCTTCATTCCTAACGGGTAGTTTAGAAACACCTTGTATCGTCGTGTAGTCGTTTTTACTTTACTACCCAAACTCTAGAAAAAAATTGTAAAGAAATAAAATAATAAGTGAGCGATTTAAATAAAATTCTATAAGTTTGTGGACTCCAACGGCAATTAATAACCTCTTAAAGTTAAAAGGAAAGAAGATTACAGATTTACGCCGTGACTTAGAAAGTGCTCAAGTACCCAGCTAAAAGGAATAATTTAGTTTAAAATAAATTCGCCCGTCCAGATTCTTCCACTTCATTTTAATTTTTACGCTTGAAAGTTTTCAGCTGACAAATATCTAAACCGTATCTAGAAATTTTTTTGCCATTTAAATAAGCTTATAAGAAAGATTTAGTTTAACTTATGCTACACCAAAGATAGCAAAAACTATAAATGCGATAGTATCGAAAATAGTACACATTTGTATAACGGACTGCATCCTCGCACAGATAATAAAATGACTATAGGAATATTGTGCAGTTTATTTATTTACTGCAGCAGCTTCTTGTCGCAGTACAATCAGAAGCAAAAATTTGTGAGCTTACTCATTCACCTTCCTCATGTCAGTTCAATTTACTCTTATTGACATTTGGTGACATATACCTAGTTCACACACCCATGCAAAATCATATCTTTTTTGCAATTATTGCCTAATGACATACCTATAGAAAAACCGGCTAACTTAATGTTGGATCCGTGCACCGAGGGTTCCGTACAAACCTGTAGGTATTATAAGTACAAGTTTATCCCATCACGACAATCGAGTCACAGTATGAATTTCAATTTAATTCATATACGCGTTCATGAAGAAAGGGGTAGTAAGTGGAAAATTATTAAAAATATTTTTATTATAGATGTAACGAAAAATTTACTGATTTCCCAATTTTCCGAATATCTGTGGTATACTTAAGACGTTGCTTTGTTCCAAATTTCAAGATTCTGAGTTCACGGTAAGTTCCCTGTAGGTTTTGATCCCTTGCGAGTGTCAAACATTTGCGGCATAAACGGCTGTATCTTTTGATTGCGTTGGCTTAAAAATTATTTTTTTACAGTTGAGTTTGATATAAATTCCAGCATGATAGCTCCACGCGTTCTAATTTTTCTTCCACAACAACTGCTCCTCACTGCTTAATACCTAAACACGGTACGCATGGTCATTACTATTATAAAACCTTGCGGCAGACTGTACAGTATTTGTGGAATACGTTCTCTGAGCCATTACGTGTTTGTTATTTCACCAGTTTACGATCTTGTTATGAAGTCAGGTGCTCACTTCGCATTCCTAGCCATTCCTGCTCCATTTGGAAACTAAAATTGCAGGATGGCGGAAGTTTAAAAGTTTTTATCGCGCCTTTTTATATTCTTAGTTTTATAAACTTGAGTAAAAGATAACGAAATTCTTCGGCTGCAAAAAGCTGAGATGTTAAAGTAAAATAAACTATACAAACCTACCTCACATTATACAATTAGTCCTGTCCACATTGGAGCTTGCTAAATGTGTCTCCGATGTGGACTGTGTTTGCGTGCAAACTATGGCACACTTAACATCGTGCCCGGCGTGCCCCAACACCTGCACGCCAGCGGATTTAATGAAATACAGTCGATCCACAATACAAGGGGCTGAATTCTGGGCTGCTATGTTGTAATTTCTTCATTGTGATTCCTCCATATGGGTTTCCATCGACACGCTAAGAAGAAGAAGATGCACCGAGAATCTCTTCTGCGCTATAAATTGTACTAGTGTTGGATGATTTTCTCTTGCAAACTAAAATTCCCAATTATTTTTGATCTCAATCGCTGTCAAAATTATTGTTTAATTAATGTTTTACTTTCAACCAAGAAACACATACAAAGCAAAAGGCAAATTCTGGCGATTTTGATCCGCAAAAATTGCTCCCTAGCCAAAAGCGTTAAAACCGTTTTAAAAGTTTCGGGATTCGGGGACAAAATATGACAAGAGGCGTTACTTTTGAAGCGAAAGGGCCTCGTCAGCCTGTTGAGCGACCCTCGCGAAGGATGGAAGGGTTCGCAAAGTACGAGTGTCGTTAAAACCCGACGCTATTCGCCGCCGCAATCTAACAGATTACCGGCCTACAGAGTAAAAAGAGTACAGCCAGTAAATATTGTGTATGTTTCGCTTTTTTGTAAGAAAAGTACAAGAACTACTTATAATGTATGATATCTTAATCAGTCTGGTATCAAACGACACCCGGGAGTCGCATAACAATGGAATTTATATTGCGTCTCGTTTACACATACTTGACGAGTTAATGGAGTAGACGTCATACCAAAAATTTTTCATCCACTTGACCAGACGCTGGCAATTGAAATGCTTAAAAAACCATAGAACAGATAGATTGTCTTCGGTTTGGTTTCGAGAAAATCATCTTAACTTTCAATAGAACTAAAAAGTCACAATAAATATTCTGCTTTAATACATACTTAGTTTACTGAGACAATAATGCAAAGCCCTTTAATGCTCAACCGAAAACGACTTCGCCTAATAAGTAGCATTTAAGTCTAACTAGTGGTCCCAGCCCCGTTTTATATTTACAAAGCCAACAAAATAAAAATCATGAAAATCGGTCCACCTGGCCGTTCTCGAGTTATGAGTTGTGTAACTAACACGACTTTCTTTTAAGTAGGTAAATAAAGAAGAAGAAGATGCATCGACCCCATGCTAGTTATTTGAACCAATTAAATGTAATGGCTGTTCTTCACTCACAATTAACGTTTTTCGACCATTTAATATATTTGCACGATTTAGGTGCTAAATAATATATTTGCCTGCTGGAATGAAATGATATAGGTTTAATATGAATGGCTTTGTTGTTTGCGGTCGTCGAAATTATTGTCACAGGTGTTTTTAAGCTTTTAAATCCTAAAATTGAACGTCATTTTGCAGGCACTTTGTCATAAATAAATATCATTTGAAACCCTTGTCATGATGAAAAACGGTTGGAACTTGTAAGAGCCTTTTATGACAAATATAATTCATTCAAAATTAAACGCCAAACGACGACGCATTTATTTTTACTTGTATAATATGCATATAGACGTATTATCAATTCCAGGAAAGTTTCTCTTTTAGCTATGATATTTATGTCTTTCTCTCTCTTATGTACTATGTATAATGTACATTTCCCTCTCTCTCTTTTTCCCCTATTTCTCACATATGTGATTATTCCTTCCTTAATTTAATTTCAGTTTGGTAGTTATTCAATAACTTACTTATGTTGTACCTACATACTTATCTAACTGTTAGTTGGTCGTGGCTTTATCATAAGAAATAATAGAATCCCATTTGTCTACGTTGTGTATCACGACTAGCACTTATGGTGTCCATTAATCTGTGTAGTAGTAATCTGTTGGGCTCCACCTAATTTTCTTTTATAAGTACTTTGCTAGAAAGGTTTTCTCATTTCTTATAATCCATCGCGTGTCATGAGCGTGGGGTCTTAATGTCTTCTTAGAATTGGAGTTAATTGATATTTTTGAACTGATATAAAAATCGTATGATGTTTAAAAACAAGTTTTCGTTACTTTAAAATAACTACTTATACCGCGTGAGGCCTGTAATAGGAGCAAAAATTTTAATCATTGATTCCACAGAGTATACGTAGTTACCCTGACCTGTTCATAGTGCTCTAAAATGCTTTCACTCAGAGATGTAGTAATCCTAAGTTATAATCCCTCGTCAATGTATATCAAAATCGGTAAGTCGGTGTAGTAAATGACAAATGTCAAGTTCTATGACTGGACACATTTGTTTGCAATACATTGCTGGTTTGTGTATTTTGTTAGAAAATATTAAAAAAATCATTATAATAAATTAAAACCACGTAGAAGTGATTACTGATTACCTAAAGGGCTTATATTTTAATTTTTTGCTCCTATTACAGGTCACACCCCATATACACTCGTAGATGGACAATTTAAGTGTATATTTAAATGAGCTTCCATTGTGCTCGTTATAAAGTCTCGAGAGTGAGAGAAGTTTTTAATGTAGCTCCTAATTTGTAATAACAATAATTTGAAACTTCTATAAATAATAAAATAATTTAATTAAAAACTCCGTCGATTCTGTAACAAAGTTACTTAATATCTATTAATATCTAAAATACACAAACACACATAATATGAAAGGTAAGTACTGTAGAGGTTTGGAGCACAGTACATCATGGTAAATATTACGCCGCCATTACTTGGGGCAACAGTAAATGTCGAAAATACGTGAATCGGGAGGGGGGTTGGGGGAGATTTTACAAAATAATCACTGTCGTACCAGTGTTGTCCGACTTACTCATTAACTCAAACAAAATGTTTGAAACTCAGTTGTTTAGATGAAGTCCCATTTTATCTTGCCCTTGCCACTTTATTAAGCGATATTGCAGGAAAAATACGAGTCTATTTATAAATTGAACTCGAACAGTCTATGGAGCTTTTATTATTTCTTTGCAGCTAACTCGATTTGTCGCTCACGGGGACTTGTTAAATTGTGATGCAAATCATTTTAAAGCTTACATTTTGCAGCTTACATTTTTGCTATAAATTGAAGATGTAAAATCATTGGCTGGTTCTCAATTGGATTTCATAGTTTGTAATCGCAACATTTTAGTTACGAAATCTTAACTGAAGTTACTTTCAGACTGCGAAGGAACACTAGGTACTTCATGAATCAACTTTGAAATCTTTAGTAATGAGAATCTCAGTATCTAACTTCTCCTAGATATTAACAAACTTACCATTTAGGTGAATCTTAAGGGATTTGGTTTATGTTATCATGACGTGTATGCTGTCGATTCTTCCTCTATACTACTTACCTACATTTAACCTTTTTTTAATGCTATTTTCATAGGCTCGAAGGTAGGTTCACTTATTTTTAACCAACTTTGCATAAAAAAGTCACATATTTGGTCACTACTTACGATCTCACCCAATGAATCAAACAAAATCTTTATGCTCTGTTAATGGTATAACATTCATAAATATAATATGGCACTTAGAGCATCCATATACCTTTCAAATCTCTATCAATTTCAAGTCAGCATTGCTATTCAACGCGGCAATGCCTCATGTAACGTAATAACACTTGTTTCGTAAACGGCTTCGTTTTTGAATAAGGTTTAAAGTTTTTTCTTAAAATCATGTGTGTATAAGTTTTAATATGTTTATGTTCTTATAAATATTACACATTTAGTCCGTGATTAACGTAAATCCTGATAATTCATCTTGATGTAGCTACGAGTTGGTATACCTATTATGCATCCGAAACAACGTAATCTCGTCCTAATTACCTAAACAATGGTACAATGGTTCGGAACTAATTCTCGTCCTTTGTTCTGTGTTAAGGGGAATGGCGATGGTGTAATGCGAAATGATTGCGTGCCAATCAGTTCCTCACAGCACACTTAAGATTATTATTAGGACATTGTGTCTTTTATTTATTTGCTGGTGGTATTAAATAAGAGTTGAGAGTGTTGTCGAATCACGTCCAAATGGGCTTGTAATTTTTGATTAGGTACTGTTTTTTTTCACAATTAATTTTTATCTGGCTACGACTAGGACGAACCCAATTTTAAACAAGTAACATGTCTACGCGTGACGAAAACGCCTGCGCCTGGAGTAGTATGTAATTTCTATATCACATTCCCAAGTAAAGCTAAGAGTGGGATAAGAAATTTATTGAATATTTCCATGGTCTTATTTTCAATGTAAAAACTTATTTCCTAAATCGTGTAACGGCTGATGTAGCTGTATAAAATCATAATCACAGTAAAACGCCCACAGCAGGCTTCAGTAAACCTTCTTTGTCTAGTTTCACCGATGTTTAATTAAAGTTATAAACTTCTTTCTGATATTTACATATTTTTGAATATAGATAGATGTGAATCGCAATTTGGACATAGTATGTATTGACCTAGTATTACTAGCTTATGGAACTGAAACCACGAACAACAAATTTCGTGCCACATAAATTTATGCCACTTGTCATCAACTCATATAAACGGTTTCATATTCTATATAAAATTTTAAGGAATACGTCACAATCTTGTCGTCGTATTTGCGACACATTTTTTGCTTGGTTTAGCTTTTCTATACGAAGTATTAACAACTCTATTGTACCTACCTCATCTTGATTTGAATGAATACAATCAGAATTCCAATCTTATTCTAAATTATTTTGCAGCGTTTTATGCGAATTCCGCAGACAAATAGCACTTAATTGAAACAACACAGGCGTTATTAAGCCCTTTACAGGCTTAGGCTGAGCGTAATACTCGTTTGAAATTAAACACTTCACGCTTACGCAAATTCGCGGTTCCCTTGAATATTCAGGGATAGAGGTGCCCTAAGCGTGCTGTATCGATAAAGATTGATTAATTGATATTGATAAGTACATGTATTATGTTTTGCAGTGCAAGCCATAGGTACTTAGCTCGTACATGTTGATGATTATTTGTACATATTTATGTACTTAGCAACGCCTGTCGACGGGCAGTGAATGCTTTTGGCATTCAGTCCACCATATGTATAGATTGTTTGTGTGTGAAGCTCAAAATAATAATACTTAGTAAAACATTACACAAGGATATTCATGGGAAAGTACTGATAACAATCTATTAAGGGGAGAACATGATTATGACAACTTAGATAGCTAACAATCTTGCAAAGAAATATTTTGGAAACCAACGATAGCCTTTTGTTACGTACGATACCACACACCTTTTATAATGTAGCTATACTCGTTAATGGTATGTATTAATAGCCACACTTAACCTTATAGGCGATCATTTATTATCTGTTGTATTGTTACACACATATATACAGGGTGGTCTAAGTAGTGACGTCAATAATTTTTTTTTAGATTCCTCTCACCTGGGGGTATCCGAAAATACCCCATGTATGTTCCGCGATTTTTTGTAGTTTTCGAGTTATGATTTTTTTTTGTGTTTTTTTAATATTCTCTACCCGCGAGGATTCAAAAATTCATATCTTTTTTTCTATTATGTATTTTGCAATGATTTTTTTTGTGCCGTGGTCGTTGTTAATGCTGTCTTAATAATAAAAATAATGCATCTTTTTAAACTTACTAAAAGGCACTAAAAAAAAACTTGAAAGTTCGAACTCTGATTTTTATTAGGATTTAATCAAAAATTCTACTTCAATTTAAAAATACAAAAAGTAGTTTCCATAGCTTCTGCTTAGGTTTAAAAACTTTGCGGGGTCCTAAGCTCCTAAGATCATTTAAAAAAATGGTACTTAGTTGGCCTTTTTTTGTTGTAATCGGCCTTCGAAGGCGGATAGGCTAAAAATCGTTGAAATAAAATTAAAGCGTTAAAAATTCTTTTATCTACTTTTTATCATTCTTATGGTAAATTTAAGTTTAAAAAGATATTTTAAAATCATCTTAATTTAAAATCCTGTAATTTTTTTTATTGAAAATCAAAATTATTACTGAATCAATAACAACAGGTAGTTCGTCACCAAAATTATTTAAAAATTACACGAGTAAAATAATTTGAAATTTGCTGTTTTGGATAGCAAATAAAAGTCACAATTTACAAAATAATTTTATTACAATAAATTTTCAAAATTCCTTCCTCCAACTTGAATACAAAGTTGACAACGTTTGAGAAAGTTGCTTTTTAATTGCCTAAAGCTACTTGAATATTCTTGCTTTATTTTTCTTTCCGCATCTGAAAGTTTTTGTCGCAATTCTGCTTCGTTGTTGCTCTCCGTCGCGTACACAAGCTCTTTATAAAATCCCCAAACAAAAAAGTCGATGGGGTTGAGGTCTGGCGAACGTGCAGGCCATTCGATCGGCCCTGCACGCCCAATCCATCTTCCTGGAAAAGTAGCGTTCAAATGCTCTCTTACTTGTACAGCATAGTGACAGGGCGCGCCATCTTGCTGGAAAATCATATCTCGTCGTAATTGGAGATTCACATCTTCTAACAATTCACTAAGATTGTTTTGGAGAAAATTTAAATAAGTATCTCCATTTAACCTGGCCGGTAATTCAAAGGGCCCAATTAACTCTCCATTAAGGACCCCAGTCCAAAGGTTGACACTAAAGCGTGTTTGAAAGTTTGACGCCCTTGCCAAATGGGGGTTCTCTATGGCCCAGCTATGATAGTTGTGTATGTTGAACACTCCAGTCCTTTCGAATCGGGATTCGTCCGTCCACAGTATTTTATTAAAAAAATTGGGATCTTCTTCAGATCTTTGTAACATTGCTTCACAAAAAGCCACTCTCCTTGGGTAGTCAGATTCATGAAGCTGCTGGACACGCTGGATGTGGTACGCATGGTACCCTTCTGTGAACAAAAAAAAACTCTGCTAAGTACTTGTCATAAGTAAACTGGTGCGGCCTTGGTCATTGCTGCTCTGAATGCACGCATGGTTTCTTTGGCAATAGCTAAGACAGAGTACTAAATAGGGATAGACATAAAAGGATAGACATAAAAGTTCAGTTTTTAAGGTAGTTTTACATCACAAGTAAATTTGACCAATAAACGTTAAATTTTGACTTTTGACGAAGCAACGTGTCTGCTATTTTTTTCCATTGCATTAACAAAAAAGTTACTTAAATTTGGTACTTAAAATTAACTTAAGAATTTTTTTTAAGAACTTAAACACCATCGGCTTACTACTTTCTGACGACACCTACATAAGTAACTAAATTAAACCTTCCTTTTTTACAATACTGTAAAAAAGGAAGGCAATTAACAGCTTTGGTAGGTATCTCATTTTTATGGCTTACCTACCTTGGTTAAGAATTTTGAGAACCGTAGTACGCGGAATCCCGGTTTGTCTAGTTATTTTTCTTGAGCTTGTACTCGGGTCTCTTTGAATTTCTTCTAGAACTTCTTCCACTTGATCCGGATCCAGGGGTACAGCTCCGCGAGGTTGATTTCGCCCAGGGATGCGTCCAGCCAGCATGGTGTTGTATGTGTTAATAAAAACCCTGTGATCCGGGTAATGCTCCATTACATCTCCTCGTCTCACTAATGCCTCTCGATAAAGCCTCGCAGCTTCACTACCGTTGCCTTGGGCAACGCCATAAAAATAAAGCATCTCTGCATATTGGCTTAGTGAATAGCTCATGGTACTGCACAAAGAGAATCGGAATCACTGAGTAATAACAACAAGTAGTTCGTAAGGCAAATCAAGGTCCAAAATTCAAGCACAAGTCGTTTGTAAGACTAATCAGGGTCCGAAACACAACTAAAGTAAATCTTGAGGCAAATCAGAGTCCAGTAACACAGCGTAAGTAGTTCAAGGGAAAGAAAATAACGTCAACGAGAGCGAGCAGTCTTAACACGCGCGATGGCAAGAAACGACTAAAATAAAAATGTACCTTTGAACAGAATAGCACAAAGAGCGGGTCATGTAGCAGATAAAAACCGGTCCCATTGCTACCTGATGGCATGTGCGCGACTATTTCACAAACATCACAACTTGAAACATAAAATTTACTGAGACCGAAATTATTGTTAAATAACACGAGCTACCGTAATTTTACAGGATTTTAAGTTAAAATTGACTTTTAATCACATTTTTAACTTAAACTTACCATATGAGTGATAAAAAGTAGATAAAAGAATTTTTAACGCTTTAATTTTATTTCAACTATTTTTAGCCTATCCGCCTTCGAAGGCCGATTACAACAAAAAAAGGCCAACTAAGTACCATTTTTTTTAAATGATCTTAGGAGCTTAGGACCCCGCAAAGTTTTTAAACCTAAGCAGAAGCTATGGAAACTACTTTTTGTATTTTTAAATTGAAGTAGAATTTTTGATTAAATCCTAGTAAAAATCAGCGTTCGAACTTTCAAGTTTTTTTTTAGTGCCTTTTAGTAAGTTTAAAAAGATGCATTATTTTTATTATTAAGACAGCATTAACAACGACCACGGCACAAAAAAAATCATTGCAAAATACATAATAGAAAAAAAGATATGAATTTTTGAATCCTCGCGGGTAGAGAATATTAAAAAAACACAAAAAAAAATCATAACTCGAAAACTACAAAAAATCGCGGAACATACATGGGGTATTTTCGGATACCCCCAGGTGAGAGGAATCTAAAAAAAATTTATTGACGTCACTACTTAGACCACCCTGTATATATATAACTCGTCAACTAAAATAGAGAATAATAACATTACCGATTCAATTATCAGACATCACTACATCGGCGTTAAATACGCGACACCTTGCGATCTCGCATTTGCAACTTGACACTTCCTGATTAAATGATTAGGCGCTTCTTCACGCCCTAATGAATCGAGTATGACATTATTTAGATCACGACACAATTGGAACAGAAGCTCGATAAAGTTATGTATAAGTTTATTGAGTTAACTTTTCAATATTTGGGTGGACCTGGGCTTCACTTCCGCTAATTGAGTCGTCACTTAGTTGTGCATCAGTTGTACTATGAGAGTACAATGGATATATCTCGCTATTCTGACAGCGGCGCATCACATTTCAATGCTGCTGACATTAAGCACACGATGTGTTACAATAGAACTACTGAATTACTAATGTAGTCCAACAGAAGATGCCAAAAATACGTGAATCGGAGGGCAGAATGCTGATCTTTTCCCTTAAACCTTAAAATCCCTTCTATGTACATAAAACTCAAACCTTAAAGTGTCATACAAACATGTAACCATCGCCCTTCACGCAAAGGAAGGTCTATTGTGTAGTTGTATTTAAATCTATTTGGAATGTACTTCTGTAAAATATATATTTTATACTATTGTGAGTTTCTCTATCATCCCTCGATCCTGGAAGGTTTTATCCACTTTATTAATCTTTATTAAACTGAATTCGGTAAAATTAATAAAATATTATATTTTCTTATTTCAGGTTAAAAAACCTGTGTGAACGAACCCTGATAAATTATTACAGAAAGACAGATCAGTTAGAAGATGTTTGACCTTCGACCTTTGATCTCATCTTACAGGGTCTAAAGAAAGTGTATATTTCATAATCCTGTCCAATTTGTGGGATGATAGGCCGAAATACCCTCTGGGAAGTTTATTAAGTGCGGTTTATTTAATATTGCTTATTTCCTTATACCAGTAAATAATAGCTGTAATTGGAATAACGCTCCCAGGGTAGCAATCCATCGAAGAGAAAGCGAGATGAAGCTTCAATAAGATGACTAGCGGTCCCGGAAAACTTCGTTTCCCCCCTTATGTCCTACTCGGGACGACGAAGATTCCAACAAATTAAAAGTCATGAAAATCGGTCCACCCGTTCTTGAGTGATGTGACGTGTTAGTTATAACACGAGTTTCTCTTTATATAGATAAGCAGTGCCAGCGAACATCGTTTCGCCTCCGGCCACGGCGCCATCCCCGTTTTAAAGTAGTATTGTATTGCGAAACAACCGTCCATAACTCAATTTTAACTCGATAAAACCAGTGATTGAGAAGTGCCGTATCCGCGTTGTCAATAATTAGGTTAAACTGCAATTAACCTTACGGTTTATAACCCTACAACCATCTGGATAAACAGACGAACGAAAATACTGTTATTACTGAAGGAAAGTAGTCGACGTAAGTGCAGATTTTACTGAACTATTTATCGCGTGGTTGCACCAAACGGTGATGTGATTAAAGTATGTGTTTGTATCAGGTATTGGTAACCGTATTTCGGTGAAACAGCCTTAGTTTCCGATTTCCAGATTAATAGTTACTGTTAATTAATATCTTGCAGCTTCGAAAATTTATAGTTCCATTGTAAACGTTTAATTTCAACAATTACAACATATTCTGTTGTTTTTGAAATACGTAAAGTACCTACTACTGATTGGACTGAAAACTTGTTACAGCCTACAATAGCGGCTACCGCTTTATTTGGGAGTTAATGAAACTCATTGTTTTCCCACTGAAAGAGGGACCCTACCTACCAAGTGATTTCTTATCTAGATGGCAAGTAATTCGATCGCAATTATTATTATACTAGCGGCCCGCCAGCGACTTCGTACGCACGTTTTAGTTTTACTCCGTTCCCATAGATCGTAGCAAAAATATTTTTAAGCCTCTAAGCATTAAACTAATAAAATAGCCTACCCCGATAAATTCACTATTTAACAATGTATCTAATATATTTTATAACCGGACCAATAGTTCCTGTGATTAGCGCCTTCAACCAAACAAACAATAATATCAGTTTTTAAATTATAGACAAATGTTATATTTTGTGTAGACTCAACACGTAGCCCGGTCTTTAATCTGGTCAAACTTACACGGGGATATTATCTTTTTATTTTACAGCGTAATGGAAATACTTTATGCCTTTCGTCAATCGTATATTTCTTTCGGGTGCTAAAAAGACCAGGCTACTCTGTGCGCTTACACAGCATCATGTCCATCAAATTCCCTCAAGTCTTCTCCCGCTACCTTAAGAGTTTGAACTTGAGCTTTGTTTGAATTCAAAGGGAAAATTATATGTAGGGATCTACCCCATCATCATCATCAACACCCAGGCAAGGCATTAACATTGGCCCCTACGAAAAATTTGCAGAAAAGTTCCAGGTCGGATACCCATCGACCGCAGGAACAGCGTAGAATATCCACCAACAATATGAACAAACGATCTGCATACTACACTGGACACAGACCGTTTGATACCTACCCTGTTTCAACACAAAAAAACATTCTTTAGGTACTATTTTATGGAATAAAATCTCTTCTCGAGAGCAAAATTAATAACAACAAACATGTGTCAAAACATTGTGTCTCAGATAATATGTCAAATGACTGTCAAAAATTAAATAAAAATTATTTAAGCCCAAGCACTAAAGAGTATCTGTATTAACTTCGTAGCCAATCATCCCCAAAATAACTTTATACCCCTTTTTAACCCCGTTACAAGATAAATTTCAATAAAATTTGATACACATTTTTCGTTAATATTTTTAAAGAATGTTTATGCAAAATTTGAAGTAGATCAGACCAAGGAATCACATTTTCCCACACAAACTTTGAACCCCTTTTTCAACCCCTTAGGGGTGAAATTTCAGAAAATCCCTTCTTATCGGATCCCTTCGTCATACAAAGAACACACCTTCCAAGTTTCAGGTCTCTACGATCAGCTGTTTAGGCTGTGCGTTGATCCGTCAGTCATTCAGGACAAAGCCTTTTATATGTATAGATAATAATATTGTATGTTTATCCTTCAGTGTAGACGTGATGTTGGCGCCATTTTCCGTGTACCTCACTCAGCAAGGGTCCACTGAAAACCAGCGCCTCCCGGGGACCTGGCTTATGCTGAGTGAGGTCCTCTTGATTTGGACATCACCGACACACGGCACACCGTGGCACGCACTGCATGGTTGTTTTTTTGTCTGTTTTTGTTTTATGATTGTTTTTTTTTTGTTGTTTTGTAATATGTTATTTTTGTCATGTGATTGTGTGTTTTTTTTTGTGAACTCGTTCAAATGTGTGTGTGTTTGTGATGTCCTAAATTAATAAATTCATTTTCTTTCTTTCTTTCAATTCGTTTTTGGCATGGTCAAAGTAATCGCGGCGAAGACACTGCAGGTACAGAGAGTTTTCAGCGCTGTCAAACACTAGTAAGTGCTGATTCGACTTCGGAACCCCTAAAAATACTGATCGTATGTTTCCAACAATTCGAATGCCAACAATGATCGGTTACGTAGTACGAGCGGTCTTCCTACGGATAAGGAAAACAAATAACGTACGTAATAGTATTATATAAAGTTCTTGATTTGTTTATGGAGTCTAGTTTCTACCAGATATTCAATTTAATTCACAGAACATAAAAAACGATAGAAGTAGTATTAACTCCTATTTGTATGAAAACCAGTGTGACCAAACTAACACATTTGTGATTATATCACATTATCACGCACACCAAGAATGTCTTGTAGCGATTGGTTACCTTTTAATGTCAGATAGTTTCGCTACCCGACACTAGATGCCTCTTATTCACTATCAGATAGTTCCGCCACCTGACGACAGATGCTATTTAAGAATCATTCATAGCTAGAGATGGGACATTTACTAGATAGTATTCATGTCGATATTTTTGTTATGGAACATGAGACAGCATTAAGTTTAATCATATATTTTAAAAAATATACAAATTGTTAATGACTTCTTTATTGTAAGCTATAAATGACAAAAAATACCGGAATAAAGGCAATGTTCATTATGAGAAGAGATAAACGCACTCCAAAAAATCTGTATTTATTTACAAGAGACATTTAATTTACATTTATTCACTATGAAAATAATATTAAGTTATTAATTAAATGTGATTATTAATTTATTTAAACAAGTTATTAATTATATACGAAAAAAAAAACAAAAAAGGAAAGCCCTAAAGCTGGAGGGCGTAAAAAAATTATGGCAGGAAACGACACTAAAAGTCATTTTAATTTGGCATGCGATGTACAAAGATCCTGTATATTTAATTACCTTTTACTTAGTACTTGGCTTACTATTTTTTAGTATTTCGTTATTATATTTACATTTATTAAAAAAACATCAATTTATCAACCTTTTTATTCCTTTTTTATGTCATACAATAACAAGTATCGATAGCTAACTTATCGATATTTTGATTTGGTCATTCCCTAAATGAGTAGCGTTTCGACAATAAGTAACAGTCAAAATATAGTTTCGACCTTATCTCTATGAACAGTGAAATGGTTTTAGGTTGTAATTTATATGGATTGTTATTTTCTGCAAAATTTACAATTTCTATTGAAATAATGATTTAGTATTACTTACCGATGATATGTTACGCCTCCTTTGGATAAATTGTTTGTAGTGCTTGTGTTTTTGCACTCTAATACAGTGCAGGTCAGCATAATTAAAGTTTTTTGTTCGTACAGCAAAACGTCTTAAAAGTTCGAGCAACTGTCACCGTCTGAAGCGCGTGGAAGGGGGCGGGAACCTAAGATGCGCCAAGCTTGGCTTATGCGTCGCTACACGGGGCCCGCCTACTTACTACTTCTACTCGTTTTTTATGTTCTGTGATTTAATTAGTCTAAGTTAATGTCAAGTCAGACCTAAAGATCGAGGTATTATCTAAATATTATTTGTTGCATACTACTTTATAATATTTATGTTTGTGAGTGAGTGGTCTTACTCACTTTGAATTCTCAAAGCCATTATGGGTAACTTACAAAAAACAACACCGCAATAATCTATTCATGAGCGGAATCAGCATTATTAAGAAGCAATGTTTTATTCTCAACATAACTTACTTGTCCAGG
Organism: Pyrausta aurata; assembly: GCA_963584085.1. NCBI lineage: Eukaryota > Metazoa > Arthropoda > Insecta > Lepidoptera > Crambidae > Pyrausta > Pyrausta aurata. The sequence continues at coordinate 9,522,137 of OY757257.1, read as the reverse complement.
AGGTTTTACGTCTGTATTTGTATGGTATACCTACATGCTAAATCTATTATACCAAAGTTATACTGAATACCTGCAACAGCTTAGAGCCTTAGATGCTCGAGTTGAAATTAGTTTAGATCCCTCGTCTTAGCCAATCCCTAGCAAAGCCTACTACAAGCCTCGATCTTCCACTGTCGACTACAACATTATAACTAGAATTCTATAACCTCATTATTCTACCTCAATGTAGGTACGGTCCCGGTCTTTCATGCCCGACCACCTTAAGAGCCAAAAGTACTTGGACCTCGCGTCGTCTTTTGTTCAGAGAGATGCCCATTTTTGTGTAAAAGTGTAAAGTGGTGTAAGACCTCAACCGTATACACAACTGTATCATACTCATACATAATTTTCCGTGCGTTTCAACAATTTCAGATAGAACACAAGTTAAATAACATGTTTATTATGTTATTATAAAACTTAATGATATTATTATTATATGAACTTAAAGTTATTAAAGCCAGTTGTATAAATACTTTTGATTTAAATATGCAAATATGGCGCACAGTCATAACATTCACGAAAGCAATATAAACACGAATATTAGTCTTCTCAAAATATTTACACAGTTTATAATTAATATAATTCTCATTGGCATCACGCAATCGAATAAGATCGTTTGAAAACAGCATGTTTTTTTCTGCAAAACTTTCTCTTATGCCTCCTTCTAGTAGGAAACGCTTTGAATCTTTCGCTATTCGTGACAGTTTCTACAATCTGCAACCATTTCTGGTCAAATTCTTCTGGCAGCTGATCGTTAATTAGGATTATTGGCATCGTGAGTTTGTTTTCAGTTTCCACTTTTATATTTTCCTCTTTTTGTAACGGATTTATTTCCACCCAGTGGTTCTGAGTAAGTTCTTCGACAGGGCTCGTTTGGAGCTCTTTTCCTGATATGGCAGCTATTTCAAGGGAATCTGGGTCAGCTTGATGCTCATTTTCAGCCGCCGCCATTTCTTCTGCGCGAAGAGCTGCCTCCGCGTCTAACAGCATATGCTGAAACAAGTATAAAATGCAAATAAGTATGGATTACAAATAAGTTTCGAATACAGAGAAAAATCTACATACAAACTAATTAGTGAAAAATATTTTTAAAAAAATGTACCTATCGCATTTCTGACTTGTTAAAGCTTAAGGTTAAAATTTTTATACAATGCGAGTTATTTTTAGCAATCTACTTATAATAAGTTGTTGAAAGCTCCAATAAAGTATGTGCCTAAGTTATTTTAATTTGGTCTTAAAATCACCACAACACACTTCGTGTCAAAGTATTCAACTATGCATAAAGTATTTTCCTTGCTAAACGGAATATTTCATGCGAGTTCTTAGAAGTATTTAGGAGAGCAGAAGTATCTCCTTTAAACTATTTTAATTTAGTGGTGCCCAAACTTCAGAACTGCAATGCTTAAACGTAGCTTCAGTGCACCAATTGTAGTTAATATGTAAATCTCTTAAGTTGACTTCAGACACAATGTTCAAAACAATGTGGCAGATTCAATAAACAATAAGTATCAATGCAAAACCTTATTTACAGAAGAAAAAGGTACTGCCGTATCACACAATTCACACACAATAATGTTAATGCATACCTACGCTCTACTACATATGTATATTTAAAGATCTAATCAATACGAGGCCTCTGGCGCCTTTCGACTTTCAAAAGAAAATCGCTTGCACACACTAATTTACTCAAGATGGTTAAGCGGCGCGGTGCCCTCGATAGCACATACCTAGTTTAAACACCCTTGTGTACACACCCTGTGATTCTAGGAATAAGTAATGTTTGAGAGTGAAATTAATTTAATAAACCAACCGTTTTTGACATTTCTCGGAACTCATTAGAACTAACCTTTAACTTTGTAGGCCGATTTGAAGTATCATCATTATTAGGTAAACTACAAGAAGGTTAATTGGAATACCGAGAGTAGTAGGGCATTATGAAATGCCTTATAAATTGTGTTACTAATAAGAAGCGCTTTTGACAACCAATTGCATACCAATTTAGATCGAACCGAATTTCTTTTGTCATATTTAAGAGAGTGTTCAACAGTCCAATTAAGATTAAAAACTGTCGCAAAGTGGGGTGAACCGTCCAATATGTTTTGTAAATCGACTTTGGCTCTCTTCCAATTTTCCCAGTCAATACTCGGAGCTAATATGCATTTCCATACAAAAGGCAAATGGACCCATAACACAAAAACTCCAATAATCGGCACGTGTGTTTGGAAATTCCATATTCCAAGCTGGAACAGATTAGCCTGGACCGGGGGCTACTGTCCCCTATTCCAAAAACTTTGTACCAGACTTGGAACCGTACTAAGACACTAACCGACAAATTTGAAAAGAATGTTATGATGACAACATTCAATAATGGAGGTATAGTTTTATATAATAATTAATTTATTGTAATTTTGTCAATACGATAAATAAATTAAAGAAATAATATCTAGGCTGATTGGTATAGGCTGATTCTATACTGGTACTGGTACTAGAAAAGATGGTGTGTCTTTTTCGATCTCATTGAGTCGTTAATGGGTTGAGTGAATATGAATCAAATGTGGTGTTTGACCAGGCGCGTACATTGTCCAATATAGGCACTTTCAAGCTCTAGAAAATCTGGCACCTGAGTAAAACGGAGAGCTACAGTCGAAAGCACGGACGGGATCTTACAGAGTAGGCTATTTGGTGCGAACTGAGAATATAAAATTCTCAGGGTGCGAATGGGTGATTCATAACACGGCAATCAGTGTCCCGGTCACGTCCACTGCCTTAAATAACCATTTAGGATTCAGCGAGCAGCTGGGAAGTAATTCTGAAACCGCAAAGGACCTGACATTTGCAGCGTGAAATAGATAAAGGATTCTTTTGGTGAAAATCCAAAAGTAACGTCAGTAATCTTCTGACTGATTAAGTAGAAAACAAAACCATGATAAATGAGGACATGGACATTGAGAATCGAATGAATTAAATGTTGAAAGCTGTGAGACATTTGCGCGTGGCGCGCACACCTGCGACACATTTCTGCTAAGACAATAATGGCGTCACAGTTGAAACGCGCCGCATTAAACGATCCCATACATTTCAATGCAAGCACGCACACCTAGGACACAAAATGCACTAACCAAAAAAGAGTGTCTGGTCTAAAGTGTGTGCTGGCATTGATATGTTAGAGATCGTTAGATTTGGCGCGTTTAAAGTGAGGCGTCACAATGTTCGTAACACAATTGTGGCGCAGGTGTAGCGCGTCACTAATAGTCGCGGAATGTCACCAATAAATTATTACAATACAAAAACAGTTTCTTGAACATTGATTGAAATATCTAATCCAAACTTTATAATTATGTCTTGTTTCAAGATAATCCTCTCTTCTTCGTAACTAAAATGCCTGATTTATCTTATAAGCCCACTAATCAGCTTAAAACCACGCACTGTGCAAATTCCAACGACGTAAAGATAAATAATCAAATTCTGCTCAAACTTCACGAACTTCACGACTCGACAACATACTTCATAAACAAATGAACGAAAATTAATGGTGTACTTGACTTTGTTCCTTCAAGAACTCGATGCTGTAATTTGATGTAAACAATAAGCTTACGTTGTAAAGAAAATAAACAATTCGGCGCAGACGGCAGTTCGTATATTCGTAGCCGCTGCTGGATACTGGATACAGTATTAAATTAACCGCTGCTTGATCGGTTCAAAACAAAGCTGGTATCAAAACAATGTTTCGCTGCCAGCGTACGAATTTTAAAAATAGTTCATATGAGACTATAATAGTTGCGCATAATTTCCTAAGCTAAACAACTTAACTCAAATAGCTGAGATTTTTTTGAGAACAAAAACATATTTTTGTACTACATTATACATAATTAATATAATGGAATAAGAAAGTGGAGTTCTTCGCCTAATTTGTGCGATAGCAACTGTTATACGAGTTTGAAAAAAGATGGCATCATTTATTAATGACGCCCACACCTCACCTGATACAGGCTGCACTAATGTAATTAGATACAGAAACTTCCTATCATTGCCTAGCAATAAATAAAGTTTACCTTATGTGAAGTAAGTAAACCTATTAATAAAAATGAGCACTCATTCTCATTTAGGTTCGTCTCGTAATATTATATCTCATTCTAATACCTTATATGAATTTCCGTATAAGCGATCTTTGGCGAGAGATATTTTTTTTTAAATATGAGTTGAGTTTACTCTTTAGCTAGACTATACCAGACGTTACATAGACAGGAACGACGATGAAGCGAGCCCACGCAGAAGTTGATGAGAAGCGCTTTTTTCAAATCAGTAGAATATCAACGAGGATGGGTGGTAACTGGTAATCCGCAGTGCGTCTTACTGTGCGATAAAAGAAGGGAGTTGGTGGGATGAGCTCACGGATTTCCTTTGAACACTCTCCTAAGTAGAGCCACTCCCAATAAATAGTCATCCTACCATAAGTGGTAAACCTATACCTACTTTTCCTCCGATATAACTATTACAGAACTAAGACCACTACATTCGAGGTCAACTATGCAAACTTCACAAGTTTCAGTGCAATTCAAACAAAGTGCCTTCCTACACGAATTTAGCAGACAAGGTGGAATTTCGTAGTAAACATTAACGAGGTAATAACATTTTACTTGTTTAAAAAACTCCATTCTTTAACATGTTCTTCGTATTGCGTGGTAGCTTTTTTGCTTTCATTATTAACTGAGAAATATGGCGCAGCCTTCTCGATTTCAATATTTTATTATACTTTCTGATGGATTTTATAAAAAGGTTGCGTGATGTTTAAGCATCTTTGCATTGGAATTTTTAAGTTTTCACGTTGTTTAATACAATGCTTACACTGATTCTGATGTTTTTTATCGCCATAATATAGATCATTATATATGTCATTTTCTTTTGCATTACGTGACATTTCATTTCATTTCATTTATTCATGCATGCATACTAGGTGTTAATAACTTACATAGGTGACATGAGTGTAATTATACAGTTTGACTTTGATTAATTAAAAAGGCTTTCACTTATTTAGAACAAGGAGAGCAAGTGAATTCTTTCAAATTTTTTTTTAAACTATCTAGCACCCATTTTGATTTCGCACTTTTACTAACAGCTGAATTATTCAACTGTAATCGAAGAGGTTCTCAAGTTCACTATTTGTACATACAGCGGTAGCGAAACTTTCTTAGTCGGTAGTGTAAGTTGGAGCTTGCCGGACAGACGGTCAATCCCAGATTTATTGAGGCGATCAAACTTCTAGAAAGTTTTCAGTCTTCACAGATATAAAACTGAAATTTGATATTTTATTAAAAAAAAATAAACCGTACTGAAAATTCGTGATAAGGAACAGCACCGGGGTGGTTAGATCTTTCAACCTTTACTCGTGCGTGGAAATTCATCAATGGTGAGTATTTAACAGACGGAACGGCACACGTATATGTGTTGTGTTGTGTGGTGCATTTACTAGCACTATAAGCCAGTGAGTCACAATGTTTACAAACAAGTGAGCCAATTGCGCTTTTATGTCTTCATCGGTTTCATCGCTGCATTCTGACTGAGATAATTTTCGTAATCAGGAGCTCTATTTTTGAATCACTCGCGTCAAAATGGCGTGTAATATTCATTGATTTTTGTTCGATTTTCCTATTAAAAAGAGAGAGAGATTAAAAAGAGTACTTACATCTATTATTCGACGCGATTCTCCTTGCATTTTAATTCGATTTCGAAGGAAAATCACACGCCATATTCAAGCGAGTGATTCGAAAATAGAGGCCTAGTTTTAAGAGTGACGTGAGAAATATTTAACATTCTTTGAATTTCAGCGCTTACAGTCGTCTTCTTTAAATAAGGTATGATTGGTTGGTGTCATAATTAGCGCCACAGGAAAAGCATAAGATTTTCTTGATACTAGTACCTACCTACGAAGCAAGGTACATAATAAGTTAGTTTAATTAAAGTATTAATATTAAGTATATAAGCTACAACAGAGGACCGCCTAGGATAAGCTATTTCGACCAAGTGAAGGAGAAAAATAATGTCATGTCGTATCAGGAAGTCAAGATAAAAGCAGGCAGGAGAAAAGAATGGAGATTACTCCACCGACAAGAGCGCGGCTCGTAGATTGAAGAAGAAAAACCTACATCATTGGTTTGGTGATAACGTTGCCATTAAATACACTATAGACAGTGACAGAATAGACGTCACATCCATTTTTAACTTTATGCCAACAACATAGAGTTAAAGGTTCAATATTTTGTTTTAAAACCAACAAACTGTCGATTGGAATCACTCACACCTTACGCCGTGGCTGTTCACGCTATCCGCAAATGAGAATGCTGCGGATCTAGATTACCAGACTATTTACTGAAACGGTTAGATCATGCACATTGGCTTACGATTTGTTATCTGGATTATAGGTGCGATTGAGCTCTTCCGCGCCTAACCACCTTAAGAGCGAAAATGGTTTGCACCTCGCTTGTCTTTTTTATGTGTCATTTCAATTATGTATGTTTTTCGATAACACTAAACTTCTAAAGCTACGATTGCTTTTCATATGTCGATGTTTTGAAATCAGGTAACAAAAAGACGTTTTTCTGATTAAGACGTTTTTCTGAATATAATACATGAATCATAACTAAAAGTGATTTCCAAAATTAAAAAAGAAATATTAGATTAGACTTCTATTTACTCGCAAATAGGTAGGTAAAGCCTGCTTTTAGTCCTTTGCCTGATTGCAGAACATACAAAATCAAAGAGCTCATGACAACACGAATACTTTTGTGTAAGTTTAGCTTCTAGCACCCGAGACCATATAAGCACAAATAGTGGTATATGACTAACCACATATTTTAACCCAAGTCACATCTTTCCATACAATGATTCACCAACCGCGAAGCTACCTTGTCCACGCACGAAATCATTGGCTTTGATCGTTTCCCTCATATTCTCTGTTCCATTGTGTATTTTCGCCTCTTTAATTACGAGCGTGTGCTGAAGACTTGCGTTCACTTTGATGTTATAATTAAGACTTTGACTGGAGCCGTGAGCTAATTTGTTTAATTCGCATGCAGTCATCGGGAATGGGAACACTGTATATTGTCGTGAGTAAAGCAATAAAATGTTCTAGGTCGAATATTCGAGACAGGTTTATTCAAGGAGGGAGGCAATTTGAGCCGATACTTTGTTCTCAGTTATTTACTTATTTTCCTCTTAGTTGAATAAAATCAACTTTTGCTTTTTTCTATGGTTTAATTATGTTTTTTTTGTTGTTGTGTTGACTTACTGACTACAGACAATAAGGTCTAAAAATACTAAGTTGAAATCAAAATAATGATGATGCGTTACAGGTGAATATACCTACTACTTTTATAGGTGATAGATGATCCTACATAATAACCTGTCTTAGAATTTATTTACAATAAAATCGCAACCGCAAGAGTGTATATTACCGACTGACTTATCAAAGATTACGACAGTAGAAATCGTGCATGATTGGCTAGCTGACAGGCCGCTGGCGGTCGCGTAAACAAAAGAATGACAAAATAATGTTGATAAACACATCCGTGAGGGCTTAAAGATCCCTGGATCACACTGAATACAAGCTGCTTGCAACCGCTCTTGCGGTCGTTATGGAAAACCACGGCGGAGGCCGATGTTCAGCAGCGGACGTCCCGCAGCTTGTAATGATGATGAAAAAAGGAACTAAAAAAGAAGGTATAGCTTCTTATTTAGTTCCTTGCATTACAGAAGTTTCACCCAATTCACTTTTTGTTTATCTCTGGCAGCGGTGAACAGCACCCAGGCGACGTATACGAGCATGATCAGCGCGGGCACCACGAGCCTGGCCACGATGGGGATCCTCCGCACCCACGCGTGGTACAACGCTAGGAGATGCAGCTTCTGCCTATCTCCTAATTAAGCAATGGCTTAAACGGCCTTGTTAAGATTGCACCATCATACTGGATGCAAGACGCTTGCAACTGCTCTTGCGGTCGTTATGTAAAATCACGGGGTTCAGCAGTGGACGTCCCGCAGCTGGTAATGATGATGGAAAAGCTATTACCTTATTTCGTTTTTTTGTTTTACAGTAGTCCAAACCAACTTACTTTATGCTTATCTCTGGCAGCGGTGAACAGAACCCAGGCGACGTACACGAACATGATCAGCGCGGGCACCACCAGGCTGGCCACTATGGGGATCCGGCGCACCCACGCGTGGTACAGCGCTAGGAGATGCAGCTTCTGCCTACCTCCTAATTTAGCAATGGCTTCTGGTCAAGACTCGTTAAAAAAATAAGCTATTAATCATGTGTGTGTGACGTCAAGTGTCACGTGACGTCACACGCACGCGCGGTGTCGGATTACACTTACGTAATCACACGTAACTTCTTGGAAGGACAACCGATTACAATTCTGTAAAGAGGGTATTGTGCAGTGGCGTAACAATAGGGTGGCAGGGCTGGCAAAATGCCACGGGCCCCCGATCCAAGAGGGCCCCGGCCCAAGAGGCCCCGAGCTCAGAAATATTTTTTAAAATTACCTGAGTATTTTATTTTACTTGAAAAGTATATTTTTTAATTATTTTATGTTCTGCTTGAAATCCAAAGTGAGACAACTAAAGACCATAATACAATTTCAAGTTAATCGTTAAGCATTTTAACACATTCTAAACGAAAAGATGTTGATTTATTTTAGAACGCATCCATTGGTTTCTACAAATTTTGTCACGGTACGTGCGTGGGCAGCGCGGGTGAGCATTGACGATCGGGGAATTCCCTCATTTTGTTTTTCCTTTTTTCGTGACGCTGCCGCTGGGCTGGGGCAAGCTAGCAACACTATGTTAGGGGAATTCCGGATTAAATTTTTTTATGAGAGCTCTTTTAACTGCGTATTCTTTGTGTAATTATTTTGACAATTGATGATTTGTATCTTTGATTTTTCGTAATTGTTATTTTATTGAATCTGCAAATGGTGGCTAACTTAGTTGTGAAAGTTAGATTTCAAAATGTCTAGCTCTGGAAAATATTTAAGTGGGAGCGAAAAACGAAAGAGAAAGAGGGAGACTGAAGAAAAAAAAACGGTTATGTGCGTGTCGGACCCGCGTACTGAGGGTTCCGTGCCACCCTTAACTGAATTCAGGGTCCACTCACTTTCACTTAACGAAAACATCACAATATATTGTGACGGCAAAAATAACTTTGTTTTTCATAGTGTTTGTATGAAAGACAAAGTTATATTTGCGGTTGATAAAAATGTGCAATATCTCAAAAACTACTGGTTCGATCTCCTTCAAACCAATTTTCGTTGCAAGTTTTTGTTGAGATCTACATCATATATTTTTTTCAAAATTTTCACTTTCTTAGTTCAAAAGTTAGAGGGGGGGGGGACGCCCATTTTACCACTTTGGAAACGTCTATATCTCAAACCTTACACTTTTAGAAAAAATGGTTTTAGAAACCTCAACATCATTTTAAAAGACCTATCCATAGACACCCCACACGCATATGTTTGAGTAAAAAAAAATTTTTAGGTTTTAGTTTCATGTATGAGAGCCCCCCCTTAAATATTATTTTTTCTTACTTTTTGTATCTGAATCGGAAAGCGGTAAACAAAATACACCTACCTACCAAGTTTCATCTATGTAATGCTTATAGTTTCAGAATAAAGTGGCTGTGACATACGGACGGACAGACAGACAGACAGACAGACAGACAGACAGACAGACAGACAGACAGACAGACAGACAGACTTGACGAAACTATAAGGGTTCCGTTTTTTGCCATTCGGCTACGGAACCCTAAAAAGCTGCCTAAAATTAGTCAGTACTTAAAAAATGATGACTTTAGGTAACGCTGAAAAATCTCTAAGTTTATTAAAATTAAACTGAGTACAAACAACGTGACGATTTGTACTGATAGGGCCCCATCAAAAAATTTGCCACGGGCCCCCGATGGTATAGTTACGCCACTGGTATTGTGACTGAATGTTATGTCTATACTTGTGTCAAAACAAATTAACATTTAATGCGGGTAGTTATTTTATAATGGGCCATAATAAAACAACTACCCGCCCATAACGACAACATTTGTTATTGTTGTCGTAAGTACTAAAATAATGACGTAATCTAAATAATCTTTCATCCGAAATCGTCTACTAACACCAAACACTCAATTCACATACAGAAACACACATGTGTAGAACGTTTATTTTCAAGTATCATCACTCGAAATTTCGAGAGTCAAGTATCAAGCCCCTAACTGTCCATGGTCACTATTGTTGCCAAGTGCCATACTCCTTACAGTTGTTGTTTTCGGCTGTTTTTGGTGTCTATTGTATAGGATTCGGTCTCATCTATTCAAAAAAGTCAACATGGCTAAGATCTGATCAATAATACCGCCACAGTACGAGTTTGAAACACTCCATAGGCGAGACCGTACGCCGGCGTACGGTTGGGCCTATCGGCCAGAATCAGGCAAATTTGACAGCGTACGCCGGCGTACACCACGGTCCCCAACCGGTTAAACGGCCTTGTTAAGATCGCACGATCATACTGGATGAAAGACCCTTGCAACTGCTCTTGCTGTCGTTATGTAAAATCACGGGGTTCAGCAGTGGACGTCCCGCAGCTGGTAATGATGATGGAAAAGCTATTACCTTCTTATTTCGTTTTTTTTTGTATTACAGTAGTCCAAACCAACTTACTTTATGCTTATCTCTGGCAGCGGTGAACAGCACCCAGGCGACGTACACGAACATGATCAGCGCTGGCACCACGAGGCTGGCCACGATGGGGATCCGGCGCACCCACGCGTGGTACAGCGCTAGGAGATGCAGCTATTGCCTACCTCCTAATTTAGCAATGGCTTAATCGGCCTTGTTAACACGTTCCGGGACAGTGCCCGCCTACAGGCGTGAAAACAATAAAACATCTATTGTGTCTGGAGTAGTGTCCCGGAACGTGTTAAGATCGCACGATCATACTGGATGAAAGACGCTTGCAACTGCTCTTGCGGTCGTTATGTAAAATCACGGGGTTCAGCAGTGGACGTCCCGCAGCTGGTAATGATGATGGAAAAGCTATTACCTTCTTATTTCGTTCTTATGTATTACAGTAGTCAAAACCAACTTACTTTATGCTTATCTCTGGCAGCGGTGAACAGAACCCAGGCGACGTACACGAACATGATCAGCGCGGGCACCACCAGGCTGGCCACGATGGGGATCCGGCGCACCCACGCGTGGTACAGCGCTAGGAGGAACAGCGAGATGCCGACGAGGATGGCGATGTAGCGACCTGTGCGGCGCCGCTCCTCCTGTAAATGAAAGTAAAAGATAAAAAAATTTGCCTACAACTTAAAAAGCCTAGGTGTTCCAATAGATGATCTTAAACGACATATATTATTTATAAAAAAAAATGCCCCGCAAATTGTAAAACCGCCTGGCGGCCATTTTTAGGGTTCCGTAGCCGAATGGCAAAAAACGGAACCCTTATAGTTTCGTCAAGTCTGTCTGTCTGTCTGTCTGTCTGTCTGTCCGTCCGTATGTCACAGCCACTTTATTCTGAAACTATAAGCATCACATAGCTGAAACTTGGTAGTTAGGTGTATTTTGTTCACCGCTTTCCGATTCAGATACAAAAAGTAAGAAAAAATAATTTTTAAGGGGGGGCTCCCATACATGAAACTAAAACCTAAAAATTTTTTTTTACTCAAACCTATGCGTGTGTGGTGTCTATGGATAGGTCTTTTAAAATGATGTTGAGGTTTCTAAAACCATTTTTTCTAAAAGTGTAAGGTTTGAGATATAGAAGCTTCCAAAGTGGTAAAATGGGCGTCCCCCCCCATCTAACTTTTGAACTAAGAAAGTGAAAATTTTGAAAAAAATATATAATGTAGATCTCAACAAAAACTTGCAACGAAAATTGGTTTGAAGGAGATCGAACCAGTAGTTTTTGAGATATTGCACATTTTTATCAACCGCAAAAATAACTTTGTCTTTCATACAAACACTATGAAAAACAAAGTTATTTTTGCTGTCGCAATATATTGTGATGTTTTCGTTAAGTGAAAGTAAGTGAACCCTGAATTCAGTTAAGGGTGGCACGGAACCCTCAGTGCGCGGGTCCGACACGCACTTAACCGGTTTATTTGGTGTATTCTCCTCATACTTATTTCTGAAGTTTACGCGAATATTACACATTTAATAAGAAAAAAATTATTTCTGCGTGGATAGGAACGTAAATTAATTATGAGTATGATGGTAGTTTAATATTTTTCAAAACTATGTAAATGACAAATAACATCTTAGTCTCCCCGTGACCACGGACGCTGTAAAGTGTTCGAAACGTCGGGATGAAAAATCAAATAAATTATCGCGAAATTATCCGTAAATTGTGTTTTATTAAATGTATTCTCCTCATTTTTATTTCTTCCAATAACTTTTATTGTATGTAACCATATCTTTTTCATATTTTTTTTTTTTTTTATGTTTTCTTTTATAGTTGCGAAAGAGAGTACGAAGTTATTAATTTGCCAAGGTTCCAGCGCAATAGCAACTTGCGGATTTTAGGTATAGCAAAAAACGGTTTTGCGGATAACTGAAACTTTTATATTTATTAGCATGGCCAAGGCTTGATAACATAGATACCAGGATTTTATTAAATACAGTCTTGACCAAATAAAAGTTGAATTTTACTTAATTATAAGTATTATTTACATACATTTAGTATTACCTCATGCTTACAGGCTAAACTTAAGTTAAGCAATATTTCCAAATTAGGTTTTTTTCTAAGCTTCCAACCAGAGTTTTGTCCTATAGCCTATAGCCTATTGTCTTATAGCATGCATGATACGATAAGATTGAGAAGGTATCCTAGGCCTGATTATTCTAGAAATTAAGGATATATTATGTTGTCAAAAAAATTTAGTAAATATTTATAATTTATGATTGTTATGCTCGTATGACTTGGCTTTAAGATATCGTAAGAAACACTTTCTCGTAACGTAGGTACCTAACTATCACAACACATAATAAAATTACGGTCTAATGTTTATGTAATCGTATAAGCACACAGAGTTTTTCTCGTAATGGATATTATCGTCCAGATAACGTATCCACTTATTACCTAACAGCTACCGCTACCCAATCAATATAAAAGCCTCAATGTTTGTATAAACAATGACTAGTTTGGTCAACCCAAACAAACTATCATAATAAGGTGAGGCTAAACTGAATACTGAATATCGGTAGGTAATAGTAAAATAATATTTGTACAGTTCGACCAGATGGTGCTTTATTATGAGTTGAAGGGTATGGAAGTTCAAGGGTTTGTTTTACTTTAGTCAGCGCTCATTTTATCGTAAAAATAAAATTAGGTTTTCAAAATTAAGTACCTTAGTACCTTGTGTTTCGACACTTCTTTCACGCAACTTTCTTGCAACATTTACATTTTAGGTTTATAATTTTTATTTTGGTATAAAACAACGCGTCCAAATCTGTTCACCGGTACCACAGTAAACACACAACAGATAGACGGACTCACACAGCGGTCGAATTTATACACCCCTCTTTCGCACTAAATGACCTAATCGTGAGCCTAAGTGCGGAAAACACCCAATAACAGCCCGCTTTTTGCGTCGGGGGGAAATTTTGGTAAATGCTATAATGTAATGTTTTGACACAAAAATATGAAACAAATGTTAGTACCCGGCTGTAACTTGTACGTAAAAAAAGTGGTTAAAATTCAACTAACCCTCATATATCCTACTCCTCATCTACACATGAACACCGGGTGCGATCGAGGTCAATGAACTGCTTAGCCGAGAATAAAAAAATAAAAAAAACTTTGTAAGGAACACAGAATTTTTAATAGTCAGTTTTTTAGTTTATTTTTTCAAAAGTAACACTACATATTTATTTGCGATATTCTGCCAAACTGCGTAACAGTTTGTCGGTTGGCGATAGGACCGCGTCTACATCTTTGTCTGTCGGTCGTTGATACGAAATCAAATACATACCACATAACCAGAATGGGCACCTATGTAGCGTGTTTACGACGAGATGGTTTGATCTCGAAGGTAATATAATTACAGAATCAACTTGAGTGTGTAGCCGTATTGAATGTAGGCATATCACGTGATCTGATTCAATTACTTAGGTAACATCTCAGATGTGTTGCTAGCGAGGAGTCGGTATACCTAATTATTCAACACTTGAAGGATGAAATTTGAAAAAAAAAATAGGGCTTTTGATATTATCTTGAAAAACAGGTTTACGCTAAGATAATACTTTCCGTTCGGAAGTGTCTTAAGAAGGACATACGCTTAGAAGAGTCTTATTGTATACGATATAATCACACTGTAAGTACTACGTATCAATGTAGGTAATTATTTATGTTTTTATAAGGATCGATCGATATGTAGATTTAACGTAACATAAGCTCTTCGATTGCGCAAGTTACCAATTAAACAACATGCATTCTCTAAAATGTTTTTGACTTGAACTTCGACGCTGTTTCTTAAACTTTGACTACTATCCATCATCAGACAGATGTTTTTATTGATTTCAATGCAATCTTCTCAAACTACTGGCTCAATTAGGCACAGTTGTTATGCTTCAGTATGCTCCATTATTTTGATTGAAAGCCTCAACTCAGTTTATCTTTATCAGCAAAGCTCATTCACTATAACTTCACGAATGAATCAATTTTGTAGTTTAACTAGATGCCAAATAAGATTACTGAAATTAGTCCCTCTGACTTTCCGTATCTCTGAACTTTAAAGTGCTCATTTCACAATCAAACTGAGTTTCAAAGTACATATTTACATTAGTCGAGACCCGGTGAAATTGAGTGCTTCATTGGACCAGAAGCTTGTCGTTTGTAATTGTTGGTTGAAGCTTAAGATTTTAATGGGGAAGGGAATAATGTTCAATAAGATTCGCGCACTACTAACATTTCAATTTCATTACGCCCTAGGGAATAGAGCAAATATTGTCTCAACAACGAGGCGGTTTGTGTAACCCGTTATATATAAGCTTTTTCAATTAAAATGACTTCCTACACTGTATCACTTATTTCTACAACGCTATCATTGTGGGTGAAGGTCAGGCCAACTATTTTATTTGTAATGAGTGTAGTAGTGTCAACCAGGGTAAGCCTATATACTGCCTGAAGAAGCTAAAATAGATGTTGCTTCGGACATTAGGCAGATTTTTATTAAAATCGACAATCTTTCACTTTCAATTGACTACGCTACGCTTAATCGCTAGATACACGAATAAAAAGCGTCTGAAATATACGACATTTGGTTTGAAAGAACAGTAAGGAAATGTCCATGTCCATGTCCATCAGTCCATGATCAGTTGAAACAATTTTCAGGGCGGTTCGGATCAGTAACCTTTAATACAAAGTTAATTATTTCATCCATTAAGTGAAAAGAATAGGGTTTCCGATTTCTCGAGGTTTTTTAGTTCTCGGGTGTCGAGACTTCTCGAGCCTGATTTCTCGGGTCTTCTCGGGTTGTCGAGAAAAAATTAAATACGTCAAAATTTTTGTTTAATTAATAAAAAGAGTCTTTAATTTAACTGTGTTTATTTTACATGAAAAAAATCAACATAATTTTTAACAAAAAAAACAAGTTCTCAATAAAAAATCAGCTCAAAATAAAATTGCTAACTAAAAACAATCATACTTCTTCTCCTTATCATAACTAATCTCATCTCACTAATCTGTAATAAAAAACAAAATCTCTGTTAACAATCAGCTTAAAACAAACATCTTAACTAAAAACAATCATACTTCTTTTTATTATAACTAATTATTCACATACCTAACTAATTTTAACTACATCATACATAACTAATTTTAACATACCTATTCATTTTAAACAAAAATATTATTTTGGTAATACAAAAGTACTTACAAAACAAAACAAACACTTGAACTATTTAAATAAATAATAACAATACTTACTTACCTGTTTGTTCTGCGATTCTATTACTCGTGCGTCACTAAATAGTAAATACACTCACTATGCTGGGTTTATGATCCGACCGATCCGAACACGGCGGGAGTTGAAACACGAATGATCAAAATACAACTGGGGCCGCGTCGCGCTTGCGTTTGTCGGCAAAAACAAAGGATACCGACAGACACGAGCCGTGCTGTCAAAGGATGCCGCTGCCGCCTCGCATTTACAAAGAAAGCTAAGCGTAAAAATGTTTATTTAAACTTCTCGATGTCTCGACTTTTCTCGAGCTGAATTTCCCGGGTACGAGACCGACCGATTCGAACAAACCCTAGAAAAGAACCACTTACGAGTGTAGTGCCCAATATGTTTCTGAGATGTCATTAGTGCGTTATTGGCTCAGCATCCCGTGGGGGCGCTGCTATCGGCCGTCAATCATGAACCGTGATTCAATCATCGTGATAACCGATGGATATTCCAGGCTCGTAAGCTACTATAAAGCCAGGGGTCCATAACTTTTTCGGAAGTATTTATAAATACAAGCCATGATGTCGTGCAATGCAACATTTTCCTCTTTTGAAAAGCATGATATCATCAATTTTATTAAACAGCCAGTGCTTTTTTTTAATGCTATAAGTATGCTAAAAGAACGGACGAATGGACGCCTAAGCGGCAAATATTATCTAATGATTTGTTTAATACTTTTTACACTATGAAACATCAAACAACATTAATGTGTAACCTATCGCACACGCGTATAGAATTATTTGCCAAAGCACGAATAAGTGATATCTTCTTGTTTGTTTGTTAGATCAAGGAGAATACTAAAGTATCAAGCTAGTTTATGTAACTGGCTAGATTAGATAGATAGAACATTTGAATCTTTAAAAGTGGCTAGTTGGTCAAAAGTTGGGGTCAAATGTGGTCAAATTAATGAATCTATAATATAATTATTATAAAATGATATGATGATGTTCAAATACGGATCGATATATTAAGTATTCGACAGATAACGCTAACCAGAACTTATTAGGACATTTTGAAACAAACCGTAAGCATATTAAAGTGCAAGTAATATGAAACAGTTTTACCTTAATTGAACTTTCTATCTTATTGATTTTCGCAATCCGGTGGGTTCCGTGAATTTCATTGTTCAGCTTCAAGTTCATTGTTTCTGTTACCGTAAAAAAAATTAAAACAATCGTTATTTTCAGTCAGTTAATTTCACGATTGCCTCGGCTACCTCTACGCGTTAAAACAAGTAAAGTTTTTAAACCAGAAAGAACACACCCACTTAAAAAACTTTTAAGATGGAACACTGGCCGCAAAAAAGTGTTTAAAAAAAGAAATCCGTCAATGCGAGTTCTCCCGCCAGAATCTCGCGCCGACTGCAAGAGATTACTACTTGCTACTGCATAATGAATTCTGTTTACGCAATTAAAAGCTCGTATACCCTAAGCAGACTGGAACCATCGAGCCGAACAATGATGCCATCATTCTTTCATCGCATTAACTTCGACATGAAGTATCCCAGACAACGTTTTTACTGTATCTCGACGCTAACCAGCACACTATTATAAACGAATTAGCGAAAAACGGAGATTCGCGAGATTAATATCAGTTTACTCGTAAAATGTAATGCTTTTGTTAAAATACACATGGCCAAGGTGTCTAGGTAGGAAGAGCATGTACTTTCTGTGAGTCAGCGCCTTGTTAGTTACAAGTACCTAGATGAATACGGCGTAAAAGCTTTAGCTTTAGAGTAGATTATGTTACATACATACTAAGTAGTAGGAACAGTCGCCAGAGCATCAGGTTACGTACTTTTACAAATACAAATACAAAATAGGTCTTAACTTATATGTTGCAAGCTAACCCTTAATACAACTGCATAAGATCCTGCAGTGTTTACCTTGACGTGCTATTGCCCATACAAGCATAGTTTTTGTTAAAGCTAATGATGATGGGTAAAGTAACACTTTTTTGCATAAGTGATTTCTATTTATTCACTATCATTATTCAAGTTGGTTTTGAATGAACGTGTCGATCAATAAATATATTTATTTAATTATTTGATCAAATATCAAAATCATAATCTATGTGCGTTCATTCATTTTAATATTTCTTTCTCAAATTCATAATATTTATTTATTTTAAAAAATGCGACCATACATAGCGTCTTGTCATATTTGTTAAGTTGTTCAAAATTCCAATTGTAAATTACATATTTACAATTGGAATTTTGAACGTATTCATAACGGGCTCCAGTTATTCACAGGTCACGTACTCACATACAACAAATTCTAATACGTGAAACGCGTGTTGTAATCGAAAGGGGACTACCCATAAATAAAGTAGTATAAAGAAAGCTCATTTTACAAACTTTTACCCCGTGCACAGAGTTGGTTTAGAAATTATTTCAAAAATAGCTCAAATTATGCGCCTTCTGAATGACATAACCACATAACATGTGGTCTGTGACAGCGAATGACAACTGAAAACAGACCCGCGCTATTATAACTGCTTTCTGACCTGCCACTGGTTTGCCCTAGGATTGATTTAAGAATATAGGTACATTTAAATACATTTTTACACTTTTAACCCTGTTTGTTTGTTTGCCTCAGGGTTTCTGAACTTGGTTTTATCATGGTGTGCGCCAGTCCAATACTGATCACTGAAAGGTTCCTTCTAAAACTATTTCGTGAAGCCGACCTACTGAATATACTTTATAGCCAAAGTACACCCGCTAATACCAGTAATATCGCCTTAAGCTACGTGCTTACAATAAAGTAACGAGTATGTACAAAATTGTAACCCTTTCAAATTCAAAACAAATGAATGGAAGTAATGTTTTCAATAGGATAAAAGGATTTGCAAACGCTGTATGTTATATAACGAGAGGAAGTGAGAATATCGTGCATTGTTCATGTACAAGTTGTAATATCTTTTTTTTATACGTTTTTAATGGTTTGCTGCAGCGGTTAGATATTATCAATCAATCAATCAATCAGCCTGTTGCAGTCCACTGCTGGACGTAGGCCTCCCCAAGGGCACGCCAAAGTGCACGATCCCCTGCTTTCCTCATCCAGTCACTACCAGCGACCTTTTTTAGGTCATCGGTCCATCTGGCAGGGGGGCGTCCAACACTACGTTTGCCGAGACGTGGTCTCCATTCAAGAACCCGTATACTCCAACGTTCATCGGTTCTGCGACAGATATGGCCAGCCCACTGCCACTTCAGCTTGCTACAATTCTGGATAATATCCACAACTTTAGTCCTCTGCCGGATGATTTCGTTGCGGATTCTATCCCGCAGTGAGACACCAAGCATAGACCTTTCCATAGCTCGCTGAGCGACATGAAGTCGGTGGGCCAGCCTGACCGTCATATTCCACGTTTCGGCTCTGTATGTCATGACAGGTAGAACGCACTGATTAAATACCCTACGCTTTAGGCATTGTGGTAGTGACGACGAGAAGATATGACGCAGCTTCCCAAATGCTGCCCAGCCCAGCTGCACTCTTCTTGTGATTTCACGTTCGAAGTTGTCTCTACCTAGCTGCAATGTCTGCCCGAGGTAGACATATTCTTGAACAACTTCGAGCGCTTCACCATTGATCAAGATCGGCTCCGGAATGATAAAGTCGTTGAACATGACCTTGGTCTTGTCCAAATTCATCCGGAGACCGACCGACATTGAAGCAGCATTAAGGCTGTGCAGCATTTTCTGCAAATCCTGAAGCGATTCTGCCATCAGTACTATGTCGTCGGCAAAGCGAAGATGGCTGAGATACACGCCATTAACGTTGATGCCCAGTCCGTTCCAGTCTAAAGTTTTGAAGACATCCTCTAGTGCATTGGAGAACAGTTTCGGAGAGATGACATCTCCCTGTCTCACCCCTCTAAGCAATTGGATGGGTTTCGTCTTATGATTCTGTACTACTACAGATATTATTGGGTGATAAAATAAATAAACTTTTGCGGGTTTAAAAAAATGGACGCTTTCAAGAAGAGGGTAGACTGTTACTGGTCGGACATGGCATGGTGTTTCTTTTCTTCAGCCGCACCGTGTCTTAGCATCAGGTGTGAGTACATCCAAAAATACTGGCTAAATTTAATAAAAGACTCTATCTAGGTATTGAAACTAGGTTGATAAGAAATCGAAAATAGAAAACTTAACTTTTAATCCGTTTTTTAAAAGGTGTCACAAGACCGCCAGTCATGGAAGAAAATGGAGGAGGCCTACGTCCAAGACTGGACATAATTGGGCTGATGATGATGATTGAAAGGGGTAAAAAGATTAAAGCTTTTTTGTAAATGGGATTGAAACGATTTGCGCTAAAAGGTTCGAAATTCAAATCAACACGCAACTCCATGAATCCTCTTCCCAAGTCCGTGACGATGGGAAACTTATTTCATCGCAACACAATTAAAATCTAAGCAACAAAATTAACATTACGTTTTCGTAATGAAATTCTCGAGGCGCCCATTAAAGTCAATGACGTGAAGCCCGAGGCCCGTTAAAGACGAACTGTTTCAAAGTTTTCCATTGCTGTTGTCGTCTTTTTGCTTTACTGCCACAAATGAGAAACTGAATATAATAAATCCTTTTCTTAAAACTCTACTGGAAAAATAAAAGGTTTTCTTTCTTGGCATTTTCTTGAGGCTTAGACTACATGATAGTTGATAGCTCTCTATTGAATTGATTAATTTACTAATAATTTACAGATTTTATTGTTAATCGCCCTGAAATTGTGTAGTCTTTAGTTAGAAAGACGTCCAAAATATCCTGACGTTTGTTGACTATTCTGATCACGGTATTTCTGGTAGCTCAGAGAGTGTTGATACTTGATAGTCAGTAGATATACATTACTTTCAATTAAAATAAGTAGGTATTTGCAGTGAGCTGTTATTACTACGTATAGAGACGCTATGCCAAGCAAAAAATGTGCGCATAAAAAATGCGCACATTTTTTGAACGTGAACTGTCAACAGACTGACGTATTCCATAAATTTTGAATTTTGAGTATGAAACCGCAGAAGTGACACAGACTTTGTGCCTACTTAACTTAATTGTATTGAATGGATATTATTTTATCAAAATGTTTTAATCGTTACTTACTTTGATCAATAGTTATTTAAGAGCTAAAGAAATAAAATTTAATAAATACAAATCTGTATGTCAAAAACTCGAATGATATTTATTATTTTTTTAATCATATTTTTTCATTTTAATTTTAATACGAAATAATTCGAGAAAAATACAACTACCAATGTAAAACACCTTATAAGAAATATCACAACATCGCATTGTCTAACCTCTATTTATTACCTACCTACTTTTTCCATTCTGTGCGTGTCACTTTTTATAATCTTTGATTTTCGAATAAAATGGCGGCAATTTCATACCAAACATTTATAACATTTTGAAAAAATATTTTATTGGTTTAAGTTAACATTTTAATTTCCTACCGATGGTAAGTAAACGCCGGTATCGTTTTTATTCCTGTTAGTTTTATTTTTGCATGTTACTAAAACGCAAGATGGCTTTTTTGTCAAATTAATTGACCTAATGTCACGAGTGACTGTGATGCTGCGCATGCGTTGATGGTCTGTGACCATCAACTTTTTGCGCCCGTAGTTTGTTCTGGATGTCAGTTCCATACGTAGTAATATTAGTTCAAAGGGTATTTGATAATAAATTACATTGTTTTAGGGCTATCCAGGTTTCAGGACAAGGATTGTTATGAAGTGTCTCTTCAACGTAAGGAAAAAAATGAAAGTGTAAAGAGACCAAAAGACAAGTTAAAAAAAAAATGACACTGAAAGTGTTAAAAAAAACATTCTACTAAACCATAGTTAAAAAAATTCACTGAGACCTACGGTTTGTTTATTAGCCTTAACCAGTAAATCAAGCTCTCAATTGTATGTAACCTGCAACCAGCTTTTGGTGACATCAAGTACCTAATTCTTGTATCTCTAGTTCTCTATCAATATAATATCATCATTGTATTTATGTAAACCAGACTTTCCTAACACAATTAGTATGGAGAACGATCTTGTGGAGTTATGTAAATTGTTTTGTGTTGTGTATATTCGGTATTAACTTACTAGAGACCCAGACATTGGCAATTATAGGTTAGACTTACTGCCATATACGTTGTTTCAACTTGTTTTAGGACTGAACTTTCATTTTAGTAGAAGTACTACTTACACGTACAAAAGTAAGACAATCGTAGTTTAAATTAAAACATGTTGTTGCTGCTCACACAAAAGTCAATATACGAAATAGACGCCACATAGCGTTAAGACCACCTTTTGCTGTGAAATAAAGGAAATAAATAATATTCACAGGAAATTAAACTTTGCAACTAAAACCACAGAAGTTAATAACTGTATCGACATTTATGAATTTTCTTTGAGTAATAAGCTAATATTACGGGTAATAGACGTCACAAACAAATGCGATTAAACGAGTAGGTAGGTAATAGTAGTACGTACTTAAACAGCAAGGAAGCACTTTCAATTTGTTTCAGTAGAAATAAGCAATGAATCAAGGCGTGCACACCATGTATGTTATGGTGCAAGCTTGGCAAGAGGCTGCCCCATAGATTATGTTAGTCGTTCCAGTCTGTTAGGCTGCCGGCCAATCGGGCAACGATTCGTTTTGCCAGAATCTGCCAGATAGTTTTGTTTCTGTGGAATCGCAACTTCCAGTTCCAATATACAAAGAAACTTGTGATTACAGCAGTTCTAAATAACTATAAGGCTACGGAACCCTATCAAAAATGAGGAGGGTCTCAATTTGACCGCATGACTTTTTGTTGTATATTTTCTTTAACTAACAGACTTAATGATAACAAAGAAGAAAAAACAATGCGCGTACCTTACTATCGGTATTGGTAGGTTTTGGTGACCAAAAAAATTTTTATTGTACTTTGGGTGTCCCTCCATAACATTGGGTGAAATAATTAAATGTATTGCAATAATAGACCCATCCTCAACGTCATTATGCTTCCATTCGGTATTATCCGTATGTATGCGTGCCTAAACGCTAAAATATACGTCGAGGAATATTGTTTAAATATAATGGCCCAATTTACTACAGTGTTTAAAATTAACGACTCATAAAGTGACGTGCTCAAAAAGCTTTGGGAAACGAAATATTTAAATACTTTACCCAGTTAGACTGAATTCGTTACACCTACCTACGTACATCATCTACATACCTATCTGTCCGTCATTCGGTAAATCTGTTTAGAATGTTTGTAAAACGTTTGAAAAGCTTATAATCTGGCTGGCTTCTGCGTGAAATATTGTGATGGCATGATCCGATGAAAATGAAGTACACTGGCGTTTTGAAAAGGTCACTAGGATTTTATGTTAGGTATAAATTAAGTCTCTAATTATGAATTGATATAGTAAGGTACTACTACGTAATTAAAAATTGAGTACCTATATAATGTGGTATTTTGATGATTAACCCCAACCACCACAAAGGCGCGCGCCACCATTCGTCCTAATCGTTTATAGGTACTTACATGTGTGCAAGCATAAGCCAGTTTCAACATTTGTCACACCCCCCGTACCCCGCGCTTTCCTCAATCAGAATTGAGTGGCGTGCCGTCGTGGATTACTATCAACAAGTGTACTCGTATCTTCACTTATAGAAATACCGTTTCGATCAGAAAATACCCATAATGTGAATCATTCGGTAATCTTTCTCTCAATACATGCATCACACACCACCGCCAACTAAATAGCGCGAAATCTACATTACTACCTACGTAAACCAATTTCTTTTGAATCACAGCTTTCGTATTCAACAAAGTATCCTACAACAAACTTCTGTTAAATTGCTAACAACTTTGTTTTACCTCGCGTAGGAATCTCCTATATAGCTTGCTTTTAGACTCAAAAGTTAATTCTTAGTTGATCCTTGTCTTAGTGAAACCGCGATATCTCAACATTGTAAGTTGCAAGTTAACCAAGCAGCGCACAAAGTAGCGACCTGTTGCAGGGACGTGAGCTGAAAATTAAAAGCTCGAAACACAAGGTTCTGTATCAAAGTTGTCGAAAGTGGGTAAAATAATGTAAGGAAATTACTCACCTACGTCATTGATTCGAACCTTTGCGGTTCTTTCACAATATATCTAAGTTTAAAAGGTCATACATAAAATTCGTATGTTAATAACGGCTTTAAATCTAATCGACATATTGGTAGAAGATAAGTATTACAAGCGCAAGACGCGGACTTCGATTCCCCGCCAGACACAAGTCGATTTTTTCAAGTGCAATTTTGTAGCATATTATGCAAAATCTTTTCGGTACCTAACTAAACTAGAACTCAAAATACATGAACTCGTTTTATGAATTATTTACAATCTCTGTTTAAAATTGCTTATTTAATTTAAACCACACCTTCTTTGCTTGCTTCCTTTAGGGTCGGACCTCCTCGTTTGATGGCGACAGGACACTATGTCCCTGGAGCACTATTTTTGAATCACTCGCTTCAAGATGGCGAATGATTTTCGTTTGAAGATGAATTAAAAGTCAACGAAAATTACTCGATTTTGAACGAATTATGTATGACTCATTCGAATAGTTTTTCCGATTAGTGAGAAGTCTATTTTACAAAAAATATTATATTTCCGGCTTTCGGTAATGGCGGCCTCCCCTACCAGAGATGTTATAGTAGTGCCTAGATGTGTGCGCAATACACAAGTGCACTCTCTATTCCTTTACTCTCATGAACTCGATGCGACGGCCGACCGACATGACCGGGAGAGGACCAACGGCTTTCCGAGGCACGGTGTCATTACCACTAACTATCTGACCTTCAGAAACAAATTCGGCCCGACCCCGTATTCGAACCCGGGACCTCTAGGGTGTGTTAGTGACCAGAGAACTAACCGCTACACTAATGAGGCAGTCAAAAATAATGTTATGTTATTTGTAGCACCTTCCAAGCAAGCTTCTGTATGGTCATTAGGTATCTGCGTGAACTGGCAACGATTAAGGCCAGCTATTTATTGCTTGGTCCCAGAGAGGTTTTTGAATCACGTTTAAAAATAATTGGTAAGGCCTCTCATGTAAATAAATATACAATCAAGTCTCACGAAGAAGAAACATCTATAGAAGAAAAACCATACTTTCATTTACTATTTTTATTAATTTATCACCACAGCTTTAACAACGCTTGTAAAAAAATAAAGCTTATTGAATACTTAACTGGCACATAGCATACAAATAAAATGTCATAATAATTTAACGTTTCTTGTTAAGTCGTGCATTGCAAGTGTATTTAAATTCTAAACTTTACATTATCACAACTCGCAAACTGGAATATCTACCAAAAATTAAGGTAGGTATAATTTAGGAGTACAAAAACGTTTTATTACGTTTTGATCAGTCGACGCAACCACAACAGTTACCGGTAATTCCAATCATATAAATCTGGCAACTGCTATTAACTTACATGACGTATTATCAAGGTCTCGGCCCCCTAACCATATGAGCCAAAATCGCTTGCACCTCGCGACACATTTTGTTTTAAGTAAGGCCCGTATTTGTATCTTGTGTGCAAGCGATTTTCGTTTTATAGTGGTTAGGCGCCAGAGATCTCAACCGTACTTGTATTGTGGATTTTGCCTGCGCCAACCGCTTCACGCATGGTTTAGCGAGGGTCTTTATAGTTTTCGAGTTATTCGGGTTTAGCCCTATCCTGAGTGTTGCAAAGATTTAAATCTGATTATTAGTAATTGTATTATGAACGACGTTCATAAGTGTCATTTCATGACCTAAATTGAAATAAAGATTTTTGAATTTTGAATTATGTTCACATGCAATATTTTTGTGTATATTTATTTTCATACCTTTGAATCAGGACTCAATGATCCTTTTTTTCTGTTTTTTTTTTGACTAAATCCTCTACAAAAAATCTATTTACGAGCTCGTATCTCTGTCTAAGCTGCACATGTCTGTGTAATCACAGTTGTAAATGGATTCGTGGAAATGTTCTTGCAAGTGCTTTAGCGGGCACAGTTCGGATTCGCACATTGGTAACTTGATTATCCTCTCTTGGTGTAACGTCAACACGTGGTCCCCGTCTTTGCATCTGTGAAGGGAGAAATAAAATTAATAATATTATGAGTCTAATATTGTTTTTAGCTTTCATTTGACGTTATCATATTTGCTATGTTTTCAAAAAGAGAAGAGAGTGAATGGGCTATTACCCAAGGTTATTACTAATCAAACATGGCAAATCTTAGGCCGCTTTGTCACTCGACATCGAGAGCGATCGCATTTGTAGCCAAGCGTCTGGCTTTTTATACATTTAAAAAAAGGACTATAGTCCCTCTAGCCGATTTCGACTACGATGGCCAGTCACAACGACTAACCGACTGCACGGGACATATTATAGTGCACAAGTGTGTGCGCAAACACAAGTGCACTCTCTATTCCTTTCACTCTCATAGCCCAATGGGACAGCAATCTGACACGACCGAAGAGAGATCAGGCGCAGGACCAACGGCTTACGTGCTTTCCGAGGCACGGGGGTGAAACACCGCCAACTTTCAAATTACGGGCTTTCCTGAGAATTTCTGAACAAAAAAACTCAGAAACATATTTTAGGGCCGACCCGGGAATCGAAACCGGGACCTCTGGCGCAGCCTTCGCTTTAAAATGCGACCCTCTAACCGCTGGGCCACCGAGGCACTTTCTAAAAAAAATCTAGTACCGTATCTAACTATTGATTATCTGAATAAATATTGAACCAAACTGAGCTTTTCGATTCGATGAGCCCATCGAATAGCTCAGACCCATAGAATATCATCTATAATATGACAAAATAGATGATTTTCGAGGTCAACTATCGCCAGTAAAGAAATCGATAGTTCGGCAACACTAGTACTAACTGCTACTAACTTCAACCAGTTCAACTTACTTGTACAAAACAAAAGCTAAGTTGGAAGCGAAGCAATCAATATTGCTAGCTCGCCACTGCCTCTCTCTGTCGATCGCGTTGCCTCTCAACGGCGTATCTGACTTGTACAGTTGCATGTGACTGAGAATTTTTAATAAGGTCCCAGAGTGTGCGAACAGAAACATTGCGTGTGGGTTTCCTTTGTGGCTGGAAATATAAAAAGATACACTATCAATAATAGGTTATTTTACAAACGCTGCTGCCGCTGCACAGCTAAACTATTAAGCAAATTTGTACATATTAACGCAGTTAGTAATGTTTTAGTTACGTTAATGTAGAGTTATGTCCCTAATAAATAAGGGACACATTCCTGTGTGTCCATTATTTATTCATTTGCAGTAGTACTATCATTTATGTATAATAATAAATAATAAATGTTGTATGATACATCAGATTAAAGAAACATTATAGCTTTTTATAGTGTACATAAAACTAATAGCACTGGCATTAACTAACCATGAGGTAATGTAATATGCCAATTACAGCACTTTATTAAATGTGATATGATAATACTTATTGAAATAAATAAAAAATATATTTTATTTTGTTCTGGAAAATAAATTACCTGAAGTTTTCAAACATTGTTTTGATAGCCATGCATGCTTGCTTGTAAGTGAGATTGTGTCCATAGCCATCCATCCAATAATGCTTTAGATCATGGTAATACTCGAGCATCTGCAGAAAAGATAAGAAGATGACATATTACTCAGTAAATTCATGAAACTGTTGAGAGAGTTTTCTTGTTACATTGATAAGAAAATGCAGCCTTAAAACTTATGGAAAGCACTTTCAAAATTCAAGTGTGCCCAATAAGCCCACTTTAAAGTCCATTCATCTTTGCTAGTCCAACATTGTAAACAATCTTTTTGTAACTTTTAATATAATATCATTAAATAAAATTAATGTAGTATTTAATTTTAAGAGATCTCAGTATCAAACGATGAATAAGCTATGTATGTTGTAAGTTTTGTGTGTATCTTGTTTTAAAAGGAATATTTTCGAAATAAGGAATGTCAAGATTGTTTACAATATTCGACAAGTGAAAAAAACGGACTTTACTGTATATTATTTTAGATAGCTGAGTATTTTATCATCATTACACCTCTCTATTGTACAACATATAAACCTGAACAGTTTGTTTATTTAAACTCACAATTTTAAGGCACTTTTAGTTCAATTTAAAAATGAATACTGTGTAAGATAGCTTATTTTTAAACAGGGAAGGCTATAAACTTTGAAAAGGCACAGAAAATTACAACGAACCTCAGCACTCTCTTTATCAAAGGCTAAGCACCATGGTGATGAATAATATTTGCTCCATGATGTCTCAAACCCACACATTTTGTACATTAAATTGACTGTATCTGTAAATTAAAATGATATTATAATAATATAATGCCAGTAAATGAATATTAATAAAATCAACAGCTATATGGCTGTGTTAATTAATAATAATAATCGTGTTTTTATTTATTTATTTACAGGGTTTGTATTTTCTATTCACATAAAGTTTAGTAGGTAATACTAATATAATAAAGTATAGACAATAGTTATGAAGAAACAGTTCATAAAAAGCAAATTTGAAAAAGTTGTTTTGTAGCAAATAGCAAAGCAAGTTCGGCATTACAAACCTAAACTCAACACATTATCAAGGCCCAATCTATGGCTAATGGTAGCTAATGTCTTCTTCATTTCAGCACTATTGCCAAACAATCTTTGCTCATTGTATGTGTCAGGGTTTTTCTTTACTTGCTTTTGCCACTTGTCACAGTGTTTGTAAAACTGAAAAGTTGCAACTAATTGTAGGATAAGCGTAGAAAGATAGAAAGTTATTAAAAAAAAACTATCACACGAAACATTTACCAGATAAAACACAACCTTTGTAGGTATATTGCTAAAATGCTAAATTCCAGATGCAGGTATAATCTTTACCCTTTACCTTTTACTTAACCCATTTGCTACCACAGCACGCACTTGTGTGTGATAACAGTAAAAATTTATTGTTTCTTACAGTGTGGCAGCTAATGGGTGAATACTTCAGCTATGTCAACCAAAACCCAGCTGCGTAAACAACAAATTGTTGGTGACACATAGTGGTACATAGTGGAGTAAGAGTGTGTGTTTTTGTTTCCTTTTTCAATTACATAAATGGCAAATAAAATATTGCACTTACTCTCAACACAGGATCAATTTTTTTTGCTGGAGAAAAAATAACACCTTGTGCATCTTTCTTATCAAACAAACCAATTGTAAAAGATGAAGCACTTTGTTGTGCTCTCTGCGTTGCTGTATATCGGAACTGCAAAACCAGGACATAAGAGTCAAATGTATAATTTTAACATATTCATAAATAATGCTACAAAATTTATAACACAATCTCACCTGGAATGTTTCATTATTATACTTATTTTTTATAACATTTGGAAATCTCTTTTGCATTCTTTCAGCAAGCAAAATCATTTCATCTTGTCCTTCTTTTGTCAAGAATTTTTCCTCTTCACCATTTATATCTCTTGACCAACTTTCAAATAGTTTTAACTGTTCGGGATTCAATTCCCCTGAAAAGAAAAGAATAAATGTTTTTGAAAGAGGAGTGGGATATGAAATTTTAATTCATAACATTTTAAATACCTAATCATTACTTGCCTTTCCCCTGCTTATGCTTGAGTAAGATTTGATATTTCAAATCTCTGAGTGTACTGTTCATGCCATTGATATCCTTGACACTTGGCAGTCTTGTACCGTGGCGAATGATCATCCAAATCTTCGTATCCTTACAATCTATTTAAAATAAACATACCAGCAGGTCAGTTCGCTGAAGTGAGTTCTGAACTATCGGATTACAACATGTATGGCTGACGCTGAACTTACTGGGGTATTTGATTCTTGAATCGTTTTTGTTGTATTTAAATCTGTAAGGCGTACGAGTACCCAAATAATTGCGAACATCTTTCACATCTAAAGAAGCTAAGACATCTGGAACTTGGTAAAACACAGTCAACAGGACCGCAATCCAAAGTATATTCATCTTTTGCTCAGCCAACATTCAGTTACACTGTTTGATCGAAATGCAAAATAATTTCATTTAGGATTTTGTATTATTTTTTAAGTAATTTTTATTTACACAATCACATACAATTTTGCAAAGTAAATAACCATTATTTTACCGTTCCTGCCTGCCTGTTTTATTTTGATGGCGTCAAACTGACAGTTTCAAAGCAGGTAGGTAGTGCGATCCACAGTGGCTAAAGCTCTCCACTGAAGCTCTCGGCCACCATGCTCACGACTGCTCGATTTCCCGGTCCACTTGGTGCGCTAACTTGCGGTCGTGCAAAGCAGTCCGGTACTCCGGTCTGGTCCTTTTTTCTTGGCCCATTTACACGAGGCCAGTAGACGAGCCAGTCCAATAAGCCAGGCCAGTATTGGCTTCGTGAAAATAGAGCCAGGCAGGCCAGTGCATTGGACTGGCCCAAGCCAGTGGACGAAGCCAGTCCAATAAAATAAAACGGTTTCTAATTTGCTGGCGCCAGTGCTACTGGCCTCGTGTAAACGGGCCATTATGTTGGCAAGGTTGACAGTTATTGGATCTGCCATGCCAATGTCATTGTGAGTGACAACATTTCACTTTAAGAAAAAAAAACACATATATTATTCATCTGTGCATGCATGATGAATTGAATGCATCATAACCTCACTCACCTCATTCACTTATCCAAAAATTGTGTTTTTTTAATTAACTTGACCGTTGTTGTTAATAAAGTTATATTAATTGTGTGCTGTGCACTAGTTACAAGGTGGATTACTATGACTACCGCATACGGAATACATTTAGGAAACAACTCCGCATGTCTTTCCTCGTTCACAAACGGTGCTGCAACAGTGATAGCTAACGACGCTGGTGACCGAGTTACCCCAGCAATCGTCGCACTTAATGGCTCAGAATGGGAAATCGGCCTCACAGCAAAGTCCGGACAAGCTTTGTCCAAAGTCATCATCAAACATAATAAGCGCCTCATGAACTGCGACTTCAACGATGAGGATCTTTCCTACGTTGAAACCTCATCATCGTGCCGCATTCAAAACGAAGATAAACTTACATACGAGTTTGAGACAAGTGAAACAACCCAGTATTCCAACCCTGATAACATTGCGACTAAGATCTATGCCAAATTGTTTACCATTGCCAGTCATTCTATGAGAAGTGAAGGGGACTTAAAATTAGTGTTAGCTGCTCCTTTGCACTGGTCGAATGAAAGTAGAGATAGATTGGTAAAATCGGCAGAGCTGGCAGGGTTTGAAGTCTTACAAGTAATAAGTGAACCTGCAGCTGCATTACTAGCTTATAATGTGGAAGAAACTGATGAAGATATCAATGTCTTGGTTTATAGGCTCGGTGGATCTTCCTGTGACGTCTCAATTCTCAAAGTTTCAGGTGGTTTTATAAGTGTTGAGAAAAGTGTATTTCGCTCTGACCTTGGCGGTCAATGCCTAACAAAAGATTTGGCACATTATATTGCTCAAGAAGTCAAGCAAAAATGGAAGTTGGATCCTGAAGAAAGCAAGAAAGCTATGGCAAAATTAATGCACCATTCAGACAATTGCAAACATGTTCTATCAACTCTGAGTTCAGCTCATGTCTTTATTGAGTCACTGATAGATGGTATTGATTGGAGCCAAAATATTTCCAGAGCTAGATTTGAAAATATAATTTCTTCAAAAATTTCTGCATACATAGAGCCAGCTCAGAAATTGATTGAAAGCTTTGATGGAAAGATAAGTAAAATTGTTTTAAGCGGAGGAAGTATGAAAATCCCAAAACTTCAATCAGCTGTTGCAAATTTACTGCCTGAGGCTGAAGTCCTTTCTGGGATTAACCCTGATGAAGTTATTGCTATGGGATGTGCTAAAGAAGCTGGGATGCTTTTTGATATTCCCGATATAAACCTGCATGATGTCAGCACAGAGGTAGACTTTCTAGGAAAAGATGTGTATTTGAAATATCTTGACCAAACTGTTCAAATATTCAAGGAGGGTACACCACCTTTTGCTCAAAATACATGCAGTATAGATGCAGGAAAAGATTTAAAAGATATCAGTTTCAGTTTACTAGATGATCCAGAGGGTAACGAGTTTGCAAAAGAAACATTTAATGTAGAGAATTTGTCTAAACCATTTACACTCAAAGCTACATTACAGCACTCAAACATACTGTTACAAGTTGAATAAAAAGTATTTACTATTCATTGAATTTTATTTTCTGCTTTTTACCTATCTTATAAACCATAGTCGCTGTAAACCCCTCACGCGTCCACACATAATATTCACGCGCGGTGATAATAAAATTTTCGGATAGCGATGCGTACTAGCTAAATCAGCTTTTCAATAAAACAAAATTTATAAGTGTACATAGCTATGTGAATTAAGCACACTATAGGCCCTGCGTTTTGATACTTGAGCTGACTTTTTTGCACGGTTATGTTCGTATCAAAGATTTGCATTACGCATCTCCTCATATTTTGTGTACGTTAAGTTAAGTACGAAGAAAAATACAGAGAATATCCTCGACTATAGCTTGAATAAAGCTCGACTTAGCTTTTTGATGAATTCTATAGTTGAAAAACATGTTTCGAATCCGTTTAAGTAAGTCTTTTATTTCAAGCTAAGGACTCATAATCCAATTTATTAATTCAAGAGTCAGTTCAAGAGTTGAGTTCCTAAATAGATAGGTACTGGAGTAAATAAAATACTACATCAGTGCTCGGCATTGAACTACTATTAGTAGCGTATGGAACGGACATCACGAACAAATTTTGTGCCCCCTCAATTGATGGCCCGGTCACAACGACCTCTATATAAGTCTATGCCCGGTCATCAACTCGTAGTACAAATCATGATTCGAAATTCAAATTTTCAAAGAAAACGTTACAATCTTGTCGTCGTTTTTGTGACACATTTTTTGCTTGGCATAGCTTCTCTATACGTAGTAATAACAACTCACTGGTGCTCGGCAGTGAGCTGTTACCCAAGATGATGTAATTTTTTAACTTAATCGATACATTTAAAATCGATTTGTCAATATCGATACTTTCTTATCGATACATATTAGTCGATAATATGATAATTATCTTTCCTATCAAAATTAAAAAAAAAACATGCAAGGCAGATGTTATGATGAGGCAAAAAATAATAGATTTTTGCGTTGGTTTCATCAAGATCATTTAATTTGAGTGATAGACAATAAGTAATCTATGGTAAAATAAAAGAACAATGTAAAGTCCTCATTGGAACCTAACATAAATCGCTAGGATAGAAATACATCATGCAGACACTTTTTCAAGCAAATATAGCCATAATATTAAATGGTATACAAATTACATGATAGCTGATATTTGCCGGCCCAGGATAGCTATAATAAGTATAAAACATACGCAGGGACACAGATCCGACACGCAGAGACCTTACTTAGCTATATATTTAAATTTACTTACAACTTAAATAAAATTTACACACATGTAGCTACAATTATGACGAGGATATGGATCTGCATCCAACAGGTATATGCCATTCTTTGATTTTTAGTTATTATATTATATATTTAAAACTGTTAACTCAGTTTAGCTCCATACAAAACATATTTACAATTACACAGTAATACACTGATCCGGAACGGAAGAGATATTCAAATAAGTTTTCAGAAGCGTATTATTTTACATTAAAGCATATATTATAATACTTATGATTTACCAAACACCTTTTAATAATAACTTCGTTTATAGGTTGCTCGGATCCCTCTACCTCTATAAGTGATTACACTCACACTCGGCCGTTTTCTTAAAAATAGCCACCTTAGATTGACGGCTAAGTAATTAATAATTGATATTATTTTAATGAGGACAAAAACGGTAAACATTCATTTAGTTTGACTATGGCGTACAATTTCAAATTTCAGCATGACTTTGTCGTACAATTTCAAATTTTTACACATGACTTTGTCGTACAATTTTAAATTTTATGTCATTCAAACTTTATACCTACTTCCTGGTCCCTTTAAATTTGTAGAAGTTTTTCTTCTTAAATAATTAATAAATTACCACAAAAGGAGGTCTGAACTAGACTAGAAACCTCAAGGCGCCCAGTGCAAAAGAAATGTATCTCACTTTTATAGATATAAAAGTATCTAAAGTCCGTTTTACTTCTACTAGTCGAATATTGTAAACAATCTTGACATTTCTTTGTAGCGAAAATATTCCTTTTAAAACAGCCCGAGTGCCATCTCCCGGTTGTATCTGTAAAATATATTCATATTTGTTTTTTTTCTAACAGATCTTATTGTTAAGGTAGGATATCGTCATTTTAAGAATAATATGACGTCATAAGGATAATTTAATGCCGTAAGGATATTATTATTAATGTTATTAGAATATTTATTTACATACGCCAGGCAGTAGTGCATTCTCTTAGCGTTTTAAGTACACCTACGAAATGTCTGGATTCAAAGTAAAAACTTTGCTCTCTAGACAAAAAAATTCATCACCCATGTACATAACAAATCACATCAAATATTTGCGGGATTCGAACCTGAGACTGCAGCTGCGCAGGGCATGTAGCCTGGAGCGCGAACCACTTCACCCAACATCATGGCCTTATTATAACTAACTAACTACCTGCATCCTACATACAACACAACTACGCAATTTTCTTTGTTTAGGGTGGGTGGCAATATCTTAACGCCGACTAATTGTGATAACCCGGTTGGCAATGTTATAGCAGTCAATCAACAGTTCATCACTCACCCACCACGTATGGGTAGCTTTTAATCAGTAAAGTACTATTTATTACATTGCACGCAGTTGCCGCTATGACAATCACGTGCTCACGCTGCTCTTCTTAGTATGAGAGCGCGCACTTTCGCGCCCCAGTCCATGTCCTGTTGCGACCTAATATGAAAGTGCCCAAATAGAACCATACTACCTGATTATGGAGGAGAATCTTAACAAAAACATTTCAGTCTCCAATTTAAAGCTATATATGCTTTTGGTGGTGGTGCTAAAACCAAATTGACATTTTCTGCCTTATAAATTGTCTCTTTTCATGAAAATTTTATGTTTTATCCAGCAATGTTTTTTTTGACAAAACGATGTAAAACTGACAATTTCACATAAGTCAAAGTGGCGTAAAATAAAATAAAACGGCCATAATCAAATAAGGCAAATGATACACTTGCGAAGTAATTTGTCTATGGAATAATTACAATTGACTTTCACTCATTCTCTATAGTTAATCGAAGAAAACCAAAAATTCTGTCCGTTCAGTAATGACAACTGCTAAGCTGGTTAGACACAAAAAAGAGAAAAAATATGACTGACATTAAAATGTGACAGATTGCTAAAAAAAGGCGATGACAGATCCATTTTTCGGCGTACTATTTGAGCTTACGTCAGCCTGGCTGTTACTACTACGTATAGAGACGCTATGCCAAGCAAAAAATGTGCGCATTTTTTGGACGTGAACTGTCAACAGACTGACGTATTCCATAAATTTTGAATTTTGAATATGAAACCGCAGAAGTGACACAGACTTTGTGCCTACTTAACTTAATTGTATTGAATGAATATAATTTTATCAAAACGTTTTAATCGTTACTTACTTTGATCAATAGTTATTTAAAAGAGCTAAATAAATAAAAGTTTAGTAAATAAAAATCTGTAGGTCAAAAACTCGAATGATATTTACAATTTTTTTATCATGATTTTTATCATTTTAATTATTTTATACGAGATATTTCTAGAAAAATATAACTACCAATGCAAAACACCTTAAAAGAAATATCACAACATCGCATTGTCTAACCTCTATTTATTACCTACCTACTTTTCCATTCTGTGCGTGTCACTTTTTATAATCTTTGATTTTCATGTAAAATGGCGGCAATTTCATGCCAAAAATTTATAACATTTTGAAAAATCTTTACGCTGGTTTAAGCTAACATTTTAATTTCCTACCGATGGTAAGTGACGCCGGTATCGTTTATATTCCTGTTGGTTTTATTTTCGCATGTTTTTAAAACGCATGATGGCTTTTTTTGTCAAATTAATTGACCAAATGTCACATTGGTTAACGCTACGAGCGGGAGTGAGTGACTGTGATACCGCGCATGCGTTGATGGTCTGTGACCATCAACTCATCGGGCACGAGGTTCCTTAGGGATGTCATTTCCATACGTAGTAATAGTAGTTCAATGGTGCTCGGCAATATTTTCATCTTGTCCATTTCAATATCAGTTGAGTTCTGAGTTAATAGCATAGTATCAAGATTCTCCAGCGCCTCTAATACACTGACTAAGTAAGTAATCCATCGAAAATCTAAGAAATGGTGGCCAGGAACACGAATTACCCTAAACATTAGGTAAATTAATCCGTTCTATTAATAATCGCCCACTCCTATAATTTGTAGGAGTGGGAATAATAACTGATTTATTCGCCAATATGTTATAATAACACTCTTGCTCGTAATAAATATTCTGTTAATATTTTACTGTTATAATAATAGTCTCTTTGGATTGTTTTGCTATTACTTTAACCGTTAAAGTAATAGGTAATACGTTAAAGTTTAAAACGTATTGCGTTTATTTTGTTTGACAATCTAAGCAGGCGGCAAAAATGCGCAGGTTCAATTCCAAACAAGGTTATCAAATTAAAAAAAATGCTAATTCAAATGTTGGCAGCATTGCTTTGTAAAGATGCTGTTTGGCGGGAGGAGGGCAGTTTGAAACTTCTTTAATACATACTCTTACTAATCTGTGGTTTGAAACTTAATAAAACAAACCTAACTCAACATTTTCCAGCTGTTTTCATCAAAATGGAATCCAAACAAGGGCAATGTTCCAACGCTCGCTTGGAAGCTCTTCTTCAAAGTCTATCGAAGTGCAAAATTGTAAAGAGTAAATATTACTTTGTATGGAAGTGTTCAGTTTAAAAATCACGTGTTTACTGTATCTAACTATTTATTTACTTAGGAGTTTGCAAATGAAAGAGAAGAGCTAACAAAATTACGAGAGGTCAATGCAAAATTAGAAGTAGAAGTCAGGGAGACCCGTGAACTAGAAAAATCATATCGCTATCATTTACAAAATTCCCGGGAAATGATTGGTAACTTGCAAGAAACAGTTTCCCAACTTGTGTATTTGAAACGCGATATTAAAAAACTGAAAGATGAAGTTATTTTTAAAGATTCATCTATTATTGCGTTGCAGAAAGTAAGTTTTTATAAAAATAATAAAATCAAAATAGTTTGACTTCCATTCTAATCTTAGTTTATTTTGTCCTAGGATAAAGAAATTCTTCTCCAACAACAAAATGAAAATATCGCAGACTTGAAAAATTCGCATGATAAGCAAGTCAATGACATAAAGATTGGCTACGAGAAGAAAGGTAAGAAACAATCTCGTAATTTTTACGTTTTTACATAGAAATATACCGTATCTATCACTTGGCTGTAGGTGAATACAGAAACAAGGTATATGTTAATTAGATAAGGCTAGGTTTATAATAATAGGAAATACTAAGGTTGGTAAGAATAAGGGATACCACCACTTCGCACAATCAAACCAAAGATGAAACTCACGCAGGTTCAGAAAAAGCTTGCATGGTGCTAATAGCCTGCTTATTAAGTCTAGACTTTATATTAATAGTTGCCGACCAAGAGATAGCTAATTGCTCGCTGCTTAGCGAGACGGAACGATCGCAAGACCGTCTGGATGTGCCTAAGAGCCAGAACACACTGTATTACGTACTATTCGATTCTTAAAGACATCCCTCATTTATTTCGTTTTACAATTACCTGCGACACGCACGCACCATGTTAATTGTTGTCGTCACTAAATGATGGATTTGTGTTAATTACAGAGGCCATACTAATTACTAAGGTACTTATTGATAGGTTTAAAATGTGTACCGTGTCTTACCACACGTTAGTACGATTACCTTTTTGGTAGTTAGTAGGCAAGTAGGGGGAACGAGACAGTGATTTGATTGCCCAGTGACAGTAGTTGCACACTATCGTTATGGTACAATCACAATAGGTACTTTTGCAACACCATAAGTGGGCAAAGGGCTTCTTTCTCAGCTATCTATCAGAGTATTTTTGGAAGTGCGTATTAAGTGATGTCTATTCGCATATCCATACTTAAGTGTGCGTAGCGTCTATTTTCTTGTGTATCTGTGTTAGTTTACGAATTTAAGAGCGAAGCAATCTTTAGAATAGTTAGATATGGGATTGCTACGAAGTACCTTTATTAATAAAGAGTTTAAAATATGATGAAATCAAATGAAAACATGAAAGTTTAAAACAATATAATGAAACAATCGTTATTCGCACGCTCTCCAGTGTGCTGTTACCCTAAGATTTTCTTTTCATAATTGGCCATATATTGAGGCGTTGTTAAAATGTTTATCTAGTCCAACAGGTTCAGAACGACTCGGACACGCAAATAGCGCAATATGCATGTCTTATTGAAGAGCTTAGATCCAAGATAAAGGACATGGAAACAGAACATCGGGATAAGGTAATACCCGTCTAATTACTTATTCCTAAGTAAAGAAATAATTAATACATCTTATTTCATAGAAAATGATTTCCGAAATATAGAATACTAGTTCAAAATCAAATAAGATTAACCGCCTAAACACGTTCACACTTTATGTTGCTGGGAAGTGGATAACCTAAGTCAGACCAGGCTCAAATATGTAGCTTATCAACAAATCAAAATAACTACATTAATGACACAATCAGTAATATCTAGTTAAACAATCATCATAATGTATTTTCATAGCAGCTAACCTATGTTGGGTTTCAAACCAAACATTTAAACAGTTACATTCATGTTAATGGTAATGGCTAGGCGTAGGCAGGTAGCATTGTGTCTTAGTTCCTACTAGGTAAGTTTTTGTCCGTATTTTCGGATGCAGCCATTCCTTTTACACGCAAGAACGTGCAGGTATGAGCGAAAAGGAAAAAAGATAAACAAATACGGATATTAGGACACAGAGTACGCCTCCTTGTGTGGGCAGCGAGGAAGTTTCGGTGGTTAACCAAATGTGCGTGCCGTTAATGATGCGTCAGTCATATTCGCCTTACCATCTATAGCCTGTTCCGAATGTGAGAAATGCTAACAATAGATAGTACCGGTTAGTTGATGTTAACACAACGAGGTTTTGAAGACGAAAATTATAATCTTTCGATTTGAAGTCTCAAAAACAAAATCTTATTTCAAAGCTCTTGTTTTGGTCTTTAATACCTTAGCAAAATATCAACTAGTTAATTCAACATTCCACAAGTACAATCGACAAGGGTAGTTTACTTTTCTCTATCAATAGTTTATCCGCGTTGAGAAAATAGTGCTGTCAGCAACTTTGGACTTTTCACAGTCATTCAAATAGCCGGTAGTAAAAAGACTAGAGTAGACTGCAGTGCCTTCCATCCACGGTGATGGCATCACTATTATTTTCCTTACGCGAACTCATTTTAATGTCACCTTAATTTATTACTCCACCTCTCACGCAGGCAGACTTGTCGGTTAAAGCTTAGGGTACAAGCTTAACTTTAGTTAAATGAGTGCCTCCTTGCATTCTAACTACTTGATAAGCTACTCTTACCTCCAGATGAACGTAGTGGTCCTGGAGTATGAAGAGAAGATCCAGCGGGGCGCAGCTCAAATAGCACAGCTTCAGGAACAGTTAGCACGGCAGGCAGCTCGGACGGACTCCAACATTGACGCTTACAGACGCGTGAGTTTTATCTTAGAGTTTCTAGTTAATCCCTAACGTCGTTATTTTCCAACAATACATTTGTGGCCGAGTGGTATAGGCATACGCCCGGATAGCGTAAGACACGGGGTTCAATTCCTCGTCTGTCACAGGTTCACAGTTGTTTTTTACAAGTGGAATTTATATTATTAAGTTTGTATGGTGACAAAACACTATAAAACAAAAATAAACTAACAATACATTTGTTATTAAGGCCGTCTTATTCCGTCAAATTATCTCATAAGCCCCGCCCCCTTGTTAAAAGTGCGGGGCGCTTCCCCCACCAGCACCCCCGCACAAAACTTTTTCTGTCAACTTTGTCTTACAAATCTCGTGTATAATTAAGCCATCTAGTGTTTATTTAAGAAACTAAATTTTCTTGAATAAGATACTTCATGCGCTTTTGTAAGTAACATACCCACGCCATCTAGCAGAACCCCTAAGAACTTTACAAAATGGTTTCTTTAGTACATCATACATGCTTTTTATTCTAAACGTTTATCGAAAGAACAAGGAACGCATAGAGTGTTATTTCATTCTCACACGACTGGTCAGCACTTTATGCCAGCAACCTGTAACCATTATAAAAACAAGAAAGAATATCCGATAACATTTATTATATTCTTTATTGCACTTATAAGATGTACAGAAAATAGGTACAAGAAGTCACAATGTGAACAAAGGTGGGCTTATCCCTAAAAGATACCTCTTCCAGCCAACCCATAGGTGTAGGAAATGTAATGTAGTAACATTTAGGTGGTTTTTATTAAGATCCTTTTTGTCGACACAGTTATAGTCTCACTACTATCTTCCATCAGTCTTCCAATTGATGATGACTGAAGACCATTACAGATATGGCACTTCAAATTTAGGGTTCCGTACAAACCAGTAGGTATATAAGTCAAAGTTCACCCATCACGAGAATTTTGTCATGTTATTTTTTTACACACTGAAATTCATAACATTACAAATCATCATCATCATTCTCTTGCCCTGTTCCCAGTTTATCTAGGGTCTGCGCAGTATGTTTCACGCTTCCGTTTAACATTACAAATATGGAAAGCTAAATTAAAGACAAAGGTTTCTTTATCGTTTCAGTAATCCTTTAATAATATCAAAGTTATTTATTTACTAGTCTTCTCCGGCGACGTCCCCCGCGTATATTTTGGATGTCCCGTGAAATGGTTCAAAGTAATTACTATCGAGGTCACCCACACCACACCTTACCACGCTTAAAATACTCGCTTAATATCAGCTTGAACTATAAAAATGACTTGACTATCATGTGATAGAAAGTAAGAAAATAGTAAGGCAAAAGTAGTTAGTAGTAATCTCTCATTTAGATGCAATACTTTTTTCGGCGAAGTTCACTATCAAATATACTGAGCATTGAACTTGGCTATCATTTTTCACATTGATGTTTTTGGTGGGATATCATAACTTTTTATAGAAATATTTATTTGCTTATTCATAAATCATTAATACATATTTTGTGCAAGCTTCCATCCACTTAATTATAACGGATTCAGACCCTACAATTAAAAAACTTTCTTTTGTTTTCAGATTTTTTCCTTCGCTTACACATTATTACCTAGCTAGATGCCATATTT
This sequence comes from Pyrausta aurata, assembly GCA_963584085.1. Taxonomy (NCBI): domain Eukaryota; kingdom Metazoa; phylum Arthropoda; class Insecta; order Lepidoptera; family Crambidae; genus Pyrausta; species Pyrausta aurata. The sequence continues at coordinate 9,480,731 of OY757257.1, read as the reverse complement.
CAACTGTCTAGGTTTGTTAATTAGAGCACCGCACCCACACAATTACTTTGATAAACCATATATGGTTTTGCCATGTTTGACTTTTTGTAGTCTAGCTTATAGACCTTTTTTACTATAAAACTGTAATTTGGCATGGGTTTCTTTATATCCTAATCACACCGCCTAAAATATGTATTTTAAAATATTTTTGAGACACCTCCCTACAAGGAATGAATTATGATGAGCATTAGTTCCTACACCGAAAGGGCAACACCAGGGTTTATCTCATGAATCGTGATAGTAAGACAGTTGAAATTTTCAGGAAGGATGTATTCATGTTGCCGTTGAAAAAACAAAAACTTAAAAAACAGTTTTTTTTTCAGGTTGCTCTCATACAACTTATCTACTCTGATAATGATAATAATGAGGGGCTGCCCCATTATTAGGACTTCATATCTTTTGTATGGGACTCCCTGACAACAGATATGATGTTTATGCCATTTTCATAGATAATGGTACGGAACCCTTCGTGACCCCGAAGCGCCATTTGGCGCTAAAAGATTAATAGAATTATTATGTGTCACAAACACCAAAGTTGTTTTGGATATTCAGTAACAGCAATTTGAGGAACGGTTATAAAAATAAAATTAAGACAGTCTCCACACATTTTCGACAGAACAAAATTGAAAAAATTATTCAGATTTGACATTTCTGAATGCAAATATAATTGGATTATACTGAGTAATCTCCATGTTCGTCGCTCAAGTCCATGTCACCAAATAAGAGATAGATAGTCAATGCATTATTACTACACGATTCAGAAAATGTGTACGTACGTACGTAAATAACATGGAAACCTGAGTTCCATACACGAAGAGAGCTAGACCGACCTTAACTTAACCTCCAATGTTTGTATTTTGTCACAGGAGTCTAGATGTAAATAAATAAATAAAATTAATATAGACCTATCACCTAATAATTTTCTCCCTCCCTCAAATTCATATAATATTTTCTCGTCTCCAATATACTAGAGTCACCAGGGCACAGCTTTAGCATTTGAGATTACTGCTAAACCTACAGTATTATGGTTTAGCTCTGATTTTTCCAAATAGAGAAAATGTTCAAAACTACAATAATTTGACATGAGTGTTTTATGCTTTTTGTTTATATTATTACTATAGAAACGGATTCATCTCTGCGATTGGTACAAATATATAGTTCATTTATTCACAACAATTATATATGTCGCTACAGCCTATCTCTTTTTATTTTGCTTAACACGTAGAGGTTGGGGGTTCCATCCTCATGGCATTGAGGAGATTTATCCGCATGGTGATTATGTTTTTGATACTAATTTTCTTTTTGAAATTTATTTTCATTGTTATGTAGTTTTTTTAATAGGATTTGCTACTTTAAAAAAAAACCTAAAAATTTAATTAGCTTTTATTTTTTATTTTTATTTTTATTTTAAATGTTAAAATGTCCAAAAATTTAAATAAATACTTATTTCGTTTTTTAAAAAAATATTGTGACTATGTAGAAAAATATTCATGATACCCCCGATTTGAACTCGCGACCCTTGATTAGTATAAGACTGGTGCTGATCCAACTGAGCGTGACGCGGCGCGGCGAAATTAGCTATTATTAGTTCTTAGGTGTTTTACGTAATTAAGTACGCATATAAAATTGCAAAAATTGACATAGGTCCAGCGTTCGCAGTGGCGTCAAGGGGAATGAGGAAATGGTATCTCGTGCTTGTCATTTGAATAAAAAGATAGCGCTATTTCTGCTTGCATGTATAGAACAGAGATGACACGACGATCAACTGTTGCGTCAAAGTCGTTGCGCGAATCACCATCGTCACAAGTGTGAGAATCACTAAATCAGTGTTTTATGAATGAAAATGTTAATAAAACTGGAAAAAAACGATTGGCCGCCCTAAACATCTTTGGTGTCTAAAGTAATCTTAAAAAGACAATTGGAAGAATTTGCTGCTTGTAAGAAAGAATACAGACAAATGAAAAAAATGGACCTTTCTTTGCCTGAACATAACACCGATAAAAACTAAAAAAAAATCATTTGATTCATAGCTGAGATCTCACTTATGTGGTCAAAATGTATATTCTTATAATCCCCTGTTCCTCACATCTGTATAGCTTGAGCAAATCAAGATCAAAAAAGTCGAAATAGGTCAAATAAGGGGCCGTCCATTAATCACGTGAGGCTCAAAAGGGGGGGGAGGGGGTACGGAAAACATCACGAAACATCACGAGGGGGGAGGGGGGGTCTCGTTAGACATCACGTGTATTAATTTTATTAATTTTTTGTCAAAAAGCGCTTTTTCTGAACCGAAATTTTGAACGGCGCGAAAATTTGAACGAGTTGTAGTATACTTACTGTCCACGAAACGCCCACGCGTATCCTCACGCTACGAGGGAGGGAGGTTCTCTGCGTAGTGCGCGAGAATGATGATGCCGAGTGGCTTGAAGAAACCGAAGTTAATATGTCACAAACCTCTTTGCCAATAACAACTGCTAGTGAAGAAGAAGCTTTACCAGTTGTAACCTTAAATTAAAGTCTTACAACTCCGTGGGTGGGATGAAGACAACATTAATTAATTAATTATTCATTAATTTTATTGCAAATACATATAAGTGTTTTTCGAATCAAAACGCCATCTGTTTAATATATTTTTCCAGTCAAAAATAGCCTTTACATAGACTTCCAAAAAAATACACGTGATCCAGGGGGAGGGGGGGGGAGTGGCTCCAAACCTCACCAAATATCATAAAAGGGGAGGGGGGGGTCAAAAAATGAGAAAAACGACCTCACGTGATTAATGGACGGCCCCTAAAGTGTTTTTAGATATTTCGTTATTCTGATCTAAATAACAAACATTTTGAAATCATTTTAACATGTATATGTGTAGAATGGAATTACCTACTAAAATATGTGATTTTCATAAATATAAGTCCAATAATTTGAAAACTACATAGAAAATACGAAAAAAAAGGGGCCCACTTCTGAGGCAATTATTATCGAGCAAAGTAATTACAATCGTGTTTCCAACGACTATCCAGCTTTCTAGTAATCTTCTTCTATAACATATATAGATTCGAGATTTAAATAATTAGTGTTTCCATGTTTAAACTCAATCGAAACATCGTAAAAATGGAATATCTGGGCCTTAAAGTCCGTTTATTTATTTACTTTATTTATTTAAACTTTAATGCACTGTGAATTGTACAATTGGAGGACTTATGCCTTAGGGCAGTCTCTACCAGTCAACCGCTTGGGAATGCAGAAAATTTAATCAGTGGCGGAACGTTTGCAATAACTGTTTTTCTTCATTAGAATATTGTGAACAATCTTGACATTCCATTTTAGATAAACACAAATTTACAAAATAGGTACATATTCTTAGCTAATTCATCGTTTAACACTGAGATCTTTTTAAATTAAATAGTAAATTCATTTTATTTACTGATATTATTTAAAAAGTTACAAAAAGATTGTGTACAATGTTGGACTACTAGCAAAGAAGAATGGAGTTTATTCGTATTCGGGTGACATGGGTATACATATGAAATACTACGGCTTTCTTTGGTGTTTGGCATAATTTATTTATTAGACTCTTTTCATTTTTATCACAGTCATTAATAGGTGACGTTTTTAAATATGTACTAAGGCTACCTGATAGCTGATGGCCTCACTATGGATGGTTATGTAGCTAAGTGCTGGGAATACTGATTGGTTATTCGTAGAACGACTTGAAAAGTGAAAACAATTGCTGCAATGGCTCAACTACTGTTGGTTCACACAAAAACTTCATTTTAATAATTAATACAAATGAAGTTTTCATTTCATATGCATAAAGATGTTAGACAAAACACGTTCGTTTCATTGGCGCTACTTAATCGACCATAGAACTAAGGATTTCACACAATTAGGTACCTGTAAAAAACGCGTATTTTCAATGTTACAATTACGTATTCCCAACCTATAGTTACATTAAATGAATGGCTATACACAATACATGAGAGTATTAATGAGATCTCCGCTCAGGCTTAATTGCAGTCCGTTATTAGACAATCCACTTTCCCTGTCTTTTTGCAGCGATTAGAAGAGCTTGAAGAGAAACTCAAGCAGAGTCAGTTCAAGCAGTACTTGGCGCAGAGTTCATATCCTTCTTACGAGAGTCAAGTGGAACGTCCGTACTCTGTAAGCAGGGAGCCGTACCCAGAAACGAGTGACTTAGAACCGGTGTATGAAGGGAAGAGTAAGTTCACACCGGTTATTGGCCAGAACAAGACACCCAAACCACCAGCCCTACAGGTTATGTACTATGGCAATAAAACACCCAGCGCAGCTAAGCTCGAGAAGAAAGGCCAATTCAACATAACGAAGAAACGGAAACTGTACAACGAGAAAGATTTCCAAGATTTCTAATTTATTTCCATTGCTTGTAAGACATGTCATTTTAACACCAACATAGCATGATTGTTCCTATCTATTGTTTGTTATCGTCTCTTGTAAGATTGAATAAAATTTTCTAATAACTTTTACTTTTCAGATTCGTTTTCATTCATAAGCAGGCACTTGATTGAAGCATTTACTGTTGCTGTTTGTTATTGACCATTTAGTCCTTTCCCATTAAATATGAAAGCCAGTGTTATAAAATCATTTCAAAAGATCATTCTTATGTAATGTTTCATCCGGATATCTGAATATTTCCTAACGAACAGCAAGCAACACGAGTATCATTATTTCGAACGAAAAAGTTAATTAACTCTTATCTATTGTCGGTCTATCTAACTTTTGTGTTGCTTTATCTAATATCGCAGGTATGATGTTACTGAATAAGAATGCGGTTATGAAAAAAACATTATAAAATTACTATTCATAAGTTACATTATGACCTAGATTAAAGCGGTCTGAACGTACATCCCTTGAAGCGTGAATTGCTTTTATTAATTTGGTTAATGATTTTGAGACTAATTATGCGCACGAATTTTAAACAGGCTGATGTTAAACAATTGTGCAGGTTTAGCAACTTGGGGCGTGGCGAACCTTTGTTGGGTGACCGCTTGTGCCTCAATTTTCTTACCTTGGAAATCTGAGATTCATCTAACAACTGCAGTTCAGTTTCTCCACCGAAATTTCATGGTGAACTTTTATATAGGGAGGAATTAAAATTAATTTGGTACCTATACACACCTACTTCCTTATCATACCATTGAAACTCTTTCTTTGTTATTTCAATAAGAGGAAGTCTTTTGTCTGAACATAATTCGATTTTGTTACTTTCTGTTTATATACGATTCGGAAATAATATGCAACAAACCACTAGAAAGCAAATAAGCTAGTATTCTGTTGAATGGGATATAATTGAAAAGCTTCAGCGGTTGTTCCGGTGGTTAGGCATTATCATTATCCATCTATTCATTTATTATTATGACTTGAAGTCTGTTACGTTTACAACTCAATGAAATGAATTTTATTATGCAAACAAACAAAGTGCCACTGCGTTCTCGGAAATAGAAGTTTATTCTTCTTGAGAATTCATGATAAGAATTAATTGTATTTGAGGATAATCTGGATTAAAAAGTTATTTTAAACCAGATCATCAATAGTGCTACTGTAATTAGTTCAACGATCGTAGTGTCCATGATTAATCAATGACAGTATAATAGGCTTATGGTAGAAATCCCTTCTTCTTCTTCTTAGCGTGTCGATGGAACACGAGAAATTACATCGTAGCAGCCCAGAATTCAGCAACTTGCACTTGTATTGCGGATCGACTGTTAGTTCATTAAATCCGCTGGCGTGCAGGTTAGAAATCCCTTAATTTGCCCATCCCGACGAGAGTTAGTAGTACTCAACAAGTTCTAATGGATAGTAATTCTTTTAATTTTTTCTAAAGGGAATCCTATTTATAAATATTCCATAGCTATCTCGACCGGTTTGAACTATGCCTTCTCAACACAGCTTTAGAAGACTATAGTAACTTATAGATTGTTCGTTCCAAGTTTGAAGACTATAGATAGAGACTACTTAGGGACTAGAAAAAAAACTTGAAAAAAAAGTGTCAAAGTTGCGCAGACTTGGTAATTACTAGACATTATGATATTGCAGCACGGAATTACGTTACACTTTCTTTGATATAATCTACTTTTTACTGTCACGACATATGCACGCCACTTAACTTATATTACAAAGTCTTAGATTGCTTTAGTTAGATCACAATATTCACGAGTTTGAGTGAAAGTATGGATTATGCTTTAAAGCATAACAGCTCTCGATAATACGGAATGTCGAAAGCTAACCACACCATGATAATAAATAGAAATCTGATGATAATAATCCTAAGAAAGCGCGCTCTTGCGCAGATTTAGATATCTGCACGGCAGCAGTGCATAAAGAATTGCGCTGCAGAGCTATGTTGATGCAGAGGACCATAAAATTATTCGAGCAATTATTTTATTGAAGCTTATTAGATATTGAAGAGGAAAACAGCTTAGTGAAAGTCTTTTAGTTCCTTAACGTGAAGAATAAAACTCAAGTAAATGTATATCTTTGGTCTTTATTTTTAGAAATATTTAACAACATACTCACAAAATTAATTAATTTATACACTATAGTACTTTTATGTAAGCTACGTCTAAAATTTTGACCGCTTATGGTTTACTAAGACTTTGGCTCCGATCCGAATATTTTTATTCACAACAATATTCTTGAGGTGCCAGCCTACCCTTGGGTATTCTGGATAACTAAAACTACTTAGTAACATCTATTTACTTGCTTAGTCTTAGTAGCGTAGATATACGTTAATTCAAACATGTGTTTGATGGAACTGAACCGAAAAGCATAGTAAGTAGAGAAATTTTGTCACAAATAGAAAAACTGGTTCCTGCAAATCTAAATTTGTAATGTATCGAAGTTCGTTCAATTGAACATAGAAATAAACTTTTTGTCTATTTACAAAGTTTGCAACATAAAGAAATAGAGCTAATTAAACTGACTATAGTCAATATTTTTATGTTGAACAATACAATTCATAAAAGATGAAATATGAAACCAAAAATAATTCGAATCCCGCCCGTGCGCAATTTTTGGTTTCATATTTCATCTTTTAAGAATAAAATATGACACTGTAAGTGTTAAAAAAAAAAAAAAAAAAAAAAAAAAAATTGTAAAACCAATACAATTCATTTTTTTAAAGATAAATAGGTAAGTAAGTAATATGGTTTGTTTGTTAATTGCTATTGTAAGTGCATATTTCACGCTTGACCTTTCACTGGTCTCAGAGATTAAAGCCGGTTCAGTATGCACCTATTGTGTAGCACCATAAATATTAAAAACTTCCCATGGTGAGAGTTCATGGGAAGCGTCAAGTTCCGGACATGAAACACTTTTCAAAACAAATATTCCATGTCACGCCATTGTATTAAAAAAACCGGTTAAGTGCGTGTCGGACCCGCGCACTGAGGGTTCCGTGCCCCCCTTAACTGAATTCAGGGTCCACTTACTTTCACTTAACGAAAACATCACAATATATTGCGACAGCAAAAATAACTTTGTTTTTCATAGTGTTTGTATGAAAGACAAAGTTATATTTGCGGTTGATAAAAATGTGCAATATCTCAAAAACTACTGGTCCGATCTCCTTCAAACCAATTTTCGTTGCAAGTTTTTGTTGAGATCTACATCATATATTTTTTCCAAAATTTTCACTTTCTTAGTTCAAAAGTTAGATGGGGGGGGGGACGCCCATTTTACCACTTTGGAAGCGTCTATATCTCAAACCTTACACTTTAAGAAAAAATGGTTTTAGAAACCTCAACATCATTTTAAAAGACCTATCCATAGACACCCTACACGCATAGGTTTGAGTAAAAATATATTTTTAGGTTTTAGTTTCATGTATGGGAGCCCCCCCTTAAATATTATTTTTTCTTATTTTTTGTATCTGAATCGGAAAGCGGTGAACAAAATACACCTACCTACCAAGTTTCAGCTATGTGATGCTTATAGTTTCAGAATAAAGTGCCTGTGACATACGGACGGACAGACAGACAGATAGACAGACAGACAGACAGACAGACAGACAGACAGACTTGACGAAACTATAAGGGTTCCGTTTTTTGCCATTCGGCTACGGAACCCTAAAAACAACCCTCTTTCTACGAGTATTTCACTTCAGTAAATAGCTAATATAAAAAAATATGTCAAATTCTTATTTCGTTGTGTGAATTAGGTCATCGCAAATCATATCCGTTTAACATTATATCTTCCACATACATAACTCAATTGAATGTCGATTCTATACCATAGTATCATAGTAAGATTAGGATTCTCTCACATCACACTACACGGTGACAAATATTACTATTCTCCATTCCATACCATAGTCGCAGACACAAGACCCTGCTTAGATTCGAAAGCTTTAACCCCACAGAAAGAGGTGCAGAAACAGTCACAGATTAAGAACCTTAAGTCTGTGGGAACAGTTACTGGTTCCGAATGAGTCTGTCGAGTGAGTTCCAACTGCAGGAGTAGTCGATCTGAAGGTGCCCGTATCTTGAGAGGTGGAAGTTCTCGGGGGCCGCTTTGGGGAACGGCCGCGCCCAGTCTTCGTAGTCCGGAGACAGGCTCTCGTACGCGAAGTGTTCGTACGCGTCTGTCAACCTTTGGAAAAAAAAGGTATTAGTTAGATATCTCCGAAGTTTAAATCTGAGTAGGCTCGCTCTATCGTGGACTCTAGTTGGCATATTACTGCTTAAATAATATGTGGTCAAAAGAAAACCCATTCCAAATCAAAACAACTAATTACGGATTTACGGAAGCCTAAAAAGATAGGCACTAAGTAGTCTAGTAGTTTTGTACTGCCTCTGAATGATCTAAGGCATAAGGGATAATTTATCGGAGAGGATCCAGTGCGAAATCGCCCTAATGCTGGCGAGATAATAAACCTAATGTTTTTTTCAAAAGTAACATAATACATCCTGTTTCTGGCGACCTTGCCGGTGAACCTATGCTGCGCTATTGACCCCAATACATACACCATATAAAAACGGTCCTAAAATCATACTTCTGAGTTCGCACATTGAGATCGTATATTTCAAGTAGGATGCTCCACTTGAATTATTTTAAACATAACACGGTTCTTAAATTAAATACACATTCAGCATGCCGTAATAAAAATCTCCATTGTTACGACATAGTACTTAGTAGGTAGGTACATAATTCCATATTCTTTTCTTACGAATCTACATCTTTGTTTTCATCTAACTTGTTCCACTTTTGGATTACGTCTAATGACTTGCACATCATTGTGCTAAAATCTGCTGTCAAGTGTTTAATTTTACAAATCCACTCTATCATCGCACGTAGCTCTTGTTCTACCCACACCATTGTGTAACATCTCATCCGTGTCAATAATATCACAGCATCGCTATTAGATAATCGAGTTTCATACACATTTTGATGTATCGCACTAATTCGCCAATGCTTACGATGTGACGGCTTTTGAACATGCCCAGCATAATGTGGCTTCTTGACTGACTTTTCAAGCTATCCGCTGAATTTACTACACAGAGTTGCGTTGACGTAATTCGTTCCTAGAAAGGGGCGTGCTACCGAAATAATTGTATTGTACGCCAGTTTAGGGAAATATAGGTCATTGTGTTTTCTCTCACTAGATCAACGTGTAATTAATAATCCCAACTTATGTAATTTTAAATTAAACAAAAGAATAAGTAATTAGAACCTACCTAGTGATTAGTTACTTGTTCGGTGAACGAAATCGCTACAAGTTGGATGCATTTCCACTAAACTGCATAATCAATTGATTCCGTAATCACAGCTTTCTCCGTTTTGCAATAAGCATCCGCAACCACTAACGTTATTAATATGGATACACATTAAAATATATTATATTAATTTCAATAATCAGAGTGGCTAGTCTTTAATAAAATTCATAACTTTATAGACCAATTTAAAAGTTATGTCTTCAAATTGAGCTAGAGCTGTAGCTCTACACATATACCTATGAACGAGTAGAACCTAAAAACGAAGTTATAGAAGATAGCTCTATCAAAAAAGTGCACTTTCTTGATAGAGTTTTTCCTAAGAGTACCTAAGATACACATACTATGTTTATTATGTGGGAGACAATATAAATGACCAGTACCGTATCTTTTACAAGTTATTTATATACCTATTTGCACATGGATATCAAGCAAGGAGTAGTGATTGAGCTAGCCAGTAGCAGCTTTAACACAAAAATCTTCGTATCTTTAGAGTGACATAAGTAACAATTTATGCAAGAATTATAATTTTAGCGTGACGGTCAACGTCGAGGTCAATGCATGAGTTTCACTAGAGAAGAGTCTGGATTCTCTCACAAGAACTTTCATTTATAGGAAACAAAAACTGGTGCACGTTCACACGAGCTGTTGTTATTATACAAATAACGCCCCTCCGCCGAGGTGAAGATTACTTTACGTAAAGAAAACGAAGTGTAACGAACTTTCCAGGCAGGTTATCTCGTCAAACTGCTTTTGAACCATCATTTTAGCCCTGACTAAGATTTCCCTTTTACGTGTTCAGTCACAGAATATATAATTTCAGTAACTGAATAAAGCCATAAAGTGGCAAGCATATTTTTTGATTGATTTAAATGCTGATAATCGGTCGATATACTGCTGTCATGTGTGAATCAAGTTAATAATCAATTAAAGTTAATGAAACATCGTTATTTTTATAACAACTCAACTTAGTCGGTCTCCTGCCGAAAAGATTACACATTTTCTAAACTTACGCAAAATATGAAATTCTATACTCACACAAAGAATAAGATTGCCTATTTAGCTTTAAAATGCGCAGTTTATGGCACTTGCGCTTGCGCAACCGCTCTACCTTACCATTTCATTCTTTTGTGTGATAACAATAACCAACATAATCATGATTGTCGATTTAAAGAAGCAAACTGCTTGTGATAAAAAGCCTTCTGCTACAAATGACATAACAACACTCGCCTATATTACAACTTTTATTGGCATCCATAACTTATGCGGGTACCTACTTATCGTAGGTAATAATGTCCTAATGACGTTTCACCATCGAGAGAGTGCAGATTTATCGTGTAAGTTGGAGATTAAGCTCGTCATTATGTTATGAATGACATCTGTAGAAATCGTCCACAAATGTTTTCCGCGCATGATATCCATTATTCGTCTCATTAGTGCGCGTACGCAGACCGCGCGTTTGTCGTCTCACAGGGTGTTGTGCTCAAGACGCGTAACGATGGTTTATAAATGCGTTCTACAGTTCGTTACGACTATTTGCGCAGACATAAATTTTGTGGTTAGTAGCTTAACATTTTCCACTGCAATCCTCAAGGTCAACGACATTACTAAAACTCATGCAGAGTCATCAATCGGCTCATATACAGAAAACACAAGGTTGCTATTTACATTTTGGATGGATGATTGCCTAATTGCCTGCTAGATTATTAGGTATGCCTTGCATGTAACGACCACTTGCGACCATATCAATTGACGAACCTTATTGAGGGTAGTTGAGTAATTTGGCTACGGTTTATGATTTTCATGAGGTCAAACAGAAAAGAAGCGTAGCATTCTCGTACTTTTACTGAAAAGTTTGCTAAATAATTAGTAAGAGCAGAAAAGGACTTTTACGTTCTGCAACGCAAATACTGTAGGTACTTACCACTTACCTCCTACTATTCTTAATTTTTACCTTGTCTGGCAAATTGTTATGTCCGTAGCTAAGAGCTTGGTTAGATAATTCTTACGTTTGTTTCGGTAGGTTACAATGGCTAGGTAATCAAATAATCATTATGTATTATAACAAAAACCTTTGGAGCCCCTAAATAGTTTTATTTACTTCTTTAGTTTTATTCCGACCTTCACTTTTAAACAGTTAGTAAGTATGTCAGACATTTGGTTGGTAGGTACTTTACTTAGGTATCGTAATATCTTCTTTATGTATGCGCACCTAAATATTGGCTTAGCCTAGCCTAGGCCTAGGTACTTAAAGGAGGGCCAAAATTGCCCAACGTACACGTCCTTCGGAGATGAACGAATCTTAAAAAACGTATCTTTCTATGGGATGTGGTAAGTATGTGGTCTTCTTTATATTTATAATAAAACCGGTTAAGTGCGTGTCGGACCCGCGCACTGAGGGTTCCGTGCCACCCTTAACTGAATTCAGGGTCCACTTACTTTCACATAACGAAAACATCACAATATATTGCGACAGCAAAAATAACTTTGTTTTTCATAGTGTTTGTATGAAAGACAAAGTTATATTTGCGGTTGATAAAAAGGTGCAATATCTCAAAAACTACTGGTTCGATCTCCTTCAAACCAATTTTCGTTGCAAGTTTTTGTTGAGATCTACATCATATATATTTTTCAAAATTTCCACTTTCTTAGTTCAAAATTTGGAAGCGTCTATATCTCAAACCTTACCCTTAAAAAAAATTGGTTTTAGAAACCTCAACACCATTTTAAAAGACCTATCCATAAACACCCCACACGCATAGGTTTGAGTAAAAAAAAATTTTTAGGTTTTAGTTTTATGTATGGGAGCCCCCCTTAAATATCATTTTTTCTTACTTTTTGTATCTGAATCGGAAAGCGGTGAACAAAATACACCTACTTACCAAGTTTCAGCTATGTGATGCTTATAGTTTCAGAATAAAGTGGCTGTGACATACGGACGGACAGACAGACAGACAGACAGACAGACAGACAGACTTGACGAAACTATAAGGGTTCCGTTTTTTGCCATTCGGCTACGGAACCCTAAAAAAAGACCTATCATTCCTGTTCATAATTTATATTCATTTTGATAGAATAGTTATAGTATTAAGTATTAACGAACGATTAATATAAAGGAAGTAAGTGCAATATTTCTTACCGGGAGTGTCTCCTCTGCTTGCTATATCCAAGACTTGCCATAACATACTCAGGATGGTGAGGCAAAGACATGCGGGATCTTGGAGCTGGAGGCAGATACCCGGGAGGTGGTGGTATGTGTCCATAGACAGGTTCGTACATCATTGGATGAGGCGCGTATATCGGCTCTTCGATGTACATGGACCTTCTTCTTTCCCCTGAGAATAAATATTATCAATATGAATTACCGAAGAAAGGCTAGATACTGTTAGTGCTATTTTTGTAGACAGTAAGTAATAAGACATATTATTTGTAAATGGAGCAGTCAACACTCAGGTTACCGTGAGCAGACATCGCAAGCTTCAATGCGTGTTATTATTTTTCATTACCTTACTCAAGATCTTGTTAATTAAGCAGAAATAAGTAATATCTGCAATAATGAATTACAGGTTACACAAGTAGATCAAAGCTATTTTAAGTAGTGTGCTAGTGTGTGTAGTCCCCCTAGCCAATTTTGACTAAGGTGGCCAGTCACAACGACTAACCCGCTGAATAGATAAATAAGGTTTATACGTGACGTGTAGGTTTAGGACGACTGAGCGGCGGGACATAATATATATGTATAGTTCACAAGTGTGTGCGCAAACACAATTGCACCTCTATAAGAGTGAAAGGCACTCTTATAGCCCGATAATACAGCAATCTGACACGATTGGAGAGAGATCAGGCGCAGGACCATCTTTACGTACTCTATGTACTTGAAGTACACTGTTTGTGTACTTTTGTCATTTTTCGTTTGTGCGAATGAAGATGCACTATAAACCTTCACGCGAAACGAAAGTCAATGAGTATTGAGTTTGAGAGTTACTTTATTTATATCAAACCAGCGCAGGGCGATTCAGGGCCCCTATTTTTGAATCACTCGCTTGGATATGGCGTGTGATTTTCGTTCGGAAACGATTTTTTTTCTATGACTTTTGACACTACGTCGAACGAAAATCACTCGCCATCTTGAAGCGAATGATTCAAAAATAGGGCTCCAGTACGTGCGATAAGCCATTCAGCCTGGGGTTTGTCTAAATTCTATTCATTTTTATAATAATGACATAGTTTGGAAGGATGTTGATATCTGGATGTTGTTAGTTCGGACAAATATAATAAAATAGTTGCATCAGATACATCCACGTTATTATGATTTTATTATTAAGTGAAAGTTATCGAATCGCAACCAAATGGTCTGAATCGGGGGGCTGCTTTTATTAAGCCCATTCAAACAAACATTTTGTAAGAGTTGCCCTAACTATGCGAGCTTAACTGCTTGCTATTTGAAAATGGTACAACAAAATATGAAAATGGTATCCATTTTCCTAAAACGTATCCGTTTGTGTAAAATTTGGGGCAGTCAAGAGCAGGATATGCCTCTATTGTATAGTCGTAGATTTTGGAGGCGAAAAGGTCTCAAGATGATCGAGTCTTAAAAAGTACGTCTTCTTACCTAAATAGTAAAACACAGACCACGAGCACATATCAAGGAATACAAAATTATAAAAACACATTCTATTTGTTTGAACAGGTGTCGTTACAAAAGATAAAACACGTACTAGTTTTATTGCCGATAAGAATAACAGTACCTATATTTTGTGATGCTTGCTTAATGGGAAACTAATGACGTCATTTCCATTTTCCAAGTTGATAAAATGGGTCAATGATGAGTTATTTATTTACCTACATAGTGCCTAAATAAATAATGTCCATCGGTGCTACTTTTTGATATGAATAAAAGAAAACAGGGCATGCCAGTATAATGAGAAATACTTACTATCACACAAACGACTGAGAATTCATTTACATTACTAATGAGCTAAGACTATTAGTTATTTCTTAGTGGCCGCTAATTAGTAAAACAGCTTACGGATAGCTCTGTCTCCGTAAATCCCCATGTCAGGCTGAAAGTCCGTTATCATAGATCGGGTTAGCTTCCTTCCATAAACACCATAGTCAGGTATATCTTCAGGAGGTGTTATTCTCCGAGGTGGCGGCACGGGGGCTTCTTCAGAAGAATCATAATTCTTAGTCGGAACATAATAAAAGCTGGCACTGACCGGTTCACCAGCGAACGAATTAAAATTATCCCCTTGACTGGATTCTGCTGTAGTGTCCCCTTGCATCATACCGTAAGCCTCAGTGTCCCAAGGGTCCAAATACACTCGATGATTCGGAGGCGGCGTTTGATCGTCATCACCTTCGCTGTCGAAGTCCACAGCCGCCCAGTAAGGGCTCCCAGCGTTTCCCGGCATCACTGACACTCAAGAAAGTCTACACTCCACTAGGATATTTTGCACACTGACGCACCGTTCGGGTTGGACTTGGAACACACCATTACCACAGGTCTTCACGTCCTATCCACATATGGAATCGTATTTTATGTGGTTCGTTTGAATGACCGATTGTTATTCTTAGCACGAGACTCGCAAACGTTACGCAATGCGCGGGAGACGTGTGTGGTGTTGCGAGCTGCGCTTCGCGGCCGCACGCTCCGGCACCTGACTTGAAATTAAGCGTGTGCGCAGCGATTCGAGAAGATGCAACAGCCGTTTACAGAATGTTCGTCATCGGGCAATTCACACGCAAACTTGGAAGCATTGTTTTTAGTTTAAATTAGATAGTGCTTACTTACTATCAAAGAACACGGTGGTGCACTGTCTTTTTAAATTTTTATGTGTCTTTTTAAATGGTACTCAAGCTCAACCATAATTAAATAGCTTGTATGTACTTTATTTATGATCAAAACAACTTACTATCTGTAATATATGAAATAAGATACATATTTTTTATGATTTTATATTTAAGATTAGTAAAGAAGAAGAAAAAATAGTTGCAATCAAACACTTAAATCTTCGCGCTATTGAAAACGTTCCGTTTGACTTTTTTTGTAAATAAATCTTACTAAGAAAGACATTTAGAGTTAGAACAAATAAACTTTAGATGAAATAGGCATAGTAATAACTCAAAATGGAAACAGTGTACGTGTTTAATGAATATTAAGTTGATGTAAGTAAAGGCATAATAATCATCAACTCCTTTGCCATGTGTTTACTTCATTTATAACAATGGATTCGCGCGTAAATGCCTCCCAAACGTCAAAATTCGTTGTGTCGTCGTTGTGTTCGTTGATAGTTTTTGTGAAATGATTTCGAGTATTTTTCGGTAAAATACCCCACAATTGCATTTTAATACAGGTAACAATCGTGCAATTTGTATTTTAGGTCACATTTCTATAAATATTTTATGCTTAGGACGTATTAATATCCAGTGAGCTCACGATCGAGTTGATCGGCAGGTGCGTTCTTTTTTTTTGCATTGGACGTACCTATCCTCGATTAATTTGCAAAACTGCTTTTACAATGATACAATAATTTTAAAGTTCTTAGTTTATAGGATCTCTTTGTGACAGTATTTCATTGTAATAAAACTGAAAACATGATGTACGTGCCTTTTCCCACACCATGTCGAACACCGCATACCGCAAGTGTGTTTGACGTTTATGTGGTATCTTCTTTCTTGCAAAGATAGCAGTGTCACGTTGGTTGCACCCATCCGAAGCACTGAACCTGTGATCAAGTAGTTTCAAGCAATAACTAATAATTGTGCCAGAATTTTCACAATACTCTTAGTAATACATTAATCTAGTTCTATAGTATATCAACCTAAACATAACATAAACATACCTTGGTAAACAGAATACCTACAACAACAAGTTAAACTGCCTGTTTTACCGGTTATCATTTGTAATGTTTCCAGATAACATGCCAGAAGAAAGTACATTAGATGTCATGACGACTTTGGATCTCTTAGAAGATGAAATAATGGAGAAACCACTGGCCCGCAGTCAGTACTTCAAAGTGGTTGTTAAAGCACTTGAGAATGATAGTAGTATTAGTTGTTCAGTGATAAAAAGGGTCTTGGATTTGTGTGCGGTTGAGCTTCACGATGACAAAAAGTGTTGCTTTCTTGCATTAAAAATCATCGGTTTGACTTTGAAAAAAATTAAGGTAATGTAAACTTATTTTGTTTGTATGATTTAAAAATACTATTTATGTAAAAAGTATTGTATTAATATCTCAAAATTATTTCATTAATAAGTTTCCTTACAATGTTGTATGTATTATGATTATGATTTATTGCAGGCTGGTTATTTTGACACTGTTCCTGATGTAGTGCCTTCTTTAATGGCTGTATTAAACATGATCAAAACTACAGCATTACTGAGCAAAATGGAGACAATGCAAGCTATGTGTTTTGAGACACTCTTGCTGTATCCAGACGAAAGTCTGATAGAAATGGCTGCAAACACACCAGAAGTGACAGAAATACTAAATTTGTATTGCCATGTGCTGATACCATTAGAAGTGAGATTATTGGTAAGAACTTTATCTATAAAAATTTATGAAATCAAAGTGTCAAAGCTCTCCTAAACTATTTAAATTCATCCCCATATTTAACATAATTCATACTCTATAAAAAGTCTAGGCCTCATAGGTTTTGATACAACTTCTGACACCATTTAATATTTATTACAAGAGCACCCTAGTTTATTGTGACTAAAAATTTTAATATTTTCAGCCTTGTTCATTAATTCAGAAGTTGTTAAAAATATTACCACCTGAGAAGAAAACTGCATTTGTAAAGGAAAATTTAAATGTATGGTTCACTAAACTCATCCCTACAATATTTTCTGGGAATTCCGTAGATAATGATGCACTAAATTCAAGGCCTTTAGATACTCTGGAAATGTTAACCAATGAACTGGTTTCCATAGATTATGATGATAATCCCCATTGGCAACATCTTTTTGAATGCATTTACAATCCGCAGAAGTGAGTATATCTCAATAAATATCATTCTAAGCACCACCACACTCTCACCAGTTAAATAGCTAAAACCTGATATTGTTGATTTCCAGGTATCCATCTATGATGAAACTTATGTTAATAAATGGCTGGAAAAATTGGCACAGATTATGGATAGTCTGTATAAGGCTACTCAAAAACCAAATCACTAAAATTACAAGTCCAGTAGGTAGTCCTATTAACTCAATGCTCCCTGTTGTCGAAACAGCATTTAAAATGGATGTAACTAACAGGTGTCGAGCATTCCAATGTTGGGATGTACTGATAGACAACTTTCATACAGAAACCAATGAAAACTATATTGTTAAAAGACTGAAATTACTTATAATACCACTAAAATCAAATAATGCAAAGGTCGCAGAAACAGCCTTAGCTAAATTGAAAACATGGTGGCACCTAATTCAAAGATTTCAAACAAGACTGGAAAAATTTGTTGATACAGTTATCATATCATTTTTACACTTCTGCTTTGGGAAAGAAAAGCCTGGATTTGTGCCTGGATTGTTGACAGCAAAGACGAAAAAGCAGTGTGTGGAAATGTTTATTGAACTTGCTGGCCATTCAAATTGTACTGGCTGTGGTAAAGTGCCTAAATTGAATGGGAGAATTATTACTAAAAAGATTTTAGTAGACTTTTGGAATGACTGGGTACATTCTTTGAAAATTGCAATATTAAATTTTAATGAAGATGTTGGATTATCAATGAAACAAATCACATGCCTTTGGAAATCTTTTGTTGGAACGGTTGCCGAATTGCCTGACAATAATATTAGAAAAGATTTGTTCAACGAATTGTTGGGTCTATTGGAGACCTACATAAAGGTACAGTTTCATGGTACCAGAACCATTTCTATTAAGTCTTGTATATTTTTTACTACAAATATTTATTTCTAATAATGTTTTTTTTTAGGATCAGAAACTTGAGATTGCTGTAAACTTATTAGCTTCATTATTTGATGATGAGAAGATTAAACCACTCCTAAAACCTCGTGATAAACAAGGACCTGTCTACAAAATTATTTTACTACTTCTGGATCAAGCTTTCAGTGCATTTTACAGAACGTATGTATAACCTTTTATATTATTTTGACTTGTGATCAGATGCATATTTATTTATTTATTTAACTAAAGTTGAGGTGTTGGGTAATATGGAATTCACTTTTGGAATTGGATTCCGGATGTGCCAAATTTAGTTTTTATTTAGTATATAATAAAATCAGGTGTAGGCTAGTTCTTATTTCAAGGTGTTGGCTTATTATGAAAACACTTTTATAATTAAAAAATTCCGGGATTTCTGCATCGTAAAGTCTAGTGAATGAACTGTCTCCTGCTCTTCTTACACTCACTGCCTACATACTATCTTATCCTAAAATGATCTTTAGGTAAATATGCATCCGATTATCTGATCACTGCTTGTACAACTGAAAAAATGCTTTATTTAATTTATTTGCAGGCAGGACATCAAAGTTTTATCAAATACACTGAAACCTTTGGGAAGCTTTATTTTGGACAATGAAATTGGAGGTATCTCAAAAATGTTGACGTCATTGCTTGAGTTGGATGATACCACTCCACAGAATAACATATCGTATCTCTTGACGCCAATCGCCGAGTGTGTGTATGAGTTGGAATATGAAGATGTTGGCATGTTAACGGGTTTAGTTATGTGGCCTTTAAAATCGAAGAACTTCTTTATCGACGTAAGTTATAGTTATCACTTTAGATATGTGTTTGATTAGGTACTCAATCAGGAAGTGCAAAAAGTTATAACTTTTTTTTTACTACAGATTGAATATTGCTCACAAGTTTGGAGCAAATTAATTGACTACATTTATCCAAAATTAGAGAACAACTTGAAGGATGACATAGCTACTGCTTTGTGGAACACAAGCATAAACATGAACACATACTTGAAGCTGCATGCTTGTATGGTGATCCTCAAACATGAATTACAGAATGTCTCAGGTGAGAAATAATATGAATATTAATAAAGTTATTATAACATGAGAGTGGCAAATGATTAGAAAAGGCATACATAATCATTTCTGTCGTAAGTAGCCAAGTCTGACTCAGCCCAAAGACCCACTCTTTGTAATCTTGGTGGCAGTGAAACAAATCCACTGTCATTGTAAAAACATTGAGACAGTATTGATCTTTTGAGACCTAGTTCTTGCATTACTTTTAAGTGCTAGTCCATGTGTAATAAAATTAATGTATTAACTCGTCAAGTATGTGTAAACGAGACACAATAGAAATTCCGTTGTTATGCGGCGCCCGGCTGTCGTTTGATACCTGACTTATTACTAGTAAATTTAGTAATGTTTTTGATAGTAATAATGCAACAGCTTGGTCTTGGTCAGCATATCAAGCTTTAAACGCTTTTCATGTTGCTGAATTCTTATTTGAAGGATTGAATTTGGGTTTAGCAACTAAATTGTACATATTAATCTTGAATGAGGAAACTAGGGTGACTTGCTACTTCGATGGATGAATGATGACTTCTTTAGTAATATGATGTCACTTAAGCTTATTAAAACTGTAGTTAAACAAAGATTGAATGTATTCTAATACTATTTATTAAATTAAATCTGCAGCTGTTGGATATACGAAAATGGTGGAACTATTAATGTTGATTACAAACGAAATGCAAGCTGAATCCATAAATAACGCTATAAATGTGCTTATCGAAACTGATGTAACTTTGCTGAAGAAAGTCAAAAATGAGGTCGATCAAATTCTTGTAGATCACATAATGAAAATCACTGAAAACTTACTCAACTTTCTGACTACCATATTCAAACAAGCTGATGACCTTGTAAGTAAATGTTTGCCAATAATGACTATAAACTGTAAATTAATGTATCTTGTAAAAATGACAATTAATTGTAAGTTAAACAACCTTTTTCAGGAAGAGGAAAAAGATAAGCTTGTTGAAAGTCTTCTGGATAATATCGAGCTCGTGTTACAAAGCAAACCCCATCCGACAATCGTTAGTGTACTGGCGACATTCTCCACAGTATTAAAGAAAATCCCTGTGTTACGAAACCGAGTGATAAGTATTGTAAAAACCAGTTTGTCATTACTCAAAACAGATGATAGTTTACACAAATCAGTTCAAGATGCTATAAGTAGCGTAGAATCCAATTCTAAGACATCTGAAAAATCAGCTATCAAAAAATGCGATAAATTTGTTGAACCCGATCTAAAAATAGTTGCAAAGAAAGGAAAGAAAAAAGAAACAAGTATTGTAAATACTGTAGTTGAAAACGGCGAGGAGTTCGTTGTAGTTAAATCTAACTGGAAGTTTAACCCCCGAAAGTTGACTGAGAATCAGAAAGAAAAGTTCCAACGGAAAAAAGAGGACATACCAGCGTTGTATCAAGACTTATCTCAGTCTCAGGATGAGTTTAAGTTAGCCACCTGGAAAACTGATTCTCAAGATACATCTTCTAACAGTAAATCTACTTCGGCTAGCAAATCCGCGGATGCCGGAAATGCGTCTGAAATTCTTAAAAAGATGCCTAGTTCTGATGTTGTTCCGAAAATAATCGAAAACATTTTCTCAGATAAAGCGGACGCTAATATCAACACTGAAAAGAAAATAAGTGATGACGTTGTTAAAGTAAAACAAACAACTATTAGAGACCCTAAATCTCCAAGAATGGCCCTAAAAGACAGAGTATTTCGAAACGTAAGAAATTTAATCGAAAAATCAAGTGGACAAAAAGATGGCAAAGATTTATCAGAAAGTCTCATACAGGTTGATAATATTCCTAAAACACCTTCATCGAAAGCTAGCAAAAATAACAATAATTTGGCTCCTAATTCTGCACCACCTAAACTAAATGCGGAAAGGCCTTCGCGAGTTAAAAGGAAGCCCAAGAAGTTCGATGATGTCGAGATATATTCTTTGAAAAGAGGACGACGGTCATCCAGTCAAAATGATTCACACTCGGACTCTCAATCACCCATTATGATGAACGAAATGGAAACAGATGTTCCTCAACAAACAAAACCTAGTACAGAGAGGAATGACAAGGAATTATCACCAAATTCAAATCAAGACCGAAATATAATACAGACTGTGGCTGTAATTGAAAGCTTACCATCGAAAACTGTGGTCTTATTTCAAAATGAAAAAGATAGTATGTCATCTGAGATTGAAAGCAAACCGATTGAAGCCGTGGCCTCACCCCAAAATGATAAAGAAAATGTTTCATCCATAGAAGTTCCGTCCAAAACAACTTCGGCAGACGTTGTGGCCGACGATAAACAAAGTAATAAAATGGAGGTTGATGAAGAACTTAAAGTGGTGCCACCTAGTGAAACGAAAAAATCTGATAATCAGAATATTATGAATGATAAAAAAGAGGTAAAAACTGATGTTATACAATCAGACAATGAAGATGTTATCATAGTAACAGATGCCAAAGATACGACAGAGGCTGCACAAAAGCAAATTACTGCCGACAATAGCGAAACGATAAAAGATACATCTGAATCTACTAACGAATTACATGAAAATGCGCAAAAAGAACAAAATGTGGTAGCAACTGACAAACCAAATGAGATTGACTCTGCAAACAACAATGCTAAAGCAGAAAAAACACCAAAGCCAGCCACAAAACAAGAGTCTACTGAACCTAAATCCGCAAGAAGGAGTACTGCCAAGAAATCTCGAATCGAAAAAGAATTGGCGATAGATATGGTGGAAGGACATCCATTCTTAAAGATTCAAACAGAAAAGCGTGTGACTAGGAAAAACTTGAGCAGTTCTATGAAAGACACTCTACTAAACACCACAAGACGTAAAAGTTTAACTGAAAAGCTAAATAAATCGAAAGCTGATAGCAAAACAACTCCGAGAGCGCTGAAAAAAGTCAAAGAACAATCCGACACTGATAACGTTTCTGTTACAATAAGCGAGAGTCAGGAAAATTGCTCTGATACTTCAGATGATCTTCCTTTATCTGAGGATGTAATAGAAAGTTCTCAAGACTCTTCACTCACCACTATATCAGTGAAGCCTACTAAAACGGCTAATAAAAAACTTATACAAAAAGATCCTATACCTCCTAAAAGTCCTTTCGAAACTCAAGATTTACTGAATGTTGACAGCAGTGACTTGGCAACTACTGAAACACTAGATTTGGACATACAACTACTGAAACCTACAAACACGGCTCTTAAAAAGCTTTCGGTGGTAGTAGAAAAAGTCCCTATATTATCTGCAGGTCCTTTCCTGAAAACTGACAACAGCGACGTGATAACTAATAAAACACTTGATATGGATAGCAAAGATGATAGCATTTTGCCTCAAAATAAAACCGCTGTAAGTGATAGAACTGATTTGGATCTGACGGAAAATATGGATACGCAGCCTATAGATACTAATGACATAAAGGTTAAAGACGATTCTAATGATGTTATTCTTATAAACGATGACGACGATGCTGTTATTTTTATTAGTTCAGAATCCCAAGAAATAGCCAACGCCGATACACAGCCCATGAATCCTGCTAATTTGATGGAAACTAGTCCTGAAAAGACAAAAGTTAATGTTATCAATGAAGTTACTGAAATGTCTAATAATATGGAAGTCAACACAGAAGACGATATCACAGCCACTATTAACGAATCTGTCCTCGTTTCTACAAAAACTGATGACGACAATACAGCGTCGTCGCCGTACAAAGACGAGGAACAAAGGAAGAAAGATTTCCTCGACAACACTTTGGAGATCTCTCCAATAAAATCCATGAGCCCTGTTAGAGACAAAAAGTCTCCATCACCAGAAACCAGCAGTGATTACGTCGTTATTAAATTGTCATCCCCCGTCCAAAGTAACGGGGAACCGTTTGAAAAGTGCACTTCGCCAGAGGTATTTACTGAAGACAAAGTTTCTCCAGATAAACGGGATTTGTCACCGCCTAGAGAAGACAATACGAACAATAATAACTCGAGTCCGAGTTCGTCTCTGTCTCTGAAAAAGAACAGACCCCAAGTGCGGCCGAGTGGGCGTGCGGCTCAAATGTTGGGGTTGTGCGTTCCTGATAGACTGCAAACTATTATGAACACCGAGAGAACGGAGACAGAGGAACCTAAGAAAAGTAGCCCATCTTCTACCCCAGCTAGGAGAAACTTAAGGATTCTATACAATTCTGTTGGGGAAACCGGCGAAAATGTTGAAGAAAACGAGGACAGCGAAAATTTCTTGAAGTTCAAGAGATCTTTGCCGACATCTGACTGTAGCCCTTCTGGTCCTATTTTAAAAAGAAAATTAGTGGAAATAACTGACGAAGCTACAATATCCCCGGCTAGCAAAGTATGTATACCTGTATTTTTCTCTGACATTGGTAATTAACTTTTGAAAAATGTGATATTACAATGTTAAATTTATTTTTACAGAGGAAAAGAGTAAGCTTCCACGACCCGCCAGTATCCACTACGGTATCCGTACAGAAATACATAGAACCTTGTGGAATCAGATCACCTCAGAATTCTGCTTTGAAACGGCAAGAGAGACAAAACTTGCGCTCGCAAGTTATTCTAAAATCACCAAAAAGGCTTGATAACGTATTCAAACTGGACAGTGTACTTACGAAGACTGTTGAAAGTTTCAACGAGTCTGAACAGAATAGTTATGATGTTACTCAGTCTATGTCATTAGACGAAACGCCTGCAATAGAGATTATAAAGCACAGTGACCTGAACGACGTCGATCCGATATGTCCGGAGCTAGTTGATTGTGATGACCCCATCGAAAACATTGCACGTGAGTTGTCATCGGCTACCATGAAACGGATGCTCCTGAAGGAATTGGAGGGTCAAATAGCCACGGTTGGCGATTTAGCTAAGAAGACTGAACTTGAAGTTAACAGATTATGCATAAAAGCTCCTAAGATCAAAGTCGCTAAGAGAGTGTTGAGTGATTATGCTTCTAAGAGAGTTGTAGAGGTTGAACCTATTGTAAATACGATGGAGCCCGTGGAAGAGATCCCTCAAGAAGCTATTACTACTATTGACAAAGTGGATGTTGAATCCCAGACGATTTGTGCTGAATTAAATGATGTTGAAAGTCAAACCACCGAAGTGTCTATTGCAATCGGTTGTGTGCAAACTGATGACAAGATACTTGCTCATATCGCTGCTCAAACTGACGAGAGTGGAGTTAAATCTACCAAAGACTTGGTAACGTCGTGTATTGCTGAGGTATGTTGTAAATCCTACTAATTTTAGTTTATAAAATTTGATCTATCGTGTTTACGATAGTTTGTATACATGTATGTTTGTTACATTTTCACACAAAAAGTACTAAATGGATTTTGGTGAAACTTTACAATAATATAGCTCATACATCAGAATAACAAAAAGGGGTTATAATCATAGTGATATTTTTTCATTCCGACATTTACGCTGCATAACATTATTTGAAATACTCCAAACTCTTTTAATTTTATCAGTCAACTCATAACATATTTAATTTTTTTTTACAGAGATCAGATTTTGTTGAAAATCTAAATGAACACTTAGAAGAATCTTCTAAGAAACAAATAGCGGAGAGTTTACCGTTCGACACCCTCACGGATGTTTTTATGAAGAATGTGACAATTTCTAACACAAACTCCTTGATAACTCGAATAATAAGTAAGCAGAGCGATACAGATTTGTCGAGTGAAGAACAAAAAAAGAAAGACTTAGCGCTTCTACAGGACTACCTGAGTGAGAGGTTTGTTAGTAAAGATCTGATCTTATTCTGTAGTCAGTTGTTAGCTAAAGTTCATGATAAATCATAGGATGATTAGTGATTAGTGATAACTTTTATTCTGTGACATAAGACACGTTTTCAACTATTAGTAGAACAAATGGTTAGTAAAGTCAGCTGTAACAAATTCAAAAGTGATTCTTTTTTCCCCATTGTATTTCATATTTTTTAAGAAATTGGGTGTTCTACAAACAGTTGAAAAATATTACATACATTTGTATTATATCTTTATTATTATAAGTGCAGATTTATTTCTCTGCGATGAATGTGTAAGCATTTGCAGTCCCACCAGTTAACTGCTTTTATTTTTGTTACTTTGTCTTTGAATAAGTAATGCAGAACAGTTTTTAGAGGCAGAAAACATTAATTTACCTAATTGCGGCGATCTTTTTGTATTGTTAAAACCTTTTTTTATTCAAATTTTCTATCGAATTAGAAAATATTTAGCAGGCGTCTCTTCCAAAAAAAAGTTTGCATTATTCATGATGGGTACATTTTTTTTATTTCTGACTTAAAAAAAGTGTGTTCCATAACTATTTAAATCGCTAAAAGTTACTCATTAAAACATTGTTGCGGTTATATGATTGTTGGTGCCAATTATGTTATTCTAAATAGATATGTTTTGTTTACAATCATCTGTACTTGTTGCCATTAGAATTTCCAAAATGATTTAAATTAGGTTCTTTTTCTCATTTAATAAAACGCCACAAAGTTTATCAAAACTATTTTTATTATTATAATAAAACAAATTATTTACAATATTCAGTCATGATTTGTGACCAGTTAGGTCTCAAAAATATTCATTCATACAACTTCGATAAATCACT
This sequence comes from Pyrausta aurata, assembly GCA_963584085.1. Classification (NCBI taxonomy): domain Eukaryota; kingdom Metazoa; phylum Arthropoda; class Insecta; order Lepidoptera; family Crambidae; genus Pyrausta; species Pyrausta aurata. Next base: position 9,454,324 of record OY757257.1, on the reverse strand, counting down.
GTAACCAGACACATTGGAAATGTAATATTGTATGAATGATTCTGTATGTATACCATAGTGTTTATTAGTTTTAGTTATTGCTCGTATGTATGTAGGGATTGAAATAAAACAGGAGTGCATAAATGGCAGCAAGACATATCACAACTAATATTTACAGAATCTTCTAGACAGGTTATGTTAAAGCTTCTCTTACTCAAACAATAGCACTTATTTGCCTATTTGTATTACACACTTATATATACACATTCCACTAAATTTATACCTTATCTACCCAGATTGTTTAATATCACACTATTACGAAACTAAGCATAGCATAGACCACCAATACTGCCTGAAAACAAATAGCATAGACCGAGCGAAACGATGACTGAATTAATATTTTTTTAGTTAAAAGTATTATAGCTGTAGGAACTAGTGGTTTTTAATAAATTATTTTAAAAATACTTTAGTTTCACTTGCTTTAAATATCTGAAAATCACCCAAGTAATGTAACGATGTAATTAAACGTTCTGATTCACAAGTTTCTATTATGTGGAGGTACACTAGGTTAATTATAATTTTTATTTACTCGCTTGCAGACTGCACATTATACTGTCACACATAACATAATCAATGGTTTAAATAAATATGTATACACGTCGCCTTAACATCATGACTAAACTTAAAAGTAACAATATTACTGAATACTCAGCTTATCTCACGTCATAGTGCCAGTATTCGACGAAGTCCTTAGTAAACGTTTATAGCAGATCGACACATCGTCCTCCCCGAGTTTGCTAGTATAGAAATCTTAAAATAACATTTATATTCAATTTACGAAGTATAAATACTTTGGTCCACAAATTGAGCACTCGATTTACATAGTTACGTCGAAGCGTCGAAGGTCATCGTCAGGGAAAGCGCATCTCCGCGACGTAGTCTAAATGTTCGAGGTTGTGGTGCGAGTTCGAGCGGCGCGGCGCGCGCGGCCGGTGCAGGTTGTGGTGCGAGTGCGCGCGCATCACGCGGTACGTGCCTTCTCGGCGCTGCACCCCCGCGTCGCTCGTCTTACGAACCCCCACCCAGTCGTCGTCCCTAGATCTCGGCACAGGGGCCTTCCGGTAGTTGTCGAATACTCTACGGTTGTCCTCGTACCGCTGACGTTGCCAGTTTCTATCCAACTCGTGCCCGTACAGGTCCAGTTCTCCCGAAGGCTGGAACTGGCTCGGACTCTGACAGTAGCTCGACCTCTTCCACCCCTCCTCGTACTTTTTCCTGCCGCTCTCGTCGTCTAGTTGTCGTCGCTGCGATTGGTTCGAGCTGCTCTCGCTGGTGTCCTCCCCTGATGTCCCGATACCCAGGTCTTTGTCGTCCCCGTAGATCTTGTAAACTCCGTTCGGATTAAGGGTCTTACCGTTGAATATTTGATCGTTCAGCATCAGCTGGGGATGCGGTAGGCAGTAGGGGTGCGGGTAGCATTTCTCGATTTTCGACATCTTGATGTCTTGCTCTTGTCTCGTGCACGATCCGGGCCCGAATAGAGATAGAAGGACGGGCAGGAGGAAGAGACCGTGCATTGCGCCGAAGAATATGACCATGAACACCATTTTGAAGAATACTGAGAAGATGTAACTGTCGGCTAGAAGTAAAGCGACGACACCAAGAATGGTACTGAATGATCCTTGCACTATTGGTAGTCCGAGCGAATACAGGCATTCGCTGACTCTGTCATTAGGAGATTTCGCTTTGGACGCCATGTATGCGTAGCAAATGTGAGCGGTGAAGTCTACCGAGAATCCGATGCACATGATGAGGTTGATCATGGATATAGAGTCGAGGTTGATGTCCCACAAGGCCATGTAACCGACGACACCTATTTCGATGGATATGATACTGAAGGCAACCCATAATGAGCACAAGATGTTAGGTATGAAAATGAAAGACGTGATCATCATCATGAGAGCGCCGTAGCAGAGATTTTGAATGGACGTTGGTCTGACGAGCTCGAACTGGAAAGATACAAAGACAAATAAGTGCTCAAAATCTTAAAAGAAAACACCGAAGAAATATACAATATTCTATTGGAAAATGAAATACGAAAGCTTACAAAATGCACTTACCTGGTCAAAGAATACGAAGTATGGATGGAAAACTGACGCGTTCAGAGGCGACTGTGCTACTACATCACGCAAAACTTTGACCATTTCCTTTTCATGGTTGGTGCCGCTAATGTTAATCGCTTGGATCAGGAACCTCGAAGCTATGATTTGGTCTCCAGCTTCGTTGAATTTTACGTCCAGAGAGAATGGATTGGCGGGGAACAGCCATAACTGAAAAATGCAAGGAGGTGATTAGTTATTTCTACTTCTTCAAGGGAAAAATATTTTTTTGTGTAAAGAATTGGTTTTTACTTCTTTTAGATTCTGTATGAAATCAGGTTCGTTATCGATTGTGACATTCAAGTAGTCGTTATTTCGCGACACATAATTGATGAACGTTCGTAGCCACGATTCGGTATACAACGAATTTGATATGTACGACGTATTTTCCAGTTTTTGCGTCAAAAGCTCGACTTCATCTTGTATTTTTGGATCTGAATAATTGTAATCGCCGCTTATGACCACCTGAAAAAAAAAACAATTAGTAAAATAATCAAGTCGTAAGAAACCCCACATATTGAGGAATCAAGCCATATACGAGTGTTGGATTAAATATATTGTATGATCTCTCTCAAACAGAAGAGAAGTTTATATACCTGAATCCTGTAAGGGAATTCTCTGTAGTAAAGATCTTCTCTATCGAAGAACTCCACAGAGTATGAATCCTCCTTAGATAGCTTCCTTCTCTCCAGACCTTCGTTGAGGTTCGTGACTCCATAACCAGCGCCAGCTAAGTACGCGAGGAAGACAACAATGACCAGTGCCTTGACCGGCCCCTTGTTTAGCAGATCAGCCATTGTGGTGCGGAAGAATGCCATGATGCAATGTTCCCGGTTGTCGACGGGGTTATCCGGGTCGGCAGGGTCGATTCCACCGGTGCAGAATATTCTGTACATCCACGATTTTTTCTCTGAAAAGTGAAGATTATGTATTTAATTTTTAATCTTGTACATACATTTGGTACGTGAACATAACTTATGGATACAGCCTTGACATTGTCGTTTTAATATTCCGTGGGTCACCACGAACTCAACGAATCGCCCGTTTGTATGCTGGTAAGAGGCACATTTGAAAAAATATATTAAATAACTATTGAAAATACTTATAAAAATTATAATACATCGAACGATCAAAGTTCGGATCAAATGTTTGGGTAAATGAAGGATTCCGTTTGCATTAATAAATACAATATGTTACAATTTAATGAATAGCTTACCTTTTCTTGCTCTGGATTCTGGCAGAACCTTCATCCAAGTGATGGTGTGACGATTCTGTTTCTCTCGGTACCCTGAGATGGCTACGCAACCCGCAAAGAACGTAAGGTGCCATACAAATGTAAAGCAAACTGCTAAACCTGAAATATAGAAAGAAGTTGAGTTGAAATTAGGAAATAATTAGTAAAGGCCGATTTCTTAATCGATAGTTAACTCAACCAATGGTTAATTATTATATCATAGTAAAATAGGTAGATACCAGCCGTTGAATATTTACGATTGTGCATGTTTTGAACAAAAAAAACCTTAGATAATCAAATGTCGGAATGGCTATTATTGACAAGTGGTTAAGGTGTTTTTTTAAAGCACACGCAATAGTAGTTATTCAACCAATGGTAACTACTCAAAACCATAATTTGAGTTATTAAGTTAACTATCGATCAACAAACCGGTCCTTAGTACGGATAGCGTTTCGCGCTCTTCACTTCACGAGTAAATTTAATAATGTCCTAGTTATTTAACGATATTAATTATGTATTAGTTGATGTCATTACCTGAATACATGCAGAAGATTTGCACAGACGGGAATGGCGAGAAGATACCGATGAAGAAAGAGAGCATATCAGTGACAGAAGTGATTGTAATCGACACAGCGGCCTCGGACAACATGACGGCCATTCTTTCCGGGACATCGAGCTTAGGAGACGCTCTGCGCCATGCTGCTAGCATCACGAACGTGTCGTCTATTCCGATACCTAGAAAAACAAAAGAAAATTTATTAAATATTTTAAAAAACAAACGCGTAGCGCAAATCGTTAATGGGAGGAAAAATATCTGTCAGTTAAGTGCAGAGTAATATTGGTTGATAATGATATTGATCGAACAACATCACGTCAAGGTAAACACGGTATCATAAGCAGTTGTAATATGAGTTAGTTTTCAACAAAAATGTGTAACCTGATACATTATAAGGACGTGTACTTACCAATCATCAAGAAGGGGGCAGCCAAGTTGATACCAATGAACGAAATTCCTAAGTAAATAGCGCAGCCAAAAGCGGCTGCTGTAGCCATAACAGCTGAAATGTTCCCCAAAAGTCCGAGCCATGGCTTCGAGCGGACCCAATCAGCCATCATGCAGGTCACAATGGAGAATATTCCCATTAGAATGAAGGTGGAACTGAAGAAAGGGATGACGGTTCGTGTGTTCTTCTCCAATTCGTGGTCCAAAGTGCGGGAGCCAAATCGCGCGACCGATATGTGTTTGAAGCGGCCCGTGTCTTCTGCGATGCCGACTTGGTCGAGGAACGCGTCTTCCCATGCTGCACCTCTGGAATTATAATTGAGTTATTTTAGTTTGTCAAACTTAATTAAAGTACTCTTATTCCAAAAACTTAGTACCAAGCTTAGATCCCTACTAAGATATTAAACGAATAATTTAAAAACACTGTCTTAGGCCCGGTTTCGTGATCGATAGTTCACTCAACATTTGTTGAGTCTAGTCTCCAAATGTCATAATGGCTTTTATAATGCGCGCTAAATCGTAAATATTCAACCGCTGATAACGACATTTAACCATTTGTTGAGTTATCTATCGATCACGAAACCCGGACTTACTGGTTCACGTTCCATAATGCAGGTACATAAGTATACTTTGCTCATTTGTCGGTTGATTTTATAGTCTTGTTTTATAAACTGTAATTTAAAAATGGTACTATATTTTTGTAAAGTTTTGTAAAAGTATAGTTATTGGTTAATATTTAAACTAGGAGACATCTTTTTCACATAACTTTTAGGCAAAGGAAACAATGGGTAGTATAGGTATGAAAAGGTATGTAACATAATATACAGCTTACCTATTACTAGTAATAGGCTAGCTGTAAGTATATGGATTGGATAGCGTTTCTAGCGCATCAATCACGCACATACTCTACTACATACCTACACGTAACGTTCATGTATGTATTTATTTAACCACAAATTAACGTCACGCTTGTTCGTGAATTGTAATAGCTTCAGGTAATTAGAGTTTGCTCAGAGCGTATTGTTTGTAGGAAGCGTTGCAAAATGTTGACCTACAATCATTTGTGATAGCAACCTTTCTATTCGTATTCTTGTCAAGCACCGCGTTTAGTATTCGAAACGATTTCTTGAACGGTGTCAAGATCGATGCCTATTATCTTTATAGTTAGACTGTTTACTCAAACTGCACAGCGTTGGAAGTCTCGACTTCCCTGTCAAACAACCAGGTGGCGCTCGAAAAACGCTGAGACAGAATTGGTGTTTCGTTTATTAATTGAGTTTTTTAATTAAGCTTAAAAAGTACGAATATGTTTACGCTTTATCGTTTAAAAGGACATTTGATGCAGCAAAAAAACTGAAAATTTATTTTTCTCTTCTTCGTTTGTGTGGCGAGCGAACGTAAGTTTGCCAGCGAGGGCTGCCAATTGGACCGCCAATGTCACGTGCGTAGGTTCAACTTATCAACGCAAAATGTCAAACAATTGTCATTTCTCATTCTTCAGACTTTTGCCGCTGGTATTGAAATTCTAAACAAGTCGTAAAAGTGAGTAAGGTAGTGTAGAATGGGAAACAAACTTGAGAAACTAATGTGTACGCATTGTTTCCTCTTAAAGTATTATCGTGCCAATTGTTTCCTGGTGTTGCATGTGGGCGCATAGGGTTATTTACCAATTCATATAATCGTATTGTAAATTAGATTTTAGAGGATGCTCATAATTGGGATAATAATATTCATGCGTTAAGATTAACTTGTTCTACGCACTTTGATGAATACAACTGTAGCTTTAGTTAGTATTTGTTGTTTGATTTATTCCATGTCTTTACATTGGAGGGCTCGTGTATCAGACACCCATAACGCTGGGCTATGAAGTTGCAACCACAGTTAGTACCAAAGGCCAATAAAACAGTCCCTTAGAGACATGGTTGCTATATAGGTTGACATTGCAAGGCGTTGCTAATTTTGTTCGAAAGCTTTAATAAAAGATGCCCCATATATGACACATCAGTCGGCTGCATTGACGATAATGTCCCTATGGTCGAAAAAAATATAAGATTCTAATGATGGCCCCTGGTAAAAGTTGCAAGTATTAATGGTCTCATTTAAACCCTTAAAATTTGGCAACACCCTGCTGTCACCAATATTGCTATAAACTATCACAGCGGTAACTAAATATCGGCAGCTCATAAATGATATGGTACATAGCAATCCCTTCTTACTATCCTGACACTACTATCCTGACGTTTCTTACTATTCTGACAATATTATATGTTTAACGGACACACATGCATGCGTAAAGACTTATTAATACCTTTGCTGCTGTATTTGGTTATCAGTCCTCACAAACCAAACCAACTGCACGGCGGGAACGGATATTATAATGTCGTCCACCACTTTAGACCCGCCGAAGAACACGGGAAATGCGTGAGCCTCCCACGTCACTGGATTGAACATGATGGGAAATGTGAGATTCAGATCGCCACGCTCCACCTGGAAAGAGAAGAGAAAAGTTAGCCTGTAAACACCCCACAGCTGGGCAAAGGTAAGGAGGTCATCAAGTTTGAGGAGGTATGAGCCATTCTCCATCACGGGGGTCAGTGCGGATTTGTGGAGGGGTGGTGCAATTAACCTTGCTGTTGTAACCGACTAAATATCAACCGATGTTACCCAGGACCAACGGCTTAAGACTACATTACGTACTCATTTCTCTCTCTATTTTTTGAGGAGAAAAGGACTGATCCTTTTAGTTGAAAAGGCTAAGAATAAATAAAGGAGTTTAATCTGTTCCTCTTACTAATAACGTTAATCAATCACGTATTTTACTCGACCATATCAAAATTATATTGATTCTGTACTGTTCTGTAGGACGTCCACCGACAAGATGGACAGACGACCTTTGTAAAAATAGGATCGCACTGATGCAGACCGCTCACAACCGGTCGATGTGGAAAGTCGTGGGGAGGCCTATGTTCAGCAGTAGACGCCCTTTGGCTAATAATGATGATGATGATGATGATTGATTCTGTACCTACTGTACAGATGTTTTAAAATGTTATCCCGTATTACCATTATAAGGTGAACCCCCATTTAGGAAAAAAGTAAGCACTCAAACAGTTTCATACTTATATGTTTACCTATTTGAAATGTTCTTAGATTCGAATTGGTGCCAGTATGAGCAGTGCAGTAAGTAAGTACTGTGTAGCTACGATACAAGCACTTTGCAAAATAAACACGTATAATCGATGTTGGGAAACGGAATGCCAATATACTTACTAATCAGTTTTCTTTAATTACTCGTACAAGATTACTATCGAGGCACGGTATTGAATGACCAAGTATAAATACAAAACTGTGTTTAATGTTGAGGCGTAAAAGACAAGAAAATCATTAATTATCAATTTCTGTGAGATGCATACCAGTTAAAATATGATGATTAATTAAGTCCACCTTTGTGCACTAAATTTGTGCAATAAAGTCTTTAAATAAATATACATAAGTATATATAATTCATTGGTAGGTGAATCTAGGAAATAAATCAATCTAGAAACTTCAAAGTTCTACTGATAAATTTTTTACTGTTTTCCTATAAGTTTTATAGTCTACCTAAGTAGGTGTGTATTGTAACTAAACTAATAAATATCGACGAGTAAATCTATCTATAGAGTTTATGGCGGGTTGAAGGATTGGCTATTACAAGCAAATATGATGTCAGTTTATTTCCTCAACAGAACAATAAATGTTTATTGCTATTAATCATAAACAAACTAACAGGTCCTGGAATCACCTACGGTGGCATACAAATAAATGCTATCGTTAAACAATAATCGTTGTCACGGAATACTAATCCGTTGCGGTTTGCGGTTTTGGTCTGGTGGTACTTAATCTATGAGTAACAATTATCCATTGTTTAAAAGGGATTCGTGAAACAGGCAGTGTAAGATTAAACGCCTTGGCTTGAGCGATGCGTTCATTCGTCATTCGGTGATGATGGCACCACGTGGCAATGGGAGGACACCAATATCCTGCTAGCAACGACCTTTGATTTATTCAATTGTTTTATTTATAACAACACACTAACACTAATTTTGTTTTTGATTGTTGACACAGCTGGACGTGCTGACCTACTAAAATGTACATCGAAAATCCTGTTAGTGTATGTAAATAACTAATTTGCATTAGCAATAAATTGTGTGATAATAAAAAAAAAACACAAATCAAGAAACAGACAAAAGCTATTAAAATTCAAGTATATCTTCAAAATGGTTTTATTTGAATTTACTCCACAATATGTTAATGTACAAATTGTCACTGGCCTTCGGAGAGAGTAAGAAGAAAATGAAAGTAGATCTTGCTGTTTAAATATGTATATGTGCTTACTGGTTTACCTGACACAGAAAAAATGCAAATTCTTTGTTCGGCCGAGTTTACTTTAATGTCCATGGCATTAAGTTTTGTGTGAATTTAACAATATAAAAGCAAAGATGTGGTTCGACCGCTTTCAAACTTGTGTTTCGGGGTTTTTGCTAAAAGCTAACTGTCGCTGGACAAGGTTCAATGTACCAGTAAACCCGTAAACCTCCATTGAAATACGAAGCCAATTATCGTCCTTACTGTTTATTATCCTTTATAATAAGTCAAATTATCTATTCAGTGAGTCAAACAGCGAGTTGAGAATTAATTTATTGACGTAGCTTTCTAAAGCTTATTTATGTGGGTTAGGAAATCATTGAATTATTAATTTCGGTCATCTAAGTTTTGCACAGACTGTTCGTTGGTTTTACAATGTTTTTAACACTCACAGTGTCATATTTTATTCTTAAAAGATGAAATATGAAACCAAAAATTGCGCACGGGCGGGACTCGAACCAGCATCTTTCTGTCTAACCGGGCCAACTGCTCTTCCAATTGAGCTACCGTGCTGTCGGTCTGACCGCGCGAAATTCTTGGTCTCATGGATACGTCATTGCGTGACGTTAGCGCCATCTACCCGTCTGTTTATGCAATACTGTTCGTAATCGGTCTGGTATCAAACGACACCCGGGAGTCGCATAACAATGGAATTTATATTGTGTCTCGTTTACACATACTTGACGAGTTAAATATTCACATTATATTATTGGTTACACTTGTCAAATAAAATGTTTTTGTGAGTCGCAATTTTTGTTACATTGTAGCAAAAAGAGGGTAGCTTTAATGCATCCTCTCTCTGTCGCAAATGCTCGCTAAGTTCACCCCGGGGTTTGGTAATGCACGCATCGTCGTTGTGCTATATTCGTTACTAAGTACCTACTTACATCACCTTATGTTACCTTAAAATGTGTGGTGCTTTAAATGTAGTAGAATCAACGTATGGTTGTTAAAATATTTGTGCCTTACGAACGTACAACGTTCTTGCGTGCGCAGCTTATTATGACAGTTTCGAACATCTTTCGGGTTCAACGTCGACGGCACGGAAAATCATGTATGCTGACTTCAGATTTTGTCAAGGTAAGTGACTCTTTCTATGGTGATATCTCTGGTGTAATGGCCGTTTTCTATACGCAAACTTAATTAAAAGTTAGTTAAAAGCAGATAGCTTTCTCGACCGGACATAGAATTTCCACGATCGGAGATAGGAGCTACTACTGCCAGAAGTTTTATAGGGACAAAAAATCTAAAGGTAGATAACTAATTCTATCTCTAGTAAAAAGCCACAGATAGTTGGATATAGGGTTCAGCCGTAAGTTGTGTTCACGTACCGATTCCACAATTCAGGCTTCGAAAGGTTGGTAATTCTTTCATGGGGAAATGTATAAAATTTTTCAATAAACTACCAGAATACATTGTTGACTTACCGATTACTAAATTTAAAATTGTTATTAAAGAAACCCTAATGACGAAAGGGTATTATAAAGTAGATGATTATTTAAAAGAAAATAATGTATGGACTTGCATGATAACCACAAACATTGTAAAACTTGAAAAGAGGCATTGACAATAGTGACTGAGTTTCTTGCGCAGCTTCTTCTCAGCACTAGCCCACAATTGTCCCGAAGCTGTGGTAGGGTCCACCATTGGGACGTGTATAAGTGCCCCCAGTGGGTCTATATGCAAAAATAAACGACTTTTATGACTTTTATGACTTTTTGATGTTTACCTCCGCTGCCGTAAAATGTCTTATAGCTACCATCACATACCTCTCCGAGGATCTTGTCCAGGTTCAGGATGTCATTGACGAAGCACTGTCCTTCCCACCGGGCGCACTCCTCTTTATACGTGAAGGTTTCTCCGTCTGGCAACGTGACAGTTATGTTCTGGACCAACTCGTCCAGCTCTCGCAGCTCCTTCCAGATCTCTGTTCGGAGCATGTTGGTGTCGTTGTCCTTGGATACCACTATCACGCGGCCGAACCGTCCTGTAAAACAAATTCAGGTAAATTAAGGTGGTGAAGAGAGGGGTATCACTTTTTTGTTGACTGAAACGTAATCGTCATCTGCGTTATACTACATTGAATACTAATGCCTTAATTTTTCGGCTGATATCGTATTCGATATTATATTCGATATCCGTGTATTCCGATCGAATTTTTATTTTCAAAGACAATACAGTTATTGCTTTATCCGGGTAACGATTTTTATGCATTTTCATTTCTTTCGTGCAGTAGTTTTTTTTACGTGAATAAGTATTTTTTGATATTTCCGGTAAAACAGTGATACTCGTAATCAAATTACCACACGAAATAAGTTCGATCATGCGAGAATCGGCCTCCAGACCTATATTTTTTACTAGGCTAATCTAATCTCTACTATGAATCTCATTGCTGACAGGTGCTTTTCTTATGCATTGTTATTTCATTTTATGACTGTTTTCATAAGCTATTTTGTTTCCCAATATCGCAACTTAGATATTAAGAACATGCGTACTTAACTAGTTATCTAATCTTGATTGCCTTCAAACAGCATTGAAAAGAACCGCTTACTACACAATATTATGTGATTATTGAGAAACTCGTTTAACTATCGTTATAATTTATTACTAGGCTCTATGATTTTATCATGGTAACGGTTCGTTTGATTTTATCAATCCATTTTTTGCTTAGCATGTAATAGTCGTAATTAAATACCTTCATCATTGGCATATAATTAGCAAAAATAATAAAGGTTCTATAATCTAGCGAGCTAAATTACGTTTAAAAGGATTTAGGATGAAGGAAATTATAGGCGATAACAATTTAATCTTTAAATTTTTCATTTAAACGAGAATCTAGAGATACCACTTTTGTTGATTAATAATATTCAATCGGTACGGTGATCCGTCTTTGTGCATGACGAATCGATAATAATAAATCGATTGGAATCCTTATTATGCGTCCCGGCTGATACGATGTCTGTTCAATATGCAAGCATCGGTACCCAATGACTACGATACAATGTTTTATGACTTTGAGGGCACAGGTCGGACATAACACATAACAGTTTGTTGTCCACTATGTCACTGGTTCTATTAGCTAAATATTATAATGTAGGTGCTATAAAATACTAGTTACTTTGTTGTTACTTCTCACGAGAAAGGATTTTCGTAAAGTCCGTATTTCTTAGCTTGTCGAATATTGTAAACAATTTTGAAATTCCTCTTCAACGAATTGATTCATATAAAAACTCACAACCTACGTAGGTAATTCATCGTTTCACACTAAGATTTTAAAAAAATCGAATTATTTTAATGAATGCATTTTATTCACAAATATTACTTACTAAGTTACAAATCGATTGTTTACAATATTCGACTAGCAAAGAACAACGGACTTTAATAAGTTTTTATGCGCTATCCATTGGTCATTCAGAGTATCTTCGAGAGTTAATTATACGTAGCCCTACTTATTTATAAAATAACTGAATTCTTACTTCGATAATTAACTATATTACAAGGTACAATGTAATTTAATTAAGTGCCGACATATAGATCCGTAGTAACTCTTTTACGCGGAGGAAATGCATTTGCATGATTATACCTAAGTTGTATGTTAATTATTATTAGTGGAAGTGAGAACTCGTTTATTTCAATGAATTAGTTTTTCTGAATTGAAATATAGGCAAAGCACAGAAGATAGTACAACCAAAGGTTAAAACTTCACTTGCGTGAAGCTGTTGTTTTACCACTGTAAAGTCAAAGAGTGAATAATATCTATGAATAGGTATCTATAATGCGTCTGCTGTGCAAAAGGTAGGTAAGGATGTATAAAAGAACGCCTCTAAGATAGTATTTAAAAATACTTAACTCTGATGGCCTAACTAGTTCCAATGACTGGCCATTAATAACGAAAGTAAAAAAAAAGATATATACCTGGCCTAGTAATCCTGCCCACATTGAATCTGTGCGAGTAGTTAACTTTAAAATGTTCTTCTACAATCCGTCTCTCCAGCTTCCCTTGCCCACTGACAGGCGAGAAGAGATACTCAGGGTCCATCTCATAGTGCACTCGTTGGTAGCCCGTGATCATGAGAAGTGTGAGCAGGACGGGTATGATGATGAAGTAGCCCGGTTGCCTTCCGACGATGAGGCCGAGTTTGTAGAACGATCTGTTGAGGATGTCATCTACGAAGGTTAGTTTGCAGCCCATCTGTAACAAATAAAATTAATTGATTTAAAATTTAAAGGCAATGAACAATACATAGGCACTGATGGTGGACACTTGCATTTCTTAAATAGGTGAAACTGCACTATAGATTTAATTCTATAGAGGTATATTTGTCATGGGATACTTGATGAAGTAATATTTAGTTCTAACTACATAAAGACTGTATTAAAAGTTCATAGGTATGAAAATTAACGCGCACATAATGTCTCCGACTAAATATTTCGTTCAACAACAGTGCAATCGTTAACCGCCATTTACCGACAAAGTGTTTTTACTTATGTAATCCAAGTTTGCTCATTTTTATTTACCTAGTGATAACCTAAACCAGTTTTTAGACAAATATTGAAAAATTAACGATCCAATATCCTTTGCAAACAACCATTTTAAAGGAATCTCATAAGTAAACACTATTTTAAATCATTAGTTTTAAGTAAAAGATATGAAGCATAGAAAAATCAAAGTTATTGCAAGCATTTCGTAGCCTACTAGCAAAACAGGTACACCCACAGATATGATGCTTTTAACAATGTGCCGCTTAGTAATTTTTTTTGCAAGATAATTAACGATTATAAAGACTAAAGTCGCGTGTCCCTTTTGAAATAGATACGATTTAATTATTATCCTCGAACACCAGTATGACATAAAATGACATACAATTTACAAGTACTTAGCGAAAATTCACGTGGTTCTTGATATAAGTAAATATAAAAGTTAGATACCATTGACCAGCATGGTGTTATCGTCAGTTAAGTTAAGCTTTTATATTCATTATGCGCTTACGGACTTATTTGTGCCTAGTCAACTATTTTTAACTTGGTAAAAAGTAAAAGATCTGTCATACAGTCTTACTTTTGTACTCTTGGTCTTTAAAATAAAGTCACCTCAGCACAAAATGACCACAGTACACCGTTATTTCTGTCTTTTATAAAGTAAGCTTCAAATCGCTCGACGGGTGGTCGACGAAAAGTCTTTGTGAAGCAATTGCGACAGTTAACTTGCAATTAACAGCTTTGTGCTTTTATTGTCATCATACCTCTATATTGTGATGTTCGATTTCAAAATGATAATGTTACGTTGTTTGATGATAATCTATTAGTGAGTATTAAAGTAGTCTTATAATATTGCATTTAGTTCTGTTACTGTACGTAGGTTTCTGAAATCTTATTAAAAGGCTCCAAAGCGTGAAAAAGCTTTTCATCTAAGCCCATCTTGATTAAACCCTAATAATAGAAGGTATATTAATACTACGTAATACAAGCTACGTAGTTAAAGCACTATAGTTTTAATATGCAAAACCATAAACCAAATAAAATATACTTAATAGGTGCCTAGGTAGACCTCACTTACTTTACTTTCATATATTCATCGACGATAGCATCTGCATGACCTAAAGGTTTGGCAGATAATGCTTTTAGCATTAAGTCCACCTTTGTAAGCCATGATTTGTACAATATATATTTTAAATAAATAAATAAATTGTACCCCTCAGTTTTTCCACACGTGATTTGAAAACGTTTTTCCTTAAAACCTGTTACGAATCAGTGTCTACACTTCGAGATAAATCCACGAGACTCGGCAGGCGGTGTGGAACTCCTTGACCACGTGCCTTTCACCGCCAAACGAATTTATAACATTATAGCAGGTGTAAATTAAGTTTTCAAACGTAAATAAGGATTATCTGCAAGGGCTTAAGGAAAATTATACTTGGATACCGCCAAAAGGTTATGCTTTGGTTGGCATTCAGTAAGGATTATTCCCGATATTTACGGATAACTCAATGATCATCAACAAATATGTTTTTCAACTAAATGTAGAGGTAGGTAGGTAATAAATATTTTATAAAAAAATCCTTGGTAAGCTTATTTGTGCCTGTTTTTGTAACTTTCCTTAATACTCGTACATGTTGAGAACTCACCATGTGCACATAAGTTCACTGTTGTGACATAATTTAAAGTAATCACTGACTTATAGGATATACCAACTTTATTTGTGCCTCTTACCTCACTCGTAACCTGAGATACACTCCAGTGAAAGGAGTCACTTATTATTTGCATAATACTTTGAACTCTGACGCATCTCATAATAGGAAGTCTACATTTTCCTAACCTACATAATTATTGAGTTCTTGAATAAAAGGTAAGTATTTGAGCTCGTGGTATGAGTATAACACACATACATTTATCGTGCTACAACTATTAAAACTGTTGAAATTTTTTTACCGACTCGAAAAGGAGGTTATTTAAAAAGTATTATATTCAAATTGCCAGCCTACCTATCTATTGAAAGTGAAATCGTGAATATCTAACGCGTTGATGTCTTTTTGTATGGATGTTTTATGTTTCAAGTTTTTTCTGTCTCTATCTTTATTAATCTATCAAAAAAGATACGATAGAGTGACACTAATTGTTATGCTTACAAAAAGGACCACTTGCGTGTAGTTAGGGAACCTGTATTAATATTTCGTCTATCAATACATATTACAGGTCGGGGTAGTACAAAATTAACTTTCAGGCTAGCAGTTCCATTTGTGATTTCTCATATTACAAGTTTAAGGTACAGCATCGGTTCATCTTAACAGTATCCCAAATACTGATTCAGCAATAATGTCATACGCTTACATAATTCCTAGGCGGCGCGCGCGCACTAGAAAGTAAACACAGCGGTCAATGCCATTTCGCTTGGCGTACTATCGTGGTATACAGTTGTTGCATTAATTAATATGGAATTTGCGGAAGGTCGGTCAACTTTCATGCACGACAGCAACCACTTAATAAATAACGGTACGTGCCACACATGATTGGCAAGGAGTAATTGGTAATTGGTCCGTTTTGTAATTTGCAAATGTTTGTACAAAAGGGCGCTAGTAAATAAAAAAAAACCTGTCGCAAAGAAACGGCTGAATAAATTTTCTTTAAACATGGTTAAGAACACTCGGAATAAAATCATCTATGTCACAAAAAAAAATCGGTTCATCCGTTTGAGAGCTACGAATATGATACCAAAGACACAGCAGAGACCTTAAAAACGATTCACTGGATTTGATCAAAATTACGTTAAATTCACAGTCTCTGTATCGAAAAAAGTTAAACTTGCAAGCTATTTGACATCATGCTATTGTAAAGGTACTTATCTGCGATTAGTTTTTAGTCCTTTTTTGGATTGGGTTTGAAGAACAGTGCATTGTAATTTCTAATGAAGCGAACCACGAAACCCAAAACCTTTCGTATTTACTACCATAGAATAATGTATTCAATATTTTAAACAAATAAGTATTGTCGAGTTGGATGAAAAACCAATGAAATTATGTCACCATTTGTTTTATTTTTTTGCAGAATTTTGCAATCTTGTTGTTATATGACTCTCTTTTGCATATTAAACGCTGTTTTCAAAAATATTGAGAATGATGATAAATTTGTGGGACAGTTCTACATAATATTGACCTATAGTTTTTTTTTATTTTGTACAAAAGTCTGTGAAAACGTTTTATTCATTTGTGTATGAGCAGTGGTATTAGCATAGCTTTATTATGCAAAGATAGTTGTATAATCTTTGAAGTGTAACACTGATTATATCAGGCGGTATCATTCACAGCTTATCTGTGAAACGCGATTGGATGTTATTTACTTGAAAGTTAATAAGCCACAACGAAGTTACCTTCTCCTTAACAATGCATTTATTTGTTTTTGAGTTTTCCTTATGCTTTGGTTGTGCTGCCATGTTTATAATTGTTATAATTAAACCTAGATAAAATGACCCATGATAGAGCTAGACACATGTTCTGCGTATTCATGAATATTAAGGAATTTATATAAATGAAATTAGTACTGCTAGAATATCTGATGAATGGATGATAATTTAAATTTAATTGATTCATATTTTTGATCTTTTAATATTACTTTCATACTTCATTAGTGACAAAAATAGTAGCTAGATTTGATAAGAGGATCTCATTAAAATAATTTTATACGTACATAACTGATTGCCTTTCAAATTGCCAAATAAGAACTTAATAGGTAAGTTACGCTTGTTAAGGTTTTATCTAAAGACAAATATTTTTCTTAAGACAAAGCCACCATAATCAGCTGAAATCGTAGTCGATTACACACCACCTTGACACGGGTTACTGTGTCTGAACTTGAACTGTGTTTCGTAATTTTCTAAAGTGGATACTTTTTATGAGACAAACCCAGTACTAACGTAGTTAAATGTACTTAGATGGAGATAAAAAATGTGTCATTTTCAGCTATTGAACGTTAAGACGTAAAGTTATTGTTTTTTGACATCCTGTCCCCTTTTTGCTGCTAAACGCTTTGTTCATGAAAATATCTGTAATCATCTAAATACTAACCCCTACATCCTTTCAGAAATCATCACCAAAGATAGAGACGTCAATACAAAATAACTTCATATTAACAATCTCAAACAATTCAACAATGGCTCTCCAATAAACTCCTTTCCATGAACACAATATTGCAAGCTCCGCGAGTCCAACATTTCAATAATTTGGAATAAACAAAAAAACATGTATCGAATACGGTGAAAGAAAAAATAACTTATAAAATAACAAGAATATTAAGCAGTCTACTAACAGTATATTATGATGTATATCAAAATATGCATTCACACTTACATTTCAAAATGTTGTTTGCCAAAGCCCACAAAATAAGGTAATTTAATTTTTATTACAGAACACCGCCACTGCACTTCTCACTGGTATAACTTTCTTCACACAAATGTGTCTTACAATAATTTAACAAAATAAGAAAGAGTTCTAAAATCCGTAAAATGTACTCATTAATAATAGGATTCTAGAAAATTACTATTACACATCATTGCATAGTACTTAAATAATTACTAACATACCTATTTACTGACGAGTCATCCAGTTATTAGAGTCAATTACTGATATGATCACAATATTGAACTAATATCTAAATTGGTTTAAAATCAGTTACAATAAGTAACATAGTTCATCAAAACATTTGCCCAATTTGATAGTCATTTAGGTCATACAAACAAAATGTTGACCAATTATTATCTAAAACAAGCTAAGAAGTCCTACTCAATGTAACAGCAGACAGTTAACTAAGACATAAAATAATTACCACTTAAACCTTATAATACGGAATAATTACTGAGTAAAATACGACTTGCAATTTTTATAATGCGTTTTAGCGGTGTTATGCAATTGTGCGTTTCATAATTGCAGAGGTCGCAAAGACAGTTAGTCAGGGGCCTAATCTTCAACTAAAGTGACTAAGGCACAGAACACACACATAGTGCTCGATTAGAACAAACGCATACACCTTCTACGTTCCATCTCGGGTAAAAAGTATTTTGAAATACAGTTAATTATTAATTTTTGATGCAACTTCAACGACTAAAAGTCAGTTCCTAAGTCAGAATGATGATAATTTTGTTCTTTGGATTTTAGGAACAAGGTGATTTAAATACTACTATTTGGTAATGGTGAATGTTCTTATTAAAAACGTAGCTGTAGATCAAGACACATCTTCTACATGAAAATAGGCAAGCGTATTATCATATGAACATGAATGTTTAATAAATGTAGAGTGGTTCTGTGTTACTAATATACTCGTGTATGTAATATTATATTTGTCAATATCGAGTTTTAAATTAGGCTCCCAAATAAAATAGATATGAGAGAAATCCAGGCCCTAATGTTAGTACATATCATGATCTGATACACCAATGATTTCAACAACTCTATAAGTTAATAGTTCTTAGAACTGCAATTGCACGTGAGGCCTTTGTTCGAAAGGAAACCATCTGATCTCGAACCAATTATATCCAATTGCTGTATTAGAACTGATAATGAGTTAAGTGTTTATAATACCACATATTTGTTTTGCGCGAGGCACAATTCAATTATTCTATGTCAGTGTTGACACGTTTCTGATACAAATAATTAAAAGTATAACTGAAGGAAAGCGACAATAAATTTACCACGTGCAGAATAAATAAGCGACAAGTTACAAATTTTCTATAAAACTTAATACTTGCTTAGTTTTAATTCGTAATGATGATCGAATGAAAACTAAGCCATACATATCGTCCTCCTCTCTCCCCTAAGGAGTCTAAGTTACCTTTCGTCAGTTTCCCTGATTGTTATACTTATTTTGACCATCTCTATTACTTGGGGCTTAAACTTCATGTCAAGAACACACTCATTTTATTAAGTCTCTATAAACCTCTCATTAGTATGCTGTGCCTTTGAGTCTAACGTTTTAAAACATGATTTATAAGATACGTGTCAAATCACCGCCATTTATAATTAAACAACCGCTAGCAGTGTGTTCGCGGCTTTTTGTGTTTTCGAATGTTCTTAATATGTAGCATTAATTACTAGAGATGTACCGACTAGTCGCCGACTAGTCGGTAAAGCCGACTAGTCGGCCATTTTTGTAGTCGGCGATTAGTCGGCGACTAGTCGGCTAAATCCGCCGACTAGTCGGCCCGCTTCTCACTCATGTTAATATGCTTAAAAAATAGAGTGATTGAAATGAAGTTGTATCTTTACTCTTGTTATTTTTTATTATAAGAATCAGTTTCATTAGTATAATACAATTTAATTATTGGTAGCAAATTTAAATAGGAACTCTTTCTTTGACATCCCCAAGTTATTCAATCTCAAAATTAATAAAATAAAACAATACCAGAAGTACTTATGTAAGTATAGTAAGTAAGTATCAATTGGATCAACAAACTTTTTTAACAAAATATTAGAAATAAGTAGGTAGGTGTACTTTACACTACAACCTAGAAATATGAAGTTTTTCTATGTGCACTTTGTATATTATACATATAAAACAAGTTCCTATTTCAATATAATAAATTGTACTGAGATCTAGAGATCAAGTAAAATAAACTTCAACAACAAAAAATAACTATTATACTATAGCTTAATAGGAATCTAGTTAACAAACAAAACAATGTACTATTCATCAAATGGCAATAAAGACTAAAGTTTTTCAAGGCGGCGCCGGCCGCGCGCCAATTCTACGAACCGAGAGCGCGCTCACGAACATTTCCGACTTCACCCGGATTTCACCGAAAGTAATGATCGGCCTAGCCGACTAGTCGGCCGACTAGTCGGCCATTTTGCTGCCGACTAGTCGGCCAGTCGGCTAGTCGGCCAAAGTCATAGTCGGCACATCTCTATTAATTACCGACACGCAATACCGCTGCGCACGCGCAGGACTGCAGCGTCGCGGCAACGCTGTTTGACATGATGTGTTTCGCTAACGCTTGCAGGATTAGCCGCTGAATAAATCTGCATTTACTCACTGGATATTACGTGAAGTGCGTTGGGTTTGTATGACTTAAATTTAGACGATGTTAATAGTAGGTTAAATTATTATCAGAAAAAAGGGTTCAGTTTTTCCATATTTTATATTATCTCCTGTTGCATACCAGCTTACTTGTGCCATCTTATTACAATAACTTAATACCATACTTAGAACTGTATATGTCATAATGACGACGTTTACAATGGTGGTATACTTCTCTAATGGGTTGGTAATTTTAGTCTTGTTTTAAACCTGGTACTATATTCTGATTCTGAATTGATTTTTTATTATTTAGATAGTATTGCGGAATCTTTTGTCTAATTTCTGTTTCTATTATATTTTTGCCCACATTTCCTTCTGCTCTATTGTTTCAGCCAACTTAATCAATCGACTAAATACCGTACGTGACCATAATAAATCTTTTAAGAGAGATCTTAATATGCTTACAGTTTTGATGGTCGAAAGTTAATCAATTCAGACCAGTGAAAGTTGTATCGATATTGTGTAAGATCATCTTTCAATGATAAGTGGGCATTCAACATCATCTAGGACAGTATTTTGGATGTCGGATAAAAAAGTTATTCAACGCATCATAAAATATAATATCATGATATGATATAACATTGAGATGATTTGACAAAAGTGCTAGGTTTCTATCTGAATTTTGTTTAGAGTTAGTAAAAATTAAACTGGCTGGAGTAAATCAGTGTTCGAGTGGAGACCCAGAATCGGGAAGAGGAGTGTTGGGAGACCTCCAGCCAGATGGTCTGACGACATAAAGAATCAAGCCGGCACAACCTGGTTTCGAAAAACAAAACAGAACGGCGTGGAGGAAGTTTGGAGAGGCATGCCCTGCAAACACGTGCTGAAGAAGAAGAAGAGAGGAAACTGGCATTTAATAATAAAAAAATTATTACTGATTTCAGAAAATTAAATCATAGCATAGTGGCAGGAACGGAAAACATGTTCGTATCCGATAAGAAGCTTTTTTATTTACTTTGGCTGTGCTTTTTTTAAAGTACTAACACAAACGTAATCGTCGTATTTACAAACAAGTGTCGCTTTTAGTCACGCTAAAATCAGTCATTGTAACATAACTAAGTACTGTGACGTTCTTATAAGTTTACTCGTTCCAATTTTTTGTATCAATTTGTTGTATAACCGCTTTTAAGCCTGAGATCTCATAATAATTATTGTGATAAAAAAGTATTCAGATCATTGCTTCGAGCCAGTACGGGCAACACACGTCAAGGTAAAAACTGCGGTATCTTATGCAGTTGTAATAACGCTTAATTTGCAACAAAAATGTACAGCTGATGTGCAAGCGAGTGTATATATCAATGTGTATTTAGTAACCACTTACTTTGTTGGACCATAATTGACAAAGAAAATAATGATTCGCTGATTTTTAAACAGGTACATTTGCAAATAATGCGTCAAATAAATAATATTCTGAGTCCATTTTAAAAACGCACACAATTGGGCCTTAGGCCCAATTTCTTAATCGATAGTAATGGTAAATTTACGTTACCAGCGGTTGAATATGAAACGGTTGATTTGGTGTGTTTTGAAAAAAAAAACTACCTTGACCAAATGTCAGAATGGCTATTTTAATTACCGTTGGTTGAGGTATTTGTTCTTCAAAACACATCAAATAAATATTAAACCGCTGGTAACGTAATTTCAACATCACTATAGATGAAGAAATTGGGCCTAAGTAGGTAATGCACAAATAAAAGAAAGATCAACAAAACACCACCAACAGAAAAAAGCAACGAGTTCATCATCGCTGGGAAGGTTAGCCCGGTTACCTAATTGAAGGACCGGAAGATTATTTTAATCATAGAGGACCATGATCACTATATTTTGAACATAAGGTTGAAACAGCTTGATGCAACGGTACCTAATAGCCTATTAGCTATTAGCCCTATCTTAAATTACTGGGTAACAAAAAATATGTACAGCTTCAAAGTGTCAGTTTAAATTTGTTTTTTGTACCCACAAATAAATTAAGTTAGGATACGAACATCGTATCGTGTAAAGCCTTCACCGTACAACTCAACCGCAGGTCCATAAACACTCGATTACATTGCAGGTTGTATTCTTTGCTATGTATTTTACAACGCCTGTACTCCCCACAAGATGTAACTTGCGGTCGGCTTGGTCTATTTAAGACAAAGGACAATTTGTTACTAAGTACCTAAGTAGGTTCATCTTTGGAATTGGACTATTGTTTTACTTGCATTAAAGTGGCAACAAGTGCACCAGATTCGCTCCGTTGCCACTTTAGTTAAACGAGTAAAGCCGGGAATGATGACTGTAGCTGGCTCAATTTCATACCAGCTCCTTGCAATTGCCGTCTACTTCTATGTGTATATGCTTACTGGCATGCCTTTAACTAGCAAGCGAGTAGGTTGCACAAGATTTGATTTTGGACAGTAGCTTAATTCCAGTCTATGAAAAATCATAAGTGAATTAAATTCTAAAAGACAAGGTCAGCATAAAGATTTAATACAATTGGATTGAAGTAGGTACATGGCAGTTACGTGACTGGGAAAAGGTCGGTCATGTAATGATAATGCTAAAGCTGCGAATGTATGTAATGGTTTTATGACTATTATTTTCTGTTATTATTACGCTTTTGCACGCACAGAATATTTAGTACGTAGTAGTTTTATGTAATAGAATATAAAAAAAAACCTTAGTAACTTAAATAACTATAGACAGTATAAGTGCAAAAGTCATCACCGCAGATGTACTTACTGATCATGATTGATTTCACAGAACCCTCTAAATCTTTCTAAATTTATTTATTTCTATTTGACACACCTAATCAAGATTCAGATTATTCACTTGAAACTTTTGTGTCTGCAGATAATTATGTACTTTAAGTCCTATGTGTTACAAACTTATAAGTATTTTACATCAGTTTACAATAGCACTTCAACAGTAGTAATTATTATCAGCTCTAAAGAAAAGCTACTTCTACTTGTAATGTTGTTGAGACACAAAACTGAATGCGGTTGCCAAACAAGTCATAGACCTAGTACTTTTTAGAACTGTCACTGCAGAGGCCGTTACCAAGGGCAGGCTGTTAAATAGAGGCAAACGAAGAACGAGGCTGCCACAAGGCTACATGCACACGTCCTGGGGTTTCCTCTTGTCTCTTCCGTTTGACTAAGCGACCATCATTGTAATGCGACATATTAGGAACATTTTCGTGACCTTTTGCCTTAAGGACAACTCAGAAACACATGGAGTTAATTGTAAAGGCATTGCACAATCGAGCAGACATTATCTTAATTGAACTCATTTGAATGCGAATCGCGTCTAAGTTGAATGAAACGATTCACACTGTTGATGAGTAGTGCTGGTTTTTGTAGCATTTAATCTATATACTAAGCGGTGTAAGTAATCAATTACATATTTTTTTCTACAAATACGAGCCTTTTAACATAGTCGTAAAAACAAAAGCAAAAAGTATTATTGCCAATTGATAAATAAGTTCACTGACAGCAGAAGGACATCACGTTATGCGAAGAAGATTGGTACAAAACAAAAATAATAAATACTGGCGAAGTACTACCTTGAATTGATATAAAGTCAGAACGACTTAAACAAGATTCATTACGAAGCATTGAGGGCATACATGACAGTTATAAATTTTTGCCATTTCTGAGACTTCTAAAGCTTTTCCAGTATCGTAAATATAGTGATCGTGTAAGTAACTTGGTCGTACCTTGGATTAACGAGTTAGTGCTATGAAATTCGGACAAGGATTTTATAAATTAAACAGCAATATAATTAATTGTGTGACAACCTAGCAGTGCACAGTAGTAAGGTACTTGTTGAACTTGTAATTAATTGTAGGTGTAGGTACTTACGATTATGAAACATGACATAACTAGTTGAGTAAACTATTATACGTTTAAGTTGGAAGCAGATCTGTAATAGTAATGCTATAGTTTATGAATGAATAATAATGTGTGTTCCAGTTAGTAACATATTGTTATGTTTCAAATCTGGCAAATACAACCGTAGTCAAGTCACTCAACCATATGCGGGATTATTGTTTGATCCGTCCATGTGGTTTAATTAATCAAATAGGTTTTGTGTTCAACTAACGATGCGTAAAAGTAACAGTAACAAAATCAAACCGCAATAAAACTGGATAATTAATTTTGTTGTACTCGTGTTGTGTTTAGATTATTTCTATTTGGATTTAATACTTTTATTTATGCCCGATGGACAGGATATAGTTTGCCCAAATGTTACATACAATAAGATATGTTTTAAAATTACAGTAAACTATTGTACGAGTATACGTTTAGTATACTTCTTACATGAGAACAAGTCCATTCAAACAAAGATTTTATTACCCTTCTGAGATTTATTATATATAGCAAGCGTCTGCAAAATAAGATAGCGTTATTTTTGCAAAAGCTACTACAAATACGTTAGCGCTAATTTTGATTGTTACCAAATTAGTTCTTGCATCCAGCAGAGAATGTCTTAATAAATGAAGATTAAACTCTCTCACTAATTATTTCCCCAAATAAACACTTAATTAAGACAAAATGTAGCAAAATATAATTTCTTTTATCGATTAATCATGAAATCTAAAATACTAAAACTTATATCTGTAAGTTTAAATATCAGGTACTAAACTTACATACAGCAGTCTTAAGATTTAAAGCTTGTTAGTTTACCTGTAAGAGGAATATCAGAATGTACTGAATGGATTTTGAAATACATTATTCTTGAGTGACTGTGCATCGTGCATTTATATTTTTTATTTTAATAAAATCCGTGCCAAGCCGGGCAGTTCTCTAGTAAAGTTATTATTCTTAATTGCATCCACGGAGGACGTGTCAGTATTGCACCCACTCAACGCTTCGTTTTCACGTGAAATAGTAGCTTTCTTCCTTCGTTAACAATATATCACTTTAATAAGATCGCCTGTCGCGCCAGCCAATTAATTTCCTTCAGTTTTTTCTGCAGAATTCAATGTGTTGTGTCCATACATTACATAGTATACATATTTGGTCTGAAATAAAATAATTTTATTTTACTTTTATAATTTTTATTATAGAAACTGTAAATTGTTAATTTAATTTGCAATCTTCCACTGAAATTAGTTTAAAAATAATATCCAATTCTAATATGTATTCAGCAACACTTTTAGAATCTTTAGAAGATAAAAATAAACTTAGAAGTGAAGAAAGATCATTAAATAAAGCTTCTAATGTAAACTTCACAATCTTTTATCTCATGTTATCGGTCAATCTTTCAAGTAAATGTTATCTCTAGTTATCTAATAAATGGTTCAACTCGCAAGCAAGTTCAGAGGCTCCGAGGCTCTACTTTGAACACGTCTGAATGTTTAACTCTAGCTATCTCGCTCACTCGCGTAGTTCAGGTCTTAGCAGACATATCAATTTGAAGAAGAAAAAAAAACACTGTACTGTAATTGGAGTCGTTCAGTATTGTTTCTATTAAACTCTTTACTGCAATGTACACCAATCGGATTTGTGTCGGAATCGCCTTGTCTTGGATAGCTCGCGCGCGGACGACAATGATGTTCCTTTTCCGATTTAATAAGTCTGCTATAACCTTCATGTTTGTAGTAGTGACAGAAAAGGCTAGTGCCCACAAAGATAAGATCACTTTATTACAGGGTAGAACCCCAGATCTCAAATGCTAGAGCAGACAATGCACAGGAAGTGTCCTATTGAGCGCATCTCGTGTTGTTTCTGGCGTGAGAACAAATAAATTATTTTGAGGCCCATATTGTCTACGTTTCAAACTGTTGCTTTTGTAAGTTTCAAAGACTTATCTTTCACTTTATCAGGTAGTTTTTAGTAAAAGGTGGTAGGTATTGTTATAACGTCAGCCTGTATCAGGCTTGTGCGATCGAAATTGGGGACAGTTTTCGAAAATTCCACGGATTATGCCTTCTTATTTTCTAAAATATTTGTGGCGAGACTTTTATCATGAATGTGTTTTCACGTTTATTTACACAGTCATTGGAAAGCGCTTAATCAGTTTTTATGAATGAGTCAATCAGTATAGAAATCTTACGATGACTGATTCTCAGCATTTGAAGCGTTATCATCTATACTCGTGGTATGATATAACTGGGTGCGTATTGCGATGCAGTTTTGACATTTAAAACGCTCTGCTTTACTGTCAAATTAGCAATCCTTATTGCAATTTCGGATTATATTGATAATAATACTATAATAGAACAATATCAATATTAATATTCATACCATTGTAGTATTATAATAATATTAATAATATTCGTTTACACCGAGTGGGAAATGAAATGTCTCGGAATTGAACGGATTAAGTTGGATCGCAATACGCTCCCTGCATAGTCTTTAAGGCTATACAACCTTAAGATCCATATTAGATAAGCAAATTGCTTTGATTATATCAATTTTAGTCTGGCCGAAGCCAGCGCTTCCTCTCGCAGAGAAATCGCTGGCATAGTTTACGAGCTGCATATGCGCTTAACACGTTCCGGGACAGTGCCCGCCTACAGGCGTGAAAACAATAAAACATCTATTGTGTCTGGAGTAGTGTCCCGGAACGTGTTAAGGGCGCGCGCGCTTTTTCCTGCATTTAAGGCCACCTTGTTAAAAAAATCCGATTATACGTCATAGTTAAATTGAATTTGAGTATACCTATGTAGTTGTTGCAGTGTTTGTGGTCGTTGCTTTGCTCACTTGTGACGAAGATAGGCCGAATTGGATGCTACATCAAGACTCTAGGGGTCTATGGTCATAGCATAAGAGCCAGAGGTAAGTAAATAGTACTCATTGCTATACCTACATGCTTGTGCGAGCGAGTCAAAGTTCAGAGTTGTGTGGGCAGATGATAATGTTAGTTCTGCAGTTGGTTTTTTGATACTTTGCGTACTTTAATTTTTAATAGCGCTACGCAGTAATACATAGACAAAGATATTTATTATGAATTTATAATTGATAAGATGTTACCGAAATTGCGATTATAAAAATTATAATTATATTTTTTATAATGGAACGCGAAAGTTGAATAGTGTTTTTACATGATAATTAATTATACAATATGCGTATACTGTTCGTATTGCTTACATTTACTCGTGCATTTTTACCTAGGTTTTTCCAGAACAGTTTTGGTCGAAGGCCATTAGTCTACATGGCTTGCTTCACAGCTCATAGAATATATTTACTAGAACTCTAGCAATGTCGACTTTAATTACAGTAATATAATTGTAAATAGGTTATAGTTAGTTATGTAAACAAATTACATATTCGATAATTAGATAATCGAAGATCTCAAATATGTCCTCAAAGCTTTTAAAGGTGCCAATCTGAATTAATTAATTTATTTGTATAAGTAAACATTAATATTAACTATACACGTTCACTACATATTGTTTTAAAGTACGTAGCTACGTAGTACGAAACTAGGAATATTGAGTATTTGAGTAACATTACTGAGTCAGTTGTTGTAGTCACTACGGAATGCAAAAAACAAGTGCCAATCAAAATTTTTCAACCATTCGCAACAGGTTCCAGACTATGAGCATGCGCCTAAGATCAGATCAAAGAAGTCACATAAGCCGGTATGCAGCGGCTAATACGGATGCTGATCACCTGATAACATTCACGCGAGGGACAATTGAGACTGCAATTAGACTTCGTAACAAATTTCGCTTTCGTGATGACAAAGATTTAAAGAAAATTTAAAGTTTTTATGGTTTTAAGAAATCGTTAGTTTAGCTTAATGGCTGAACTTATGTTCAGCTGGGATTTTCCCGCAACTAGCCGTTTGATTAAGCTATTGTGCTTTTCTGAAGTGTTGATAAGTTTATATTTTAAACAGCATGCAGTACTGATCTCAGGGTGTTAGAGGTTCTGTCAATATTTTCCTGTGGACCATAGAGATTGTTTTATAGTAGGTAAATTAGTTGCTAAGACTGTGTAGGTAGGTACTGTTAAATTTCACATTGACGACTATGTACTGTTTTTGCAATTGTATGCTTTATCATCACAAATCACTCATTCAATATTTTATTGCAAAGCATTTTTTTTACAAACCAGTCGTATAAACACCGACGAACACATTTCAAATCGCATACATTTTCCGCCAAAAAAGTGCATTTTCACATTTTCCTTCAGTACCAGAGACATGCAATTGAAACACCACATGGCCATTGTAAATTGGTGGCATGTGCAACAGTACGGTTGTGGTTATGTGTGCCGGGCAGTTGCGTACGCGTTGCGATAACCTGACGATTACAGCACTTCACTGGTACTTGCTGCGCATTACTCCTTTGAATCGGTTCTCAACATTTTGATTGCGGATCCCATTTAGAGCTGATTGAGCTAGCAGCTAGCTAGACAAGATGCAATCAGCTCTAAATCTGTCAAAGTACCAAAATTACAATTCCTTTTATGGTTACTATCCTATTCGGGGCCAAGACAAATCCAACACAGTAAATTTCATGAAAATAAGCCTACCTGTTCTCGAGTAAGCGGTAACTTTAACAACTCTATTTTACTATAAGAAGATATTGCTTTTCATGTCGATTACCATTGGATCAAGTACTAGAGTAGTGAAACCCTTGGCACGGAAGTTTCGTACAGCATCGGTACGATTAATTGTCCAATCGTCCAATCGTAACTTACGAATCGTCGTAGAGTTCTCAATTAGTTGTAAACAATACTAATTGGTTATTAATTATTGGTTGTCCGTAAGTTAACAATGTTTATTTACTTTAGCACTTTGTTTATTTATTAAATCACACTTTGAAACACAATAAGTTAACTTCAGAACCAAATACTAGTTTTTTACTCAAACTGAGTCGTCTGGAGACATCAGTCAAGTTCTCAAGCTCTATCGTAATATTGGGAACCAGCGGTCGTCATACTGGTACGTAGAGCATTCATTTCCGCCTGTTGCAAGTGCTTAGCTTCCGTCGCCTCTGTCCACATAGTTCGGGACATCCTTTTTAATAGCATCAAAGACAAACACATATTTATGTAATACATTGTTATTATTATCTACTTCTTTCACCAAGTCGTCTCTAAAAAGTTTGAAGATGTAACAGGTTTTGTAGCGTTTTCCGGTTGGTGAAGATGCAATTGCTCATTGTTTGGTTAAAACTAAACGTTTTCGCGATCAATTTAGTAGACCACAGAACTTACACAACAAACGGGAAATGAGTTATAGTTTTGCAGAAAAAAGTCCATCGTAACCACTAATTTTCGTTGCTATTCTAAGCACTACTAAACGAGGACCTACCTGACTGAATATTTAAAATTGCTTAGATCTTTAAAAAGCGAGCTTTTAAAAAAACAATACACATTTCTTGGCCGTTCTCATTAACAAAAAATAAGGTTAATATAATTTATTGGTGTCGCTGAACTAGTATTGATTTAATAAAAAGTTCTTCTTCTTCCTTCCCTATTCCCAGCATCTTCGACGCGTTTGGTGTAGTGGTTAGCGCTCCTGACTACTATGCCGGCGTCGCGGGTTCGAATCCCGCAAGGGGCAAATGTTTGTGTGATGAGCACGAACATTTGTACCTTAGTCATGGATGTTTATATGTATTTAAGTATTTATGGGAGACGCCCCCGTAATATCGTTGTCTGGTATTCGTAGCACAAGGAAGAAAATTCCTTAGTTCGAAACCAAGACAATTGGTGTGTTGTCTGGCGCATATTTATTATTTATTATTAT
This sequence comes from Pyrausta aurata, assembly GCA_963584085.1. Lineage (NCBI taxonomy): Eukaryota > Metazoa > Arthropoda > Insecta > Lepidoptera > Crambidae > Pyrausta > Pyrausta aurata. The sequence goes on along the minus strand of OY757257.1, from coordinate 9,424,293 downwards.
TATCTGGGGTCGGGTCTCCTCACACATTTGCGCCAGGATATTCTATCCTGGGTTGTCTTCTTCCAACCTTTCTTTCTGTCTTTCTGGTTGTATTTAATAAAAAGTTAGAATAAAATAATTCTTAACAGCTTAATTTGTCGTCTGAGTACTCTATTTTCACTTCTGGTGATTCGTTCCAGCTGCAGTGACAAGAACATTGATGTACGTGTTTCTTGCGACAGCAAAAACTGTAAACTACATACCTAATTTGGTTTTTATAATCGTTCGGCTTGATTTCGCTAGCCATTGCATAAAGGGCGCTTGTTTGGAGGCAAATTATATTCGTTGTAAATAGTACAGTAGTAAGGAGTTGTGTCGCAAGTTGTTGGTACGTGCGTGACGTAACGCGGACACCTCCGGTCATTAATCGCTTAGGGCCTTGTATACACAGACTGAAAGATCATGGAGCTAACCTCCATGACCGTGTATAAAAAAAAACTGAATGCCGATTTTTTTTTTAGGCACCTACTGGTTTTAATGGTACTAGTTATTATTATTTTTAAATGAGTTTGTTCTTCACTCTAGACTACACCTATCGGGCTTAAACATAGTCGATGATGGAGCGAGCTCACCCAGAAGAAGCCTTATTATTACGCTGACTTTTGATATTCTCTTTGATATTGATATTTTCTTGGGAATGCTGATTCGGGCAGAGTTCCATTATTTAAAATTTGTTAACTATTTAAAAGTTTCGCAACTTTTTCATTTCCAACACCTATGGGCTGGCTGGAAGAGATCTCTTTTTGGGATAAGCCCACCTTTGTTCACGTTGTGACTTTTTGTATTTTCTGTACATCTTAAAAGTGCAATAAAGAATATATACATATATAAAAGTGAGTAAACTTAACCTGACTGTGATGCTGTCTGCTTCGTTATATTGGGGCGTGCTTATAGCCATTGGTATTATAATGGCATTATTAAAGATTACTGCTGATATATTTCCTCATCGTAACTCATACACTTTGTTCATACAAAATTAGTCCTTGACAAGTTCACTGTTCAACATTGGCCTAGTATCGCAATCTACCTATATGCTTCAACAACATCCGTTCGTCTTGTAAAGTATTATTTTATTGTATGTTTCAGTAATAATAATACCTCATCATTTACAAGCATTTTTGTGATACAACTTTAAAAAAGAAACATAAATCCTTCTCTTGTTTACACCGTATGGAATAAAACTGATTCAACATACTTTATAGTTTCGTCAAGTCTGTCTGTCTGTCTGTCCGTCCGTATGTCACAGCCACTTTATTCTAAAACTATTAGCATTACACAGTTGAAACTTGGTAGGTAAATGTATCCTGTTAACCGCTTTACGATTCTCATAGAAAAAAATAATAAATAGGGGCATAAATACATGAAACTTAAACCTAAAATTTTTTGGTCAAACCTATGCGTGTGGGGTGTCTATGGATAGGTCTTTTAAAATGACAGAAGTTACTAAAAACATTTTCTCTAAAAGTGTCATGTTTGAGGGAGAGGCGCTTCCAAAGTCATAAAATGGGCGTCCCCCATCTAACTTCTGAACTAAGCTTGTGTAAATTTTGAAAAAAATACGTTATCTAGATCCTAATAAATACTTTCAACGAAAATTGGTTTGAACATATTCGAAAAATTAGTTTTTGAGATATAGCACATCTTCAACAACCGCAAACATAAACTTTGTTCTTCATACAAACACTATGAAAAACAAAGATATGTTTGCGGTCAACAAAATATTGTGGTATTTTGGCTAAGTGGAAGTAAGAATCCCTAATTTAGTTAAAGTTGGCACGGAACCCTCAGTGCGCGAGTCCGACTCGCACTTGGGCGGTTTTTATTTAATTGCATTTATGCTATTGGGCATAGGTTGAGTATGAAAAAGTTCCATAAAATGTTTGAACATTTAAATAGTTTTGTACGACTAATTGTAAACTGATGGAGTGAAAATTACCATACCTCGTATGAGGAAGGATAAATAAAATATAACAATCCTTAAGTGAGGACTAGGCCTTACTTTCATTTTGCATTTTACACAGGTCTTTGTGTCCGGGTCAAAATTTAATCTGCTTCATATCCTTATTAATACATTCACTGGCCATTCATAATGACGTTGCAAAATTTTATTTAGCACTGACAATTGTTACGAAAGCTGAAAACGATGTATTGAGCTATTGAAATAAAATTTTGAGGTTGTTTTTGTTATAAAGATCAGATTAACTTACAATATTACATAAAGCTATCAGGGTGATCCGTAAATAAATGAAATTACCATAGAGATAGAGGAAATATAAATTTACTGTGTACTCATTCGTTTCTTAACGCGTTTCAAAATTCGGTTTCATATTATTTTCGTCGATAAGAACGTGTGGAAGGCAAGCGGGTTGTTACCACCACACTATCTTTACTAATTTGGAAAAACTCTATTGACAAAAGACGTTTTAACTAACAAATTATCTAACTAAGGGCTTTAGCTCTTAAACTAATCCAGTCTGAATCCAATTCAAGTTTCATACCAAAAGAAAAGTGTCCGTTATTTCTGCACCTACATGAAAACTCTTTGAGAGGACGCATTGTGTCTAATAATGAGTGTTTTCAAGTGATCCATACGTACTTAACTGATACTATGCCACTAAAAAAATCAATCAAAATTCTGTTACGCGCTATGTTTACAGGGAGTCACGTGACTGGATACTAACCGTTGCATAGCAACAAACAATATAGGCTCGGAAAAAAGAAAATCGTTATTTTGCAAAATAATGCAGCATTCTCTAGATGTAGGTAATAAAAATCCAGAATTATTAAATTATATTCATAAGGTTTATTACATTACTACTATGCAATTAGGACATTGCAGTATACTGATAACTTGCATGCATAATGCATTAAGTGCGTTTTAGAGGCAATTGAATACAGCAAAACAAGTGAAGATTTATCGGCAAATATAGGTACTATGAATAGTTTTAACAAATAATTGACTTGTTTTTGGTCAAGTACTTATTTTAATAAACTGGTTTACGTACAATACCAAATAAAAATAATTTTGAATACAAATACGTAAATAAATAAAAAAGTTTCAAGTCCTGTTGCATTCTGCATTCAAAGCATTCAGAGATTGGAGTTGGAACGAACTCATATAGTCATAAATATTTTATTTTTTTTCTGTACCATATCATTGTATTTGCGGAAGGAGGTATCATATCTAAATTAGATCTGCCATTGAGTATACATCGCGTGGCAATCGCTCCAATCGCCGGCAAGCGACCGTGAAATTGGGACATACTGTATGAATATCATTCTAATACATGTAAAATATTATTGTACTGAAAGTGAGCCTATTGTTGTGGACAGTTTGGCAGACTTTTCAGAGACCGAAATGTAAGGAGCGGGTGAAAAAATGTTTTAAAAGGAGATTTATGTTATTGTACCTTTATTTGGAACGTAGTTTAGTGTTGGTACATCTCGAAAAGTAGAGTTATCTTGTGAGAATAGGAAACCATTGATGTATCGGATTTTGTACTGAATACTATTCTAAAACCCTCATTGCCATTCTTTTGTTTACGCGACTGCCGGCAGCCTATCGATCCCTAAGCGTTTGATATAATTAATTAATATTTGTTTTAATTGCTCTAGTTAAAAGATTAACACATTGTTGAATGAGAACCGTAAAAAATATCTAGCGTTTTGTTGACTAATACCATAATGGCACTATTTGAGAAACCATTGCAAGATAAGTAAATAAACCATATTAATATTAGATCTTTCTTTAATGACTTTCTATCCACGGTCATCATCCAAATCAAATTTTGGCAGGCATAACTATATTGGTACCTATGCACTACAGCACTCATATGTGGTCAGCGGTGGCTCATATAAAAGTAGATAGAACGTGATTGACATCAGATTTACAGCCTAGGCAGACCAAACGTGAGATGAATTGTAAACAGTAGTCAGTATCTATAGTATTTTTACTTTATTCTCGGCTAAGCAGATATTTGACCTCGATTGCATCCGGTGTTCAGGTGTAGATGAGGTCTAGGATGGTGCATATATGCTTATATTTGAGCTGTGGTCACACTCCCTACAGGTACCCGCAATCTAAAGCACTTCTTTAGATTGTGGGCAACTTATGATCGACGCAGCCAATACAGCTTCATTCAAGTCTATCAATAGACTCTTAAGTGAAAAGATATTAACGTAGGGTTTACATATTTTAATGAAGATTTTTATCGTATTAATGGACATCTATATTAAGTAAGTGTGGTCTTAGCATTAGAACCACACAAAGTTTGCCAATCTATGAAGAATGCCAATGACTCTGTTGCTTGGTAGTTAAGCATTGATAAACATAGTGAAACCTCAGAAAACTCAGATCATCTAAGAGTTAATTAACTGTCATAAAATGTGTACACTTATGTAGAGATAAAAAGTAGAGGCACTTTTGATTTCAAAATGGAGAACGCTATGACTAATTGCTGTTTTACATTCCTGACTTTATGTGATAAATATAAATTGTTACTCAGCTCGAAAAATTCTAGAAAGTTTTTTTTCTTAATCATAAAGTGTACGCTTTACTTATCACTTTGAACAACAATATTGTTCTTAACTTTTAAAAAATACCAACGAAGAGTACTTTTCCTTCATATTAAAGTGTACGTTTTGTCACTAATATTAATTCACACTTTTATACTTCCGAAGATGCCTGAAGGCAAACGCCTCGAACTTCTATAGCACCATAATACGCAAGCGTGCGCACACGCAGTAGGAAGCTTATTTAACGTATAATGTAAATTATTTCATCCGCTGCACTATGAGAACTCAAGGCTATCAACTTTCAATTTTTCACGAAAGGCACCTTAATTTGTATGACGTTTTGGTTTAGTAAATTGACATAGTTGAACGCCGTACGTACCTACCAAGGTTTTCGAACGGGTATTTAATATTAATACTTGTAAGTAGGTGGTGGGTTTTCCAATCATTATTGGAGTACTAAGTGCGTATTGCGATGCAACTTTGACAGTTAAGCAAACTGTCAAATTAGCCATTTGTATTGCAATTTCTCAATTACTCGTAAATTGTTAACAGTATTATAATATAACATCACAAATATTAATATTCATATCATTGTAGTAATATTATAATACATAATAATAATATTGATAATATTTGTTGACACTGAGTTGGAATTGAACTGCCTGAAAATTGAACGGATTAAGTTAGATCGCAATTCGCCCCCTGGATACAAATATCTTACCTAAATTACCACTTCAAATAACGAGAACAAGAGATTAGAGAAGTGTATATATTCAATTTCAGAAAGCCATTCATGGTAATTCTTACCATCCATACTTGAAAATTGTACCATTGGAAAAAATAATATTTGAAAAACGAAATACAAGAAGTGTACAACAATAAAAAGTTAATTGCCTAACATTACCTGCCTTCCCTTTTTTATACCAATAATTTCAGCAAACGGAACTTTGTCTGTCTGTCACATTAAATTGCACAGTCTAATTACTGACTCGGTAGGTAGGATACTCGTAAAAAATAAACAAGAAAAAATGTGGTTCAACAAAGTGGCTACTTTCAAATTATTTATCGTTTCATCCTTGATATTTACCAGATAGACGGTAATAACGTAATTATACCAAAAACGTTTGAGTTAACTTTGATGTAAATGTAAGACACTTACTAAATAAGTTAAAACGTTTGCATTTTTACCAGTCAAGAGCATGGCAAGAAACTGTTGAATTATCCTACATATTTAAATAAATATTGGACACCAATCACATACATTGCTATGTTTCGAAAGTACCTAAGTAGCTAATGCACTTGTGTTATGAAAATCAGACACAACGGTGGTTCCACAACACCCAAACCCGAGACAAATAAAAAATTACAATTTCTACTTTAACCCAACCGGAAATCGAGCCCGGGACCTCAGGGCGGCGTCGCCTTGAAACCCAGCGTTCTTAGCCACTACACCATTGAGGTCGTTGAAATTATGTAGGACACACTTTGTATGAAGCATATAACGACAAAATGTGGCATAAGTATGGAGTTTATTAGTATGTTAAAGTTAATAAATATTTGTTTAACAACAAATTATAAGAACCTATGATAAGATAAGATAAGATATATATGGTCATTAGGACAAGTCGTACTATTTTCAAAGTAAACGATATTTTTCCATCCTCTAAGATCTGCCCTTCAAAGTACCCGTTACTCTCAAGCTATGTATTAAAATTGATAAATAATCGTGTTATTGTGAAAATGTTTTCGTCAGTGCCGCCTTAGGGCAGCCTCAGACGCGTTACGTAAAGGAACGTGACTTGGGAGACAAGTGTCAAGTAAGATATGTTAAAGTTGCCACCTGTTTAACTGATTGCCACTGGGATAACGTTGATCGTTTGTTAGATTAAACAATCTTTGATAAACATGATTGGGTATTAATTATCCATTAAAAATATGAAAAACGCAATTATGTAGTGACACCATATTTTGATAAATAATACCTTATTATTATTCTGTTATTTTCATTTCGTGGATATGGAAAAAGCGTTGACACAAATTGATTACTTAAACGTTTTTGTGAAAAAAAAACGCGTGTAAAAAATAACATTACATGTCACTATGCATAACTCAAGTCTTTTTCTGCATATTTTATATTTTATATTGTATCTTGCTTTAGTTCATACATCTAAACAAAATACAAAATATATGTGAATAAAACGAAATAACAAGTCTAAAACACTTTTGTTCTTTTTTTCATTTCTATAGTTGCCTCGCAATACATCTGCATTAGTTTCGCCACGAGGTTTCAAAAGAAAGCATCTTTTCTCCCTCAGGTAACACACGTGGCGTATTTTAGACAAAAAAGGCAACCTTTTTCAGGTAGACCCTGATACTATAGTGTCCGATAAGGATTAAAGGGAATCCCCAAGGAATCAGTTTTTGTTTGGGCGGATATTTATTGAGCCTAGTAAAAAATCTCAGTTGCAACAGGTGTCAATAGTTCCTAACCTCCAAAGTTATTCTTGAACGTCACATTAAATTATAAATTGTTTGTAGAAAATACGTGTGAATAGGACTAATAAATAATACGTAATAAGACGTCATGCGTTAATGACGTATCCATAAAAAGTTCAAGTTTGTATCCCATCCGTGCGAAATTTTTTGACTTCTTACTTAGTCATATAAAAATAAATAAATGACAATTATATATTATGACGTGGGTAAGCACGAAATAAAAATATTAGTAAATGCTACTCACTGCTTGACGTTCGAAATAAACACTGTGAGTGTCAAAAACATTCAAAAACACCTGTAAATGACTTATATAATGGCAAAGAAATTAACTGGCTGTAAGATCTAAATAATATAAACCCTGTAAAGTCTTCGTAAACGGCCTTCTTCTAGGTGAGCTTGTTTTATCTTCGTGGGTTATTCACTAACTGGACACTAGAGACTGAACACACGTGTGTCGTCGTAAACTTGATGAGTTGACGAAACTTACGAGTTTTAGAGGCAAATTAATTTAACTTACCCTATGTGGACACGCGCAAACATCTTAATAAGAGGTAATATCTTTAAGTTTCACCAACTGGACACACGTGTGTCAGTAAAAGTTTATTTCGTTGTAAAAATCAATAAAGGCTTTATAGCGAAATAAGAGCTTCCCAGCAAAAAAGGTCTGTGGGAACGTTCAAATGCACTCTGCACTTATTATTGAAAGTGACTTCATGATCGTAAAATAACAGCTCAAGATTTATGGGTAGCACAATACGCTGCAAACGCACCTGACGTCAAACGCTGGGCCACCATTGTGGCGAACAAAGCGCCAATTTTATTTATGTCTTTGCTGCTACGGGTGTAAGGTGACCAGGCTGTATAGCTAGTAAAACATTAAAAACTGATCATCAATTCTCAAATATTATCCAATTCCATTAATATCACAAACCAAATTAAAATTTTTTTTGAAGTCGGTTTAAAATATACAGCGTAGTCTGAAGCAAGACATTTCGCGTAGACAATGCTAAGATAAAATTGGTGATTTCGTGTATTTATTGATTAAAAGAAAAAAATTGAATATGACTTTAAAATCACAAATATTTTTTCGGATGTATTAAAAAGCTTCATACAAAAACGCTAATATGTATACAAAAATACTTCGCTTTATTTACAGTTAAAAAAATATATTTACAGTTATCTTATTTTTTTCTCATTTCGCTAAAGTCCCAAATTCTCTTAAATTATAGTCACTAAACTCCCCAGATAATGCACAGCAGGTTAGCTAGTCGTGTCTACCTGTTACGGGCCGTCACTTGTCGTGTTTAATCTCTTTTGAATTGTTTGTGGAAGCTTTACACAGGACACAGTTTTTGTGATAAGAAACCCTTCAAATAGGTAGTATCTGACTTACAGGGTTATGTGGCCAATAGAACTATGCATTTTACTTCGATTTAGGCGATGTGAATTGGCCCAAATATACAATTATGACTATGTACTAGGTTATAGCATTCTTCAAGAAGAGTTAAAATAGAGCGCAGAACTCTACCTTGTTTGTTGTTGTTGAATTAACAAAAGTTCCGTGAACTACTGCTTTTAAAATTGCATTACTTAGGTTAATTTTGAAGAAAAAAATCTCTTTACCAATTACCGTGGTACCAAACGGTTTAGGTAATTTTTGGTACATTACTGGTACATTAAACCATAAGTTGAGTGGACTATAGATCACGCAACTGGGCCTTATACGCATTAGTAATCTATTTTTGTCAACACATCGTAAACAAACTTTCTTTTTATCACAAGTGAGCAGTAATTGCTTGCTTTTACGCTCATTAGTAGAGATTATTGAAAGCTGATAAAGCCATTGAGTGGGATCCATAGCTCAGGGTTCGCACGTATCACCTACTTTCCCTAACGGCCGTAAGAGCAAAATCATACGTCATTACGAATAGATTCCATGTAAGGGTTGTCGAGACGCCTCAAAGATAACTAAAGAGGAATGAGCAAATAATATGTCAGTCCTATACAAAAACAAAAGCTGTTCCTAATTAAAATAAACATGCAAATCGTGGTGAAGTAACTCATAAAAGCATTTATCACATTCTAATTTAAGCATAATGGCCGGTTATAAAGCTTTCTTCATTCGGCCGTAGATATTATTATATTCGGCCTTCGTAAGAGCGCTTTTGGCATTGGGTATGTATGTTTAAAATTATTAAGAGATTGATTAAGGGATAACTGACTTATATTTGGTTTGGTATATTATAATCAGTGAAGGAATTGTTTGATTTCCATATGCGTAAATCGTGTAAGTACTGCCTATACTTATTTAAAAGAAACACAACTTCTGATGAAATATGAATGTAAAGTACTTTAAATTCCTTGGTGATAACCCTAGCGTGCAATAGCGATGCACTAGGAATGCAGTTGCTTTCGCTCTATGAAAATTTATAAACACGGGCATATTGAGTGTGTTACTATTGCACACAAGTCTGCACAACAATACTGAATCACAGGAATTAATTAAAGCATTGACTACGCCGCGAATTTTAAGGCCAAAAAGCGACCCTATGAAAGTGCCATGTAAAAATAAAATGACTGAAAAAGAGTGGGTAAAAAGAAATTACCCTATTGCTCTATGCTCTTATTTATGCAAATGGCGGCCGATGTCAAATCTGTTTTGACATTTGTGGACCGGCCAGCTGTAGAATACAAGTGAGCAAACCATGAAGCGATAGACTCTCCAAGAACGCGGAATAATCGTGTCTACTGCAATATCTAATGTCTATCGTGATTTGCACTGGCCGCCAAGATCGCCCGATTTAACACTTCTAGACTCCTTTGTGGGGTTTTTTGAAGTCCCGTGTTTACGTGAACAAACCCTAGACCCTGGAAGCCCTCTAGGACAACATTCGACACTAGTGCGAGAATCTGTTGCCCGAAGTTCTCGCCGAAGTGAAAAAAAATGCCATAAAACAATGGCAAGACGTGTGGCAATCAATTGTGACGGCGCTTATTTGGCCAAGATCATCTTCTCGACTTGACCAATAAAATTCTAAAGGTTCAAATAAACATACCTAATGAAAAAACAGAATATAAGTTTTTCATTGAAAAACAAATGAGAGCCAAACAACATCGGATGACTTCTTTTGGCCCACCCTGTATACTCGTATGTGTTCTGTGATAGTGTTTTTATAATATTAATTTTGTTCAGGGTTTTTAATTCATTGCAACTAATAAATGAAAATTAGTAACAATAAGGCACGTCTATCTCAGATGCAGAGCTACACAAAATGGGTCTTGTCTTGTAACTGTAATTATATTTTTATTTATACATGTGAGATCTATTATAAAGGCCAAACTATTATTGCATTAGCAATATCAAAGATGTATAAGAAAATATTCGGTCTGGAATTTCCATGTCAAGAGTTTTTCAGTGATAAATAGTTCTTGCCGTGTCCTACCTACTCTTCATGCTGAATTACTTAACAATCATTTTGTTATTTATGTAACTAACTATGTTTTCATTTAATTATTTAACATAATGTTACATGTAGCACCTATTGTAAAAAGATGGAAGGAAATAATTTCAAGGTGATAGAGAAAAACATTCATAAATAAAAAATCTTTACAATATAAATATTAGTTTTTTTTACTACATTCAGTTCATCTTTATTCATAAACATGTTTTATTACTGACGGTTCCCTATAAATTTTTGTTTCTACTTAAATTACTAAATATACTTAGTATATTTTTCTAACTAACTTATTACTTGCAGTTTCCCGCTCAAATATAATTGTAAATTATAGCCTATATGCTATTCTGATGTAAAAGCTATATTATTGTAAAGTTTCATCAAATTCTATTCCATAATTTTAGCGTAAAGAAATTGCAAACATCCATTTATTCCAAGTCCCAACATACTTTTGGTTTTATAACATTAGTACGATTTCTTGTTTTTTTTTTACCAAACTAATGTTATTCAATATCAAAGTTGTTATTGCGTCCTCACAAATAAGTAAATGATGGTTTGATTCCTCGTGTTGCATCAAGCCGCTCTTACATCAAGCGAATGCAACACTCTTACGCACACAGCTATTGCAAACGTCCATGTAGGGCACATTCAAATTTTTGACAAACATCCATAAACAAACCAATGATGATGATGATATGCAGGAAACGATTAGTCTAAATTACAATATGACTCGATTAGGCATTGACTTTACATTTTTGATTATTGTATTTTTTTATGAATTTTATAGAATCTGTTTAGGATATGGGACTATAATAGAATTTAATAGTTTGTAGATATATACATATTTATCTCATGGTAAAAAGATGTCGTGTACTAAGGACAATAATGTTCATATTTACTTGAAACCTAATTTAACTCAGAATTGTCTAACGTATATTAAAAAAAAACAATTTAAAAAAATATACAATCCGCACGCAGATAAACGCACGCATGTTAATTTTAAAATAACCAAGTTTCGCTATTGCATTGCAACATAATTCAAAATGTCTGTTTGAAGAAGTGTCTAAAATATGTAAATATACTGGGAAATACTTTACAACATTACCAACTTGGTTATGCGTAGAAACTCAACTTCACAATGAATGTAGCACAGAACCGTGCAAAACTTGTGGTGGTGAAAATAAATTAAGTATTCCATACACGAACGGTGATAATAGATGATTCAGTGTGGTTACAATATTGGCAACATGTTTTTTTACTTTACTTTGTATATATATTTTTTTAGACATGATGCTACGTTTTTTTCCGCAACTCACGAATAAAATCCGCACGGTGTAAAAATCGATCCAATCATTTCGTATTTGCCGTGAAAGTCTTAAGACGGCCAGCGACGTATGTCGAAATTGGGGCTGCAAAGTGCACCGTGCAATAAACCTTCGTTGCTGCAACACTAACTAGCCAAAATAACAAATAGGCGAAAATTACCTTGGATTATTAGGTGATACCGGCGAAATGTATCCTTCACTATTCGTTCACTGATAAATCACTTTCACTTACACGAACTGTTTTTCACCTCACTGTGTTGGGGAGCATTTTAAAATTTGAAAATCGAATGTTGAGCGTTCGAAAGCGGTCAAGTGCGCGGGCGCGGCTAGCGAGCGGCGTTCTCTGTGACGGCGGAACGCGCTATGATGCCAGCACACCACCCCACCACGGCATAATATCTCTGTCGAAACTTGAGCGACCGCTTCCCGAGGCCCTAATCCTTTGAGATGACTCCGTAAAATGTCATATCGCTCCTTCGAGGAATGTTGGCGGTCCACACTCCCATTTTAAAGTAACTTGTTACGTGTTACACGGATAATAGGGCCGTGTCGTAATTTACTTCTATTTGCTTTGCACTCTATTCCATACCAACCAAGGCACCTACTGAGGCGTGACATAGAGCAACGAAAGTAATTGAATTCAGCGGCAGAACAGGACGTGGACTTGAGAGACAGCAAATAAATGTATCGTTATTTGAGCCGGGAAATTTCATTGAATTAGAACCAATTTTCCATAATATGTTTTCGATCTGAAATACTTTCAAAATACATTGATACAATTTGTTTTTTGTGTATTTATTTTCGTTTGCTACAAGGCGGATATTATATTATACTAGCTTTTGCCCGCGACTTCGTTCGCGTGGACTTCAGGTTCGTCCCGTCTAGTAGCGCAAAAAATGTGTTTTTTTACGACCTCACATTAGAAACCTCAAAAATTGTAGCCTATATGTTATTCTGATGTATAAGCTATATTGTGGTAAAGTTTCATTCAAATCCATTCAGTAGTTTTTACGTGAAAGAGTAACAAACATCCATACATCCATACAAACTTTCGCCTTTATAATAGTAGTAGGATTATACCTAATATTTTCTTAACAAAAGCGTAACTTTAGAAGGAAAATGTTTCAAAATACTACTGTTTTCTTTTTCTTTGCATCGTATTGCTACAGACGGTGTGTGAAAATTTAAGCCACTTGCGTATGATTTTTCTCACTAGTCTGCTAATTAGTCCTGTAATACACATCGCGAATTCAATTTCAAAAAAGCTTCTGTCAAAGCTCAGAAGCGGCAAAATGCTAAATTCTCAAAGCGAAGAAACAGGGTGTTAGTCATTATGATAGATACAAGATAATAAGAGATACGTGCTTGTATACTTTTATTACTCACCATATAAAATTCACGTTGAATATGACACTGGGGATAGGTAATTTCTCTTTTGTAAATATTAACTTCTTCGTTGTAAAGTTGATACTTATTTGCAGCATACCTTTTTATGTTTCTCTCAGATACATATACTTGGCTGATAGGACTGGGACTAAAACACATCTCCCCATTGTAAAAGTACGGAAAAATAATATTTTTTTATTACAATCCACGTGGTTTATGTTCAAACTAGCTTTTGCCCGCGACTTCGTTCGCGTGGACTTCAGGTTCGTCCCGTCTAGTAGCGCAAAAAATGTGTTTTTTTACGACCTCACATTAGAAACCTCAAAAATTGTAGCCTATATGTTATTCTGATGTATAAGCTATATTGTGGTAAAGTTTCATTCAAATCCATTCAGTAGTTTTTACGTGAAAGAGTAACAAACATCCATACATCCATACAAACTTTCGCCTTTATAATAGTAGTAGGATAAGAGTAATGTTACCAATATAATATTATTACACTTTACTATTCTATTATAATTGTATACTTTATGCCAATTTTGGTTCACTTTGTTGCAATCTTCATGCTTTAAACGAACAAATCAACGCAATAATGCTGTAAGTATTATAAAATGAGCTTTCAGAAAATTCTGAAAACCTTTGTCTTTATTTCGTTGCTAATGAAATGACTATATCCACCATATCCACACAGTGCCGATGCCCTATGAGGAAGAAAAGTAAATACCTGGTAATTATTTCTTCAGGTCAGTACCCTTTACACGAGATGATGACAGGTTTGTAATTTAAGAATCTGCAATAATTGCTAGTAATTGTACGTGTTTTTTTGCACAAAAATGTCAACGACCGCAACTTTTGTTCGATTTTTGTTTTGTTGTGACTAGCTACGCGTAGTTCGCAGAAAAAGAATCAAAAAAGTTTAATACATTTACATTTAATTTAACACGTTCCGGGACAGTGAACGCCTACAGGCGTAAAAACAATAAAACATCTATTGTGTCTGGAACAGTGTCCCGGAACGAGTTAACTAAGAGCTTTCATGACTATTGTACGAACTTAAAGAAAGCTATCAAGGATTTTTCGGACGTAGAAGTCTGGTGTGGCTTTTACCTACCTTTAGTAATCGACGACACCATTAATTTATTTATTTTTTTACACAACCGACATATGACTTTCTCTATCAGTCATACTTTTGGGCTAAGCAGAAATGATTTCATTTCATATTCACGAGTGTAAAGAAAAACTATCTATCAAAAACGGTGATTGCGATTAGACACGGAGGCATCCCAGCATACCACATTGATATTCCACTGATTCAAACAAATTGATCTCATCAACTTGCAAAAAGCAAAAGAGTGGAAGTCTCTGCCCGCATCTGTGATTTCAACAGTTTACAACCCTGCTATTTTCAAAAAAGAGGAAACAGGCTTCTTCTCGGGGAGCTCGTCATCTAGACTATACCAGACGTGGCATAGTTAGGGAATATGTATAGTCTAAACTAACTGTCTCGGTTGCGCAGCAGTTAGAGGGTCGCATTTTAAAGCGACATCTGCGCCAGAGGTCCCGACCTCGATTCCCGGGTCGGGCCAAAAATATGTAGTCTAGACAAGAGACAAGAACAAGCCCATCTAATATTAAAAACGGGTTAATGAGCATTGGCTCATTAAACAAGGCCACTGATTCACTTGACAAAATATTGTTTGTGGCTAGAAGTTCTTGGTATGTAGGTGGTGTAGTAGGTACCTACACCCATCAAAAGAAACATCCTTTTTATTTATTTTGTGAGTACCATCTGCTATCCGAGATAGGAGGCATCGTAATTAAAGGAGAGAGCGGGCGTGATCAAGGGCCCGTTCTGTAAAACGTGATCCCTTTGTTTCGTTTCCTTTGCTAGTACAATCTCTAGCATATGAAACTTTACATTTTTGTTGACACATAGACCGTATTACAACGGCACAAGACACTATAGTGTTCAACTTGATGTGCTGATGTCGGTACATACAACTTGGGTGGGATTTGTCTATTCAAAATGTACTGTAGAAAATATCGATCAAAGTTGATCATCCTTTTGATATTTGTTCATTATGATATAACTAGCTTTTGCCAGCGACTTCGTCCGCGTGGAAAAGTGACTTCTTTCTCCCGTTTTTTACACATTTACCACTATATCTTTGCTCCTATTGGTCGTAGCGTGATGTTATATAGTCTATAGCCTTCCTCGATAACTGGACTATCCAACACAAAAAGAATTATTCAATTCGAACCAGCAGTTTCGGAGATTAGCGCGTTCAAACAAACAAACAAACAAACAAACTCTTCAGCTTTATAATATTAGTATAGATAATATTATACTATTAAAATTTAGCACCACCATCACACTGACATGTTTTGTAACTTTAATGAAAAGATGACGAAGGATATAAGCGATATTAGCTCTCAAAGTGGTAAGGCAGCAACCTCAGTAGTACACTGACAAGAATGAAAATAGATTCCTAAAACATTTCCGAATTCAGAACAGATTCAAAATTGCGAATGAAAATGTACAAAATACATGCTTCCTGAACTTACATCTTAATTTTATATAAGAAGTCAAGAGACAGACATAGCTACACTTTGTTTAAGAGTTTGCTTAAGATTTAAGATGCCATCCTCAACAATAGGACATCTAGACTAGACCAAATGACGCCGTTAAAACATTATCAATCTACCAGATCCTCTCCCAATGCCACGGGCAAGTGCACTAAGCACTTTTTATTGCAAATCTTAATAAATTTTGACCTTACCACTTGAAGTAATTGCTTGGAGACAAGATGGGCCCACGTCTGGGGAGAGTTATTCGCTAATGTGTCCAGCGTTATTAAGATGATTGCTGCCAACATTCGGTGTGCGGTCGCCACACCCACGGCGAAGATAATGCTGTAAGACCCTGGACAGACCACGAGGAAGTTTTGTCCTGGCTTCCTATAGGGTCCTGAAGTATAGGCATATTTATTTATTACTTATATCGCGTTATAAATCGCAGTAGCACTGGATTCCAATGCACTGGATTGAAGTATCATCAATCCTGTTTACCCTTTGACCAAAGAGGCAGTGTAGGAGCTCCACCAACAAAATGGACAGACGTGATCGGTCTATGTAAAAAACCGTGGGGGAGGCCTATGTTAAGCAGAGGACGTCCATTGGCTGATAATGATCAAGATGATGCTCTCATTCGTATGAGTTCGTATAAATGTTCCTAAAAATATGTCCTTTGTACAATAATAAAGCACATGGATGTCACTCATTATATTACATGAAAAAGTCTAAAAGTTGAAGGATTAACGCATTCCATTTATAAACAAGTCCAAACTAAGAAGGATTAAGAGATTCAAATTTAAAAATCCGTCGTTGAACTCCCAGCCTTATTCAAACAATAGTTTAAACTGCTTAAGTACTATTATCTTAATTCCGTATAGAGTTGGCGTGTCCATAAACTTGTGCTCCCATTTTTAGAGACAAGCAACGGCTATATCTTCCGGATTGTCTGGCAAAAAGCAGTTGTATATATGGAATCAAACTTCTTCGTACTTTATTGAAACAATGAGTGGCCTTGACTCACTTTTTTGTTGGCAAAAAGAAGGCCTAAGGTAGTTTTAAGATAGAAATCTGCGGTCATGTCGTGCAGTGTCATTTGCACGAACATCCTCAATCCTCATATTACGTTTAAATACATCCTAATGTTAGGAATGGTTCCGCTGTTGAGATCAAAATAGCAAAAAATTAAGCACCTACTAGATTGATAAAATAAAACCACGAGTTTGACATGAAAATGTATTAAAAGGAGGTGCGATCTACCTAAGACATTAAAAAGCATCTCGAGATCACTCAACTCAGGAGCAATAATACTAAAGCATAATAGGTATCGGTAGAACAGTACATGTAGTAAAACAATAATATTTCACGCTTAATAACTACGACCGCGAAAAATGCATGCATGTGTGTTTTAATAATAACACGACGATGTGGACTTTATAAATTATTTATGTGTGTGACTGAGAAAACTAGAGCGAGACTTGATCCCGTTGTGTTAAATTTCAAAGAGTATCTTAGTCTATAGTTTAATGGAGCAAAAACGCTGGAGCAATCTTTGGAACGAATCCGCTACGTAATTGAGACGTTGATCAAAGGCACATCTACATTTTTCCTTTACTATCGTAGATACAGAAGTAGTAATAATAATCAGAATAGATTGTGCGTGCTATGAAGAAAAAAATACCGTGTCCGAATGACAGAATGGCTATTTTCATGACCATTAGTTGAGGTATTTTTTCGTCAAAATATGCAAAATCGTGTATATTCAACCGCGTAACGACAATCAATTACAAAATGATTTATTATAAAAACTCAAAACGATATTTTTGTTGTTCACGATCTAAGGGGCCGTCCATTAATCACGTGAGGTCGTTTTTCTCATTTTTTGACCCCCCCCCCTCCCCCCTGATGATATTTGGTGAGGTTTGGGACCACTCCCCCCCCCTCCCCCTGGATCACGTGTATTTTTTTGGAAGTCTATATAAAGGCTATTTTTGATTGGAAAAAAATATTTAACAAATTGCGTTTTGATTCGAAAAACATTTATATGTATGTAAATAAAGATCTTGTCTTCATTCAGATGTTGTACAGCTGTCCTTATTGTATCTATGGTAATGATCGGTTTTTACTCTGTGGTAAGTAAGCTGAGCTTTATGGTGCTCTATGAATTTTAATGTCTATGGACAATTTGTCTTTTATTTTAAAATGGCGAAATGAGTTAGAAAATTATAATTTTTAATAGGTGAAGCAATAGCTTTAAATGTTGTTTCTCTTGTTCTAGGTGAGTAATAATTTATGTTAAAATGAACTGATATTATGTATCTACTTGTAAGACATTGTTTATTAATAAACTATCTCTTGTTCTAGAGCAACACGTTGGCTTTTGTTTCCAAACGATAGAAATAATATCCTTACAAAACAACATTTTGCACAGCTACTGCTGTCGATAAACATGGAAAAGTTAAAGTTCGAATTCATAATAAAGGCAGGCTCAGATCCGAAATCTAACGTGATGTGTATAAACTCCATAACGGATACAGATAACCATACTTATATGATTCCGGAACAACTGCAGCATATAACACTGCATGATAAGATTGCCGAAACTCAAATCTATCTGAAGGTAAAAGCTACTTTGAAAAGAAAGCATGAATCAAGACAAGTATGGATTTCACTAACGCCTGATTTGCGCAAAGTTTACATTGACGAAGATGGAAACATGCAGTTTATGGAATATTTACTGGAAGAAGCTATACCAGAAAGGAAACAACAAGCTGCAGCCACGTCTGTGGATATTTTAACAAGATTTCTGGAAAACTATGGTGATGCAAAGAAAGAAGAAAAACCACAGAATTCTAAGACTCTATCTGAAAAGTTTGTGATTGACAAATTTACTCTAAAAACATCTAATGGAGTCCAATGGATGGACATTTTTGAGTCAGAGTGTACACGGTTAGGCATCGAAGAAGATATAAAAAAAATTGAATCTCTTAGGTTATTTTTAGATAACTCGTGTTTAGATTGGTATAGTTCCATGCTTATGAAGCACACAGTAAATTCAGATTGGTTTGTGTGGAAGAAAAGTTTTTGTGATACATATGCAGATAAGGGGTGGTCACCAATAAGGTATGCAATTTTATTTAAATACAGACAGGGCTCCTTATTAGAATATGCTATAAAGAAAGAAAAACTTTTGCTTGAGATAAACAAATCAATGGATAAAATCACTATGATTGATCTTATTACAACTGGATTACCAAATTTTGTGGCAGACAAAATTGATAGGACAAACTTAAACCAAACTGAGGATTTATTTAATGCCGTTAGGGGCTTAGAACATTTAGTAAACAAAAAAAATGCTGATAAACAGGTTTTAATTTCAAAAAATAATTCCAAAGACAAAAACATGAATTATCAACCATGTAAAATTTGCGAAAGAGAAAATAAACCAAATAGGTATCATCCAGAGTCTGTATGTTGGTACAAAAATATAGGAATTAATAAACCAAAAAGAGAGCAAATAAAGAGTGTAAACAATTCACAATTAGAAACAGAATTAAATGAATCCGATCCAAAAAACTAGATATTCCACCATTAATTAAAATTAAAGTAATAATAAATGATACAATAGAAACATTAGGAATCTATGATTCAGGTTCCAATGTATCCCTCATCAACTCAAAGTTATTATCTTTAAAAATTAACCCAAATAATAATTGCAAACAAAAAGCAAAGTTACGAACAATTAATGGTGTAAAAAAATCAGTAGGGCTAGTAAATTTAAAAATAAAGATTTTTGAAATAGAAAAAAATATTACAGCATTTGTCATAGATGAAGAGAATTTCGATTATGATTTCTTGATAGGACTTGACTGCATAAAGACATTTCAACTAATTCAAAATGAAAAACTAGAAATATCACAAAGTATATTACAACATAAAAATAAAATTCCTGGCTTCACAGATAAAAATATAATACAAGAAAAAAAAGAAAATAATGATAAAATTGATATAGAAAATATAATGAAAATTAATAAAAAAAAACATAATGAAATAAGAGTGAACTTTAATGAGAATATTGAAACTGAAAACTTTGATATAACGGTAAATCATCTTAACCTTGATCAACAATCACAGATTGATAACTTAATTAGTAAATATAAATCTGTTTTTGCCAAAGATAAATTTGATATAGGCACAGTAAATGGTTATGAAGCACGTATTGATTTAATGGTAGATAGTTATTGCAGCAAAAGACCATATCGATGTAACATTGAAGATAGAAAAGAAATAGAAAAGCAAGTCTCACAATTACTTGACAAAAAACTAATTGAGGAATCTTATAGTCCCTTCGCAGCCCCTGTAACTTTGGCGTATAAAAAAGAAGATGGGAGACGAACTAGATTATGCATAGACTTTCGTGACCTAAACAAGATTATTGTTCCTCAATCACAGCCTTTCCCACTTATAGAGGATTTAATGGTTAAAACAAGAAATTGTAACATTTTTACAACCTTGGACATTAATTCAGCTTTTTGGTCTATCCCTTTGAGAGTTGAAGATAGGCACAAAACAGCATTTGTTACGCAAGAAAATCATTTTCAGTGGACTTGTCTACCATTCGGTTTGAAAACAGCACCTGCAATTTTTCAAAGAGTATTGAGTAGCATCATTAGAAAACATAATCTGTCAAATTTTACTGTCAATTTCATCGATGACATATTGATTTTTTCTCAAAATTTTGAAGAACACATTAAACACTTATCGTTGTTATTTGAAGCTATATCAAAAGAAGGTTTCAGGTTAAAATTCTCAAAATGTAATTTTGCCCAAGATTCTGTAAAGTATTTAGGCCATATACTAAAAAATAACAGTGTCACCCCATTGAAAGATAATTTAATTGCTATAAAAGATTTTCCAATACCTAAAACACAAAAAAAATATCCGTCAGTTTCTTGGAAAAATAAATTTTTATGGGAAATATGTCCCAAACATGTCGATTATTTTAGAACCGTTACACAACTTATTAAGAAAAGAACAAAAATTCATCTGGACAGAAAATTGTGAAAAATCTTTTAACCTAATAAAGAAAATACTATGTTCTAAACCTGTATTATCTATCTTTGATCCAGAGCTCCCAATACACATTTACACAGACGCTAGTATACAAGGCATTGGAGCCATTCTTAAACAACCACAACCAAATGGAGAAGAAAAACCTTGTGGTTACTTTTCAAGGAAACTTAACGATGCTCAGAAACGGAAAAAAGCTATTTATCTTGAATGCTTAGCAATAAAGGAAGCGGTAAACTATTGGCAGCACTGGCTCATTGGAAAACGATTCACAGTTTTTACTGATCATAAACCACTAGAAAAGCTAAATATCAAAGCTAGAACTGATGAAGAATTAGGAGATCTAACATATTACCTATCACAATATAACTTTGAAGTTATTTACTCACCAGGGAAGTACAATATAGAAGCAGATAGTCTTAGTAGAAATCCTGTACTAGATCCAAATGACAGTCAAGACGAAATATTAAAGACTGTAAACTTAATTAAATTAGAAGATATATATAGTGATCAAAAAAATAACGCGAATATAGAGGCGAACAAGCATAAACTCAGTTTGAAAAATAAAATATATTATAAAACTGTGGGAAAAACAGAAAAAATTATATTGACTGAAGAATTTAGTAAAAAAATAATAAAAAGCATACATGTCTCTTACTGTCATATTGGAATTAAACAAATGGAAAGTAAAATTAAACCATTTTTTGTAGCGAAAAACCTAACATCAAACATAAAAAAAACATGTGAAAATTGTGAGATTTGTATAAAAAACAAATCAAGAACTAAATATAAATTTGGATTGATGTCACACCTAGGTCCGGCTACTTACCCTTTTCAAATTGTATCCATTGACACAATTGGTGGATTTGGTGGTTCACGTTCTACAAAAACATATTTGCATCTCTTGGTAGACCACTTTACAAGATATGCTTTTATATTAACATCAAGAACTCAGAATGCAAACGACTTTATTCAGTTGGTTAAAAATGTATTACAAGAAAATAGAATTGGCATGATACTTTCGGATCAGTATCCTGGCATAAACTCGAAGGAATTTAAAAACTTTTTAGAAAATCATAACATTCCCATTGTATTCACTGCAGTTAATTCTCCATTTTCTAACGGATTAAATGAAAGATTAAATCAAACAATAGTTAATAAAATAAGATGTCGTATTAATGAAAAAACTAAAAAGTTAGCATGGACTACTATTGCCCATGAATGTATACAAAAATATAATGAAACAGAACATACAGTAACCGGGTTTTCCCCAAAACATTTATTATATGGAAAAAATGTTAATATATTGCCAGATGAATTAAAAAAGTCTATAACACTAAATGAGCTATCTCAAGACAGGAAATTATCATTAGAAAGATCTATAAAATCACATAATTATAATAAACAAAAATTTGACAAAAACAGAATACATTACGAACTAAAGGTGGGAGATTTAGTGTATGTTGAAAACGGGAACAGGTTAAATAGAAAAAAATTGGAAGAATTAAAAATTGGTCCTTATGAAGTTACAGATAAATTATCAAAATCAATATATAAAATAAATACTGGACATAGAAAATCAGAATCAAATCTTTTTCATCTCACTAAATTAATACCGATACCTAAAGATACTTGATATAACTATGTGAAGGGGGGGAGATGTAAATAAAGATCTTGTCTTCATTCAGATGTTGTACAGCTGTCCTTATTGTATCTATGGTAATGATCGGTTTTTACTCTGTGGTAAGTAAGCTGAGCTTTATGGTGCTCTATGAATTTTAATGTCTATGGACAATTTGTCTTTTATTTTAAAATGGCGAAATGAGTTAGAAAATTATAATTTTTAATAGGTGAAGCAATAGCTTTAAATGTTGTTTCTCTTGTTCTAGGTGAGTAATAATTTATGTTAAAATGAACTGATATTATGTATCTACTTGTAAGACATTGTTTATTAATAAACTATCTCTTGTTCTAGAGCAACACGTTGGCTTTTGTTTCCAAACGATAGAAATAATATCCTTACATGTATTTGCAATAAAATAAAGAATAATTAATTAATGTTGTCTTCGTCCCACCCACGGAGTTGCAAGACTTTCATTTAAGGTTACAACCGGTAAAGCTTCTTCTGCACTGGCAGTTGTTATTGGCAAAGAGGTTTGTGACATATTAACTTCAGTTTCGTCAAGCCACTCGGCATCATTATCCTCGCGCACTACGCAGAGATCCTCCCTCCCTCGTAGCGTGAGGATACGTAGTAGTGAGTATACTACAAATCGTTAAAATTTTCGCACCGTTCAAAATTACGGTTCAGAAATAGCGCTTTTTGACAAAAAAAAAATAAAATTAATACACGTGATGTCTAACGAGACCCCCCCTCCCCCATCGTGATATTTCGTGATGTTTTCCGTACCCCCTCCCCCCCCTTTTGAGCCTCACGTGATTAATGGACGGCCCCTAAATAATACTTTCTTCAAACCTTGAACTAAAAAGTATGCTCTGATAAGTGCCTTTGGAGCACACGCATATTAATTTTTAAAAGGCGTATTATAATAAGTTTAACTGGATCTCAATTCTTAAACTATTCATTTTATTGCTAGTTGTAGTACCCAATATTTGTTTTAAAAGTATTTGCACAAATAAAAATGTACATTTAATGCTAAAAGCATTATCTCCCCATCTTACCGTTTATGCAGAAAAAAAATATACATATCAATGACATTTTAACAGGCAAAACATGTCAAATGTTTTGCTTCTCCTCATAAGCGGATTATTGGATGTACACTCAATGTCCTTGGCTAAATTCAATGCCGTTGTAGCATCCGCCTTAATGTGACCGTCTGTTTTTTATTGGTTTGTTTTTTTTTTGTTTTTTTTTTTTGGTTATATAATATATTACATTATATAATTTTTTTTTTGTATGCCGTTTATTACTAGGCACCGTCTTAAGTAAACAAAGCATGCGGTGTGCATCTGTAATTGATAATACAATTAGTTCTTACATATTGTTAGTTATAAGATGGCATTATTGTATTTATCGTTGATGTACCATATGAATAAAATAAAATAAAATAAAAAATAAAATAAATACACTTTTCTGCCCCAATTTCCAAAAACATAACTTAAATTCATGTGTATGTTTTGTAGAGTCGTCGTACTAATACGTGTGGCATCATCGGCGGCTTATTATTTAGTTGTCGCTTATGGGCCCCTTCCGGACCTGTTACGTAGGGAGTATGTCATCGATAGAGTTCCTTGTCCTCCACATTCACATATGAACTGGAGCTCTATTTTTGAATCACTCGCGTCAAGATGGCGTGTGATATTCAATGTTTAAAGTCGAATTTTGGAATGAAAACCAGTTGTAATCTAAATAAAAAGGATTTAAAAAATCATACCTGAATTTTGTGAGTATTCACGTTTAGATTTTGAGTGAATTCCGTTGATTTCCTATATGTTTTCGAACGAAAATCACACGCCATATCCAAGCGAGTGATTCAAAAATAGAGGCCCTGGAACTCTGTTTTTGAATCACTCGCGTCAATATTACGAGTGATTTGCAGTCGAAAATGAAATCAAGACATTTGTAATACTGACACAAATTACTACAAAATTGGGAAATCTTTTTTTTATTAATATATCTGGATTTTATCGGGTATCTCATTCGAAAATCAAACATTAATCACCAAAAATCACACACCGTATTGAGGCGATTGATTAAATAATAGGGATCATAGATATACCTAAGTTTATTGACATAATAATATAAAGTACAGGCTACAGAGTAGGCTTCCAGATTAATTCTGGTGCTGTAACTAACATCATCTTTCTACTTTTAACTTTGTAAATTATGTTACTTCATTTTTATTGAAAAAATGCCATGGTCATGAATACCTACTATGTATTAGGTACTCTTATTTTATTTATATGAATACCTACTTTACTTTTATGATAACTCTTGGTGGGTATAATTTATTCAAATATTGTTTGTAAGGATTCTTGAGCAAAATTAGTAAATTGCACCTATAATGTTCGTTGAGTGTTTGACTACCTGCACTGCCAATTTTGTGTCAGATTAATAAAAAGGCTACAAAGTTTATTTCCAAGTTTTAAACCAAAAATAGTTTTACAATATTAGAATAAAAACATCAAGACGAAAAAAAATTGATCGTTTTATGGTGATCAAAGTTAGACAATCTTATATTTTGATCACGTATCCAAGTATGATAAAGTATAATTAAAGAACTTCATGCCCATTCTATCACAATCAACGCATACCTATTGTGAAAAACTAATGCTGTATTTGTTGGTCACTCTTTATGTAACGGTGACGAAAAACACATGTGCGTGCCCTCCGAGAGCCCGCTGTGGAAAACGCAGGTTTCGTTTACATAAAGATTTAGCAGAGCCTCTAAAACAATTATAGCCAGAATGATAAATTTATAGCTAATGTAAGTTGTCCGCTATAACTCGCCGAATGTGGGCCCCCAGATGAACTGTGCCAAACACCAAATTACTGAAACGGACCAAATAAGATGATTTTAAAGAGTGGTCATATTTAGCAGGTAAATTATAGGGCAACATACGAAAGTAAGAGCTCTGCCTAGTTATTGCAAATAAAGAAAATCCAATAAAATGATGGGCCCTCAGTTCTTACTTTGATGCTACACAGTTTAACTTACAACTTAATGTCTTTAGTAAGGTTTTAATTTTAGCAGAAGTAGCCACAATGATAACCTGAGAGTACTGGGTTTATATATTCAACTAGTATAGAACAAAAGCTCTAGCAAAGTGAGCCCTCAGACCACAC
Source organism: Pyrausta aurata (assembly GCA_963584085.1). Classification (NCBI taxonomy): domain Eukaryota; kingdom Metazoa; phylum Arthropoda; class Insecta; order Lepidoptera; family Crambidae; genus Pyrausta; species Pyrausta aurata. Next base: position 9,398,629 of record OY757257.1, on the reverse strand, counting down.
GTTTCAGAAGAAAGTTATCATATTTAGAGTCAAGGTGGAAGGTGTATTAATTTACACTTATTAGTAAAACAACGTAGTCATTTCATAGTACAAACTTATATATCTGTGTGGCGTGTAAATATTTCCTTTCTTGAAAAAAAATTAATTCATTTATATGTGAACAAAATGTTCGTATTAGGGTAACCACAAATCAGAAGATTAGTGGAAAGTAATGGAAAAAATAAATAAGTACACATTTTATTTATTCGTATTAATCTAATCTGCTACATCTAAATAATTACATTATTCGTTAATTAGTTTTTTATCACTCCTGTTAGGAAAGTTGACTTTTCATGTATGTAAAATTGCTTTTTCATACGGCGTCAAAGTCAATTAAGCCACATTGTGTTAAAAATAGACCAAGCCCATAGATAAAAGTTGCTACCAACACCTACCATCTCTCTGCATGCCATAAAGGTTTGACTGACAAAGAATGCTTTTACATTAAGTCCACCTTTGTACACTATGATTTGTGCAATAAAGTCTTTAAATAAAATATAGGAACTGCAATTACTTATGGTTATTTTTGGTAAGATTGTTCTTAATTTTCAACCTTGTACATGGAAACGTTGAGATTCACGTTTTTCAACTGTAAAATAAACAGCGTTGATAACAAATGCATCATATGTGCAATGCAAGATCACTGTTCTGCCGATGCGCGTTTGATCTACAAGTACATTTTTTATGATGATCGCTGAGACATTTTTTGACATGACATATTCTTCCGTTTTCTTTCTGACGATTTGTACCGAGAAGTAACCATTACTTCGTATGAAAAGCGTCGATTAAATTTTACTGAGTTATCACTAAAATTTTCAAAAAGACAACGTCTCAGCGATCATTTTAGATCGAATTAACTTCTTTAGAATGTGTATTTGTCAGAAACTCAAACTGAAAAAAATCGTTATACCCATACATAATAATAATTAAAGAACAACTGGTGTTTAACCAGATTTATTATTTATCCACTATCATATATGTTGTATTTTTTGTATTTGTCAAATTCATTCTGGCTATAATTGTTTTAGAGGCTCTGCTAAATCTTTATGTAAACGAAACCTGCGTTTTCCACAGCGGGCTCTCGGAGGGCACGCACATAAAAACACGACACCCGTGAGTGGATATTAACTCGTAAACCACAAGACAAGACATTATATATAATGAGACGGGTTAGGAGATAGGTAAACTTGCTTTTTACTTTTGTTTTCTTTATTAATGTTGACTTAAAATATTAGATAAATTCAATTGGGTTTTCCTCATACACTTTTCAAACCTAAAAACCAGTTTTCCGAGAAGTTATGGCAGAATATTCAGTTTCTACCCTGTGCTGTGATTTAACTTCAATCCTAGACTATATCATTCTAACACAGATACTTATGTTATGTCCAATGCATTTTTACATTTCATTGGAAAGCAGGTGTAGTTTCTTGTGATTCATTCAATGTAGAAATTATTCGCTACATCCATCTAGAAAATGAGATATAATAAACTGCTCGATGCGGATAGGCGATGTATTAGAAAACTCATTATAGCGCTTACAAAGTCGCTAACCATTATCTACCTTGATTTTCCTCAATGACCAACGCTATATTATGTAATAGAGCTGATACATCAACTGTATGTTAGATTATAAGTTGGTGAAATCGGTATTTAGTAAGTCTAATTATCAAAAAAATAAGTAGCAAGCAACAAAAACATAAGTAAGTGGCATCCAAAGTTCTATTCATTGCAATTCTTCGAAGTAGAAGAATTAATTTCAGACTCCTTGTATTGAGCTTAGTTTAGGTTCCAACATTGAACTACTATTACTACTATTATGGAACTGACACACAAGCGAATTTCTTGCGCTACGATTTGACGCCACACTTGGCATCAAAGCATACAAACAGTTTCAAATTCAACATTCACAGAATACGTCACAATCTTGTCGTCCCGTTGCGATTTTTTGGGTTGGCGTAACAAATCACTGGGTCCTAAGTCAGATTATGCTTTCACCACATCAAAGGATACCATATCCCACTAGTTAAGGTAGTCACAAACAATTTACATTATTAGATTTGGAACGCTTAGGTGATTTTTTTTAAGACTCCAAAACTTGTCAATTACATATATACTAATTACTAATTACTAATCTATACTAATATTATAAAGCTGAAGAGTTTGTTTGTTTGTTTGAACGCGCTAATAATATTATAAAGCTGAAGAGTTTGTTTGTTTGTTTGTTTGTTTAAACGCGCTAATCTCCGAAATTACTGGTTCGATTTGAATAATTCTTTTTGTGTTGGATAGTCCAGTTATCGAGAAAGGCTATAGGCTATATAACATCACGCTACGACCAATAGGAGCAAAGATATGGTGGTAAATGTGTAAAAAACGGGAGAAAAAAGTCACTATTTCACGCGGACGAAGTCGCGGGCAAAAGCTAGTCTTAAATATTCATATTGTGACAAAAATAAAAGTTGGTTCATAAAATCTAAGACTGGAAATGTCATAAGTCAGGCCGGATGCATCCCATTCTCCATTTGCTAATTCACGACCTGCATTCAAGAACTCGTTTTCTCCAATCGCTACGGTTGTTTGTAATGTTGCAGAATCATTGCACAGAGTCGCGGGTAAAGCTTGTTATATTGCGAGAGATTCCAGTGCGTTGTAGTGAAAGTTTCGAGGAAAATCCTGCAGATTAAAGATTTGACTGTTTTTTGGATGCGGGGTAGTGTAAGGCCCAGTTGCGTGATCGAGAGTTAACTTAACTAATGCCATACCAGCTGTCTAATATTTACGTTTTGAAGAAAAATACCTTAACCAAATGTCAGAATCTACCTATATTTTAATGACCATCGGTTAGGGAATATATTTTTCATCAAAACGCACACAATCGTAAATATTTAACCGCTGGCCACGACATTTAACCATTAGTTGAGTTAACTATAAACGACAAAATCCGTTGTTCCGAAGTTTGAATATCTTACGAGCAGCCTACAGACGTCAAAAAGCGACTTTGTTTTACCTATACCTACTAAATAATGGTAAGACTGGAAACCTAAAGACAATAATTATGATGACATTAAACAACAAAAAAAATCAAAAATTAACTTACTGCGTGAATTTAAAAAAAGGGTATGATTATTATGTGGCATTTAACTATTTGCAGGTTGATTATAAAGGCTTACATTAATTAGGAAGAGATATCACTTAATCCCCAAATTACTCACAACATTTAATGATTGCAGCAATGTTCAATGCAATAAATTAAAGGTACTTATTGACTACGCTGTTTATGAGCTTCAACATAATACATTGTATGTTGACCTAATTGCACTAAGTAAGATATAAGTTACAAGCAGCACTAATGAGGAGCAAGGCAAACAAGAATATCTACATGGAAAACTAGTAGCGAACAGGCAAAGTCTATTAGACCCGTTTGTAAGGTAAACAGAAAGCAAATTATCAGGAAAATGGGAAAATTAATTTACAGACTCTTAAATGATTTAGAAACTAATATTTTTCTCCATAAGCATATTTATTGAGACAGGTTTATTAAACGATATGGAGAATACCGAATAATAGATTTTTCACTTTTATGGATACAGGATAAAAGCCCCCTTGGCTTTTATGTAGGAATTAAACTACTGTTTACTTCAGAACTAGCAGACAGATAAATGTTCTGTAACGTCTTGTCTTTTCGTTACATCGAATCTTTATTCTAATTGGTACACTTCTTCAGGTAGGCTAGGTGGTAGTACCCATTTTGTCCACCTGCAATTTCCGCCTGAATAATCAAATTGTCACATTAACGCTCAACTTCTAATTCCACAATTTTCTTCATTAAATCATCAAAGTAGGACAGAAGGAACTTACTTCGCATAACTTTTCTGGTTGTTTGAGAAACCTGAGTATCTCATTTCCCACGGCATCAGTGTTCTGGCTGGGTATTCAGTCCATATTATGTAAGTATAAATTATACAAGTTCACTTGTTTTCTCACTTCTATCGAATGGTAAACAATATCAGTGATATTTGAATGTCTACCTAATTAAAGCAATCCAAAAACTTCACCTGGGGGCGTATTGCGATCCAACTTAATCTGTTCAATTCCGAGGCAGTTCAATTCCGACTCAGTGTAAACGAATATTATCAATATAATAATATTACAATAATACTACAATGGTATGAATATTAATACTTATATTGTTATATTATAGTAATATTAACAATATAATGCGAAATTGCAATAAGAATTGCTAATTTGACAGTAAAGCAAAGCGTTTTAACTGTCAAAACTGCATCGCAATACGCACCCTGATAATTTTAAATTACATAATGCAATACGTACCTGTTACTAAATATGATAATTGATTTACGCATACTGATAGGTATTAGTACCTACTTGATTTAATCTAATTTATACTGAACGTTAGTATCTAAATAAAACTGCCTTGCCAACACCGGTAGCCAATGTATGTAAGTGGGTTATTGCGTGGTGACTTGATTCAACTGGATTATATTAAAGAATTTAAAAATAATTTTTCAGTTTTATGATAATTATATAATTCAAAACCAAAATTATTGAGTTCAGGACTATTGGATATAGCTACAAACCTACGCACATAGCTTTTAATTTAAGTTTGTGATGTTTATTTTGAAGACACTCCATTGTTTTGACTCTTACACCGGTACGTGTCGTATTAGCATATCCCATGCTTAATCTAATATCGGAATAATACGATATACCCTTCCAAAATCAACAGGTAAGTCTGGTAGGGTCGAAAGTTTAATTCCGAACAAACAAAATATTATCTAAGATTGTATTTGAAGGCTTATATTACTTATTATTACATCATTTTATTATCATTCAGTTAGTGTTACTGAATGATTCGCAGTGTAATAATAGCATAGATAGAGGTAGTGTTATGGTTTCGTTTGACATGCACTAACTAACCCCAATTCCAGGACGTGCATATAGTTACATCAGCACACGTTGGTAATCGATGGTTCTCAGAACTCCGTAACACAGTAACATCTTTAGAGACCGTGTAAGATGATAAAAACATAGTAGATACATCTACGTTATGTTTATTAATGACCATATCGTTGGATGTCTCGGTCCTTATTGGATACTGTTTTTACTGTGCGTGCAAAGCCCTTAGGGCTTATTTACGGCATTAATTTTGGGGTTTACCTATTGTAGCTTTTAAAAATGTCTATCAAAAGAAGCCTTGTTTCTCGTTTATTTTTCCAACAGAGACTAAAACTGTTTACTAGCTCAAAGCTTGCTAGGTTCTTTTGCACCTAGCATAGATATGTATATTTAGATCTAGTTAATTTAGGTAAACTTCTGTGTGCTTGCTCCATCGTCGTCTCTATCAATGCCACGTCTGATCTAGTCTAGAGACAAAAGCGAACCCAATTTATATATTTTTGAATGGTTTGAATAAAAATGGCAGCACAAAAATTGCTACTTGAAGTTCTAGGCCTACAACTCAACTAGCCCTCGTAACATAGTATATCCCTTTGTCGAAAATAGACTCGCCAATATCCCGACCTCTACGACCCATTTTAATGTACCGATAGCACAAAAGTATTGGTACTAAAAACAAGGAAATATTAACCGAAATAGTTGAATATTTCTAAAAATATTTCCTTCGGGTGTTGAGAGAGCCATCTCACAACATTGATAAGGTTCAACAGGCTTGCCAATGTGTCGGTGACCGAGTGGTATAGGCATGCGCCCGGATAGCGTAAGACACAGGGTTTGATTCCTTGTCTAACTCAGTTGCTTTTTACAAGTGCAATTTTTTAATATTTAGTCCGAATAAATATGTTAACTCATGCGCAAGGGTTACTTGTTGTAGCTACTTTTTCTGCGAACGCTAACCACGTTTGTCCCCTGACATTCAGTAGTACCTCAGGGCACCTAATCGGTTGAGTTCGTTCACAGTTCGTAGTAAGCGATCGAGCGGACATGCCCAATTTGCGCCCCCCGGACTGCGCATCGACTCTTGCGCACGTGGAATCGCAACTGGTGTAGTGATGGGCATTTAGTAGTAGTTGAGACGACATTACACCCAGTATGAGTTAAGAAGATAAACATATTGGTATACATTCGCTTATAAAGATTCAAGGACATCGTACTTGTGTTCCAGTCTGTTGAGTACAGCCAAAACATTGACGTTTCATAATCTGACCGATCACTAACATTTTTCAACTAGGTATTATCTTTATCAGCATCATCCATCACATTAGGTTATGCATATTGCATTTGTTCAGGTGGTGCAGACATTGGTAGGTGGATGTGGTACTGTGTGTATAATATGAATTGTTTGTTGTAAAGATATTTTTACTATCAAATAAGTTTGATATCGCTGCTTCCATAGATCTTTGAATAGATCACACCCACAAGTCTTTGAAAAATTACTTTAGGTTTATGGCGAAAGTTTCTCGTTTTAGAATTAATTGATACGAGATTTCTACTTACCATGTGCCTAACTTTTGAGTTTTCGATCACGGAGTAACTCATTTCTTGTTTCATATCTCTCACATTTTTGCCACCATCACTAGCCACCGCGTTGTCTAGCCTAGACTAGGCGTTATAGCTAAGTATTCGCGAAGCTTCGACTGGACTGATTGTTATCTCATAGTGTTGATTTATGTGTTGCGGTGAAGGTGTAAAATCAGCATTTTGAAGAGAGTTACCAATAAAGAACAATATCTTGTCGATACAAAAGTAATTTCTTTATGTAGCAAAAAAGGAGAGCAATTGTCAAATGCAATTTTTTCAAATTTATATCATATATTTGAAAATAATTCATTTATCGTTACAAAATCTAAACCAAGTACCTAAATGCCTAACGCCCAGGTGTTTCGTTAGCCGCAATTTGAAAATGGCAATTTGCACAAAATGGCGCGGTTTTAGCAATTCAAACCACAACCAAATTAACGGTCGTCGTAATTATTTACCCACTTCGCTCTCTGGTTTACCGTACTTGCGATAATATCTGTAATTTAATTTATGGTGCTTAATTCAGTGAGGTCAGCTTCTTGCATGAAGCAGGAGTTGTTGCTATAAGTAGTTAAACTCAAAATAAATTAAAAAAAAAGTTTTAGTGTACTAATATGTCGTGTCGATTGGTAGAATTTATTCGTTATGTTCTCACTACCACATGCACCGAACCCACGAACTAACATGAGCTACAACAATCCTTTGCAAACAATTAAGTACCAGTACTTACTTGGGTTCTTTGTAAGAATATGAATCACCAAGTAAACTGAAGCGCACCTCAATGTGTTCAGTGCATGGAAAATATTACCTCTTATTCATAGATTAGGAAAAATCCTCTGCAAATACTCGAAGTTACATAAAAAAATATCGACATCTAGTTTTTTTTTGTATGATAACTGTGCAATGTCATCCCTTAGCTTTAACTATAGGACAAGAAAAAATGAAACAAACCTGGCTAGATTAAAAGACAAACAGCTAAATATCTACCTCAGGTAAGCAGAAACATTCCACAGCAAATGACGGCTCTAGCAGAAGAATCTGGAACGGTTTTCCAGTGACCGGTAACACATTCTGTCAAGTTGCCATAAGTGTTGGCGTATGTCCTAGTTTTTTGGTACATTGACCGATTGACAGTTAGGTGTTAGGAGTGCTATAACAATATTGATCAATATTGAAGCACCGGTCAGTGTTTTTGATGTTCCGTTTCGTTTACCGCTTAATATCACAACAACAAACGTATTATATTTGACCTTATTCAGTAGCAGGCAATTTATCAAATCGGGGGAAATCCTTTCTCTGCAATTACTTAAATGAACTTTTACATTAATATATTACGGTACCGTATGACCTTTCGCATATGGATTTAAAACACTTTTGAAAATATTTTCGAAGCAGAATTAAATGACAAATAATTTAAGATGTTTCCATCCGCATTTTGTGCGTTCAACTTTATAGAACTGTTGTATAATAAACACTGAGCTCGGTAGGTATTCGAGGTGACCTGCTATTCGCAAAGCGGAGATGCAAAATGCTTCCGACTTGTTTACTGCTGTATTTAATTAATATCCGTATTTAATTTATTTATAGCTAAGTTCGATCTGATACCAATATTAGAATTGCGTCGTTGTATTTGTTCAATGGCCAAATTAGCGCTATTTCAATAGATCACGTCAGTACATTTATCTTTCTAAATTCATAAAAGAAGTACTGTTACTTACACAAATTATACCTCAAAGATGGGTGGACCAATTTATACGATTTTTACTTTGTTCAAATAGGATAGTAACTTTTATAATTACGGGGCCAGGGGAGAAACGTTCACCGGTTTCTGAGTTCAAATTTGGCTGGGACCGCCAGTTATTAAAAAACCGGTAAGGTGCGTGTCGGACCCGCGCACTGAGGGTTCCGTGCCACCCTTAACTGAATTCAGGGTCCACTTACTTTCACTTAACGAAAACATCACAATATATTGTGACAGCAAAAATAACTTTGTTTTTCATAGTGTTTGAAAGACAAAGTTATATTTGCGGTTGATAAAAATGTGCAATATCTCAAAAACTACTGGTTCGATCTCCTTCAAACCAATTTTCGTTGCAAGTTTTTGTTAAGATCTACATCATAATTTTTTTTCAAAATTTTCACTTTCTTAGTTCAAAAGATATATGGGGGGGACGCCAATTTTACCACTTTGGAAGCGTCTATATCTAAAACCTTACACTTTTAGAAAAAATAGTTTGAGAAACCTCAACATCATTTTCAAAGATCTATCCAAAGACACCCCACACGCATAGGTTTGAGTAAAAAAAATATTGTTGGTTTTAGTTTTTGTATCTGAATCGGAAAGCGGTAAACAAGATACACCTACCTACTAAGTTTCAGCTATGTGATGCTTATAGTTTCAGAATAAAGTGTCTGTGACATACGGATGGACAGACAGACAGACAGACAGACAGACAGACAGACAGACAGACTTGACGAAACTATAAGGGTTCCGTTTTTTGCCATTCGGCTACGGAACCCTAAAAAGAGGAGATTAACAATGCGACACATAATAGTTACAAACAAACTATAACGCTGATTTCTGGACATTTTATATGACTACTTCGAGTCTTACTTGGTCGAGTAAATACGCAATGACTGCACTAATTTCGAAAAGGTACATAAAACATAAAAGTACTGTACCCCAATCACGATAATTTGACGTATTCGTCACGTTAGCGTAGCGAGTTCATGTCAGTCGGCAGCACGAAGCACTCCCGTGTCGTGTAGTAAGCTCGAAAGCCTTACCGCAGATGACGTCATACTAAAGTAAATATAGCACGTCCAGAAACAAGTTAAACGATCTATTAAATTAAAAAAAAATTGAAATAAAGTATCTTATTCGAGTGCCAAATTTTTAGTTTGTATTACGTCCGATAGAGGCGCTTTCAAATTCTCATACAAATGATTACGTTACGATACGCATACTTTGACGCAATTATTCGTTATTGGGGTCCTGAATGCATTAAACATGTGAGTACCTAAGTAAAAGCCGGTTTTGAACTATTGAGTCGACTGAGTTTGTATTGAGGTGAATATGTCTTGATGGTCGTTGTACTCAAAATAGAGGAAGATATCAACACCAAGTACTTTTTAATTGCCTTTTACTTTAAACAGGCATCTGGGGCTGAGGTGACATCCGGCCATTGTTAGATAATCACGATGTTATTAGTCAATATAAGGGAGAGTCCATATTGCTTATTTCCCGTGGCATAATAATTTCAAGCAGTTTCCGTAAGATGCATTAACATTTCAAAAGTAGTTCTACATAAATTTAGAATCCATTAAATTTCGAGAAATATTAATAAAATTTTTGTTAATGGGATACTTTCAGTTTATTTAATTTGCCAAAAGAAAACAAATGTTTATTATTTCACTAAAGTCAACTTGTGATCGATTGATTTGGCAAATCAATTAGAATAAGTACCTAGGCCTAAATAAATTGGGCGAAGGTTTTTAAGTGTGTACGAACCTTAATACCAAACAAAGTTTCATGTGAATAATCCTGGTAACAATAATTATAATTATTTGTTAACCAACCAATTATTTGTAAACCACTACTAAAACCGTGTCTTCTTATTGAATTGAGGATGATTAGTGCGTGCTGTCACACCACATTTTACTATAGTATATTATGATCATTACAACGCCGTATTTGTAAATGATGCATTCTTGAAACTTATTGTTCATTTAAACTAGAGATCTCGGGAGAGAAAAGTATGAATACTTAATTAATATCATGGTAATTTTGTTAACAAACTACAGTATACTAGGTACAGCATGTTCATAGATCATGACTATTTTTGAGAATGACCCCCGTTTAACCACAAAGATGGCACTGGTTAAACCAAGAATAAGGTTTCCCGACTAAATAAAAAAGCGTACATTCATTATTTAATGCTAATTATGAAATTCTTTTATAATTAGTCGGTTAATACTTTAGCACGATTGCTAAGTCTTGTACCAAGTTTTAAAATACGGGAGCATAATTTAATCAGGACGCCTTGATGGGTAGCCAAGTATCCATAATATGATTCCTTATACCTCCTTGGGATGACGAAAGATTGATTGAGAATGGTTTGAAATGTTTTTAATACTCACAGTGTCATATTTGTATTCTGAAAAGATGAAATACTGAGAATGCTTCGCAACCATTGTGGCATTTCTGACATCCATTGGATGGACGATCTGACAAGATTTTTCGCCTCCAGCGTCACTTGTAACAATATAGTGTTTTTACTATACCAACCAACTGATCATAATTTAATTAGTTCTGCTGTTAGTTTATGATGTAGTTTAGTAGGTAAAAATATTTTTTCTCATGAATAAACACTATGATATAATGTCAAAAATAATGAGGCTAACCGCGTAAAATGTCGTTTGAAACAGATTTTCCCTAATTATAAAAACAAAAGCATTCTCCATTTCTATGTAGGTAAAGGTATTTTCACTGACTTTTCCCCAAAGATTTCGAATTGTTTCGTCAATCTTTCATCATGGCCGCTCCAAATTTGATAACCAGAGGAATTCGATTATATAACACGAGGCAAACAGTTGAACTAGACCCCGAAACCTGCGAAACTAATGTTTAACAACACTTGTACTGCGAAAATAAAACGGCCAGGCCATTACAACCAATAGTGATTTATCGCAGTAGCGAGTGAACGTTCGATAAATCGAGGACGGTTGCTAAAGAACAGGTCAATATGGCGTGTGATATTCATCAATTAAAGTCCAAGTTTGGAATAAAAACCAGTTGTAATCCACACAGGAGGGACTTGAAAAAATAAAGCTCAATTTTGTGAGAGCTCAGGTCCAAATTTTGCGTCATTTCCGTTGATTTTTAGTTCTTTTTTGAACGAAAATCACACGCCATATCCAAGCGAGTGATTCAAAAATAGAGCTCCTGAACCGCTTTTTTGCAACGTCTTCTTTCTTATTCCAAAAGCATACTTTATTTCCTACTGATAATGTGTATTTTAGTTAAAAATGATATTTACAGTATGTATAACCCTAAATCTAAAGAATAAATAAAAGAAAAAAATAAAGAACTTACATCTACTATAAATAAAAAATATAATCTAAATTTCCGCCGCTTGGCGGCAGGGTGCCCAGGAGGCTGGCAGCTTTCCTACTTAATATACTGTTAAAAATATCAAAGCATGTTTTCACTATGTTCACACCTATGTAGGTATTGTTTCTTGTTTTCGGAACCTTTATACAAGGTGTCTCAAAAGAAATTTTATATTTAGTGGGTCGATTAAAAAAAAAGTAAGCCGTATATAGAAAAAATGATTATTAATTATTGAAATACACTTTTTGGGAATTTATTTCTTAAAAATAATATCGTCTAAATGTAGACCCTCGCGCTCTCGGCATTCATTTAATCGATCAGTAAAATTGCATATGACGGATATCGTTGTTTACCAACATATTGTTTTCGGATTCATCCGAAAACAATATGTTGGTAAACGTTGAAAATCGCTCAATCACCTGATTTACGAAATTAAGCCTCTGACTGGCATTTTGGGGCTTTATTTCTTGCACCAATTGAATTTTGTAGGGGTGCAGCTTTAGGTCTTTGTGCATAATGCGATGTAATGATGATCTATGCACATTTAAAACACTTGCGCGCTTCCAAATTGAAAGGTTCGGGTCGTCACGAACAGACTGATTAACTCTCTCCACGTTTTCTACCGTTCTTGATGACCTAGGTCGCCCGGATTTTGATTTATCTAGCGTTGAACCAGTCTCTTCAAACTTTTCTACCCAATGTCGAATGAGAGGAATGCTTGGCGCATCATTTAAGTGGCGAAAACCTCGAAAACTGCAGAATTTTCTACGCGCTACAGCCGCTGAATCACCGTTTTTGTAAAACTCTCGCACGCACAACGCGCGGTCTGCTCCCGAGAAACGCTCCATAGCGACTGAATTCCCAAGAGCCAGGCTACCGATCGACATAAACCCCGCGCCCCTCGGATACGTTGCGTTCACGCAGTAAGCTAAATAAATATAAAATTTCTTTTGAGACACCTTGTATTTCATCATCATCATCAGCCAAAGAAACTGCTGAACATAGGCCTCCCCACGGGTTTCCACAGCAACCGGACCTTTAAATTTGATTCGATAAAATACTAGACATGTTAACTCTCGGCGCTTGTTAAGAATGTACCTACTGGTTTCCCTAGCCTACGCATAAGGTCCACAACACACATGAGACACGTAACAAAGGCGTTAGTTTTGACCTTTTTGCATTATGCAACTGGCTTAGCAATTCAGTAAATTGAGTAAGTACATACACACGTATATCATTTATTCGCGTTAATTCATCATGAGCAAGAGTAAACTATGTTTCTTCTATTGTTACGTACATTTTGTACGCTATTTTAGCTAATAATGGAGGTTACTTTTTTAAGCTTAGATACTCGCAAATGATAGTACTCTCTGAATTTTATTTACGTATGATGATTGCATAAAAATTGGTTGTATTCTTCCCAACGTATCACGTGGTAGTAGCACCGAATCTAGCATTCTGAATTTATGAGTTCTGAGTTTGACTGGTCTGGTAAAAACACAGAATAGTTAAAGAAGAATTTAGTAAGTACAATAAAAAAATATTTAACTTTTCTGTTAAATAAAGTAATAGTTAAATGAAGGTTTAGTTAGTAAATAAAACTTTATTTATCTTTTCTGAGGTTAAAGCTGCCCCTATGACATTCTCATTCCTGGGGCCCTATTTTTGAATCACTCGCTTGGAAATGGCGAGTGATTTTCGATCGATAACGAGTTTTTTTCTATGACTTTTGATTCATCTTCCATCTTAAAGCGAGTAATTCAAAAATAGGTCTCCTGGTCCAGGGCAACCATCAACCATGCACCAACCTTAACCTGCATCAACCTTACACTATCCGTATTATTTATAATCAAAGCACAATTCATACTATCGAGCGCAGGTGGAACTCGGGGGTTTTCCAACCCGTAAACCAGGGATGCACAGACTTATTAAGACTAGGGGCCACTCGGGCAAATTATGAACTGATGGCGGGCCGCCAGAAGTATAGGTAATTAAAGACAATAAAGAATTGATAATTATGTATTAAAATTGAAAAAGAATTTATTAATTTGAAGCGTGGCACTGCATAGTGCTTACAATCTTTTTTATATTTGGCTCAAATTTACTTGTAGCAACACGTAAAACTGCTTCCAAACTTTCATTTGCAAGGCGGTTTCGATTTTTTGTTTTATTATTATTTAGTATTGAAAAGGTTTGTTCACATATATAGGTAGAACCAAATAAGCTGGCACATTTCAGAGCGTTTATGCGCAACTCTTTGTTCGTATTTTTATCAATGCAGCGGTAAAAGTTCAGCAAGTCTCCTTCGTTGAATTTGTTGTGTAAATCTTGGTCGTTTTGAATGTCGATAATTTCTAACTGCATTGACTCTGGCGCATTTTCAACTGAAATCGTGAAAGGATTGCTGAATATGTCCAACAGAGGTTTCACTTTTTTAAACTCCGAAAATCTTTCTTGAAAAGATTGAATCAAAATATCTAGCTTTTCTACATAACTGAAATTAATCGCAGTTTTGTTGAATTTTTCAGCCATTTTCTTATAATTCGGAAAATGATTGTAATTTCCAGAATTCAATTGCGATCTGAAAAGTGTCAGCTTGCATTGAAAGGATGATACGTGAGCGTAGAGCTGGGATATCAGTTGATTTTTGCCTTGAAGCCGTGTGTTCAAGACATTCAAATGATTTGTAATGTCAACTAAAAAAGCCAAATCACACAACCAATCAGGATTTTTAAGTTCCGGGACATCCTTTTGCTTTTCCGCCAGAAATATTCCAATTTCTTCTATTAAATTTAGAAATCGTTCCAGGGTCAATCCACGACTTAGCCACCTTACTTCTGTATAATACAGTAAATCTCCATATTCGCTTTCGATGTCATCAAGGAATTGTTTGAATTGCCTGTGATTGAGTCCTCGTGATTTTATGAAATTTACAGTCGAAACTACCACTTTCATGACATTTTGAAATTCAATTTTTTTAGAACAGAGGGCTTCTTGGTGTATAATGCAGTGAAACTGCATGAGATCTTCAGCGTTTATGTTTTTTTCTTGCATATGCTTTTTCAGCAAAGTAACTAGCCCAGAATTGACACCAATCATCGAAGGAGCACCGTCAGTGGCAACTCCCGATAATTTTGATAAGTCCAAATCAGTTTTTGAACACTCATCCAAAAGTACATTGAGTATATCAACTCCTCTGGTTTGACCTTTCAATGAACACATTCCTAACAACTCTTCTAAGACTTCAAAATCTTGAGTAACACCTCGTATGAATATGAGAAGTTGAGCTGTGGAAGTAATATCAGTGGATTCGTCGAGTGCTAATGAAAAAAATTCAATGATCTTAGTTTTTTCATTTAATTGTTCCGCAATATTACTTGACAAAGACATAATACGTCTTTGGATAGTCATACGATTCAGTTGAATTTTCTCAAACTTTTTTGCTGCTTCTGGACACATTTTCTTAGCGGCAATTTCTATGCATTCTTTTACAAAATCCCCATCATTGAAGGGGCGACTGCGCTTTGCTATCATTCGAGAAATTTCATAACTAACTTCTGTAGCTGTTTCTGAATCTTGGATGGGTTTTGTAAACATAGCTTGCTGACCAATAAGCTCCCGTTTTAAAGACAACATTTTTTGCTTTCTTAATTCGCCTGTAAACTTGGTAAAAGTAGGATGCTGCGTTTCATAGTGCCTTTTTACATTATATTCCTTTGCAATCGCAACAGAATTCTTGCAAATTAAACAAACGACTTTATTATGCGACCATACAAAAAAGTATTTCTCAGTCCAAATTTCTTGAAACTGCCGATTTTCATCTTTAACCTTACGTTTTTTACTAGGTCCTGGCTTGTCCATGTTGCGTTCTAATCCTGGCTAGGATTAACACAGCACCTAAAAACAATTACAGTACCTACTTAAATTACCCATCCTTTTTTATTTAGGTAGATTGATTTAAATAGGTAGGGAAACACTTATTAATAACAGAGTTTTACTTACGATTTCACAACACAATTATACACGGCACTTGACGGGAAATCTACGTTGAATGTGGATCAAAATATATGACACCGGCTAGTCGAGTTAAAATCTACACTAGAACTATTGACACTTCACTCAAATTAAAACCGAACTATCGGTCGCTGCGGTTAGCGTGGCTTTTATACCGCGCGTATAGAGTCGAAAACTGTCTGGAGAAATCTCGAAACCGACTCTGGAAGCTTCGTGTATCTACCTACGCGAGCAATCGGGAATTCGTGCACTTAAGAGCGCGCGCGCGAGATTCAAATTACTTTTCGAACATATTTTTTTTGGTTTTATTCTGGAATAGAATTCAATATTTTTCGAATGTACGAGAGTATTATTTTTGCTGTCGGCGGGCCACCAGTATTCGACCGGCGGGCCGCAAGCGGCCCGCGGGCCGCGGTCTGTGCATCCCTGCCGTAAACTTTTATGGAGTCATCGTTTTCATACATCCTAAGCTAAGCTTATACGTCATCGATTTTTTTAAAATTAAGGCATAATTGCTGAATATAGGAGGAAATTTTGATGAATAGTTAGATACGGGATTGCTACTATGTACCTTATTATTTTTGAGCTTCCGATATTGTTTTAAACTTTCATGGTCACTAACATAACAATAGTTAGATACGGGATTGCTACCTTATTATTTATGAGCTTCCGATATATATTAACAATATAATATTTAATATATCGAGTTAATATATCGATTTTTTTTTTCGAATCAAAATTAACGAGCATAGTTTTTCAAAATATCTCAATCATGTTAAAAAAAAAACAAAATCGGAAAACGTTAGGGGTGAAAACCGTTATCACTTTTTGTATGGAATTTCGCGCTCAAGTTATCCTCTTAATAATAAATTCCCTCTTTATTTAATTGCAGCTAAGCTGAGTCACCTAGTTATAATACTGATGTTAGCTAGAGTTAAAAACATGTCCAATAAAATTAAAAGGAACAAAATATACAGCTACGAGTATTAATACGTATCAATTTTAATAAGATAAGTCCACTATCACGTGCACCCTTGAAACCTTCATCATCTATGGAGTAATTATCGGTCCCACGTACACTCATCACGGCCCAAACAAGAATGCAAATCAAACATTGCAAAGGTCACACTATTATCTAACACTATTGTGGTCTACACGCAGGGGTGTCAATCACTTTTTATTTTGTCGAAATATTTAGAAGGAGATGCGACGACATTATCAGGATTGAAGAAAAAAAAGAGTCCCAGAAAAAAGCAAGTTTCCGAGCTTAGCTTTTGAAACGTTTTTTGTTGAATTAAAATAATTTTTAAAAAATGCCCCTCTTTTTGGGCTGTGCCTTACCTAAGCAGAACGGAATCTTACTAGCACTAGCAAAACAGTGTTGGGGCAATCTCGGGCGCGTCGTCGTTTTGGTTTTATTTTTTTCGGCAGCCCTAACGTCAGCGTCTCCACCTGCGATTGCGCACGCGCTGCCCACTGACACACTTCGGCAGTTTCCGTCAACGCGCGCGCCCCACTGACCGCCGGCCCTTGCTTATGTAAACGTCAATACAGATCACTCTGGTTTATTAATATTGATGTTTATGTTTATTTTAGATAATTTTAGTACCATTTTTTTGTTTGTAGCCAGTTCTCTACTTAATTTGACATGGTTATTTTAAAAATTATGACATGAAGATGACTACAAGATGCTCGCATAATGTATATGAAGTACCATAAGTCACTAAACACTTGTGTACGTGCAGTCGCCAGCACATCAGGTAACCCTGATGTGCTGGATAAAAAGTCACGGTTTTAGTAGGAAAACTTTTGTTGCAAACTATCCCTTATTACAACTGCATAAGATACCGCAGTGTTTACCTTGACGTGCTGTCGTCCGTACAGTCAACCGTCAGTAAAAAACCGTATTTTAGCTGTTTTTTGTTTAGATTTGTGTTGGAAAAGATATGATTGTATACGATATACCTTTATTTTTCCTTGGAAATCATTGTAAAATTGAAAAACTGCAACATTAGATGGTGCTTTTTCTTGTGAATTCCACATTGGTCAATGACTCATATCTTCCATTTCGAACAGAAATTGAAAAAAACCTCAATAACTTCATTAGTTTAGGACATGTTTATTTACTTACATTTTATTGTTTCTAAAACAAGCTAGTGGTTTTAATCATATGAGGCTCCAAAGTAGGCACTGTTAGAGAAATCCATAAAACAGCTGTTCGTTTAGTTGTTTCAACTCACTAAAAATAAGATAATTTGTAAATGTGTTTATATAACGTACTTACTCGGAAGAACTTCCTACAATTACTAGCAATTAGATTTTTTGTGGAATGCGTTGTTGTCAAGCTTGATAAACACGCTTTTCGGCCTAAATCGCGTTGTAGCCTATTAAATCAACGTAATATACGATAAGTTTCCCTGATGACCTTATCACATCTCGCTACCAAAAAACTTTAGTAAATTCTCAACAAACACAGCATATCGTCGCTTGCGCAGCCTTGCAGTATACCTGCGTGTTGCGACAGCCGTTTATGTCATTCGGTGGACCAGAAAGGGCTGAGTTTCGACACGTGGATATGGACCCTATGATATTAACGGTAGGTCATCGAAGACATTAAAAAAACAACCTTCTTAAATACATCGTAATGTTTTCCATAATGCTGCTATGACGAACTGTATTTTTCATGCAAACCAGAGGTCGTATTGCGATCAAACTTAATCCGTTTAATTTCCAGGCAGTTCAATCCCACTCAGTGAAAAAGAATATGTTTGTTCCGAATTTCTGAATACATATCTATTCATCGCGGCACTGATAGTTCATAAGCGTATGATTATAATGTCATATAATTTTGTTTTTACTTATCAATCATTTGTTTTCTTGATAAATGTCTATGGAACCAATGGTCATTAAAATTGCTATTCTGACATTTGGTTAAGATAATAATTCATCAAAACACTTAATCGTCAATATTCAAATAATACACCAATGGTCAGAAATTAGTCATTCTGACATTTGGCTATGGTATTTTTTCTTCAAAACATCACAATCTTAACCTTTGAGTTATCACGCAACCGGACCTTACTCATACCGCTCATACTAATCTTTATTGTAGAGTCAATAAGATCTTTCACTCTAAAACCATTCTATTCATATTAAGGTATCCATCAATTGTTTGTGATGCAATACAATTGATACAATTACCGGTGCCATTTGAATAAGATGTTTTATTGTTAAGATCAAATCTTTTATCCAGTCACTATTCCGTCTCCACCATCCAATCTTGGATCATCTGATCTACATAAATTCGTAATTACGTCAATGAAAGTATCAGTCGGAGGCATTCACTTCTGTCACATAATGTTATGCTGATATTAACATTTTAATTTCCTTATAGACTATAATAAGAAATTACATTTAAAAAGGTTTTTACATCTCTTATGATTTTCTTTAATTATAAAATTAAGTGGCCTTGAATTCTCCGAACTTATGACACTTTGTGTACTGATTCTCATTGTTCAACCTTATAAAGTATATTGTTCTTTGTTCCTAGGTAAGAACTCAATAAAATCTCACGGTTGATACTGTTTCGGTTTCCCTATTGTTAATTTCTCTTTAATTTATGTGTAGTCTGTTTTGCCCTGCTGTAGGTGTCGTCGGTGAATTTCATATGGTACAGTGTAGCATATAGGTATAATCGTTTCAAACAAAGAATGCTGAACGCCTCGACTTGATACAATGCTTTTCCCTTTATGGGTGGTTTGAACCTTGAACCTTTTAAAAACACAAACAAACCTTACCGCCAAGATGACCCAACAGGAATATACAAATTTCACATTGGTTTGTATATATTATGTATGATTTATATTGTGTTATTATATGTTATTTATATATATATGTATATATTTATATTTTATAAACATGTAAGTATATATCTATTAATACTATTTTTTAAGTATTTTATGTAACTATTATGTTATATATGTAACTATTTTGCTCTTCATTTACAACGCACAAAATACCCCTTCCTATAAACCCATAATTTCTTTACCCAAAGGTTGTCTGGAAGAGATCGTTTATAGCGATAAGACCGCCTAAATTGTACATTTCCTTTAAACAAATTTGTAAATTCACAAATTTTGTGTGCAATAAAGAGTTATCTACCTATCTATCTATCTATACTGTTGGAAGATTACAGCGATGTAAGGTTATTTATAAATCTATTTTTACAACTGATGAAAACACGTAGCCATGAGAAGCCAGCTAATTAAAACTACATATTGCAGAAGATGCATTTCTTCCATAATACCAGAGATTAACTCCAAGATTAGAGCTGTGTCTGCGGTTAACGCTAACTCGAAGTTACTAGATACAATGTTGCAAGCCTTACAAATAGTCAACACATGAACCTACCCTAATAGGAGCAATTTTGTCAAATGATTATCATCTTTACGCCTCAATGTTCAAGTCTAATTTTGATTGAGAAAGTGTTAAGCTTTTGTGATTGGTTGATGTGCTTGCGTGTGCGCAGAGCCTCTCACGTAAACCATGATGCATCGGCTTCCAAGTTCCTGGTTTTGCTCAACCGCCACAGAAAGATACAAGATACGTCATTTGGATAGTGATCGTAAGGGAACATAGCAAGGTAGTACCAGCGATATATCGGGCAGAAATCAGTTCGATATTTAAACTAGTGATGTGAATGGAAACATCGATAAAGAATAATAACAATAACATTTATAAATATTATCTCTTTTATTCGCTGACTTTATCGAAAATTATTCGTTACTAACCACAACGAACTGATGTCATGTGTTATATTCTAAGAATAAACAAATATATTTATGGATTTTTATTTATGAGAACCGTAATTCTAAACCTGAAACCAATTTGCATTGACTCTACGACGTGTCTAGATTTTCTTTAATGTTTTTTTTAACAAGAAATAGCGGTCCCGGTAAACTTCGTTTCTCCCTTATGTCCTATTCGGGGCAGAGTCAAATCTACCAAAGTAAATGTCATGAAAATCGGTCCACCCGTTCTCAAGTTATAAGTAGTATTCTTTAATATCTGCATAAAGAGAAAGAAGATAGAAGATATATCGATATTATACCACATCACACACTAGCACAGACGTCAAGTGCAGATACCTACGTCATAAGATAATGATCGTGCGGGCACAACCTTAAACGGAAAAGGCTCGATTCAGGATTCGATAAAGGGAGGAAGTGAAAGTGCAGGCGAAGCGAAGGAAAGTGCTAAATCGGAAACTATTAACCAGCATTGGAGGAAACGTAGTAAAACTTATAGATAACGTGCTAATTGGTCATTTCATACGCAATAAATAACACGCTGCTCTAAATAAGGGAGTGATTTGCACGAAATGTATATTAATCGATCTAGAATTTTAGCCAACAAAGAAAATATCGAGCAGAAGTAAAATAACCAAGGTCATATCCGTGTCTATTTTTGTTCATGTCAGAATTTAAAGTGCATATTATTTACTTTTGAATGTTAGGTAAAACGTATTAAAAATGTAACCTGTTAAACTTGTTAAAAATATATTGTAAAGTATTACTCATTTATTTTATACTAGCGCTTTCCTGCGGCTTCAGTCGTGTAAATATCTGATCCTACAAAATATCATTATGAAATACAGCTTATGTGCTCTTCCTTTGTATGAGCTTAGTATATTATTGTTAAGTTTTATATTAATCCATTTAGTCGTTTTGCATGAAGGAGTTACATACATTTTTGATTCACTAAATGTTTAAGTTTTCATTTAGTTATACTACTCTACTATTTTAGTATAAATAAGGCAAAAGAGTTATAACATATGGAGCTACCACTTCTAATTTTATTCTTCCACTTTTGATGCTATTTTTCGCACAAACAGATGAAATAGAATGTTTCGCAACTTTGCATTTAACATAAGCGGTAGAAAAACTCCGTATATTATAAAGTTATTGGACAAAAAGCGTGTCAAATCGTTTCCATTCTAGTTATACCGACTCAATTTATTACCATTACAAAAGATACTATGTAAGGCCCCTTACACACTGCGACTTTTAGCATCAATACTAACGCTTGTTTTGAAAACGCGACTGACGCGATGGACAGATTTAAATTGGCATCGATGCAGTCGCACGTTAGTATCGATGGAAAATTGCGACTGCATCAATGCTAACGCGCGTTTGTATCAATGCAGTCGCCAAAATTTAGTCCATAATTTGTCAATGTCCAGCTTCTGCATCGCGACTGCATCGATACTAACGCGCATTAGCATCGCGATTGTATCGATGCTGAAAGTAGCGCAGTGTGTAAAGGTTGACATTTTGCGACTGCATACATGCTGCATCGCTGCTAAAAGTCGCAGTGTGTGAGGGGTCTAAGAAACCATTTTTCGATTTCAATTTTCGTTAACAGGTCCGGTTAAATACGCTTTTAATACAAAAACATGCCTTTGCAAAAAAAAAACAGGTTCTTATTTTAATTATTAGTGCTAACTCGAGTTGATAGATTATTAAAGAGGTCAACGAAGGTCTTGAAATAATAAAGTAAGTACTACAGAATCTTATGAGGAAGTTTACAAAATTTTAGTTTAGATTAAGCCGAAAGCATTTTGAATGCGTATACTGTACAAAGAATACTTATTTTTATAAAGGCTCTAGAAAATATGTCTAACGAAATAATTATGTAATTTCGGTTATCTGTTCCGTTTTCTTATACCTTAGTAATCATCAAAAACCACTAAATCTTTACTATAACAATGCAATATGTTCAAACACTTTACAAAGACAATAAAATGGAAACTATTAAATTATAGTCATATGTACTTATTCTATTGTTACAAAAAACATTTCCGTGCACGTTAACATATGTATTGCAAATGCATCGTGTTCGCTCACGTGTTATAGTACTATTATGGGTAATAAATGGTCATGAAAAGCTTAGTAAACGCGGTAAACCTTGGGGCATATCCTTCCTTTATTTTATTCGTGGAAGAAGAGCAGGTGATGACCAATATGAAACCCACTAGTACCATAAATGTTATACCTATAATCGGCTGTCGTAAAAAAACGGCTGAATCATGGCTAAGAACACTCGGGATAAAAATATCTATGACACAAAAAAAACTAAAAGAAAATAGGTTCATCCGTTTGGAAGCTACGATACCTCAGACAAATACACAAACAGCGGTAATAACATCCCTGTCTTTTTGCGTCCGAGGTTAAAAACACAACAAAACTCGTGCACCCTTTGACAGCTGAAATGTGCTTTCACGATTGGTTTATTAGAATTACTTCAAAACATCGGAAGGCATTCCAGTAATTTCGGTATGGTAATTTCACGCTGCCACAAAATCCCGATCGACCAGCAGATCAAGCACCGCAAGCGGAATTGGATTGGCCACACTCTCCGAAGGGACCCGGACCACATCCCCAAGCAGGCTCTGGATTGGAGCCCCCAAGGGAGGCGCAAACGTGGTCGCCCCAAACAAACTTGGCAGCGCACTGCAGCAGACGAGGCGATGAGAATAGGCAAGAAGTGGAGTAAAATGAAGCGCCAAGCTCAAGTCCGAACGCGATGGAGGACTGTTGTGGACACCCTCTACCCCATCTAGGGGACATAGGACCAAGTGGTTCACTATGGTTGCCCTAGCCGACTAAATGCAGGCTGCAAAAGTATCATAGTCTATAGCCCGGTTGGATGATTGATAGTTAACTCAACTACATTATGGTTAAATGTCGTTACCAGGGATCGAATACACACGAACGAGGATAAACGAGGTTTTGGAGGAAATCTGTAGATTTCCTTCCTGCCCAGATGGTGATTAGTTAAGGCATTTTTGTTCAAAGCACGCACAATCGTAATTATTCAACCAATGGTAACTATTTTAAACCATTAGTTGAGCTAATTATCGATCACGCATTCGGGCCTAGCAGTTCTTTTAGTAAATTCTGTAAAGATCAGGCTAAAGGGAAGTAGGAACAAAGTTTCAAACTCAAAGTCAGAATTCAAAAAATTCAAAATTCAAAATCTTTATTTCAATTTAGGTCATGAAATGACACTTAGGTAGGCCAAAGAGTAACAGTGATCAATAAATCAAGTGAAACGATGCCTCTACTACTAGTAAAGACTAGTACTATATATTTATATACAATATTTTGCTTGTAAGTTTAAAAAGTGCCTCAGATTGATCAGAAGATTAGGTAATCTCGCTTGCTTGTGAGGTCCACAAGGCCGATTTCAGACTAATAAAAAAAGAGTAAGTCGGATGCAACTCAGTCGTGACTGACCTTAATAAGATAATTTCTGCAAACGAAATCATGAGTGAAGTGGTCTAATTGGACAAGCGCTTTGGAAAATAAGATAATGACAATTTGATCTTCGAAATGTGGGTTTAACTTGTTCGTTTGCGACGCTGCTTTGTTTCTACGCCTGAAAAGAGCATCATGCAGGCAGGCATTTGTTTCGTGGCTTTTGATTTGACGTAATTTAAAAATAATTTGTTGTTGGAGCTGTATACAACAAGCTAAAGATTGGGTGTGAAAAAAAGGATAGTTGGTTATTAAAAAGTCAATCGCCTACACGGGTTAATAGGTTAAACTTAGCTTAACTTGGCAAAGTTTAGCCAAGTAATTTGCCTTGAATCGTAAATATAGCATTTTTTCTTGCATTGGCAAATTCAACAGAAACTAAACGACAAAAGTTCAGTACGCTCAGTTTGACTTCTTGTTTTATGACTTCGGTACATATTTTTAGGCAACTTCATTATCTGCTACTAAAAAGTATTAAAAAAATTTTTTTCTCATTCAAACTTATTAACTAGCCCCTCAACAAAATGAAGACAAATTAATTAACGGACCAACACTTAAGCTGATCGGCGCAAAGAAAGCGTTACATAAGGCGCCGAGACTGCGCCTGCGCCGCTTTGCGAAACGAACGCGTTACGTCACTGATGCTGACACACAGGAGGATATTTTGATACTGCACGGAATTACTTTTTGCAAAAATTTATAAAAGCCTTTACGTGGTAACAAGTGTATGGTTGTATACCCGAAATGTTGGTGAGGGAAAGTATAAGAATACACACAAAGCGTGGACATCAGAATACGTACCTAATTTAGGAACAGATTTATTTATTCTCTTCCAGTAGTCGATTAATGAACGGGAAAATGTTACCAGATTACCAAATGTGACCACTCAACTTATGACTTGTAGAACTTTAGAACAGTCCAGTAGTATTATATTATCTGTGTTCCAGTATTACAAGTGGCTATATGCATGGTTTTCAAACTATTGGTGGACATTTGTGAAGGTAGAATCATAGTTTAGATGGGGTGTAAAAGAGTACGATATACGGTTGAACGATATACTAGACGATATACGAGATGAGTACGATATACCCTTGAATTTGGTGCGTACTTTTTTACACCCTGTATATCGGTCGAGCAACGTTAATAGACGGTCCAAAAAGCAATTCACATCCGTATGTCCTGAGCAGCTGGACTTGTGTAGTGTGTACATGGAGTGGTTCTGCCCGCTTAACCTGTATTACTTCTTCCTCATTGAGTACTAATAAACACCAAATAAAATAGTTAATTTAGTATCACACGATATTGTGACTAAAAGTCCTACAATCCTTAATCAAAACTAAGAATAACTGTGATGTTATGAGATAACGCCTGAATTGTACCTCTACATTTCCAAAAAACGCGTTCAAATCTGGAGGGCAATTCACTAACGGCAATATCACCACTGTGTTCGACGTCGAGTTTGAATTTCAGAATAGCTTGAAGGTTCTAAATGCGCTGCTCAATGTCGAAATAAAAGACAATCGTCAAACTGTCATAGCGTTCTTGCTGACAGCATTGTCATTTGCTTAGTGAATCGACATGCTGTTTACCCATTTTGGAGCTAAAATGCCAGACAAACACAAAACAAACAGATAGACAGACTTTTCACTAGCGGTCAAACTTATAACACCCCTCTTTTTGCGTCAGGGTTAATAAAATTTGTCTTACCTACCAATATAAAGTCAATAAAATTTTCTGATTGTTCATTCGTAGAGAAGTATGTACAGGTACGGTTGATAGCCTTGCCATATCCGTTTAATGTTAAATAATTACCAGTATCTAGAGTTGAGAAACCAGGTAACTAACTAACGTTGGAGATCTAGTAAACGCCCTTAAAAGTAGTCGTTGGTATTTAACTATACTCTTTGAATATGGAACGGCCCCAAATTGCGGAGTAAAGAAGTAGTTTTCATGTCATCAGAATAATCAAGAATTTTAAGTAACCAGTATATTGGTATGTCCACCAGATGGCATTGATAATAACGAAACTTGCCCTAGTTATGGCAACAACTTTTAAAAGGCAATTGTACCTACCAATCACTTATTAAAAAAAAAAGTAAAGTTTGCCTGTAACGCCCCACTGCTGAGCAAAGGCCTTAACTCAACTATAAGGTAGTTTGAGCCAAATATTTGACGGTAATTACTCCCTCATCATCATCAGCCAAAGGACGTCCACTGCTGAAAATAGGCCTCCCCCATAGATTTCCACAGTGACCGATCACTAGCAGTCTGCATCCAGTTTGATGCGATTCTTACAAGGTCGTCTGTCCATCTTGTCGGTGGACGTCCTACGCTGCGTCTTTGGTCAAAGGGTCTCCAATCCATAACCTTTCTGCTCCAATGGCCATCAGTTCTATGTGCCCTGCCCATTGCCACTTGAGCTTACTGATTCTCAGGGCTATGTCCCTTACCTAAGTTCTTTTACGTGTCTTCTCATTTCTGATTCGATCTCGTAGAGAAACACCAAGCATAGCCCTCTCCATCGCTCGTTGTGTGGTTTTGAGCTTCTTACTCCCTACTTATTGAAAACTTTATTGCTCTACATATTGTAATACAATTGGCGGACTTCATGCCTAAAGGCGTTATTTACCTGTCAAGGGAAACGAAATGCTGGAATTCACAGAATATGTAGTTAAATAAGTAAACCTTTATTTGACTACTTTGTGCAGGAATTAGTTTATTTAGTATATTATTATTAGCTGCACAATTTAGTCTTTAACTTAATTTAACGTAAATTAAAATTAAGAATTGGCTACGAGACAAATATATATTGTAAGATCTTTAACTGACACCTTGTAAATAATGTTGCCAGTTACACCATAAAAGGCGACAATTTGCCCGAACATAACAAACTGAGTACCAAATGACTGTTCTTTACTGAGAACAAATCACTTCCGACGCCATCAATGCCCATGTATATTGGGTATTCCTTTGTTTCCTAACTATGACAAAACAGTTCCTTAGAACAGTTAGCAAACATTCATTTAAGATAATGGTCAGTGGAGCGACCTTAAAATACTTTTTTACATGATAAGGTAATGACTTGTACACTATTGGTACCATTGTATATGTACTTCAAAAGTTACAGTTTTAACACTTTACCTACGTAAAAGTTAATTGATATTTACCTACTAAACTTGAGTTTATTGTAGTCAATTTTATTATTGACTAGCGGTCCCAGCGAACTTCGTTTCGCCCCCAGCCCCGTCCCGCCCCGGCCCCGTTTTATGGAAATTTTCTTTGCTCTAAACCTCACGGAGCCCGAGACCTTTCCAACGAATGCAAAACCGTGGAAATCGGTTCATGCGTGTTGGAGTTATAGCGTCAGGAAGAAAAACCTGACTTATTTTTATAAAGTAGAATGATTAAGTATTCATAACACATATCGAGTTTTCATTGTTTTTAAGATGTATTCTGCTATTCAGGACGGAAACAAATCCAACAAATCAAAAACCATGGCAATCGGTCTAGCCGTTCTCGAGTTATAAGTGTTGTAACAAACACGACTTTCTTTTATAGATATATAGATATGAAATGGTGTATGGCATAAATAAACATTCATTAGTATTGTTTGTACCTTACATAAAATAATGAAGACATATTCTAACTGAGGAGAGCCCTTACAACAGATAGATAATCTCTGCACACCACATAGGTTAGTCACAATATTTTTACAGTAGATCATTTTCCTATCATTAAAGTTGATTTGCTTTACACAAGTCTTTGGAAAATTCATTGAAAAGTTTTCCTGCGATAAATAATACAATTTTATTAAAAGATTAGATTTATTTGGTAGTCGTCAAGAATTGAGGACTCCGAGATGTAATAATTTTATTTTTAAAATTTGTTCAGTACAATGAATACCCACCGTGGTATTTTTTGAAACCAAATTAAAAATACAGAGCAGTGATCCAGCGACCTCTATGTAAAAGCTGTGAACCAAGTTGAGGTAGCAAATCATGTACACTATAGCATCGCTGCAAGGTTCAAATTCCAATACATAGCTTGTCCCAGCTTTGAAGGACGTTCTTGATGTAAAACACAGATGGCGCTAAGAGAAGTATTGCAAGAGGTTAACAACAGTCGTTTGTTTATTTTATTTAGGGCCGATTTTCAAATAGTCAGACAAAACATAACAAACTGTTAAATCATTAAGCGACAGATTAAAAAAAAAGTTACTTATAATATTGCTGACAATTAGGTGACGTTTTCAAAAATGAGCCATTGTATTTTGTTCGACGTAATTTCTTATCTGACTATTGAAAAATCAGCCCTTGATGGATATTTTTAAAAAGGTGCTAAGGTCACATCTAGTGAAATTAGTATTAGACTCATTCATCATCATTCACACGAGAATAGTCTCGGTGCTCGTGATTTTGGCAAAATGTAACCAACCACCAAATTGCTTTCATAATACCTTTGGCTTACATGAAACTATAAATTTTACTCAAATTGAAGAAATAAAACTAAAATAAACAAATGCAAAGTCACATTTGGTTAAATTGTTCATTATTTTTACATTTAATTTTGAGCTCTTTCTTTTGGCGCCCGACGTGGGTATGTGGAAGAATCTAATTCAACTATCGTTTACTAGTAGTTAGTTTTAATTAATAAAGTTATGTCACTAAAATGTTATTTGTTTTTGTTTGGTCATTGTTTTTTTTAACTTGTTTACTATTTCTAATTATGTGGTTCAATCGAATCTACAGTGATGATAACAGAAAGAGGTAACTAAATAACACAAAAATAATAATATCTTGCAGGTAGGTAGGTGTAGATATTGCCTAAAAAGCCAGCGTAAAACGAACTACACTGGCCTAATGTATTGTCGTTAGCTCACACAGCCACGCCTAGCGTAAATACAGCGCTATACAAAATGCTAACGATCAACGAATAAAACTATAGTGTGCGTTTTGCAGCCATTCTTCACCCCGGGGAGGCTTTGAGGGTGTAATAAGAGGCATATTTCAGTGGAGTGAGGCGCCCAGTCGCCTCAATGTCAGTGCGTTCGTTGCCTCTATGTAGAGGTCGCTAGTATCGGGACTTTGAGCATCGGTCCAGACGTTTTTACGTGCCAATGAATTGTCAACTTTATTTTAGGTACTTAAAGTGGAAAATACAAGGGATAGGATGAATGAAGTTGAAATAATAGGCTGAAAACCTGAAGTGACAGCGCTGCGTTGTGATGTGGGTAGATGTAGGTACGTTTCAATCGAAATCGGTATTCACTTTTTTGTCAGTGTTGTCTGGTACGGCGATTGACGGGTCCACAGCTAATATAATATGGGCTTGAGAATGGTTTAAATGAGTTGCATTAGTAATATTGTTGTTACAAATTTTACCGCTTTCGGTGCTAGACCCCTAAAACTGGCTACTTATTTTTTTTACTAATAAAATGTGTTACATATGCACGACAATACTTTGATAAAACGGGTCTAACTGAAGGCATAAAAGTTCAAAAAAAAATTAACACAAAGAAGTAACGGTGTGATCTAATTTATCCTTTGATCCCTTCAAACCTATTAACATATAAACAAAAGCAAGTAAATACCCAGCAAAGTTGTATTGTAATGCTATTCACGGAGGAATAAACAGCTAATAGCGATCGCCCAAAGGTAAACACAACAAGCTATTGTTACATTAGTATTATAGTTGCGGACAAACAAAGTTTTCCCATTACAAATGTGATATTGTGTGCCTCTCGCACTCGATGCCACAATCATAAAAAGC
This sequence comes from Pyrausta aurata, assembly GCA_963584085.1. Taxonomy (NCBI): domain Eukaryota; kingdom Metazoa; phylum Arthropoda; class Insecta; order Lepidoptera; family Crambidae; genus Pyrausta; species Pyrausta aurata. Next base: position 9,368,878 of record OY757257.1, on the reverse strand, counting down.
ACAGTGGAATCGTAGAAAAAAAAAACTCATTTTAGCGAAACCTAACCATGATGAGAATAAACAAGAAATAAGGCAGTAATGAAACATACCTGAATAACAGCGTTGAAATCAGTCATTTTCAAAGTTATTTTTTAATTCTTGTAGCTGTCAAAGTTACGCGTCGTAGATTAGACTAGAACCAAGATACAAAAAAAAAATGTAGATATGGCAACTATTTGGGCATTATGTTAGGTTTCTTTGAAGGAAAGAAGAGTATTTATTTTAGGGAGTTTTTCTTTCGGTGTCTGATATGCAAACTAATAGGTATCACTGTAACGTTTTCCATTGTAACAATCCTCCCGCGTATTGAGAACGACATTGACAGGATTTAGATCACCTCAGCACATAAAACCAATTGTAAAACTGACCTACACACACCTGTTATTTATGTGGTGTAACTCATGCACCATAGAACAATAAAGTAGTATATATATTTTTGGTTCTGAAGTTTACGCGAATACGACTCATTGATAACGCTTTACGAATTGATTTTGGGCACATTTTTTTGCAATAAATCGCCTGACGTTTCGAATGCTTTTTATAGCACCTTTAGTATATGTATATTTATCTATAGAAAAAAATATTATAATTAGAAGTAAATGTGCGCGAAATCAATCCGTTAAGTGTTTCAATCAATCGTATCGAGATGCTAAGATGCAGCGGCATTAAAAAAAAATATCTTCGCAAAAAATTAGGAAGGCCTTACTAGTGTACTTGGCCATTGCAAATTGATAAAATAATGCATGCCAATGTCCCTCAAATCTATAAGGTATTTTCCAGGTTCTGGATCCAAAACAATTTGTAAACAGTGGCCGTTTTCGACTAATAAACTGCAGATGGAAGAAATATCTCACCCTCAGTCAGATCTATAGGGAAGATATGCTGATAGAGTCTCGCTATTGGTACAAATAGCCGCTGTTTATTACACGGTGGTGCTCGCATATTTTACTATCTACAGCGTAAAGTAATCGTTTGCATGATATCTAGGAGTACATTTACATTAGTATACGAAAGTAAAGATTTCCTGCAAGCCGTTTTGTTATTCATTTGACAAGGTGTCCCAATAATACTTACATTAAGATGAAACAAAAATTTAAGTAAATTGACTCTTATTTGCTAAGTGTAACTGAAAATACATTGTTTAGCAAATTTATGACTAAGATACGTTAGGTGTTATTTTTGTGCTTAAAAAAAAAGTTAATGAATATATTTTATGAACAGTTAATGTTGTTTAGACATGCAGTTTCCACTTTTCATCCCTCAATTTACCTTCAAACGCACCGCTTACCCCAAAAAAGCGTAAATTATTACTAACAAAAACATTGCACCCAAAAAATACGACGCACAATGCCTATTTGAATATCGATCCCCCCTCCCTACTGCCTCTGTAATTCAGCGTTCCAGGCTTCAGACGACCCTCGCCAAGGTCGCAGACCACGCACACAGACGCACGCACGCACACACGCGCAGCCTGCACCCTGCATGCGTACTGCGTAGGTCGTTAAACTTTTAGGCATAGTATACACGCCTACTTGACTGCCTTGGTGTGGGAGGTGGTAAATGCATGAGAAAGGTTGATAAAAAAAAATGCAGTTGCATGCTGGAATACCTACAATGCTGTTCCTTTGGTGAGTTTGGTATTGAGTACGAACTTCAAAGCAAACCAGTGAAACCTTTTTGACTCTGTTGATACATTGTATCAATCAGTTTCATTAGTTTTAGTAACTCAAACCTGTAATTTTCATGTTACTCCCTTTTCTCTTTTACTTACATTCTGAAACGAAATCCAAAATTCTATAAATCTTTTTTTTTAATGCCAAAAACGTTGGTAAAATGCTAGTTACCACGTTCTAGAGGTAAGTGCTTGCAGACCCATCGCATTGGGACGCACGTTTACCCGTCTGGTTCGCTCTATCGCTGTCGGCGTAGACATAAACCGCTTACGTTTATGTTATATAGACAAGCTCATTTACACGAACAAATAGTATTTTGTACACCTAAATATTCTCTCACTTTAGGCCTTAGCGTGTTTTAGGACTTGTCTGGCTTTCATTCACCTTGCTTGAGGTCAAAGGCTTGTATAATGATGAAAGCGTCAACAACAATAGCTTAGTAAAATGTGTCGAGTCAGGTTTTAGTCACTCATAAAAAGCTTAATGATAAGAAAATCTCATAAATTTTCATGTGATTTGCAACATTGGTCGACTAATATGGTGAAAATTATACAGAAAACATTTACATAATATCCTTGTGCATTGTTATGTTTATCAAAAAGAAAGCAATGATAGTAAAAAGCTCATTAATAGTTACCCCTGGTGGGACTCGAACCCACAGTCCCCGGCTTAGGAGGCCGATGCCTTATCCATTAGGCCACAGGGGCGCTATGTAAGGGTGGGAAAATAAGGTACCCGATCTGTGTCGTATTTTGGGCACATTTTTCCGTAGAAAAATTCAAAATAGGTGAAAAGTACAACGACCCATGAAGTTTTTGCGCTATGTGCTTGCTATGTTTTATTTACTTTTCCTTGCATATAAAAAAAATGGATGATAAAGGGAGCAATAAACTAGATGCGAAGTGCGCTGACATCCGATGCAAAACCGATCTCCTTAGTGTAAAATATTGGAAAAGGAAGAGCAAAATAGGTGAAAAGCACGTCCCTTGCTGGAGCTTAAACTGCTGACGTCAGATGCAAGCCCTCAAGGGCGCTTCGTGGAGGGCACTTGCTACGTCCGCCACAAAGCACTATTCAGGTCAATCAGGGTACGGATGTTGAATTTTATCTTTACTGCTTTGTAGGTGATTTGAAGGGAAAATTGCGTGAATGATATGAAATCGAGTTTGTTTTCTGCTTTATAAAACACTTTAGTTTTTAAAGAAGAATACACAGATTTAATACTGGGAGCCCTTTGAAACTGTTTATTCGCTAAATGAAATAGTTAGGCGTATATAACTAACCTTATTTCTCATTAGGCTATTCCGGACAAGCAAACGTACTGTAAAATAGCTACGGCCTGTTTCACAACGTCCTAATATGTTCTGGTTAGTGATATCTGTCTAATAACTATTTTGTTATACTTTATCGCACTATCAAAAATATAAGAAAGGGTTGACTTAACGCTATACTATACTTAACATTTTTCTATTGATGTTGGTACTTACTGTATAAACGTATTTTCTTTCTTTCATTCTATAAGGAATACATTACCAGTCATACATTTTTTTTTATTCGTTGGTTAGTGCATAAGTATTTGTCGATGGTGAAAAAAAAGGCCCATAATATATCATCATTGATACCTGTCGAGCGATGTAAGAGCTCTTAGGGTGAACCTAGGTATAGTTTTGTCAAATTGTTAAAAACAATTAAAGAAAATTAAACACAATTTACTTTTAAAACATCATTGAACACAATTGATAAAACGATTTTTTTTTCAATATAGTTATAACGATTTAAGACACTAATAGTGCAGGTAGCTACTATTTACGTAGTCAATAGATTTTATTAAAGATTTAGGACAGATCGCTTCACCTAAGTTAGCTTAGATCAAATCTTATCAATATTGGATGCAATAACTACACATAATATTGTCTAGTTGGCGACAACAAACGGTTAGCTATTTGCAATGTAACTAGATCTCAGGAGGAGCGTGTCAACTTACCATCCGTAAATAGGTTTTTTTATCACTAGCCTGTAGGGCTGTCGATGACATTGTGAGTTTTAAGGCTTTTACAGGTTCAAGCATATCTATGGGAACAGCACCGCATTTATCAACCAGGGCCTCAATTTCGCTAAGTTTGACCACAGAATATATAATAGTACTACATATGGTTGCACTGAGTTGTGCATCATTACAATTGATAGACCTCGCTATCCTAAAAGCGGCGTGCCACCTTTCAATGCTGCTGAATTTAAGCACACGATGAGTTACAATAGCACAACGAGTGACTACTGTAGAACAACAGCAGGTGCCGAAAATACGGGAATCGGGGGGCAGGCATCAACCATACGAAAGCTCGTTACTTTAAAAAGGGATCAGCAACGCCTCGGCATAGGAACTTATGACAGTTCTTCTTGTGAATGACAACCCGTTTGACAGGGTGGGCGGATAGTTGACGAGCATCGGGCGCCGCTGGTCGAGAGTGGGTCCCGAGTTGATCTCGATCTGAGTTGGTTATGCTAGTGGATACATGTTTGGTGAAGTACGCAATTTCATCAATTTTATACATACTGAACGCCTCGAGTTGATACGGGGTGCTGTTCCTGTTACGAGTGGAAAGATTAAAGTCCGCATAAGCATTAAAAAGCATTAAGACCGCTATTTGTACGAGGTTTTCTCACTGATTTTTGTAATTAATAAGAACCTTGGGTTCTGTAGGTAACCAATGCTAGTACTATAATTGTTAAATGGGCTCAGCAACCCTAAACCTGATCAAGCACATATTCGTTCTTTAAGCGGTACTTATACCCAGGTAACTGAATATCTACCACCTTGGTGTTGTGACACCTGGGGCCCGCGTGGTGGAGTATAGCCCTACCTCATAGTTGAGGTAAGGTTTTAAAGGCCCAGCAGTGGGATGTTTACAGGCTAATTTAATTATTTTTTCACATATTTTCGTTAGAGAGAATACTCAGACTGCAGTCTACGTGATAGATGCTATTGAATTCGTTACAGACCTATATTTTGTTTTATAAAAACTAAAGCAAAGCTTCATGACGATGTAAAGCACATGGTTCGGCAAATTTCCATATAGGGCAAAGCCTGGCTAATTTTCGAGCAAACGTTACGCTGAAACGGCTTCCATTTAGTTAAACAATGGAGGCTTTACAGTTTAAGTAGGCCTACAATGAGCAGATTTATGACGTTCTACGCTAAACATAGGTTTTGAAGGCCTCGTCCTATTTAAGTCGATATTAATGGGGGACATTTACCAGAAATTTTGAATTAAACGTTTTGTTGCAGGAAGCATATTTAAATACTCAATTTATTAATGTGTCTTTATCACAACAGGGGAAGGGAAGATCAAATACGAAACTTTTAGTGATTCCTTAGAATTGACCATTCCTAATTTTATTTCTACTGCTGGGTGTAGGTAACATAGATACAGTCGCCAGCACATCAGGTTACCCACTTTTGTTGCAAAGCATAAGATACCGCAGTGTTTACCTTGACGTGCTGTCGTCCGTACTACGTAGGAAGGTAGGTAGGTCTTAATAAACGCGTTTTCTAGAAAAGTGTGACGATAGTTTATAATATACACATAACTAAAACTAGATAATTCTAAAAGTGGGACTTGTTTCCAATGGATTGTTATAACCCTAAAATTTCAGAGTGAACACTCTTCTTTTAGGTGAGGTCGCTCCATCGTTGTCTCTGACTATACCACGTCTGGTCTAGTCAGGTGACAAGAGTGAAACCATTTCATAGGAAAAAAATCTCATCAGAGTTGCGCTAACAGGCGCTCGAGTCCTTGCAATGAAGAGTGACTAATTAACAATTAGTGATTTGTAAGTCCAGCCAACGAAACTGGAAAACCCAGGACGCTATTGGATAGTATTATGCAATATATTTCTATTTTTACAAGTGATTATTACAGTTCATCTATTCAACTTGAGACCAAAATTACTTTGACTAGGGTTAATTTGGTGTCTTTTTATGAGATGTCTACCTAAATATAGGTGAAATCAAATGGATTCTGTAAATATGAATTCAACTTATTGATGTAAGTGATGTGATGACTTTTATGCTTGAAGATACTTAAACTTCTGAATGATTTTGACACACGTTGTTGAGGTTTTGAAAAACATTGTTATTAGCTCTTACACAGGCGCTAGCCAACAAACAACACAATACGGTTTATTTTATCTGTATCTGATCTATGATATATCTTATATATTTCTAAAGGGACAGAATAGGTTGTTTGACTGTATTCCAAGATATTTTTCGATAATGCGAAATTGGTATTAGGATACAATACAACAAAGGCAGAATTTAAATGGCTACAGCCATCAAGCCTCAACTGCACGATGCTGTGTTAACTAAACACTTGAAAACATCCTTCTGTTGGTTTCTGTCAGTTTCTATTATGTTGATAAATTCAGCAAGATGCGTTGACATTTCAACCCCGAGTTATAATATTAACCCTAAATTGCGCCATCGGGTCTTAAAAGGCAGCAATGTTTTCCAACCTGGCTGATCGGTACATGATATCGACCGACGCTCATGTCACACGTTTCCTAACTCATAAATATCAATCAACGGTCATTAGCAGTGATGTACTCCGATTGATCTCTCCAGCTTCCTGCTGCAACTTCTATATCGCCAATTATTTTAAGGACCAGGGGGTAATGGGAGGTCTTGTTAAGTTTGTCGGAACGTCATTTGCAACTTTGTTAGCGTTGGAAGGTTTCCATGATCACACTTCGCGAGGAGGAATTCTTCGTTTTTGATGTTTACCAAGTCTCATTACATCGCTAGCATAGCTAGGAAGGTGAGTTACTATGAATACATGATTTCGTATAGTCTTAAGGTCAAAGGTCTTTTTAGCGCTACCTCCTTCTTTAGTGGTTAAGTATACTTTACAATTCGTCGCGTAAGCTTAGTCTTGGTTCAAGCCTAGTGCTATATTTTTTTTATATAAGGGGGTCATAGTTAGAGTGTAAAATAAATCAGGGAAAATAGGGCAAAATTTAACATGACGTAAGTAAACGACTACTTATCTATGCTTGTATGTTAGACTGGCAAATTATTAATTTAAGATCATTACTTGCATTTTCCACGTCCTAACTTGCAATTTTTAGGACCTGTGAAGCTTCTTATAAAGATTTTGAACTTGGCACGAAATGGCCATTAATCAGTCAGGGATCAAACGACTCTCGAGAGTCGCATAACAATGGAATTTCTATTGTGTCTCGTTCACACATACTTGACGAGTTAAGCTGTCAAAAATTAAAAAGAAGAAACCTGCAGAATTAAGTGGATCTAAGCCGCGATCAGGCTCAAAACATCAGAAATAACTACACACCACTAATGCTGGTGGTTTCTGACTTCGATATATCATTATAAAGTATTTTGCTAAGCCATTAGCGATATTTACACAGAAGTGGAAGAACCTTATTATTTTTTATGCATTAAGTAGAATCAATGTCTGTGGATAATGTAAATTTGGATTATCCATAATTGGTTGAAATTTGGACATAGAATACATACTACCATTAGCAAATTGCTAAGCCCGTTTAGTAAAAATTTTATGGATTAGCTAATTTAATTTATTTACTTAAAACCTACTCAAAAATAAAACCGTGTCCATTAGGCAAAGAGGCGAGGATGCTGGCTGCGTTACCGCGTTGGTTAGCAAATTAATTTAATTAATTTACTTATTTATTTTATTTTTATTGCACAGCCAATAGGAAGTACAAATGGCGGACTCAGAACTTAATGCATCCTCTACCTGTGGGTGGGCGGAAACAATTGAGGCGGCGCGTAAAAGAACTCAAAATTGCATGTGTTAATTAATTGCATACGTTTCAAAATGTATTAGCACTTACTCACAAACCTTAGTTGGCAAGTAAAATACACCTAAATTACAAAAGTTATTCTTACAGCTTTTAACCCGAGAGCTTGTCGCGAGAACTGGTCATAAACACATGAATTCACAGCCTTGTTCACATCAGCAGATACTTTTCAATAGACGATGCGCGTACACCGATTATTATCTATGGCCGATAAACTACTCGTAGATGTTTGTGGCCACTTAGTTACCGCGGGCTGGCTTAAAGAAAACATTTTCTTGTTGCTCTTTTTGTTGAGTAATGGAAAAAGCTTTCGTAGGCATATCCTATCCTACTACTATTATAAAGGCGAAAGTTTGTAAGTATGGATGTATGGATGTATGGATGTATGGATGTATGGATGTATGGATGTATGGATGTTTGTTACTCTTACACGTAAAAACTACTGAATGGATTTGAATGAAACTTTACCACAATATAGCTTATACATCAGAATAACATATAGGCTACAATTTTTGAGGTTTCTAATGTGAGGTCGTAAAAAACTCATTTTTTGCGCTACTAGACGGGACGAACCTGAAGTCCACGCGAACGAAGTCGCGGGCAAAAGCTAGTCTTTTATAAAATACACTAAATTACAAAAAAATACTGTTTTTTTTCTCTGGGCTGGGGATATCATTGTGTGACTTTTTGATGTCGTTCTCTAATCGAAATATGACATGTATGGTTTTCGTATTGTGATGATATTAAAAATAAAAAAGCTTGCAAATTTAATTTGTTTGGAGTGAAAGAAATATACTTCATGCAACTGTACTTATTAAAAGTACTTGTACTCTGTTTTTATATTTAATGAAACAACTTCGTCTCTCCTGTCTTCACAATACCCAGGCAGGGAATACAACACGAATTTCTCGCCCGGACTTAAGCCAATTTCAAAATCCACTCTAAGGGCTGAGTCCTTGTCAGAATGTAAGACCTACGAAACTAGGGTTCTGTTATATCTAAACAAGATAAATAAAAATAAATTAACCTATGATGTATAGACTTCATAGGTTCATGGATTAAGGTTACAGGATATCACTTCATTAAAAATCGTTATTACAAGTCTTTGTTTTATGTGTTTTAATTTTCCATAAAGATCACGACCCAGTCTAGAGGTGAACGACTTATTCTATCTACGCAAAAAATATTTTAATTGTATATCTTGGTATTTTGCAGCTACGTAGGGTAAGGCCTAAATTCACTTGCTTATATTTCGAAACGATCCCGCCAAAAAAGTATCAGTCATGTTATAGGTTTTACCTATTTATTTGTAGTGGTTTTGCATGAAGCACGCCTTTTCATGTTCATTTGTTCATTTTGACCTCATCTTTAGGACATTTTACTGGTAAGTTTACCTACAATGCAATGTACTGTCACACAATGTAGATGACTCAAGTTTGGAACCCCTTGGTTTACCTGTATTTTTAGCAGCCTTAAGGCTACTACGCAGCTACGTGAATCAGTTTTGGGGGTATGGAGGTAGGGGAGTAAGTGCACCGCTTCAAGGTCAACTTACGTCCGCCAGACACTACGCAGTTAACTTAACCACCCAGGTACTTCCAGTAACTGACTTCGTCGGTTCCGAATAACCAGGTGGCTTCCTTTGTAAGCTGCGACGTTTGATTGGACAAAAATATGCAACCAAAATTTGTGATAATTAACAAATTTAAGGAAAGGTTACTGATCACTTAAAAATTGAGGAAGGGCTTTGTTTTATATAAAACTACGATCGTAAAGTTATCATCATCATCAAAGAGCTTATCTCTTGACAGAAGAGAGTTTTTTCGTTACTTACGGCCTGTAAGACTCAGATATTAATTATTGGTTGGTTATTTGTCGATGGTAATACAGACCCTTAGTTAATAAGTTATTTAAATTAGAAAAGATATATTTCTAAACAATACGCGGTCTTCTAAATTCTAAAACATCATAGCTGATCTGATTTAAGTTTAAGTTCACCATTTTCGCTGCACTAAGTAGTATTTATTACATGAAGTGCTATTTCGAGACTTCGAAGAACGAAAGGGTGGTACGGACGGAGTAAGTTCATCATTACAGCGTGCATCTTCAGAAAATTAATGATTCATATGAACGTGGATAATTTGTAGGGAGCCTGGGGCATTCTTAGAGATTAGAATATTACTGATGGTGAGTCATTTTGGATTTAAAAGTGGTTGCTGCTTTGATGATAATGGCTCATCGGCTAAAGGAAAACTGACATATTTTTTTTTATTATGAAAACGGTCTGTACAGATAACAGATAGGTATCAATTCGAAAGAAAAACAATTTACTCATTTTATGAGACACATATAGCTAGAACATGATATCGTCTTAGTTCTAATGTATTATTTACACATTATTTACTATATAATTTTGAAAATTTTACGTTCAAATCTTATCATAAACATCCAAGTACATACTTGCAAAACAAAATGCTAATTGTTTGCCTGCCAATTTATGATTTGGGAGCAAAAACAAGCATCTCTATAGGCATATTATTCGCTGATTACAATTCGGGTCACGCTCCTGGAGATTAGTTCGTACAGCCATGAATATTCACACGAGTCATTGACGTATTGTTGATCTTGTAATCCCAAAGCCTTCTTCTAAGGCTGAAAACCGGCCTTATTAGGAACTGATTTGATTTAACATAGCTAGTAAAAGATGGTAAAGACCGCGAGATCGAGGATCATGCAAGCGCAAAAGTTCAATACACATCAATGAGAGAGGTCTATGTTCAGCAGTGGACTCCTTACTGCTAAATAGCTATAATAATAATGATGATGAGTACTTAAAAAATAAATGAAGAACTAAAAAACGTAGACCAGAATCAAGTTGATCTAATTAGACTTTACAAGGTTTAAAAGCTCTGCAGCTTATTGAATAATAGGAACCCTACTTCCTACCTACTACCTACCTGTAGGCAAACAAAGTTTAAAAACAATGCCATGAAACTACCAATCGAACCAACCTTCTAACGACCTAATGTACTTAGTTTACATTGCCATGCATTACACTAAAAACTATAAAGATACCTACGTGACGTGAAACTATCGCCTCAAATAGAAGTGGCCATCTACCAGCCCTATAAATTGTACCTACCATCAATTGAAATCAAGTGGCAATAAATCTGATGCCAGCATAACAAACGAGTCGACAATGTATGCTTATGGCCGCAATAGCATCCACATGCTGTTGACACGGCATTATTTTATCTAAATGCTCATTATCTAATATCCGATAGTGGGTTCAAGGTTGGTCGCGAATCTCAGATGATCGCGTCGCATAGAGCAAGGCTGAGGTGCGTCCCTGCGCTTTTATCAATAACACGCCCAGCGCCGCCTGGCGGCCGCCGCCAGTACTGCCCCGGCCTCCACTGCGCACGCTCCATGCCCAACGTTACCGCATTTGCAATAACTCAATCCTCAAAACAATCCCCCAAATAACACAAATCCCGTACAAAAACTTCACCGAACGCGACGCGAAACCGCGAAAACGGAACCGAGTCCGCACACCGGTCCCCCGCGCATTGTTTGTTATGAAACCCTAATTTTAACCAAAAGTGCTGAAACGATACTGCTGTGGAGCTTTCGAGCGGTAAGTAAACCGAGTGCAGCTCAAGTGATGTTATTGTAAAGTCAGTGTTTGTTTATAATAACGCAAGGTGTCTGACGAGTATTAAGCAGGTGATGCAAGTGGTTACTTTCGCTGGTACCGCGCAGAGGAATGAGGTTACTCTCTAAAATAAGCCGAGATTTTTTAAGCGCTTCAGCTGTATTATCTATACAATTGGATGCGGTATGATGACTCGAGTGAACCGCATTGACACCGCGCTATTGTTTTGGTTTCTTATTACAATACGACCTGCATTCGCTTTGTTGTTTATATGCAAAACATACGTAACATTAAATTAGTGAAGCTAGTTGCATTCTCGTTACGTATACATACGTTTTACTTTGTATGATTGTGGCGTGCACTTCGGTGCCAGGAGCATCTGTTGCCATCTCTTTTTGGCGGCGTACTGGGGAGCACGCCGTCCCCCTCTCGTGACATACTCGTAGATGCAAATTAATCAAAACACCCCTATTTATAATTCCCAGTGCACAATGACTGCGATTTTTAAAGGCACTTGCTTTTTCGTTATAAATACTCGAGTGTGCCGATTCAGTCTTGCATTTCTTAAATTGTTTGTTTTGGTTGATTTAATACATAAGACTTCCCTGTTAAAATATAGTTTACAAGCCACAGTCCAATTATGATATGTGGTTATGAAGTTATACCTACGTAGAAGCTCTGAAATCTGTTCCTAAGGATCACATTTTATCGTAAAACTATCCGTTTTAATTTATTTGATCAACGGATACACGATAAAACGATATCCTACTACTATTATAAAGGCGAAAGTTTGTAAGTATGGATGTATGGATGTTTGTTACTCTTTCACGTAAAAACTACTGAATGGATTTGAATGAAACTTTACCACAATATAGCTTATACATCAGAATAACATATAGGCTACAATTTTTGAGGTTTCTAATGTGAGGTCGTAAAAGAAGTCCACGCGAACGAAGTCGCGGGCAAAAGCTAGTATTAAAATAAAAACTTAATTTATGTTAAAATAATTAAATAATGAAAAACTTATGTACCTAATTAGAGTCAAGATTTACAGTTTAAACAATAGTAATACAACACGTTCAGTCTAGCATCAGTCTAGCATGGTAGTCTGGACCAGTTTTACTTGTCGAATTGATTGCGCTCGAAAAACGTTAAGAAAAATTTGTGTATTCTTTTCAGTTTTTCGTTCGACAGGTAATTGTGGTTGAGACTTCCACCGCTGGTCAGAATTATCGGAGAATGATTGTGTTACATACCCGGAATGAGATACTAATGAAAATTAAACCGTGAAAATTTACCATCATTCTGGTGTTAGGCCAGACAGATGGACTGAACTGTTCTCAGACTGAGCCTTACCTACATGAGCTGTTTCATCAATCGATTAAATGTTGCTTTTCAAATAATTCGAAAATCAAGATTTTCCGGCAGGCTCTAAAGTTTCGATGATACAAGTACCTACATACTTTATACTATTTTATATTTTATAAGGGCAATTAGTACCTACTTTGAAGTAAAATAATTAACCCAAATGAAAAAACGGCTGAACAGATTTTCATGAAATACGAGTAGGAATACTTGGAATAAAATTATCTATGACACAAAAAAAACAAAACGAAAAACGGTTCATCCGTTTGGGAGCTACGATGCTACAGACAGTACAGACAAACACGTTAAACTCATAACATCTCTCTCTTTTTGCGTCGGCGGCTAAAAATGGCTGTTGCCGTATTCCGTCGACATAACCAGTCCATCGCCATGTACATTTCCACTAAGATTTCAGCAATGCATTATTGTAATTCCATTTGTAATGCCCGGTTAATTGAGCCCTGCACATTTCACATGCACGCAAATGCATCGAAGGCCACCAATGCACCGACAATGCGTCCTTTGTGCACCAATGAAACGCGGTTCCTGCATTCCTTTGTCCTGTCCCGTTTTCATAACGTGAGAATATAGGCCAAGTTCAAGTGTATGCACTCATTGTGGGCAATAAACGTGCACTTTTTATTTCCGCCATGAAATCGGGGGTTGGTAACCGGTTTGCGAGATGAACCGCAAATTTCACCGGCTTTGCTGTCACAGTAAAAAAAATATCGGTAGAGAAACTCTATAGACTTGATGTTAAGTTCTTATTTTGGCAATGTTTGCTGTCAGTAGCAGTTGTCATTCGTCTTCAGGAAGGTACCTTGCTTTCATCTTGCTGACATCCCCAGGACAGAAGGTTTAGGAAGGAATTTCATGTCTGTCAAAAAACAGGGTCCTTCTTATCCTTTCGATCTGAAGCGCAAAATTTATCACTCTTGTTTATGTAGCAATATTACGGCTGTGTTATAGAACTTATAGTCAAAATTCAAGATATTATTTTGGGTTATTTAACAGATAAATCATGTACAATTTTTGAGCAGGGTAGAATTGAGGATTTCATTTATTTTGCTACTGACTACCATTAGTCTATCGATAGCCATACTCACCTGGCCAAAATATTGGCAATACCTTCAAGGTGAATACTACTTTCGTGTTTTTATTGTAACTGTGCAGTAACTATTGACCTCCCTAGCTGTTGTTACTTTTCACACAATGTGCAGTTGAAACGTTTCTACTGAAATAATATTTTCGACTGTGGTTACTGCATCGAATAGTAAAAGAGATCTAGTTTACGATTGAGCAATGCGAAACTAGTTTTTAAACTAGTTCAGTCGTCAGAAAGTAGTTGTCATCGTTATTCTGGGAATCGTTTTGTCATTTTATGAGTACTTTAACGTTGCAGGGGTGATCTACCATTAAAACTGGTTAAATATCTTGAAGACACTCGAATTGGTTCTCAGTGTCAGCTAGAACTTTTTATCGGAGTAATTGATTACCTTTAAAATCTTATTTATTTTATCGCAACATGTCAGTCAGTGTTATTTTTATTAAAATGTAAAATAACTAGTACCTACACTACCTGATTTTTTTAAAATTTTCGTTCTTAAATCCAATATAATCATTTTATATTCACTGCAAGGAAACCCATTTCAGGCTAGGACGTTTTACCTTCCACGGTTTATTTAACTTAAAAGCTGTAAGAATAGGCCTAGCATTAAATTAATACTTTACGCATTACCATAAATTTTACATCGACTTGCCGTAAAATACATTCCATTTGGGGGCGGTAAAGCGCTGGATATGTGATCGCCTCCCAGAAGCGAAAATTAAATACCAGGGTTTCCATACCACCGACTGCTACGTTAAAATTAAAACGAAACTTGGTAGTATCTCGTTCTATAAACTACCTTTCGATATTCACAAACTTATTTTATGAATTCGGAAAAGGATAACCTTATGAGTTTTTCGACCCGAGTTTTACTGACTACCTATAAAAAGCTATATAATCTTTTGAACAACAATATCAACAATATACAGGTCTAATTAAATACCTCCTTTTTTAAGTCCGTAGGAAGAGGAATGAAATTTAAAGTATCGTTCTCAAATTAAAGGATGGCAAGGGTGATATTATGTATTTTTTTCGGATAGTTACTTTTGATTTAAGATCCGGCGATATCGCTAAATGAGTTTATATAAGGCCTTGATTCATCACGAAACCGGCACCTGTTGCAAATAAAACGGTTTAATTGGTAATAAAAACTGTTTGCAACAGCTGAATTTGATGAAGGATGACGTGCTTACACTGCTGAATTGTTTGTTTGTTAAACTTATTTTCACTTTCGAAGTGTTTTTTCAACGTTTTTATTGTATCCACTTATCATAAAAATCAGTGTGCTATATGGCTCGGCTGCTCGAGCCTTGTTTGTATTATTTTTCTCAGACAATAAGACGTAATCGTACTAATATTAAAGGTTCATAATACTCATCGGATTGATCTAAGTTAAACATTGCCATATATCCAACAAGCTATTGGCCGATAAAATCTTTATGTTCAAACATATTACAAAAAGATATATATAATTTTAACTAAAGATATTGTTCCAAATTTTGTTATTGACCTTGCAAATAACAAAGAGAAACTACTGACTTTGTCAAAGGCAATAAATTTCCAATACCCATTAGTTACGAATTTCAATCGGAAGCTAGGAAATTGTTTAAACAATTTCCAAAACAGCAACTTTATTTGCCAGAATACAAAGATGATATCGATCATTTAGTTTACCATTTGAGAATAAGACTCCTACTTATATCTTTATTTATAACTAGCTTTTGCCCGCGACTTCGTCCGCGTGGAATAGTGACTTCTTTCTCCCGTTTTTTTCACATTTACCACTATATCTTTGCTCCTATTGGTCGTAGCGTGATGTTATATAGCCTATAGCCTTCTTCGATAACTGGACTATCCAACACAAAAAGAATTATTCAATTCGAACCAGTAGTTTCGGAGATTAGCGCGTTCAAACAAACAAACAAACAAACTCTTCAGCTTTATAATATTATATTATTATATTATTAGTATTAGTATTAGTATTAGTATATTAGTATAGATGGAAATATCATCGTGCTACACTGCTTTGAAGTTTGACGAGAGTATAGATAGTCCATAAATTTATAACATTTTGTTGTTCATAATTCGGGGTGAAAAATAAATAAGTAAATTGACTTTGAGCACCAACTCATAGTTAAAAAAAATAGGTAAAGTTTAATCAATAAATAAATATGTGCCAGACAACACACCAATTGTTTGGTTTCGTGGTAATGAATTTTCTTGAATAAAATTAAATAAAATTCTTTTTTTGTATTAAATGTGGTACATCAGAGTGTTAAATAAGTTACATGTGTAGAACATTGCACATTTAGCCAAATGTCTCTCTTTCTTGTGTTACGAAATACCAGACAACGATTATGACGGGGGCGTCTCCCATAAATACTTAAATGGGTACATATAACATCCATGACTTAGGGACAAATGTTTGTGCTCATCACACAAACATTTGCCCCTTGCGGGATTCGAGCCCGCAACGGCCGGCGTAATAGTCAGGAGCGCTAACCACTACACCAAACGCGTCGTCTAATGAATGTTTGTTAGCATATCATTGAGCTAAGTGTGAAATACCACTTGATGGTGATTTCGCTTCCAAATTAATCGACCTTGATCCTGGGATAAATAGAATCAACGTAACAAAAGCTTTAAAGCAGAAATTTGCATGAATGGGAAACCATTGAAACATTGTTACCAATAGGTACGCAATTCTTTGATCGGAGGTGCCAATAAATATCAAAGGACTTTCCGCTGAAATTCCTTTGAGTTCAAGGATAACTGTTAACCTCATTGTGGTTTTGTTAACAATATGCATAGTATCTTGGTTTGTTGCTTAGTAGGAGTAGTAGAGTCTATATTGTTTTGTAACATCTTTCTGTTTTTTTTATGATGAGAAAATTTATGTCACAATTAAACTCTTTGCATTTCTAAGCGATTGACTGGTAGAGAATGCCTTAAGGCATTAATAACGCCAATTGTTTAAATTACACTGGAGCATAATTTTTAATAAATAAATAACTTTATTTTAAGACTTTAATTTGCTTAAATTGAGCCTACATCTGCATAAAACTTCCCAGAACTGCAATCGCTTCTGCCGCTTCATAATCCTAGTTTCCCCGCAACGCTTCCATAGGCTTTATATCTCGTCGTACCATGAACATAAAATTGTATGAATGGAAATATATTACCTCCCAGTCCGCACACAAGGCGGCTGGTAACTTCTCAGTGACTATACCCTAACAATGTAGAAGTCATAAATTTGGGCTGATTAAATCCAGTGACAAGCACCGCCAATAATGCTGGTACCATCAATCTCCCTCGAAAAACTTGATTGGATGTCGCCAGGTGCTTTCAAGGTCAGAGAAAAAACAAACGACGGTACAGTAACCTGCTTCAATGTAAACCGATCCTAAGACTATACGAAGACTGAAGGTCACCCAGAGGGCCATGGAACGGATTATGCTCGGAATATCCCTCAGAGACAGAGTACGCAACACCGCCATAAGAGAAAACACAAAAGTTGTTGATGTGGGTTACCGTATAGCCAAACTGAAGTGGGCGTGGGCTGGACATCTCTGTCGAAGAGGTGACAACAGATGGAGCAAATCAGTGTTCGAGTGGAGACCCAGAGTCGGGAAGAGGAGTGTTGGGAGACCTCCAGCCAGATGGTCTGACGACATAAAGAACCAAGCCGGCACAACCTGGTTTCGAAAAGCACAAGACAGAGCGGCGTGGAGGAAGTTTGGAGAGGCATATGCCCTGCAGTGGGCAAACACGTGCTGAAGAAGAAGAAGAGAAGAAGAAGACTATACGATCTCAAAGGCAACTTATATTTCCTTAGCGGTGGAAGTCTCGACATCATTTCTGTCGAACACATAAGATGGATGGCGCTCGAAAAATGCTGAGACAAAATTCGTGTTTTATTAGTTGAAAAGAAGATTTTTTGAATTAAAAATTTAAACAGTGCCAAATTCAATAATTTTTTTCAAGATATGGGACTCAATAAAATCAAGAAAACACAAATTATGTGTCAGCGTTTTTCGAGCGGCGTTCGAAAGGTGATGATGTCGAGACTTCCACCGCAGGTGACTATACAAAGAGGTGGACTTGTTACATGCTCAAATATTTCCTTTATAACGAAGGTTTCCGAAGGTTCGTAGTACTGGCAAAGGAAACGTCGTCGGGTTTCAGTCTTTTGTTCGTTTCACCAAATAATTCGGTATTTACTTGTAACTGTTTGAAGCAGTGGTAACAATAATCTTGTACTCTCAATAATAAGGACAAAAGTTATGTGTTCTTTTTAAGGACATCATACACTAAAAGTTCCACGAGGATCAATGAGCAGTTTTCTTGTCATGAGATGTTTACATCATCGATAGATGGCGCTAGTGTCACTTTAGGAACTAACTTTTTAATTGAATTTTCTTGAATAAAATTAAATAAAATTCTTTTTTTGTATTAAATGTGGTACATCAGAGTGTTAAATAAGTTACATGTGTAGAACATTGCACATTTAGCCAAATGTCTCTCTTTCTTGTGTTACGAAATACCAGACAACGATTATGACGGGGGCGTCTCCCATAAATACTTAAATGGGTACATATAACATCCATGACTTAGGGACAAATGTTTGTGCTCATCACACAAACATTTGCCCCTTGCGGGATTCGAGCCCGCAACGGCCGGCGTAATAGTCAGGAGCGCTAACCACTACACCAAACGCGTCGTCTAATGAATGTTTGTTAGCATATCATTGAGCTAAGTGTGAAATACCACTTGATGGTGATTTCGCTTCCAAATTAATCGACCTTGATCCTGGGATAAATAGAATCAACGTAACAAAAGCTTTAAAGCAGAAATTTGCATGAATGGGAAACCATTGAAACATTGTTACCAATAGGTACGCAATTCTTTGATCGGAGGTGCCAATAAATATCAAAGGACTTTCCGCTGAAATTCCTTTGAGTTCAAGGATAACTGTTAACCTCATTGTGGTTTTGTTAACAATATGCATAGTATCTTGGTTTGTTGCTTAGTAGGAGTAGTAGAGTCTATATTGTTTTGTAACATCTTTCTGTTTTTTTTATGATGAGAAAATTTATGTCACAATTAAACTCTTTGCATTTCTAAGCGATTGACTGGTAGAGAATGCCTTAAGGCATTAATAACGCCAATTGTTTAAATTACACTGGAGCATAATTTTTAATAAATAAATAACTTTATTTTAAGACTTTAATTTGCTTAAATTGAGCCTACATCTGCATAAAACTTCCCAGAACTGCAATCGCTTCTGCCGCTTCATAATCCTAGTTTCCCCGCAACGCTTCCATAGGCTTTATATCTCGTCGTACCATGAACATAAAATTGTATGAATGGAAATATATTACCTCCCAGTCCGCACACAAGGCGGCTGGTAACTTCTCAGTGACTATACCCTAACAATGTAGAAGTCATAAATTTGGGCTGATTAAATCCAGTGACAAGCACCGCCAATAATGCTGGTACCATCAATCTCCCTCGAAAAACTTGATTGGATGTCGCCAGGTGCTTTCAAGGTCAGAGAAAAAACAAACGACGGTACAGTAACCTGCTTCAATGTAAACCGATCCTAAGACTATACGAAGACTGAAGGTCACCCAGAGGGCCATGGAACGGATTATGCTCGGAATATCCCTCAGAGACAGAGTACGCAACACCGCCATAAGAGAAAACACAAAAGTTGTTGATGTGGGTTACCGTATAGCCAAACTGAAGTGGGCGTGGGCTGGACATCTCTGTCGAAGAGGTGACAACAGATGGAGCAAATCAGTGTTCGAGTGGAGACCCAGAGTCGGGAAGAGGAGTGTTGGGAGACCTCCAGCCAGATGGTCTGACGACATAAAGAACCAAGCCGGCACAACCTGGTTTCGAAAAGCACAAGACAGAGCGGCGTGGAGGAAGTTTGGAGAGGCATATGCCCTGCAGTGGGCAAACACGTGCTGAAGAAGAAGAAGAGAAGAAGAAGACTATACGATCTCAAAGGCAACTTATATTTCCTTAGCGGTGGAAGTCTCGACATCATTTCTGTCGAACACATAAGATGGATGGCGCTCGAAAAATGCTGAGACAAAATTCGTGTTTTATTAGTTGAAAAGAAGATTTTTTGAATTAAAAATTTAAACAGTGCCAAATTCAATAATTTTTTTCAAGATATGGGACTCAATAAAATCAAGAAAACACAAATTATGTGTCAGCGTTTTTCGAGCGGCGTTCGAAAGGTGATGATGTCGAGACTTCCACCGCAGGTGACTATACAAAGAGGTGGACTTGTTACATGCTCAAATATTTCCTTTATAACGAAGGTTTCCGAAGGTTCGTAGTACTGGCAAAGGAAACGTCGTCGGGTTTCAGTCTTTTGTTCGTTTCACCAAATAATTCGGTATTTACTTGTAACTGTTTGAAGCAGTGGTAACAATAATCTTGTACTCTCAATAATAAGGACAAAAGTTATGTGTTCTTTTTAAGGACATCATACACTAAAAGTTCCACGAGGATCAATGAGCAGTTTTCTTGTCATGAGATGTTTACATCATCGATAGATGGCGCTAGTGTCACTTTAGGAACTAACTTTTTAAACATTGTTTCAGAATTATAGCAGAGGGTAATTGCTTTTCGCCAAC
The DNA here is from genome assembly GCA_963584085.1 of Pyrausta aurata. Taxonomy (NCBI): domain Eukaryota; kingdom Metazoa; phylum Arthropoda; class Insecta; order Lepidoptera; family Crambidae; genus Pyrausta; species Pyrausta aurata. The sequence continues at coordinate 9,348,547 of OY757257.1, read as the reverse complement.
GCAAATAATAAACAGTAAAACAATATTCATGTGGACCTTTAGTTCATAAAGTACATAATAATGCCAAAACATAAGTATCCTAATTAATCCATAAGTCATTACTGCATTTTACATTATCAACTTACGCACTATTTTTTTCTTTGTCAAAGGTTTTCCGTCAACGTGAAAAAAAATGTTCCTAAAGTGACCCTAACGACATCTAGTGAGAGCTGTAAAGCGATGGGAGAAAACTGCTCATTAGACAGGATAGGTAAAATTGCTTATTATATGTATATGCAATTTAATACCAATTCCATAACAAAATGCATTTGCATTCTATGTATATTTATTATACTTATTACCTAAACTAACGGCTACATCTGTATTTGCTAAAAGTGGCCTCGGAGGTTCCGTCGAGCCATCGACCGCAGTTAATGTATTCCTTTCAAATCCAGCGCCTTTGTGAGACAATATGTATCGATGCAAAAACTCTTCAGCGTAGTGTGAAAAGAACAGCATCGCTTCAAATACTTTACAATAGTTGATTTTTGTTTTTATAGTATTTTGTCACTTTACAAACTTAATAATATAAATTGCACTTGTAAAAAGCAACCGTGACTCTGTGACCGACGAGGAATCGAACCCCGTGACTTACGCTATCCGGGCGTATGCCTATACCACTCGGCCACCGTCACATTAACAAGCCTGTTGAATTTTGCAAGCGCTTTCTTTTTAACGCGTAGGCTGCGTGACCTCATCACTGTTGCGAGATTGCTCTCACAATATCCGAAGGAAAATATTTTAACAATCGATTAAGATGAAGAAAGCCAATTTATAGTCGATTTTTGTTTTTTTTTTATAGTGTTTTGTCACTATACAAACTTAATATTATAAATTGCACTTAAAAGCAACCGTGACTCTGTGACAGACGAGGAATCGAATCCCGTGTCTTACGCAATCCGGGCGTATGTCTATACCACTCACGGTTGAGTCACGGTTGCTTTTTCCAAGTGCAATTTATATGAGGTATACCTCATAATGTAAGAAAACAGTAACATAATAATAACCGAAGCTTTATCTGAAAATTATCGATCTTTTATTGTCCTCATATCCAGGTTCATGAAACTCTTGATCAGTGAATCAATATGAATACAAAGTTTGTCTTAGAGTTTGTCGAGCGCTATCTGGTGTTCGACAGGTTAATGTCGAGACTTTCACCATTGGGGTGGTATTATAACATGCTTGTCTTTTGACCTGCAGTGGCTAATAAATTGATTCAATTTACTTTCCAGTTTAGAGTACCTACACACCATGAATGTATTTTCCTAGCGTTGTTTATACTTTAAAAAAAATTGGGTCTATTTTAAATTTTTTTCAAAGCGATTTTATAAACTCCGTATATTTTTAAATGGACTGGCTGAATTACTCGAGCTGTTTCTTTACCAAAAAATAATTTGCGATGTCCTCTAAGCGTTTTCAAGGTTACGTTTTGTGTTATTGATACCAAAGACATAGTTGCTTGCGTCACACGAACTAAGCTGGTTTTGTTTTGCATCACCTACTTGTATTATCGACTTTATAAATGTCCACATGCGGATTTCTCGACCAAGTTTGATCATCGAACACCAGGTGGCGCTTGGTAATCGCTGAGACACATTTGTGTTTTTGTGTTTTTGCGATTTTCATCTTTTGAAAAAAAATCAAACAATTCCAAATATTTTTATTGAAGAGTATTTTTGAAGCAGCAGAAAAACAGAGCGTTGAACGTCATCGCGAAACATTAAAATTGCTTCGGTCTGTTTCCGCAAAAAGTCTTCTATCTATTGCATTTTTATAGGGGTAAAAAAATAGATAGTTTTCGATTAAAAGTTATCAATTATAAATTTATCAATCAAAGTAGGTAAAAATATCTATGTGTTTTCGAATACACAGGTCAGTCACAGTAACATGTATTTTATTGATCTCTATTTATGTTAAAAACATTTTGCATTTATTGTATTGTCTTCCCCCTGAGGTAGGACATGTTGAAGATTTTTTTGCGGATGTTAAATGACCATTAACTCGTCAAGTATGTGTAAACGAGACACAATAAAAATTCCATTGTTATGCGACTCTCGGCATTCGTTTGATACCTGACTGATTAATTAACATTACTCGTACAAGTGGGCATACCTCGGTACCTTTCGCCGAAGAATGTTATAACTCGCGTAGATTGTTTCCGAGTTTTGTCTTTAGCGCAGAATTTAAATGGGCGACAATTACACAATTTCCTTCGAGCAATTACTTCACGCTAGCTTAGCAATGATGATGACATCATTAGGTCTAGAAATAAGTCTTCGGATTGTAGTTAGGTTGCATTTTATGTCGCATTCGGCCCATTTAGGTGTAGATACAACAATAAGGGCATGTTTCACCATCGTGAAATAAGCACTTACCAACCAACGAATAATTCTAATATCGTCGCCGAACGTCATTTTGTATGAAGTATTGGACAGATAAGTAACCTTATGGTTAGCGTTATACTAATTACTAACTTTATTAGGACATTGTGAAACGGGCCGTTAAAATTTTACTATTCTATGTAATAGTGGCTGTATAATATCAAAGCAAATTTTTGTTTGATGACCTATTATCTAAAACGATGGCAAAAAGCGTTTTTAATCATATTCATCAAATCATAAATCTAATTCTAAATCACTGAATTCATCATTTTTTTTTCTATAAATAAATCCGATGTAAATTCCATAGTTCAATGTGGAGTGTGAATTTGTTGGGCATTCTAACGGCTTCAGCCGATTGTAAATGCCAAAGGTTTTGCTCGGCCCAATAACAAATATCTTGATTCTGCAGTTAAAAGGCCTGTTACACGTGTTAAGACTGATGTGGTAGAGTGAGAGTCGGTGTTAATATCATTTGACTGTGTGAATGCTGAAATTCGTTTTTCAGCGCACTCGGCCGCGAATTATCATGTGAATCAAATTTTGTGTGGTAATTCGATGAATGAATGAGCACTGAAAAATCAAAAACTATTTTATTAGTCGACAAAGAAAATTTTTTCGGTGAACTTTTTTCTGGACCAAAATTGAGGCCCAGATTGTTATATTATGATTGTATTGTTACTACAAAGTATTTAAAATATTAAAAAATACCCACGTAAAAATTGCCCGACACAGAGTAAGTACAATAGAAACAGATAGAGAAAACCATTGCCAGGAGGCAAACTGAAATGACAAGCATTCTGTTAACCATCAAAACACAGGAAAAAATTTAGTAGAAAGGACTTATAATGCCGATGATCGTGTAAGCTACGTTATACTTAAATCACTTATCTTTGTATAACCATGTTTAGTTCTTGCCAAAAAAATTGCTTTTATCCCATTCACGGTTTTCCTGCAAATACTCCTATTCTCTGCTGGTAAATGAGAGCGCGCTCTTAAGCTCTGGTTTGACCCAGCAAAAATCGGATGGGCTATTTTAAAAATTGGATTTATTGGTCGTAAAGAATTTGCGTCGTAATTTACTGCCGTTTCTTTTCATTGAGCAGCTGGCGCTATAATGAGGTTACAAGGTCTGGGAGAGGTCGACACTAAACCAAATTAGTGGACGATACAAACAACGTCTTAATGTGGATTTTTCGAGATGACTAGTACTTTAAATTAAGCATGTTTGCATAGGTCTAGGGCTCACAAAAATTAGAAGGCCCTAAAGTTTACATAGGTTGTAAATAAATAGATGTTAGCTAAACGTCTGGGTATGAATAGTAGATTGATAAACAAGGGGAGAAAGCGACCCATTTCACTCGAGATGTTTCTGGCGCTCGAACGAAGTGAGAGCGCCAATAATTCGAGAGTGAAATGGTGCTTTCACCCGAGTTAAACATACTATTTTTCATTTCGACTGTGAGGAAAACATTAAATTTACAAAAGTTGTTGTAGATGTCTTGGTGAGGTATTATGTAGTTCAGCGAGAAAGGAAAACTCAAGTTTTGAACAAAATATTATGACAGTTGATTTACAGTACTAACAACACCTTACACGATTAGAAAGAATAACGGCACGAATACAAGAAAACAGAGTACAAAAAAGCAGAAAATATCAAATAATTGAAATCTTTGTAAAGAATATCGATCGATTTTTGGCCACAGATAATAACAGAATCCAAAAATAATTTCTTTTTTTTTTATAAAAGTTTAACGGCTTTGGACGAATCCTTCCTGAAATGACACTGACAATATAAAATTTAAAAAAAATAATCTTGGCATTATGGCGGGCAGCCGAATATTTTAATTGTTAATTGAATTAAAATTAGAAATTGTATATTGTTTTATCAACGATCATACTTAATACCTACACAATATGATTTTCAATTTATAGCTAAGCATAAAAGTTTGTTATTTTAATAACATGATGTGACTCAATTATCTTTGGTCCAAGCTTTGACTGCAGGCCTTGACTCTATGCCATGTCAATTAAAACTAAATTACTTTCCACCCTAGGGATGGATAAGCTATTTTCCACCCGGCTATCTACTCAGGAAAGTTATATTTTCCGAACAGGAGAGATGAAAATGTGTTCTGAATATACGAGTAAGAATAATATACATTAGATTCGCTTTAAGTCTCGTCATGTCACTCTGAGACAAAATGCATGGTTTTACTGATTGTAGCTATATTTATCAAAAATTAAAAAAAAATTTGGAATTGATTTATTTTTATTCAATAATTTTTCTCAACCAATAAAATCACGAAACACAAATTTTGTCTCAGCGTTTTCCGAGTGCCTCCTGGTGTTCGACAGGTAAAACCGTGTCGAGACTTCCATGCCTGTTCTGACCCCAAAGAAAAGCTAAAATACTTGTGCTTTGTATCTCACCAGTCACTCAAGGTACCGCAACACCCAAAACTTGATGTTTTAGACCAGTTGAGTTTCAACATACGTCAACAAAACCTCTTCATATCTTATGACAGTGTGGCTTAAAATTAATAGCAAGGGCGCTTAACTCGTTGACAGCCCTGTTTCCTCGGCAGCGTTCATCAGTCATCGCCTCGACTTCCGGCCCTCTCATAGTTCAATGGCTCGCTAGTTTCGCGCACGACCTTCGGGCGTCGTCGCTACAACACAAATGATGGCTAAGACGGTAGGAATATGACTTGTGCCGTCACTACGGATCCCAATGCTGCATTCAAATCAAATAAAGATCTATACTCTCTCGGCTGCATCGGCACAGATCATCAGACGAGCTTGTGGCCAACCTTATGAAAAACTACCGGTACCCCGCGACTACGTTCTCGCGTTTTTAGTTTGCTCCCGTCGCTCGCAGCGTGATGACTTTCCCGATATAAGCTATCCACTAGCTAGCTATAATCTATCCAACACAAAATTATTTTCTTTAAATAGGTGCAGACTGCAGTAGTTCCTGATAAGCGCGTTCAAACAAACAAATAAACAAACTCTTCAGCTTTAAAATATTAGTATAAACTAACTATTCTAAATGAAAGATCTACAACTGAGGCATACGATTAACTTTTTTTGTTCCTAAATATTTTTGGCGGAAACCTTCTATTGACTCGCTCGCTCATAAAGGTTGCCATTACAAAACATGGGCATCGGGCTGTTATGATATTGAAGTCAATGTGTCTTACAGTAGAAATCTGAATTTCAGTTTCTAATTGATGCAATATCGATAGATTTACCAGTTAGTGGAACGCGATTGTAATTACTATCGCTACGTTTTGCGAAGTAGACGGCATCCCCTATCTCCCCTTGAATGGCTCCATCGAGACTTTGATTTGCAGGTACTGTTCTAATACAGTACACTAAAATACAGTAGGGTACAGATTCAGACCAAACATTCTTAATTGGTACCAAGATAAATTGTCTTATATTCGTGAATCTGTGCTAAGCATGAATATCACTATCGCTCACCAACGGAAATACAGACAAAAAAATACTAAGAATTTGCGTTGAATACAACTTATTATCTAAAAGTTAATGGTGAATTATCAACTTAGATCAGGCATGCCTAGTTTGGGGACCGATAAAACCTGTTTGTCCTGTCAAATATATTTTTTTAATTTATTTTTCAATACTTAGTCTTTTATGTTGTTTTAAATTTTGTTGTTGTTACTCCGTAATCATGGTGCTTTAACGATGCCGATGCCAAAATATCGGAAGCTCATAAACAATAAGGTACATGGTAGCGTTCTCGTATCTAACTATTCTAATTGTCTTTTGTTTGCGCAATGAAGGATTTTATTTACTTCTGCTACTTTTGTAGTTTGTAAGGTTTAGTGTTACTGATAACCAATATTTATTATGTTACAGTTGACTATCTGAAACACAAACCGTGCTAATAGGTAGATGGATCAATGGCTCCCCAGTTACTGCTGCAACCTTCACAGTTGGAAGCTAAGGTCGCTAGGGTACGGTTCTATTTACTACACTTTAGTTCGCGACTTTACTGTGTATGAAATAGAGCAGAAACAAGATGAAAATGGGTAGTGAAACTAATAAACTCACTTTCTTATTGCATTCAATATTGAAATGGTACTAATATAGTATTGATAAAGTTCTTATGTACATACACTTTATATTATCTGACGAATATTACATATTTTTTTGTTCTGAATTGCTTTATAATGGTAAGAAGCAACACAAAACGATAAAAGGTGAAGACAATCCAAAACAATGAGTTCGAACATTTTTCTTAGTTATTTTTTAATAAAAATAATTGTGCTTCTACAAAAAATTATATATATTATATCGTATTTTCGACCCTGGTTATTAAAACCCGTACTACCTACATACACACCTAACACCTTTAACATTTAGCTTTGAATCACCATTGAAGCTACCAAATACATTTTAAATAAACCACCTCCTTGGAACAACAAAACCTAATCCTTATTTTATGTGCTGCTATCGCCATAAAGCCTTATCCAAACAAAACCAAAACACATGAGAATAACGACCATTGCACTAAAATACCTCGTTCATTCGTGATCCGAATCCTTAAATCGCTTTATCTTCATGGGCTATTCTATCTACTAACATGCAAATCGAGTAATCTATAGTTTGGAATTAACTTTAGGTTCAGTAATTTATTTCTTAGCTATGCATACAAGTAGTTAAATAGATAGAATCAATAAAGCAGCGATCCAACAATTGTTTTATTAAGTATTATAATTAAAGCTATCAGAATGATTGCAACCACTTTAGAAAAAGTGTTTCTAAACTCAAAAATGTCTGGATCAGTTTTCAGTATAGCCTAGCACCGTTTGTGCTTTAAACCAAATCATATGATGATGCGCTTAAAAATCAAATCAAATTAATATATTTTAAGCAGAGTGGTTGAAAATCCTGGGATTGAGTAAATTTCGGAGCATGACCAAACATAGAATAGTAAATATCCATTTGACGTGAATATAACATTACGTCTTTATCGTTTTCGTGCCTATTTAATGACTTTTTTATATGTTTTAGGGCGGTAAACGTCTCTTTTCCCTTCCCACCCAACTACGCCTATGTGCCAATAAAATACGTTAGTGTGTTTTATGGTCGCTGAATGATTTTTATTTGTACCGCCATGAACGAACTATACAAAAACACACTGAGCATTAGCAATAAGGTCTGCAGAGACCAAAAAGTATTAAGGTGCTATATCCTTTTACACACAATTTAAACTTGTAGTAAACATTGCCTCCCTCCACATCATGCAGTCTACCTAAGTACTCTCATAGACATAATTTAATGTTACCTCATTAGTTAATGGTCTAGCTCTAGAATAAAATAAAACAGGGGTATTTTGATTGTTACCTTAAAAGTAAAATTGGTAACTTAATCATTGCATATTTATTTAGCTCAAACTTCCTTGACAAAAGATACAAAGAGATTCCAAAGCTCTATGAGAATTTCTACTTGGAATTGTACTGTATTTTTTTTTCTCATATACATATTTTAACCTAATCTGGCACGGACTTTTCATGAATGTAAAAATGTTTCCATTTCAGCGATTCACACCGTCATCTCTCATTCTTTCAATCTGCTTCATCATCTTATTTACTCAGACACTAATAAATTATTTTTTTATTGGGCTGCACTCGTTGCCGAATATTGGTTTGACATTCAGACAGTCTAGCTAACTCACTGCATCGCCGTTTCCTCTTAAGGGAATATAAAGCTTATGTCAGTGAACTGAAGTTCCGTTTTCGGCTGGACTTCGGTTTTGAATGAGTGCATTCGTAACCCAAGACGCAGTTTGTAATGACCGTGCATTTCGCGTTCAAGGGCAAGGGTACAAATAAAGCTCTTGTCACACTGTGGACACGTACTAATAAATGGGACGAATGTGAGGAAAAAGCTAATACCCTCATTTTCTGTATGTTATGTTATGTTATGTTATCACGTTGCTTTCAGCACGCAGACATGTAATTGTTTGATGCACCATAAACATCGTCTGAGCTCGACCTAAAGTAAAAACATAGTAAGTGATATCAGGCTTCTCTACTAGTCAATTTAACAGCTTGTAATTAATTCTTCATCTTGGTTGTTCTTTTGTAAGATGTTGAAATCTACTCTCTACCACCTACTTGAACTTCAGAACTTCAGTAAATGTTTTACCCTAACATATCTTTTTGATAAAACATTACAAATTATTCATTAGTTTTCGACTTCAGGTAGGGGATGAAAGCTTTTTTGTTTTTTGTTACTTCAATGTGCGTAAACTCTAACGCGGATGATTCACGCTCGCATTAGTAAGACTGTGTATGGTTCACATTGATACAACCGCACGCATTGTTTCCCATCATCGGACCCGCCAGATGAACTCGAAATAGCATTCGATGTATTACATAACTTACAAGCAATCGAGTTGTGCCTTTGTGTCGATGTCGATATTTCTTTACGAGTAACTATGATCATGCGATCATAGTTACTTGTAAAGAAATATCGAAAGCAGCGTCAAGCTTATGCGAGCGTTAGTGCTATGAAATACTGGGAAGAACTTATTTCCGAGGGTTCAAAAAAGAAATTCAAAATCTTTATTTCAATTAAGGTCATGAAATGACACTTATGAACGTCAAAGGAGACGGTCGACCCGTCATACATTGCTTGCCCCAAAAGTAAAAATCCATGCGTCACGACCAAAACTAATTTTATGGGTTCGTTTCTTCGCCTTTTAAAATAATATAAAGTAATATAAGCCGTAAATAGCGGGGTTTTCACATAAAACGAAATAAAATGTGTGGGTTCAATCTCTTGCACACTATCAAGAACAGGTCTTTCTAGATCATAGCGCCATCTGTGTCGAAAAACCGCCATCTAGGCCACCAAAACTAAAACATAGAAAACTGCCCAACAAAAAGAAGTTCCTTGTCACAGTTTTTTTTTAGGAAGTTTTAGGAAGAGGTTGGTAGGTTTAAAGGTTAGTACCTATGGGAGGCAAACGTCATATTCCTTCTTAAAATAGCGATTGCGAGCGCTTACTTATTTAACTAACTGCCAGTTCTATGACACAGTATGACACAATATGCCATTTCGTTAAGCGGTCGTCAGTTTGCCTATAAGTGCTCGAAACCGCTATTTTCTGCCAAACACAACAATTGTTGGGGACAGGAAATTGTATTCAATCGTTGTCCTATTTTTTTTGTAGATTTATATGCCGCTAGATAAAAGCAAAGTAAATTAACAATATTGTATTAAAAATTCAATAATATTTTTTGCAAAATGATATAGTCAAGTCTCTTAATGCTTTTCTTTAATCAAACATAAAACGATTCTGGGGCAGGATACGACCATGTCCTTTACAATGAAAAAAAAAATAAAATAAATGTGCCCTGAAAGTATCCTTATCTTTTGGGCCAAAAGCTGTTATGATTTCCTGTTGTACTGTGAAAGGGATAGGGTTAGGTAAAAGCCCTGCGGCTTGATCGAAAGGAACCGCAGAAATCGAATAATACTATCGTACAAATTATGAGAACTGCGCCAGTATTGTTTGGATTCAGCAATCTGTGCTTTGAGATGAGTAAATTTGCGATCGAAATAGCATTGAGGTGTTTACTTAATTTGCGGTTGGAGGTAAAACGGTTTTACCATATTATAAATAATATTAAATATTAAAATTATGCGTCGAAACTCCCGAATTCCTTGTTTTCTGTACGGTATTCTTAATAACCCTTCATCACCTTCCTATCTTAAAGATATGTTTTCCTTCTTATGTCAATCTCATGATCGTGCTCTCCGTTCTTCCGAAGATCTCCGGCTAGGCATACCGGCTCATCGCTCCTCCTATCAGTCCAAGTCGTTCACAGTTACGGCTACACGGCTGTGGAATACACTCCCTCTGGAGATTAGGAGGTCCGAGACGAAACTGTGTTTCAAGAATAACTGCGAAAGTTTCTTATTCAATAATTGCGAAACATGTAAAATATATTTATGTATGTATATTCTTAGTTATTTATGTTTTTGGTATTTATGTATATAAATTATAAACTGTATATTTAGTTTATAAACCTATAGTATGTAAATTATGGTATGTATATAATATTATTATTCTACACTTTAGTATTTTGTTGCAATTTTAATATCTATTTACAACACTCTCCTGCACCCATCACAATCTCTCTGCATGACCTAAAGGTATGACTGGGAGAGAATGCTTTTAGCATTAAGTCCACCTTTCGTACACTTTTATTTGTGCAATAAAGTTTTTAAATAAATAAAAATAAATAAATGTAAACCGAAATTATACACAAACTTTAGCGTCAATAGTAAAAAAATCAGCAAATATTATAAATATATAACTAAACCAGCTTTCATGAAGGTTCTTTTGAACCATTGCGCCTCCGAAAGACTTGGAATACGTTTCTGTGTATGAAAAACTATTCTTATTTCACTTTTGCAAAAGTTTATTGGGTCATATTATAGTTAAAAATAATAACTCACTTTTTCCCAAAATCATAACAAACATGCATCTCTGACAAATTCTCCACATTGCCTCCAAAAAATAATCAAAAATTTTCCAAGAAAGAGTAGTAGAAGCGCGTCATAAAATGAACAAAATACGCCTAATCGTCTCGCTGTCAATAAATGTTTTGACGATGACTGCATGTTTCGACTCAAAACAAAACAAAAATAACAATAACGATTAATTTGATATCGAGTGTGCGAGACGTAGGTTGTAAGGAAAACGTCGATATAATCATGATCGAAATCATTAAACCTTTTGTTCGATATTGTAATATATTCTTTTGTTGCAGGTCTAAAGTCATCGAGGAGGCTGAAAGAATCGAAATGCAACGCTTTATATGACGTATATAAATGTATCGGGCTGATTCCGATAATTAGTGTTTTGTCTTGAGTGGTTCAGTGCAGTGGCAAAAGTGGAGAATATCGCGGCAAAGAAGAATGCCGGGTTTACCCCGGTGACAGACAGGTAAATATTTGTTTCTTTATTCCCTTTTCAAACAGGACAAAATAAGATTACCAATGGTGTACAATTATTTCCATAACATACGCTTTTGCTTAACAGAAGGTAAACACGGCTACTAGACTGAATACTGACCAAGCTCAAGCCAATTGGCTGGCTGGCTGATATGATTGATTAACGTTCTTAATAACAGAAAATATTTTGTTCCGTGGACTACAAAACACTATTTCCGATCACCACACCTAGATATATTCTAAAATCAAAAATCGCTAAAACATTACCAGTCACGGCTAAAGTAGTAAGCTAAGTACAATACTTCAAGGACAAAAACCAAACTCCAGCCCTAACTACTAGCATTTCACCACCTAAACCTCGAGCTGCCGAGCTACCGTGTTTTTCATACGGGAGTCGGCAGCGCTTTAAGAAATTGCCACCGACTTAATATTTCACTGCCATCTTGGCGAACAACTTTACCTACTACTACCTATTCGTATGTTCGCCAAACGCATTAGCAGATTACTGCTGGCAAAGCTTTGAAACACCATTTTAATTAAACAGTACAGCCGGAGATAATAATGCAAAACTTGTAGAACTAAACTTAACTGTTTTGGATTTACTTAGTTTATTGAATTAGCCAAGGTCAACGTCTGATTACTGTTTTATCTTTAAATTTATGATATAATAATAAATTAAAATAATGCTGAAAATTATTTAATTTTTTGTTCATAAAGTATTTTGTCACCACTCCATACACACTTTCTTTCCTTGCCTGACACAGTTACTTTTTAGGGTTCAGTACCTCAAAAGGAAAAAACGGAACTCTTATAGGATCACTTTGTTGTCCGTCTGTCCGTCCGTCCGTCTGTCAAGACCCTTTTTCTCAAGAACGCGTGGAGGTATGAAGCTGAAATTTATATCAATTACTCAAGTCTACTGTCCCTTGAAGCTGTGAAAAAATCAAACTTCTAAGCCAACGCAATCAAAAGATACAGCCGTTTATGCCGCAAATTTTCGACACTTGCAAGGGAATCAAAACCTACAGGGTGCTTCCCGTGAACTCAGAATCTTGAAATTTGGTACGAAGCAACGTCTTATAGCATAGATAAAGGAAAAATTACGAAAACCATAAATTTTTAGTTACATCACATAATATATATTTTTTAATAATTTTAAACTTACTACCCATTTCCTCATAAACGCGTAGAGGTATTAAATTGAAATTCATACCAAATACTCAGGTCTATAATACCTTTAAGCTGTAACAAAATCAAACTTCTATGTCAACGCAATCAAAAGAAACAGCAATTTAAGCTGCATATTTTGAAACTCGCAAGTACTCGCAAGGGAATCAAAACCTAAAGGGTACTTCCAGTCGACCTAGAATCTTGAAATTTGGCATGAAGCAACGTTTTATAGCACACATAAAGGAAAAATTCCGAAAACCTTAAATTTTTAGTTACATTACAAAATATATACATAAATACCATAGTTATGACTCGATTGTCGTAATGAACGAACTTTGTAAACCTTGCAGGTTTGTACGGAACCCTCGGTGCGCGAGTCCGACTCGCACTTGGCCGGTTTTTACATGTACAATTTATAATGTTGAAAATTTTTGGGTTCTTCTTCTTCGAGTCGACTGGTAACAAATCATAATAATTTCGCCCAGTGTTGTGCAACGTTGATTGCGTTGGCGTTTGCCTGCTGCAGATCTTTTTAGAAACAGACCACCTTATTCCTTCACAAAGACTTTCCTCACGTTTTAAATCCTATTTCGATCGTCTAAGAATTCCGTACGTTCTTATGTGATTAATTGGCTTCTAGTTCGTACTATCTGTGCTCATTATCTATTCAGAGTGGTGCGATTTGGTAGATTTACTATGGCTCGGCATTAGCATAGTTCAACTGCCTTACGTGCCTTCCAAAACAAATAAATCTTTTTATGCGATGCATAGAGCGAGATATCGGAAAAAGGTATGGTGACTGGGTTTTATTCCATGAAGGATTAGTCCCAAGGTTGGATTCAAAAGCCATATATATTTTTATTCATTATTCATTCATTAAAACTATTATGAGTACTTATTTTAAAATAATTGATAAAATATCTTTTTATCTTGAGACAATATGCCGATTGTTAAAGCAACTGGTTTATGTACAAAGGTCAAAGTACAAAGTTCATAGCGAAATTAATAGATGGCGCCACCTACCACTTACATCGCAGTTTGACTTGGGTTTTTCTGATGACTAGGTCAGAGGCATAATGTTTTTGTATTGGAACTAGGAAATGGAATGGAAATTTAGGAGTACATCAGTTTGAGTTCACTAGGTGGTTTTATTTCGGAGCAGAGGACAAATTTATTCACCGATGATATTTTTTGGCGTTACTAAAATATACTTTGCATAATAAAATTTTTAGTGTTTGCTCTGCACATAAAATAATATTCTAATGCCAAATGATTTACATTTGTCAAAAAAGTACAATCAAACAAATCCAAATGAATTCAAACAAATTATGCACGAGCCACACCAACTGTCAGTTTCGTTACATTCAACATGTCAAAAAACAATAGGAGGTATGGTAATGAGAGCTTTGGCTAAATAAACTAAAATAACTAAGTCATTGGACACCCCGCACCCACAATGCAAGTAGGATACAGCAGTCAAAATAAATGAAACGCTACACTTCATAACTTTTAAACATCTAGTTATAGCTCTTTTTAACCGACTTCAAAATGGAGAAGATTGTCAATTCGACTGTATATTTTTTTTTGTATGTTTGTTACCGCATATCTCAGTCATTAGTGAACCGATTAGATTTTTTTCACTTACTAAGAAGGATTACCTTTTTTATTTGGTCTCATTGTTGGCAAATCCGGATCAGATGATGAGGTCTTGGTGTAATCGAGGGAAACCCTAAAATCTTAAAGGCGCGTATAGTGTTTTGTACTAGTATTTCAATGTTGACATGTCTTCACGTCTGATAGTCACTATTTTGTGGAGCTGAGCTGATATTGGAACTCCTTAACGCTTAGGAGTTCAGTGATTATGACGCTGGAACTTATTAAAGAACAGAGTCAAAAGTTGAAACCCTCTCCCCCTGATTTTTATCACTGAAAATTTGCAAATAAAATTAATTAAAAAAAACGTAAAAACCGACTTCAAAAACAAAATACGTTAAAAATATTAAATAAACTCTTGAAAGGACTCCATTTTAGGCAAACCATTTCTTTTTGGAGTCGGTACCATCACATCATCGCATGGGCTCTCTCAAGCTCCATCTTAAGCGTCATCTATCTGGGCACTGACTCCAAAAAGAAATGGTTTGCCTAAAATGGAGTCTTTTCAATAGTTTATTAAGACTTTAGTGTATTTTGTTTTGAATTCGCAAGTTATGTATTTTTGTTACCGCTACAACAGCAAATAATTTACTTAAATAAGAAATATTTAAGGTGCTACCACTACCCATACAAAAAACGGCATTTTTGCTTATTTACCTAGTCAATGGTACGGAACCCTTCGTGCGCGAGTTCGAATCGCACTTCGCCGGTTTTTTTGGGATCGTATTCTTTTATGTCGGTTATTTGAAATATTCTAAGCTTCTTCTATGTGCATTGTGTATATGCTTATGTTTAACAAATGTTATAAACAATCGTATGCTTATTTTGTAAACAATGGGAAGCTAGTACTCATGAAGTAAATGGACCCATACCGGATCAAAATAACACTGAAAGATTTGCCTTAAGCACCGAGAATTTCCGAGAGGAGTATGCAAATGGGAATGTTTTCAAGAATTAATTGTATTTGTCCGTCTGTCCCAAATAACTGCACTTTAAGATGACATCTTGACTGTTTATAACTCCGAATAGCGTATTAAGTGACAGCTAATTGGCTCAAAGCCATTCACTGACAAACATTTCTTCATTTACCTTTCACTGAAAAGTGTATCATGCATCAGTTGGTGCACAAATAGACAATTTTATTAGTTGTGAGTGTACGTAGACTGTCTAGATGGTGTCTACCATCGCAATGCTGTAACACATTTAATCAATTCCGTGCTTCATTTGCTTTTCAGCTTGTTGCACTTTCGTTTGTTTTGGTTTTATACCGAACTACATGATCTCTTTACATAATATTTTAGAAATCATAATTTTTTATTGTCGGTTCTGGGTGTTGTAACCACTTACTTTGGGATCAGAGCAATGTGTGTGATGTCCATCATTTTTTTTTATTATTAAATTTGTTATGCAATATTAAATAAGAGTTGTGAAAGCATGTCAGCATCAGGTCTGCATATAAAAAGAGCAGCTGTGCAATTCCGTCGCGACCAACTTTAATGAATCTTTCATGTAGTATAATCACTGTTTTCAAAAGATAAAAGAGCCAAGGTCATCTCGACCTTCCTACAGGCATCGGGACGTAAAAGTGGAGAACCATGTCGAGGTCAGCTCAACAAAACGCTTGATGCGATACACAAGAATGTATTATAATTAACAGCGACAATGTGGAATGAACACGAATGAACTTCCTTCGACCACACGAAAACACTGAACAGGATGTGAATTATTTTTCATTCGCGTCGCTTCGATGCCCAGGCAGGAATGAAAAGCGTATTTTTAAAAAACCTTCCTTATCTTCTTACCGTCAAAATTCATCATCATCATCATGATCAGCCAAAGGACGTCCACTGCTGAACATAGGCCTACCCCATGGATTTCCACAGCGACCGGTAGTGAGCGGTCTGCATCCAGTGTAATCCTGCGATCTTTACAAGGTCGTCTGTCCATCTTGTTGGTGGACGACGTCCTACGCTGCGCCTTTGGTCGAAGGGTCTCCAATCTAAGACTTTTCTCAAGTGGCAGTGCCCTGCCCACTGCCACTTGAGCTTACTGATTCCAAATTGACAACCAAATGGACAATCTGGAATTATAATTTGCACAAGTGCATTAGCTTCTTACTTTTGGATGAGAGTCACGTATGTGGTTGGTATCCAGTACATTTATTTATCAATTATATTGTAGCTACATTCTTGTCTCAGATACGTTCCTTTGTAAATGATTGTAATAAGTTATTTTATTAAGTCCACTCCTAAAAGACAATCAGTATGATCATAATTTCATGTTAGAAGCAAAATTGTAGGGAAAGCGCTATGCGAATATAAATTCAATGGACAATTAATTGGCACAAAGCTCTACCTAGTATCACATGAAATCTAAGATTAGATAACATTCTTTGACTGACTTTACTCTTTAAAATTCGTGATGGGCGCTCGTGAGCCAGCTAATAAAGTTTCGCGAGCATAGAATCACTTTTATTGGCGCGAGTTGATTGGCAAGTCCTTTCACTCCAAACACTGAAGTGTTGATCGAATCGAACGCACTATCGACTTTCCGAATCATTCCGATCACACATCACGTGTTTGTTCTTCGATGTAGCACGTCAACGTTAACAAAGCTTTAGGGGTTAGTTTGCTTGCTATCGAATCAGTTCACCACGTTCAGTTTGATTCTTCTTTTCGTTGTTTTCTTTTTGATTTGATTTGATTTGACTTATATTAATTTTCTTTTCTACGGATCCAGCCAGGCATAAGCTTCGGTCAGGCCAATACAGAGAATATGGCTCTGTCTGCGTTTTACATTTCCTTAGAACATGTGCTAAGGCAATCTAATAGATTTGCTTAGATTTTTAGCCCATCACCCATCGCCACCCACATATGGTACAGCAGACAATGTTAAATTCATGTAATATCCATTGCTTAGTTTAGCTTTGGGTAAAGATAGCTGTGGTAAATTGCATAACGCTCCCGTGTGGCGTGCATCGGCCAGCCTTGCCAACGTTATCACGCTTCCCGGGCTGTCTGCGTGACCTTTACTCGTTCAGAACTAGGTCGTCGGCTTCTGACCTTTTTGTTTGCGTTGCAGTGGATTGAAAAAGATTACGATCTATCCCGAACCCTGACGGAGATGCACGAGGATTATTTTGAGAGCGTGCGAATGCAAGCGATTTGTCACTTGTTAAAGGATGTGTGTCAGTTAGCCAGCGAGAGCAGTGTTTGCGATCTATTATATGTTGTTAATTAAATAAAGTGGAATGGTTGAGTACCAATACCCATGCAATAAATGTCTTAACTTACGTTGTCAGGCAGCTATCAAAATATTAAAGCAAACGCATTAGCTGGGTTATTCATTGCATTGCATGCTTTTACGCAAATGTGCTATCCTAGAAATAATCATGGATAAGGACTCAGATAAACTTCCCGAAGTAACTATGATAGAACCTACGAAAAAAACCGGTTAAGTGCGTGTCGGACCCGCGCACTGAGGGTTCCGTGCCACCCTTAACTGAATTCAGGGTCCACTTACTTTCACTTAACGAAAACATCACAATATATTGCGACAGCAAAAATAACTTTGTTTTTCATAGTGTTTGTATGAAAGACAAAGTTATATTTGCGGTTGATAAAAATGTGCAATATTTCAAAAACTACTGGTTCGATCTCCTTCAAACCAATTTTCGTTGCAAGTTTTTGTTTAGATCTACATCATATATTTTTTTCGAAATTTTCACTTACGGACGGACAGACAGACAGACAGACAGACAGACAGACAGACAGACAGACAGACAGACAGACAGACAGACAGACAGACAGACAGACAGACAGACAGACAGACAGACTTGACGAAACTATAAGGGTTCCGTTTTTTGCCATTCGGCTACGGAACCCTAAAAACCCGGGTAAGGCAAACAACAAAGGCATTTTAAAGCACAGTGATGTGGCTTATTCCCTTCAAACCATCGCAGGGTGACGTGACACAAGACAGCAAAATAGCCAGTGATTAAGGCACTTTGGAGCGATTAAGTTGACCCGTGGCTTACCGCTTGATTGACTCGATCAACGACGGTTTAACTGCCCTTCAATTGCTTAGGGCCTAATCTTTAAGATTAGGTCCCCAGTTCCGAATCTAGCTTTCTCTGTCACTCATGTAACGAAGACACAATAAGTGAGCGAGATACAACCGAAAATGAAGACAAAGTTTTAAAGCGTATGGCTCTGTTACGGGCAACGAAGCAAAATCTCACGAGACTTCGCGGTTGACGACAATTTCTATCTTTAGCTCTCGGTTTGTAGTTGATTGAGGGACTGATCTATATGACTGTTTAATAACAATCTGAAAAGAAAGTGACTTTAATGCGCCTTTACATTAGAGCGACAGCAGCGCGTCGCTCTAATGTGAAGGGCTTACTACTATCATTTATGTATGAAATTGACAGTTAAAGTCGCCTAAGTGTGAAAATGCTCTTATTAATGAAACAAAAACTGTACTGATACATAAAATAGTAAACTTATGAAACTTTCGATGTACTAATGCATCAAACAATGTTATCAAATAGCATTAGCAGTGAATCAAAAAGGGGCTAATGATTTTTATCTTTTCTTTTGTCTGAAAGCAAGCTCTAGTTGCTACAATATTAATATTTTATCATTTTATACGTATTTACTCTTTAAACATTTTATAAATGACCAATTTTAATTTTACTTAGTTGGCAAAGTGAAGCTCTGCTGGGATTTCATTAATGAATCGTTATAAATCAGGATATTTACATTTTCATTTGCGAATAAATCTTTTAGGAGCTCCAATCATTACCGTTTGTAAAAAAAAATATGACAAGGCTATGCATGTCTCGCGAGAACGGTCATTTGGAGAAGTTTTGCACAGCTACAATAACAATCGAACAACCAAAATATTACAATCTGAAAATTTACATATAAAGTAAGACAACTGACGGTTGCTAGACCTTCTTTTTTAAAAAAAAAAACAAAAAACATGACATAAGTTTTCAGTCTGGAGAAAATAATGCAGATTACTCCACCGACAAGAGCGCGGCTCTTAAATTGAAGAAGAAGTTTTCAGGATGCCAAATTTCTATTCCTTTTATTGACAACGATCTTGCTTCATCCGTTAATTTGTCAGGCAGTTCAATTCCCACTCAGTGTACTGCGAAATCGCATAACGAATCGCTAATTTGACAGGTAAGTTAAAAGCAGAGCTGCTTAACTGACAAGCTTGCATATCACATCATCGTAATACGCAAGCATCACATGTTTACGCGAGAACACTTGTTTTTCAATGGCAAATATTAGTGTTTCCTGGATCGTTCTAGATCGCAATGGAGTGGCGTTTTGCCTTGACCCGATTCCCGTAGCCAGGTCGCCCGACACGTCAGCCTACATTAGTTTGAGGAAGTCTAATCTTTAAAACGATTATGAAAATTAAATCACTTTATCGTCTCAGATTTGCTTATAAGAATGTTAAGGGCCGACTTTTCAAACGTCAGATAAAACATATCTGTCTGTTAAAATGTAAAGCAACCGTTTTCAATATGACATTTACTTACACGAATAATTGCTGAAAAATAGGTGATGTTTTCAAATTAAACATATTGTATTTTATTTGACGAATATTTCGTACCTGGCTATTGGAAAATCAGCCCAAATTCGAATGAAAAACCGGCGAAAATCAAATCGATTTGTGGATTACATGTGCGGATTAAAACATGATACGTGTTTCTTAATTTTCATGTCCTGTTAGATATATTTTATAATAAACTTTTAGTGAGTGCTGATTTTACAATACTCTGATAAGAAATATTCGTCTAACAAAATACAATATGACATGGGTAATTTGAAAACGTCACCTAATTGTAAGCAATCATACGTTACTGACAGTTTTGTTTTTAATCTGTCGATTTATAATTTATCAGTCTGGTAAGTTTTATCTTTAAAAATCGAACCTGAATAAATTTCATTTATAAACAAAAAAGTGATCTAATAATGGTTATTCTACATTGGTATTAAAAATAGGCTGCATAGTGCATAACTTTTAAATAAATAGAGCTGTTTTTTTCACTATCTCTTTAGTTATCAAATAAGAAGGTAAATCTTCAAAGATTTCTGTAGAAAATAAAGTGCATCTAACGAAAGCAACAGGTAACGAGTTTTCCGAGAAAACATCTTTATCGAATGGGGAATAAAAAATGCAGATCGAATAATAATCTGATAAGCTTTCCCTTTGGTGTATTTATTCAGTCCATTTGATAACATTAAACGCAAAATCGAAGGCTTACTTTAATCCTTTCACCTACTATTGGATTATGCTCTTGCTGGTTCTAATTTTAAGTATTTTTTGTTACTCTTCTAATTAAAGGACCTAACCCACATAAAATCCTTTGACCTTGTGTTACATCAGTGAAGCTATATAACCTTCTACATTATTATACCTGAGAAAAAAATCTCTTGGATAAAAATATCTACTTCCACAAAACAGTTTTTACTATCGACATTACGTACCACAGAATAAGGAATCTACGACAAAATACACAGCGATAGTTATATATCAATAGTGAATGGCACTCCGCAGCACAGCACAACTGTATGTAGGGTTTTCGAAAAAGTTGATGTGTCTAAAATATATCAAATTACATGCACATCTCAATATGATATTGATGTTGAATCCGGGCTCGCACCGTTGGGAGGGGTGACCTAGATCCCTGACCTGGTCACACGCAGGCTTCGGCATCTACAATTAGGTCCTCACTGATGCCGGTATAACATTGTTTACTCTGCAATTACAACTAAATGTTGGTCTTATGGTTCTAAGCTTTTTTGATGGCTATAATGTTGCAGGTTTTAGTGTCATGTAGTGCCGAACATGGGCGATAATCTTAAATTAAAAATTTTTGAGTCACAGTTAGTTGAGAATAATTTCTGATTAATTATTTGTGATGGAGTGGTTTTTTTGTTCATCCTTATTACCCAAGCTTCACTGATCGTGGTTTGAATGTAATCCAAGATGAAGAATATCCTGAAAACTACACAATATACAGTTATAGCTAAGGTTCCGGTAGCAGTAAAAAGAACTCGTAGCTTGCATTATAATCTGTAGCAACTATTGATATACCGCGTTATTGACCACGTGTGTATCCGCGCCGTCCGCACCCCTGAAGCATCCCGCTATCGCTTCCCCGCGCGCCCCTGTGCCCCGCAGGCGAAGTCTTATTGAAGCGGTGTACCTATACATAACACTAGTGTAACACAGTCTTTATAGTTGCACAAACCATGTACGCAGCTTCTTATCAGATCGCGCTTGCTAGTCGAATCGTTTTTTGCCTCAATTATCCGGTTCACGAGTTGTTTTTGCTAATTATTTAACGACTAACTCGACTGCATGATTTATAGCGCTTTACTTTAAATATTCCGTTTAAATTTAATGTGCTTTGAAGTTCATTGTTCGTCATTTTGCTTTTGTTTTTATTATGTTTATTTTTTGACGCGTTCCTTTGTTTGCATTATTTGCATTCTAAAATTATGCATTTAATTTACTACAACAATCTTCCTTTTAAGTTTTGCCGCAGACGAGAAAAATCTGTTTCTATGTCAAATCTGTAAGTTACTCAATACATAATAATAAATAATACAAACTATTATGTTGGTATCGAGTGCATCTACTCGTATGACGTCTGCTTCCTCTGTAAATCAATTGTTTTTAACTGATCAATATGACCTTTGAAAAAGTTGATGTTTAAACACCCAACTGCTGCATACCTAGTTGGAGTGAGCGAATCAACCACGTGTTCTATAAACTCTACACCCATCCATTTCCACTGCACTCCACATGACGCCAAAGGGCGTTAGCAGGAAGTGCCTGCGCGGGCGCAGATACGATCTGTGCAGGAGTCATGTGCGAAACGCGATACGTGAACCACTGTTTGATGCTACACTGTACGCGCCAACTGGCTTACGATATTTCGGGTGTAGCATGTTACAAGAGTAAGCGAGGAACTTAACATCGCGTACTTCCAAGACGATAATTATATGATAATAATCATTTCAGAAACAGCAAACAATGATTCATATAAGCCTATATATATATATATATATATATATATATATATATATATATATATATATATATATATATATATATATATATATACTTACAATGAGCATGAGCTGTGACGAGTTTTTGTGTGTGTTGCCTATTTGATTCTGTCTCTCCCGAGCTTGTTAATTAGTTATGCATAAGTCGAGATCAGAAGATAAAATACTTAACACATTTACAATTCAACTGTCACATTTTTTTTAAGCCTTTTGCTTAACTTTTGCATGAATATACTGCTAACTAAAAGTTGATTGAATATAGTGTGAAATGCAAACTTGATTCTGCACTGCCTCATGGCTATTAAATTAACATTTTGCTACCATATTGATACATGAATGTCATCTGTACTCAAAGCAAACTGTTTTGAAGCAGGCCTAAATTGAAACCGTTTTATTCAGGATGCTGAAAGCTTTCAGAAATAATGAAAGTCGTTAATTTCTTCGCTTACTTACATGCTACAGCCCTTTCGTCTGACATTCACCCAAAGTCACTGCAAAGTGCCTGTTCGGCCTATTTTCGGCCGCAACATGAGACTTTCGGCTTATTAATGAGCTGTTATTTCTTGTAATTGATTTTTACCGACATCAAGTACGGCCATTCATATCGAAGACGATTAATGATGCTTGTTTTAGCGATGATGCGATGACGGCTCGACAGTTGCCAGATGTCGAAATTGATTCAATTTAACTCCTTTAGTCGATTAGCAGAGAAGTAACTCAGGGCAAGCATAATTTTTCGCATAATGTGGATGATCTTATCCTATATCTCATATCATTATCAATATACGATACCTCATCATCATCATTATCAGCCAATCACTGCTAAGCATACACGGTTGTGAGCGGTTTGCATTCAGTGTGATCCTGCGATCTTTACAGGGTCGGCTGTACCACGCTGCGCCTTTGGTCAAAGGGTCTCCAATCAATAGCTTTTCTGCCCCAACTGCCATCATTTCTTCGCTCTATGTGCCCTACCCATTGCCAATTGCGCTTACCGATTCGCAGAATATGTTTGTTACCTTAGATCATCTACCTATATCTCAATCAATTTCCATTAATAGCTATCTTTTTGAAAATAAAAACTGCTACCTAAGTACAAAATAGATCAAACCACGGCATGTGATTACCAAGTGTTTTCATCAGAGTTCGGTTAGAATTCGTTATGTATAGAGAATGCGCTAGTCGTGGCTTTAATATGTCATGTGCAAATTCACAATTTCTCAAAAATGGCAGTTGATATGAGGACGAGTGCATAGGAAAATGGGCATTTGCGTGCCACCATCGCAGCGGCTGTCTATAAAGGCAAAATATTAAATTCCGTCGACAAATGAGTCATTGCACTGGACTATAAAACTGAATAAATTACACAGGCACCGCACTATTTTCAACTCGTACAGTCGGGCTCATACGCACATACGATTCATTTCCTTAAATGAAACGCCTCTTTGCTAAATGCTTCTATTTTTTAATTTGGCAAAGCCAATTTAACAATAAATTATAAAAAAATGTGTTTTTTATCAAATAGGTACCTAGCTTATGGAGAGAAACATTAGGAGCCTGTTTTACAATCGACAAATAAGCACAAAGCAACAAATAATTCAAATATAAAACGTCATTTCGTATGAAGTAGTGGACTGATAACGCAATTGGAAGTTATTCAGACACCGTGAAGCAGGCCGTAAAAGTGGCATCAAATAGCCTCAGCTGTAAAAGAAACGAAGCTGCTTTTTGTTTGAAACACAACTAATAAAAAAAAACTATGGTAGCTTAGGAACACTACAGTTAAAGTCGTTCCATTTCTGATGTCCAAAATAAACTTAATTATCATCGCGACAGTACTGTGAATTGAAGACATCAATCATTGTTGCGTTTGTAGCCACAAAGAATAATAAATGCTTGAGATTGTTAAATAAATTGGACGCGCTGAAAGCCGATGCAAAAGTGTAGTTTGGCTAAAATAAGATTTTTCTCATGCAAGATTGAAGAGCATTACCCCTGAATGTGAATGCTGAAATTGTGAAAATTTAAAAAATTCATGTCGTAATTTTCATCGCCGCAGTGTTTGATAAATTTAATTTCTACATTAGTGTGTTTTCTTCTTTGTTTAAGTGTTTTTAATTAACAATCTAAAATTATTCAGTTACTATTTATCAGCTTTTTGGTATCCAACGTATAATGTAAATACTTACACCATAAGCATCACCTAAATCTAGCTATGACCGCCCTAAGAAAATATAAAGATCCAAGCAAAAAAAATAAAACGATTTACTTAAAACTTTCAAAGCTTCTTTACAAAATTGCTCCACTATTTTTTACTTATCGTTTTTCGTCCAGCACTATAGCACGGTAGCTCCGGGCGATTTTCTTATCCCAACTCCCTTTTACTTTCTCTAGTAAAGATAAAAGCGAGTCCTCAATTTGCTTGAGGCGGACTGGACCCTATTTTTGAATCACTCGCCTTAATACGACGTGTGAATTTCGTTGATTAACGTCTTATTTTCCAAAGAAAACCGGGTAACGTCCACGAAGAGTCATTTCAAAAAATATAACTACATTATATAGGTACTCGCGTGAATATTTCAAATGACTTTAGACGGATAATCATGCGGAATATGGACGCGAGTGATATAAAAATAGAGCTCCTGGGGCCCTATTTTTGAATCACTCGCTTGGATATGGCGTGTGATTTTCGTTCGAAAACTAATAAAAAATCAACGAAAACCACGCGAAATATAGACGAGAGTATTAAAAAAATTGGGCAATGATTTTTCAAATCCTTTTTGTGTAGATCACAACTGGTTTTCATTCCAAAATTCGACTTTAATCATTGAATATCACACGCCATCTTGACGCGAGTGATTCAAAAATAGAGCTCCTGATTCATTTCGAACAAGGCTACATCGTAGCACTGAAGTAATCGAGCTTGGATGAAGGTCTTACTAAACTTTGCTTTGTTACTAGTGACTGCCCGTGACTTAGTTTGTATGGTTTTCAGCTCGGAACCATTGAGTTGTTATTACTACGTAAAAATAAGCTATGCCAACCAAAAATGTGTCGAAGAAACGACGACCATGATTGTGAAGTATTTATTGAAATTTGAATTTTGAATACAAAACCGTTTCAATGAGTTGATGACAAGTGGCTTCAATTCATGCGGCACGAGATTTGTCTACTCCATACGCTAGTGAATAGTAGTTCAATGTTCGGAACAGAAGTTTTTGCGTGCTCTTATTAGTATGATTTTTCACCAAATTAACATGCAAAACTTTATGATAATTATTAGTATTCTGTTCACTGTTAATAACCGTGTTTTACAGCATGTTTCACAATATCCTTTTGGTTCTGAAGTTTACATTAAAAATAAATGTTCGCGAAATCAATCCGTAAAGTGTATTTTATGTCCTTTTATGTACTGGTTAGCGTTATTTATGTTTAATACTTCATACGAAATGACGTTCCATATTTGAATTATTCGTTGGTCAATGCTTATTTGTCGATGGTAAAACATGAACCACAAAATATTACAATATTTCAATGCATCGAAATTTTACGGTATTCTGTCTTTTTAATTACATAACCTATACGTCTTTTAATAATTTTTTTTCACAGAATACATACTTACACGAGTTTTCCAAACATCCAGCAAATATTTTCCTGTGTAGAAAAAGGCTGAAATAGGGATCATTCCTAGAATTTTCATTTACTTTTATAGTTGAAAAGGTAAAGCTTTTTAGTATTATTACAGCTATTTGAGGCCAATCCGAGGCCATTTTTGAGATCAAATAAGTTTATTTAAAAATTAAAGAGAAGGAAATGTATATAATATAAAAATAATTGAAACAACTAGCATACCAACTCACAAACTAAAATATATTTTAATTTACTTGTCATAGAGCTGGGCCCCTATTTTTGAATCACTCGCTTGGATATGGCGTGTGATTTCCGTTCGAAAACACATTAAAAATCAACAGAAATCACTCAAAATCTAGACGTGAGTATTTACAAAATTGAGCAATGATTTTTCAAATACTTTTTGTGTAGATTACAACTGGTTCTCATTCCAAAATTCGACTTTAATCAGTGAATATCACTTGCCATCTTGAAGCGAGTGATTCAAAAATAGGGCTCCAGGACTCAGATTCTCGCGTCAATCGAACTTTTCTCGTGTGGTCATTCGATTACGAGTTTATTTTTATATTTATTTATTTAAGATCTTTATTGCACAAGTAACAGTGTACAAAAGGTGGACTTAATGCAAAAGCATTCTCTCCCAGTCATACCTTTAGATCATGCAGGAAGATTATAAGTAGGTTAAGTTTCACTGTTTTACCAAAAAAAAAAAACATATATCCACATAAAAAACTACCACGCAAAAGAAAGCAAAATGCATAGAAATCGTGACCCCGATAAAGAAAAAGAAAATTCGATCAGTAAACTTTTTTTGATTGCGAAATCCACAAGAATCAGGGCGGTAAGCTGGCGATTGAATAATCTATGATTTCATATCAACTAAACCTGATAATGTTATTGTATGTAAGGGAAAGTTCCACTTCCATTCAATTCCCGTGGCAACAGCCATCTCGCAACCAAATTGTAGGGCGGGGCACTAACGATGTTTGTCGCAATCGCGTGTCAATGGTCCACGGACTGACCTTCAGAAGAAGCCGACAATTATTGAGTCCTCACCAGGGAAATCAGACGGCATTCGCTTATCTCATCTCATTATGGCCTCCTTGTAAGGATATTGTGCTTGTAGTCCGTAAGTTAACCGACACTACAGGTAATCGATACGTTTATGGATGCTATCGATATTTTTTATTATCTTTCTACTCGTTTTAATAAACAAAATAAAGCTTCCTCCTGGCGACCACGGCAGTCAATGCCAAATGTGTGATCAAAACACAAAGGCACGGGCAACGTGCTTTTGGAGGCACTGGAATGTAATTACCACAATCTTTCATTTTTAAACACTGTTAAGCGTAATAAGCATCCTTTTCAAACATCATCAAGTGGCTAGATACTTCTCTTCTTACATTCAATAATAATAACCTAACCTAATATGTACCCAAGCATTTCTCTCAAAGATTGATTTCAGACAGTAGTCGGTATTTACTATACCTCACGATGCATCGACTGACGTCTTACCTTTGATGATTTAGATTTTACGGGAGCTAGTGGTGACTGAGTTTGTTCCGGCGTTTCTTTTCAGCACTTGCCTAATTGTCAGTGTTCTATCTCGAAGCGCTGGTAGTGCCCAAAAGATACATGATTCGGCCCTTTCAGGGCACATTTATCACTGTCTATTTGACGTTCATAATTTGAAAGACATTGAGTTTGAATTTTGAATTTGATGAAAATCCTTTCTATTTGCGCTAGGGCAAGGGCACCGAATCCAAAACCCAAGGGAGATTAACCCATCGGGCGCCTATTGGACCGGTTCATGGAATTCTGGGGCCGACCAATATCACTAAGAGCAAGATCTTGCGAAGTAAAACGTAGTTCAGCAATTAGGGTCTACTATGGATTCCTACTTCGAAATGCTCGAAGCAAAGTATTCAATTACTGGAACAAAACTTTCAATTTCAAACTTGAGTAATATTTCAGTTAAGTTTCGAAAGCTAAATTCAATTTTGAACAATTCTGACAAAGGAAGTTGCTACAAAAGTTTATCTTCAGCAGCTAATTATTGCTTTAATAAAATTAGACCGGACCTAAGAATAAATATCAATTCTTACAACATTATCCAGACTAGCTTGGTCGTTTCTCCGTAATGGCTGGTCGTTTCATGCAAAGTCCTAAATGAGATTACTTTTTTCTAGTCTACGTTTTCTGTGTCTTAATTTTGCAGGATTTGGTTTGGACAAAACGTTCATCCGTCCAATTCAATTACCAAAGAAAATACCAGCAGTAGCGCAGTGAAAGTTCTACTTTCTTATTCAAATAATCCTGTGCGGGGCGGGGAACAAAGGCGGCTATTCATTAAAATAATCCGCTGCAACTTGTGCAGTAACCGGGCCACAGGTTAAATAGGTAAGATTATACATCTTTCATATTGAGATCATGCTCTTTGCGTTCCGAACCATATCTCCCTTCTATAGGATTCCATGGAACTCCAACACTCAGGCATAAAAAGAAAACTCTTACCGGACGCGTCTTCAGGCCACTTTGGGTTGGGTTTTACCCAAAAGCGCTAAGTATTTTGTTGCTCGAGAATTCTGCAGTTAACAACGCCCAATTCTCGCGCCAATCAAACTTTTCCGTGTATTTAGGTCAATTAAGAGATTTACCGAATAAACAAGTGATATGTATATTCACACCTCCGAAAAAGAAAACCAATACGATTGGTGAACTTTTTGCAAACTGCACGAGACTTGAGGCTCAGTCCAGACAAAACTACCGATGTACCCGGTTCTGTGCGGCTTTATTCTTCAACATGACTTCTCTGTATTACCACCTACTAAAGGTGTTTTTTTATATGAATCACATTAATGAAACAAAGATGAGGTTTAAAAAGTACTGAAACAACAGTGTTTGAGTAAATCCACACCATAATATCAAAACTGAGGTCGGAACTATATGGGTTGAGGTTACTGTTCTCATTTACCAGAAACTCAAGGCAATAATGATACCTAAGTACGAAATACGGTTCCGTCGACGAATTACTGAAGTACGGTTGAGTGAAGTAATTACTGGCTAGACTGAAACATTTTACGAATAGAATATACTAAAAATGCTAGCGTTTAAAAGAGAGCAATCTTTTATGTCGGGAAAATTCGCTTGAAGTTTTTTGAATTATTTTGTTTCAAGTTAGGTCTGATAGTTGGATTTTTGTACAAACATAGACATTCTCTATTTTCTTCCTAATGGGTTGGACAGCCTATTCTTTCTTAAACAATCTTTCGATGAGCTCCGTATTTTTTTTATAGATATTCTACACAAACAATATTCTGATTGCTAATTTATCTCACCGATTACTCTATGAAACTTTAGTGAGCTGATAATTGTCAAACTACTCACTAATATCAATTAAGTAAGTTAGCTGCGAAACGTTACGAAATACTTCTAAAAGTCAAAGTACCACGTTCGAATACCTAGCATTAACGTAATAATAGTAAATTGCGGCTGGTTTGTGAACTGAAATTAATGGTAGGTACAGTTTGAGCAATTTGGCTTAATAGATTGATTTAGACCCAATATCGGCACGTGACGGATCCACGTGTAGACTTTGACATGTCCATATCAACATGTTCGGTAAATGTGCACGAATCATAACTATCTGGATAATTTTGGGAAACTTATTTGCACGTGCAGGGGTAAACGACTTTAGCAATATACACGCGGTTGCTAGCGTAACATGACCTTCAAATAATGCGTAATTTTGTCAACCAACCAAACACTAAAAGTATGACTAGACTAGAAGACATAGCGTTAAGAGGATCGTGTGCGCGCGAGCTTCCATACAAAAAGTGAAAACGTTTTCCACCCCTTAAACGTTGTCCGACTTTGTCAATTGTTTACATGTTTCAAAACCTCTGACGAGCTTTAACGACTAATATCAACTCTTAATATGTATAAAGAACAATTTTGAACTGTCTTGTCAACACTCTTATGTCCTTATAGAACCTTTCTGCATCACCTTGCAAAATTTCACCAAACAACCTCACCTCCAAAAACAACAACAGAACTGTCAACTCGCTTACACGTGCACTAAGTTAGTGATGTACCCACGAGTAGATACGTTCCACTAGTTCTGACGGATTCCGAACTAAGTAGTAGTTAGGTTACCTTGCAACTTGAAGTCGCAAACACGGGAAATTAAGCACAGTTTCGTCTTCGAGACACGTAATAATTAAGGGTTTAATGGAACTGATTAATGAAGTCCTTGTTTCTGATTCGATATATAAATCTTCATTTTATCAAGGGTTCGTTTCGCCATCGACAAAAGCACTAACCAACGAGTAATTCAATTATGGAACGTCATTTCGTTTGAAGTATTGGACAGACAACGGTAACCAGGAGGTCAATTCTCGTGCAGTTCGTATACGAAGAAAGTTCACCGATCGAACTTTCTTTTTCAAAGCAAATACAGTTATTTCTTTATTCAGGTCACGATTTCTATGCTTTTTGATTTCTTTCGTGCGGGAGTTTTTTAAAATATATTACTTATTTTTTTCGGTAAAATAGTGATACTCGTAATCGAATCACCACACGAAATAAGTTCGATCATGCGAGAATCGGCTGCCTGAACTTATTAGAACATGCTAAAACGAACCGTTATCATTTAAAACATAATTAAAATTACCATACGAGGTAATAGTTTTCTTGATGTAAATAGGAAATTGTAACTTTTCCTGAAAATGAAACTTGCTTCTATACTAAGAGCTACATTTAAAAACTACATTTCTCATAAGATGAAAGCGATGGATGCTTTTGGCAATATTTAAAACAACTCTCTTAACTAAGATATTGTATTTTGTGCAGTTTAGTTTAAGCTCGTTATGTTTACCCCCTAGCTGTTTATGTCTAAAAGCCCAAGTCTAGTCGAGGTATTCTAATTTAACTATTTTTCAACTTCTCTATCATTTTATGCTGATTGCTCTTACTCCATAACGTAAAGTAACGATATCAAGCTATCAGACTTCGTCGTCCTAACTCGGTCCCTATCTTAAGCACACGAGTTATGAAACTAAGCTTTCCCTCTTCACGGAGACCAAGAGCTGGCTCTCGAAATTGAGATCGAATAGAACTTCGTTTTCCCGGGAAACTCCACTTCAGAGCGATATGAAGCAAATTAGCGGTTACAACTTTAGCTGTTCTAGTAAATGGCTAGCTTTGTTGATATAAATTTGTTTTAAAGAAAAGTCAGTACCTACATAGTATGATATAACCATAATGCGTTGTAATAGCTATAAAAATACTAAACTGGATAAAGATATTTGTAAATAAGGAGGATTATTCTACACTTAATTTCTGATAGTGTTCAATGACGACCAGGATTTTTTTTAAGTAACTAAAAGTGTTATATGTTACTAGCCAGTGCGTTATTAAAGGTATGAATACCTAAATAAAATTATCGAGTACCTCTTATAACTATTTCCTAAAACAAACAGTAAATATTAGGTGTACCTTCGACGCTTTAAGATGTTTTTCGAATAAAAACAAACATCTCAATTAGGTACTCAGCCGAACTGAAGTGCTTATGTTTGTCAAAATGGAAGGGTTTGCAAAAAAAAGATTCACTTAGCAGCTAATAAAACAAATATTTAATATCAACATGAAATTCTACACCGAGCCTAATTTGCATTTCTTAATTTATTTCTTATTTTTTTAATGCGTCTTGGGTCTTGGATGATGCTCGTATGTAAATATACTATCGAATACATATTATCGAAATATTAGTTATTATAATGAATATGCGCCACACAACAACACACCAATTGTCTTCGTTAAGAACTAAGGTATTTTCCTTGTGATACGAATACCAGACAACGATATATACATATATACACAATATAATATAATGAGAAAAATAAAACTTAAGTAGTAAAGTACTTCTTCTTTTAGTTGAAAGCTTACCAACTTCAAAGTTCATAAAAGAAAATGAAGTTTTATCTTAAACTTTCTTGTACTATCAATCTTAGTTCAGTCTGCATAATACTGTATTTATATTAATGAAGACATCAAAACTTGGCAAAGGCGATTAGCAAGAAGAAACTACTAATGGCTTAATAACAAAAGTGAGATCTGTAGTCAGATGAAGTCACGTATAATCCAGAAGGAAACACCGCTTGCAGAACATTCGGAGTATAGGGTTGTCACACTCTAAAAACAATGGTTTTATATGAAGTTCGTGACGATATCACTGTGGCAATAGGTCCACAGCCCATTATGACCCTTGTGGCCAAACACAGCTTTTGTGATTTAAAATATTGTTAATTATGATTTTGACGTAGAATAATTAATACATGTTCCATAAAAAAACATTTTTTTTATATTTTTGTCTCTTTAGCGTATTCTAAAATACACTAACCAACATTTCAGATTAAACCAAGGGTTACCTTTACTCTAAGGTTTCAGTTTTATTTTAATTTCAAGGAGCATATTTTTCACGTGTGGCAACCCTATCCCAAGGACATTAGCATTCCCGGTCGCGCTTCCATAATTACAACCCGGGAACTTTCGCTTGCAACACTAGTTGAGTCGTCGAAGTGCGCAGATTCAGCGATAGAGAAAATTGGCGCGGACCGCTTTATGAATATGATCTGCAGACATGTATTTGAATAGATGACACGAGTAGTACGCGTATTCAGCGTCACAAAAATAGATATAACTTTTATAAAGATAGTAAATAGTACAAAGACAGTAAAATTTATTAAATTATTTATTCAAATAAAATCTTGAAACTTAACTTGCTTGAAGCGGAAACCAAACCGCAGCTTAGCTATATGGGCAATGTTCATAGCCTAAATCCTAACTTTTTTAACGCCAATATTTTTGTACTTGCGCTCTGTGTCAAATGAATCAATCAAATGAGAAATGTACACAAACTTACTAAAAAAATGCAATGTCTTTGGAAAAACAGCGATAATAATCTTTTCACCGTCCACGTGTCATCAGAAAACACTGTTTTTGGAAGCAGACACTCATTTTTGGTATTCTCCAAAAATCTTTGCGTTGTTTACTTAGATACACATGTCTGCGTTTTGATCTATTACTAGTGGAGGGACGTAAAATTTTCTTATCTTTCGCTCTAAATTGGTGAAATTACTAAGTTTAGTGCATTCGTTTAACTGCTGGCAGTATTATAAGAACCTAATGTGTAAAAAGTGGTTCAAAATTGTGGTAGCTAAAACAAAATCATGAAATAAATTTTTCAAAATAAAATTTTATTCAATACTTGTATAATACTTGGTTTGTTTTAGTTGGTTTTTTGCCGAGCATGGCCGATAAGAGTCAATAGACTTTTTCATCATAAAGAAATTCAACCTTACTTTGAAGATTGCTGGTTATATTATGTAAAAACACAAAACTGATCGGGCACTTCTCAGTATTTAAGGTCAAAATTGGCAAAATATACAATCAATTTATACGAAAATGAATCTGACTAAAGAGATAAACAACGATGATACAACTGCACCCTATGTTAGTTTCCCAATTGTAAAAGGCCATGTAAACACAAACTATGTTGCCCCTATTTATTTACTAAGCTATCGGCGTATCTTCGCATTGTTTGTTGTATGGATTCACCGTTAGGGATTATCGGAAGTCAGCCTGCTTGGCTTAACTGCGATAACACTGTGTAAATAAAGGAAAATAGAGAAAATAATCTAATAGTAGTAGTAATTAGTAACATTATGTAATAGTTTGCAAACATTCGGGCATGTAATAAGGCGAGACAACGAATACCCTGTAAAATAGCTCTGAGTATTATACCAGAAGGGAAGAAGGCTACATGGTGGACAACCGTCGGTAAAACTATTGAAGCTGGACAGAATGACCAAAAGAAACAACCCAGAACAGAATTTCCTGCCGCCATCGAACGAAGAGGGCCAACCCCAAGTATTGGGAGCAGGCAAAAAAGAAGAAGAAGAAGATTACATAATAGCTTGCAAACAATTTTATATGAAATACCTTGAGGAAATTATGGTTTTAAAGATTGATGGAAAGACTTTAGTTCTAAGGAATATTGGAACGGCTAATAATAACTGATATACTTACGCGAGTGAACCTAGGCCCATCAGTCAGTCCAAAGCTCAATACAAGCATCTTTCAAAAAATAAAATGGTCGCATTGTGTCAACAATTTCCGCCAACGAAATTGCGCTAAATTTTCAATGTAAGTACATACTTTGTTTAAAATATGGGCAATTATGTATATTTTGACGTAATTCAAAGTTCCGAACGGATTTTCTATATATATAATATGGATTTTAATACACTCTATCAGTCCAAAGCTCAATAGCTACTTTCAAAAATCAATGGTCTCATTTTGTCTCAACATTTTCCGTCAAATAACTTGTTGTGAAATTTAAATTTACTCCGATTGAAATATAGGCAATTATATTTTGACGTAATTCAAAGTTCCAAACAGGTTTTCTAAACCAGCAGATTGCGGCTACTCGGCATACCTAAGGCTACAGTCCGAAAAAAAAGTGAACTGGCCGAACGTACACAAAAAAAAAATCGACGCAGGCGCATAAAACAACATTAGCGTACAAGATCACGCGGTCATCGCCCTCCGTTTAGTTGCTATGCGTCATTCAATGCAGTTTTGAATTTATTCTTAGAAAATTAAGAAATAGAAGTGTGAGTCAGACGACATCAGCCAAGGACTCCGGTTCTACATGTCGCGTGCGCGTGAGTTCGTCTCATGCATACTATTTTTGATACAACCATAGAAACACGCTAATTTGTGTTACGACGGGCATTAAGCATGAGCGGGACGTGAGATTTGATACAACACTAATTTATTTGTTTTTAAATTAGAATTAATTTTAATAGTAAGTAATATTTTAATTTATAATTTAACAGATTTACTTAATATCTTTATCTATAAGCTTTGAGTTATATTAAAATGATGTCTCTACGCGCAGTGTAAGCTATAAATTGAAAATACTGAGCCAACCACTGTATACATAAACTATATTAGAATAGACCTAATATGTAGTAGCTTAATACGTTACAAAGAGCTTAAGGCCCTACAAGAAATATATCCAACCAAGTAATGATAATGTTAGCCAAGAGCCGAGAGTATCGTGGCTACAGACTTTAATTTTGGCTAGATGATGCAAGTCATCCAACTAAGTGAAAATCATGTGTGTGTTTTTTTAGTTACATACATATCGTCGGTCGAATCACGAAAAGGCGAAACTGATTTTTATCAATTTTACAGGAGCGACATTTAAAGAAAATGCGGACGACATTAACGGATATATAGGGTTATTTGTTATAGTAAAACAAGATCAAAGTACCCAAATTCATGGAAAATTTAATCCCCTAAGTTTTCTTATATGTTAATTTCCCATACCTTTATTAGATTAAGAGTAATTAAGATTTTTTTCACAAAAGATCCACTTACGCCTGTTCGTGATGTAACATTTAAAAAGTTTTATCAGTTAGGCCAATACGATGCAAGTTAATTAAAACAAAATACAGGTTGGTATCATTTATTTATTATCCAGAAATCAACATTTTTTAACGATATGGCAAAAATTAATCATGGGGCAGTGATTTATAGAAGTGCACATGTTCTTGGTTTCTTATTATTGGTGTCTCTCCGCTACACATTGATAAAAGATCCTCAAATTTTTCTTTTGTGATTCTTTTATTACTGGGCGATATGTTGACAGGCTCAATTTCACTTCTAAAATGATGGAAATTTTGTCTTTTTACGGTTATCGATCGATAATCTTTATCAAGGTGCGTTGTTTTAAAAAATAACGTTCCAGGTTTATTTTTTAGAACTCTGAATTCCATCGTGTCGGTCCATTTTACAGAATCACCTGTTTGATCGTCTTTTCGCAGCTGAAGGAGTTTGATTCTCTGTGAAAAATCTTTAAAATTTAAGAAGTCATTGTAGTTGTATTCCTTAACATTATAGGGATCTTTACGTGCAAGTCTTATAATTGGAACTAATTGACTGGGAACGAAAATATTTCCTGCTTTTGACATTGCATACGAGACTGCACTGTGTACGGAGTCTCCCTCACTCTGACCATGTGAAGGACAGAAAAAGCGCAAACTTATTTCTTCTATTGATTCACTATGCATGATAAAGTATAAAAGCATGGATGCCATCACCGAATTTTTATTTTGTCCCTGACATCCATCAGAAAACAAGTAAACTTTCTTAACTCCTTGTTTATCATAATCAGTCAAGAAGTAAAAAACAGCTGTGCTTATTTCCGAAGCACCTCTGTTACTTATAGCCTCATGCCATAAATTGCATGTACATTCCTTCGAGTTGAGGTCATAAATAGTAAAATTGTAGTTAGCTAGGCGTCTTTTATAAAAAATAGCGCTTTCGTTACTCTGAGGCAGATATATCACCTGTTGGAGGTCAAACGAAGCAGAGCGAACAGTGTCAGAAAATTCTTCCTTACATCTAGCCTTGATTTTTCTCACTTCCTCTTTCTCCAAAATATGCTGTGTGTATCTGTCCTGCAGTTTTTCTTTTATTTCCCCTGTACCTTCTCTGTAAGTCACACATAGACCGCACTGATCTTTCTTTGGCCTGTGGATGGACAAATTCATTTCCTTAAAGATACTTCTGTATAAAGTAAACGAAACTTTAATTTCATATTCTTGCAAGAAGTTGTTATGCATTTTGCGCAATGTAAGTTCAGGGTGGAGATATTCTTTGCAGCTATTTTTCCTGCAATAGTGAGATTCAACTCTAGGAAATCTATTTAGATGTTCTTGAATCTTAGCACGTTTTTCAGCATCTTCAGTTACATACGAGCCTTGTCGACCACCACGTCTATCATTTTCTAATATGCCTGTATCTGTGATCTTGACAAAGGCTGTGCGGACACATTTTTCGCTGATCCCCAATGTATTCAAAAACATTTTCTTGCAAACTTTTTGCTTATCACCTTTTAAAGGCAGGAAGAAATTTAAAGTAAACTGACGTCGTGATTCTGTAGCGGTGGTTCGCCTTGCAACAGCCCTTTTTTCAGTAAATCTTATAATAAATTCTCTCTGCAAAGACAAATTTCCAGTTGCGTAGTAATCCATTAGTATTTTTTCACGATCTTCTTCAGTAAAAAGGTAGCAATTTTTTTTGTATTTTGCACAGTTTTCAAGATTACACATAGGACCGACTTTTTTTTCAGGAACAATTTTCTTTGTGTAAGGAGATGTGTATTGTTGTCCATGCTGTCGGAGGCGTTTAGCTTGTTTGTATTTGTTAACTTTCTTCGGTTTAACTTGTAAATTTTCTCTTTCGACACCTTCCACCACAAAATCTTCAGGATGTATATTTTCTGGTACAAAATTTAGAGTTTGGTCACACGAAGCACTATGAATAGAAATGTGTTGTAAACATAATGATAAAGCACACTTTGAACAGTTAGAAGTCTTGGCGTTAATGCAAGCATGATAATCGCAAAATATGGCCTCAGTTGTTTCAAAATCATTGTGCCTTAAAATACTAGGTGACACATCAAGGACATCTAACAAAACAGCAGTTTCATTTGATGTGTTCAACACATTGTTATCAATTTCTTCGCAGTCAGTAAGATCGTCAATGCAAGACGCTTGTAATGGTATTAGGATTTGACCATCTTCAAATTTACTGTGGTTCAAACAAGACTGTTCAGCAGTGACTTCAAAATGCACATCACATAAAAAGCAGTTACATTGAAAGCATGTTGCCAGAATAGGATTAGTGCAAGAAATAAATTCGCATATCTGTTTGTTAGTCTGAGGTAGTAGTTCTGTACAAGGCTCAAAACATTCAGCTGCAGAAGAAAAATGGTTTTCACACGAGGAGTCTGAATTTATAAAATGATCCCAGCACAGAAAGCAAGAGCAGCGATGGCATGAACTGAATACTTCTTGAGTACATGCAGAAAATTCGCAATATTTAACATATTCATTTTCTTGATTAAATATAAGTTCTTCTGGAGGATAGTTATCCTGTTCACTGTAGTTAAGCACAATATCTTGCACATTATGTTCCTTAGTAGTCTTATCGAGGTTTGCATTATGATCATTGGAACAAAGCTCAAGGGTATCAAAGTGTTCGGCACACAGGTAACAACCACACTGAAGGCATGTCGTTAACACAACATTTTTGCAATCTTTATATTCACATTTATTGTTGTACTCAGAAGTTTTTGAAGCCAAATATTTGCAAATCGGTTCGTCATCTGATGAAGACTCTTCCGTGGCTGCAATAGTGCCATAATACCATTTGCGTTTATAAAGCATCTTAACCTTGACACCATGCAGGAACTTCTTACCTTTTGTTACTGTTTGTAACTCATTAGTACTCACAACATTTTTGGTACCATCTTTCCAAATTACCAATACATCCATTGTTCCGAGTAGTAATCTGCAACAATTTTTTTTTACATGTTAGCCATTCATTTTAGAGGACATCTACCTTTCAGGGGCCATTCCTTAATAATATTAACGTGGAGCACCAAATGAAAATAATTCAAAATTGCATAATTATTAAATGAGGACTTCCTACATTATTAGTAAAATAAAATGCTTCATTCATTATTCATTGACGTTTTTTTAATAATTACTATATTTATTTGTTAAAAAACTTGCTTACTAATAGTATCTATTTATACTCGACTAAATTTTCACCCTGTATACCATAAAACAAAAATAAATATTTTTGTAGTATTCATTTGTCTCTTTTTGGATTAAAGAGAAAAAAATATTTAGAATATTATTTCGAGGACATAACTATGCACACTTGAACTGTACTCAGAGGTGTGTGATCAATGTTTGTTTTTATATTCTTAAGTAGGAACAAGGAAGAACAAAAATAATATCATAGTAAAGAGATAAAGTAAGAACTTAATACACACTTTATATTTATTTTCTTTAAAAATAAAATTTCACACAATTTTTTATAACCTCGTAAAATTTTAACTGGTTTAATACATTATTGGTAAAAAACTGCTTACTTACCTTATAAGATGCAACTCCAGAAACACAACAATTCACTTCTTTTGTCTTAACACGCTGTTTTACAATTTAAAATGATTAATTTTCACCAGTAACTAACAGTCGATTCACCTTACTCACCGCAATGCAAGTTCTGACAGGTTTTAGATGAATGGACCTAACTGAGTTTTTAGACGTTAGTTGATCGATTTTTTTTTTTCACGAATAGTCGTATCCTCATTCGTCTTTTCGTGACGAAAAGTTGAAGTATGAAAAATGCATTTCGGGCCCTTTTTAATTGTCAAAACTGACGTCGTGACAAAGAATTGAGATACGATCTTTTGTGACGATATAAAATGCAGATTTTTTAATAACATGGCGTATTTAACTCAATATCACCATTTTGTTGGATACGCCCCTTCGTGATTCGACCGACGATATCTTCGTTTGTCCAAGCTGAATTGAATTACTTTTGATTGAATTTTGCCTTAAATACTTATTATTTGATATGATTGATTGATTCAGTTATTGTAGTGCGTAATCTAAATAAGACGGCGTTAAAATTAGTACGGTGAGAAAATATATTTTGTGTGCTAGTGCTAATTTTTTTAAGCTACGTAAGCGTCATCTATGCATTACATAATCTGTGATAGTGTCCCTCATAAAAAGGTTTCCGTGTGACACCGCGCGTCCGTGGACAATCGGTAATGATGAGTGGGAGATTTTTTTTACGTCAGTAACGGGAGAAAACGTATTAGAAACAAAGATATGAATCCAATGTAGTCTGGAATGGACAGGAGAACGATTTATATCTTAAAATAAAGTTAAAATCATTTTCCAGAAACTATTTAGGGTATAAATTTCACTTGTAAAAAGCAACTGTGACTCTGTGACAGACGAGGAATACGCCCGGATTGCGTAAGACACGGGGTTCATTTCCTTGTCTGTCACAGAGTCACAGTTGCTTTTTACAAGTGAAATTTATATCATTAAGTTTGTATGGTGACAAAACACTATTAAAAAAACAACTATTTTGGGGCAAACCCACACGTTCCACAACCACACCACGTGGTGGTGCGTATATTTTGTATTGAATTGAAAATGAATAGGACTATTCACACGCAGCACATTTTGCAGTCGCAAACGCAAAACACAACGCAGCTACAAAAACCGGCTAAGTGCGAGTCGGACCCGCGCACTGAGCACTAAATAGGAGTTATGTAACTATGATCACAGATTGAGGGCTCTATTTATCCAGCACAGGCTTTTATGTAGAAAAATGCATATTCAAAAATATGAGGCAGACAAAATGAGTCTAGTTAACATTCAAATACGGCCAAGCCGAGAATAACCCAAAAACTTAGTTGGCAAAAGCTCAAGTAACTGCTTTACTTACTATGTTATTATGACATGGCACTGTTGACACCTATCCTTCCTTAACAATAGCTAACTTTAATGAAGGGAATACAACATGTAACAAAAAATTTCATATCAATGCGCAATAGGTAAATTTTTGTGTTTAACAGAAAATGATACTGACTAAGGCCGCACCCAGATTGCATCTTTGTAATTTATATTTCAAAAATCTTGTTTTGAATTATTGCACTGGTATTTTTGAAACAATCTAACGAATAGGGGTTTAAAAGTAACACTTAAATTATTTAGGTGACTTTTAAGTGCATTATTTAATGCATTATTTAGTCGCAAAACATAACCTCAAAAATCCTAATCTGCCATTGAATTCCTCGTAAACCTATAATAATTTTCAAAAATATTTTGTGTGTTAATTTTATCCAAACATTTTGTAAAGACTGTAACACATTTTGTTAGATTTTGCTGACGCAAAAGTGGGCCCTATTTCTTTAAGAGTTTTGGTCAAGATCCTTTGGTGCCATAAAACCTAAAAAAAATTCTTATCTTAAAGACTGCATCCTTTCTATCAACAACAATCAGATAAAATCAGACTGCAACATTGGTAAAACTGTTTTCTTTTGAACATATAAGAATTGAATTGAAAATATCTACCAAGCCATGTCGTAAACAAAAGTGCACGTTATATAATACTGCAAGCATTGTTCGGAGAAATATAACATTTAGCGAATGCAAACACTCTGAAAAATAAAGAGCTTATTTTATCTTGTTTATTTGTAATTTACTTTGCTCGACATAAACATCTAATGAAAATGTTAAAATAAGGGGAAATCTTCATGATATGTTTTCAATGATACTCCTTTAACTGTGAGTGCATTTCTAGATGATGGAGATTTCAACAATTCACTTAAACGTATTTCTATCTCGCCATTTGAAACTTTACTGTAACCTTTGCCATTATATCGTATTTAAATTGTTGTAAGATTAAACTCAAAAGGCAATTGGACTTGTCATTCAGTGGACCCTGCAAATGCGGTGCCGGATATCGGGATTATTCGGAACCATTCGGGGCCGAAACGCGGCGATGCGTGAGCGCCGGTCGGTTGTGAATCGTACTTGTAAAGACATAGAGTGACAGCTTCGGGGTATGGACATCGAGTAGGGCTGCCACCTCAGCAGAAAAAAAGAGAATAACGTATTTTAAGACCTACAGGAAATATAATAGACACTTTTACTTGAATTTTATGTATTTAAGTATGTTTATTTTTATATATATATTAGAAGTATAGGAAATTTTTTTGTGTTCTTTTACGCCGCCTCAATCGTTTCTGCTTCACCCAATGGTTGATTGGTAGGGAACGCTTTAAGCGTTAAGTCCACCATTTGTACTTTATTTTGTCAGTGAAATAAAGAATAAAATAATAATAACTTTATAACACTTATATAATGACAAACTTATATGCAATGCCCATCAATGGTTATTGGACACATCATAACTGCATTCAAAGATATGAAACATCCAAATGTAAATATGAAAAAGTTTGCGGTATCTAATTTCCCTATGAAGACAGCTTCTTGCAAAATATATAAAACACTTGCGTTTATTTTGTCATGAGCACAAGCACGAGCGCGCGCAGCGAATGTTCGAGACGATCGTCTTCAAGAAATCACCAACGCCGCGGTCATACTATCGCGTATATTTAATAACGAGGGCGAGAATTACACAACCATTTGATACAACAGCCCGCTTTTTATTTAATGTCCATGCAAAAAGTGCCAACCATAGGCACAAAAAGGCTTCCGGATATTTTTTATCCTTATCTGCTCAACTCAAAGGTTCGATATGAGGTTGAATGGACTCATATTTACACTTCCACTTCGGAAACTTTAGATACGCCTACAAATAATACATACCATATACTTAGAGCTACAGTCTAGTTCTATATCTAAGATGCTTTTTTTTCTGTAAATTATGTGATTGTAACTTGTTCTGTGAGCCTTGAATAAATTAAATAAATAAATAAAAAAAAAATATCCTTTATCTTTAACGGTACAGTCAACAATAAAATGTTCATACTAATTGAAACTACTTTTAAGTAATCAGAGTGCTTATTAAATTGAAAAAATAGATTTTTCAAGTAAAGTTAATTAATTGGCTGCCTTATCTTCCCTACTCTATATTTCTTTCGTTTCTCTAAGCAACATGTCACGCTTAACGACTATAACGACGTCACATTTAACGACGTATTTCTTAATATTTTTACGCAAATACGAACTAAATCATTTTTTATATACTTTCTTCTTCTTCTATCTTTATCTTCTTATCTTCTTTATTCTTAAAAGAAAGTCTTTTTAGTTGCACCATTTATAACTCGACAACAAGTGAACCGATTTTCATGATTTTACTTTTTTGGATTTCTCTTGACCCCGACCGAATAGGATAAAAACCATAAAACAGAGCCGGGTAAAATGAAGTTCGCTGGGACCGATAAAATATAAAGCTGCCATAAAATCTCATTCATACACCCACTGAGCTTTAATTCAAACGTTAAATTAAAAGCAAGTAAACAGAATGAA
The DNA here is from genome assembly GCA_963584085.1 of Pyrausta aurata. NCBI lineage: Eukaryota > Metazoa > Arthropoda > Insecta > Lepidoptera > Crambidae > Pyrausta > Pyrausta aurata. The sequence continues at coordinate 9,305,635 of OY757257.1, read as the reverse complement.
AGTAACCAAAATTTCCATACCGTTGAAGTAGAAAATTGCGACAGATGATACTCAGCCACAAGAAGCAGAGTTAATCGAGTTACACGTGTAGAACAGAGCCGCACTGAGGGTGGCAATAGGGGTCACATTCCAATGTGTGGTCCGTTTTTAATATATCTTTGATTTGACAATGAAGGAAGAAGACTTGAATGTTTATTACAATGCGAACAGTGGTCTGTGGACGTAATTTTTATACATTTTACGTTCAAGGCTGAAACACAGAATAATTGAATGCAGATCTAGTAAAATGCATGCTTTAGGGATTATGCTCGGGGTAGGTCATGGTTCGATTTTATGTGTGGTTTTAAATTATTTAAAAACACGCAAAATAAGTTTTTTTAAGGCGTAATTGTGATTTGATTTTTAGAGACTAAAATACAAATTAATGCGTTTAAATGGTAGAGAATGCCTTCAGGCATTAATCCTGCCAATTTTACAGCTCACAGTGCCATACAGTTTAAATATCTATGTTGTAAAAAGAATCCTTTAATTATCAAGAGAATCTAGCTAATTATGTTTTTATAGGGGTTCTATCGTAGAAAGCATTTGTATCTATCATAACGTGCGTTCACCATAAAGCCGTCACGAACTCACGACTTTTAAAACACACACTCACTTGCTTGTAATCGTTATTATGTTTCTATCAACCGTCTAATATTATACCTAAGGAACAGCAGAGGTCATGTTCTTAATCCGTATCTGCGCTCAAACATGTCATGCTCACTTTCCGTCACGAACGCACGTGACTTGGAGTCTGTGCCTACACCAAAAGCCTCCCGATACTTTGAAGTTATAATGTCATAGGTGATGCCATGATGTGTAAGATACAAGGGTCTTACAGTGGAAACAGATGTCTATATTTGGATCAATCTCTTTCGTTAACGTTTCTAATTATCGATTTAAAATTTAAAATAATTTAAGCAACTTAGCTACCAGATTCCAGCAGTATTAATACCGAATCATTTAGTATTGTTCTTAAAACTGAATACAATTATTCTTCAATTATTAATTTGTAATTGGATGGAAAGTCACATTTATTAACTAGTGAAATTAATTTGTATTTATTATAATTGCTATGGTTATTTGTCGATACTATGGGTTAAGTTTATTACTTCAAATATATTTCATTATATTTTTTGCAAAATAAAGCTTGAGGACTTAGTGCGCCTTCACATTAGAGCGACACCAATGAAGGGCTTACTGCAGTCATTTATGTATGAAATTGACAGCAGCGCGACTGTCGCGCGACTATCACGCTGCTAAAGACGCCTAAGTGTGAAAGCGCTCTTACTAATGATAATTTCCCAAAACCAGTAAGCTGTCGGAAAATCAACGCACATTGTCGCTTTAAATTGCCACAGGTAATACTTTCACGAAATTGGGAATCACGTACATAATTATCATAACAAGTTGGATGTGAGCTCGTTTGTTTAATACGTGATATCTGGATGGGATTAGATTTAACGAAACAACACAGTTCAAAGTGATCACGTAAATGGTTAATTAACTTTGTGGAAAGTTTGAAACGTAATTATGGAAACGTTTTTCCGTGTGTGATTTCATGAGAAACGTTAAAATGTGATAACTGTAATTAGAAATATTTCATACGTTTCTGTGATCGTTTATTATGATGATGTATAAATGAAATACGAATTCCTCAAATTAATTTCAGAACTATAGCTAGAGGTATTGGGCCGATTCGCACCGAAAAGTTTTCGGGCCGCGCCGCGGTGCGAATCGTCCAAGTGCTGTTTTAGAATGGGGTCATTCGCACCGCAAGTACCTAACGTAAAAAGTTGATATGGGTTTTTTTACCGAAAAATGCCAGTCACATTATGATTCACCCAACCCTGAAATATATAATTGTAGCCTATGCATGAGTTTCCAAAATACATAATTTGTTTTTTATTCACATTCTAATGTAAGTATTGTCTTTTATTGTCCACAGATACAGTGTTATCCTGACTATATCGACAAACGCATCCGACGGGTTTGCTTTGATAAACGGTATTAAGTTCGAATTATTTATTTATTTCTAGTTGCTTAATATTTTTAACAATTTATTAAAGAAACAGCTACATAAGGTAAAATTATACATTACAGCAGAAATCAGCGGGCGATGTCTAAAGCACAATTTTGACATTTCGCGTAGACAATTTCGATTTTTTGTTTTCTACTGCATCAAATAACCTTTTAACTTACGTAGCTATATCTACATCAACTTTGACACATAAAGTTTCATATTTTACCACCGTAATATGATTTTCAAATAGGTAGAGGTAGATATAGTTAACTTTTGATCTTATTAGCATGAAAATGTCTTATAATAAGAGATGTCACATTTTTAAATTTAAAAAGCTAGAATGAATGTTAATATTATGAACATGAATGTTATGTGAGTTTTTCTTCCAATAATAATACGAAATAGGTAGTCGTCGTAATTTTAAGTTTTGAAATTGGTATTTACAAAGCATAATGTACGTTCAACGAATTCATCTAAAAAAAGGCAAATACGTAAGACAGTCTGGACAAGCAGATTATAAAACTTTTGACTATTGATTACATTTTGAATCAGATACCAAAAGTGTCTGCACTCAAATATAGACTCTAAAATATTAGGACTTAGATAAAGCCTTGTCTACGTGAACCTGAATAATACCAATCCTTCTTTTCTTCAATTATTTTATCACAATTTACTCAAAAGCCAACCAATACAAAATAATAAATAAACAATTTACTCAATATTGTACTTTTGACGAAACCGACTCGTAAAACACTCTTATGATTTACTCTCTACATTTTACAATGGAATACTGTTAATTATTTCTTTATAAAACTATCCTTTATTTACCAAAACGTCATTAGTGTTCTAGACATCAACAATTTGAGCAAAATTCAAAACTTTTAATTTTAAACTTCAAACCACTGCAATGCTTTGCCAACTTACCGACATTATTACACCGTCATTCCTAGCTTTATAAAAAAAAATGTCTCAAAAGTGTAACATGCAACGTCCGGTGTAAATGTGACCTTAGGCCGGTACACACAGCGGACGCGGGCGGGCAAGGGCGCGGAATGTCAGACAGTGTGTTCACCCCTTGTCCGCCAAACTAATTGCACTAAACAATACTGGGATTTTGGTAATACACAAATGGGATTACCGGTGTTATTAAGGATTATGAGTAGGTGGCTTGTTTCAGGATTAGTGGGAATGACTTTTTTGGTACTAATTTAAACAAAAATAACAAAAATTAAAATTGTTAATAGGAAGGATAAAATCGAGGGGTAATTTTTTGCAACTGATGATTTTACCTCAATTTTATAAAGATATAAATAATTTTAATTACAATACACAAAACATTGCCTTTCAAGTAAAAAAATAATATAATAAAATGTTGGTTCTGTTTGTTAAAAAAACAACAACAAAACGATGCTATTGATAAGTAAAAGTTGTTAACCTATACACCGTGCTCTTTTAACCGTCTTACACCCGAAGCCCACGTAATGTAACCATCTTAATAAACCTCTAGGACATGTTATTTTTTTTATTACACTCCACATAATTTTGGTGTAAAAAATATCTAATAGTAATGTTACGTAATGTATCATCCTGTTCATAATGTTTAAGTTTTCAACAATGCATTCCTTGACCTTGCCGCCTCCACGCGTTCCGCACCGTAGCCAATCTAAGACAGTCCACGTGGATCTCTAACCAATCATGCGCTAGCGCAATCCTTTGTGACGCCTACCGCCTCGCCCCTTTCTATTCGTGCGAAAAATAAGGTCAGTGGTGCTAGACAGCCGAGTGAATGACCCGCGCGTAGTGCTCGTTACAGGATGTTTCGTACTAAATTGTGCTGATATCTTCTTTAATGTCTTAGGCTTTGAAATCTTAATAATAACCAAGTTTTATTTAACGAATGACATGTAGTTATTGGATACTTTAAGTGGCCTTCGGCTGTAAGACGGTTAAAAAAGCACGGTGTATAGAACGAGCGAGTGTTGTCTTTGTTCCATTTTTTTATTCAGTGCTCTACTCTGGAGTGTTAAAGTACATGGTTTGCATTGTAAAAAGGGACTATGAATGTTGTAACCTCATTGCATGTCTCACCTATGTTTGTCATGTTAAATTATGCGGCATTCGAAAATAGGACAGACATAGCCAATGAACTAGTTGTTCTAAATTTAATTTTTCACTATTTATATTATTATATTATTATTATTCAACTTTCAGAACTTCTGAAAGCGGGTGGAACACCGGTACTCAAAGTCCTTCAGAAGCTTTTTAATTCCGTGCTGCTAGAGGGCATCACACCTGAGGCATGGAACAGGAGTGTGGTGGTGTTGTTCTTCAAAAAAGGAGACAAAACCTTATTGAAGAACTATAGACCCATCTCACTCCTGAGCCATGTCTACAAGCTGTTCTCAAGGGTCATCACGAATCGTCTCGCACGTAGGTTTGATGACTTCCAGCCTCCCGAACAAGCCGGATTCCGAAAAGGCTACAGTACCATAGACCACATCCATACGCTTAGGCAAATTATACAGAAGTCAGAGGAGTATAATATGCCTCTATGCTTAGCGTTTGTGGACTATGAGAAGGCCTTTGATTCGATCGAAACTTGGGCGGTGCTTCGGTCTCTTCAGCGGTGCCACATAGACTATAGGTATATAGAGGTGTTAAAGTGTCTGTATAACAACGCCACTATGTCGGTCCGAGTACAGGAACAGAATACGAGGGCGATTCCACTGCGAAGAGGTGTAAGACAGGGAGACGTTATATCTCCGAAACTGTTTACAGCGGCACCGACCTTCAAGCTCCTGGAATGGGAAGGATTCGGCATCAACGTCAATGGCGAATACATCACACACCTCCGGTTTGCCGATGATATAGTCGTTGTGGCAAAGACGCTGGATGATCTGGGCATTATGCTCGAAGACCTTGACCGAGTATCCCAACAAGTGGGTCTTAAAATGAACATGGAAAAGACGAAAATAATGTCGAACTCCCGTGTTGTACCCACTCCGGTATCTGTTGGGAACTCAATTCTTGAAGTTGTTGACGAGTACGTCTACCTGGGACAAGTAATCCAATTGGGTAGGTCCAACTTTGAGAAAGAGGTCAATCGACGAATCCAACTCGGCTGGGCAGCGTTCGGGAAGCTGCGTAAGAGCGTCTTCTCGTCTCAATTACCTCAGTGTCTGAAGACGAAAGTCTTCAACCAGTGTGTGTTACCAGTGATGACATACGGATCCGAAACGTGGTCTCTAACTATGGGCCTCATAAAGAAGCTCAAAATCACACAACGAGCGATGGAGAGGGCTATGCTCGGTGTTTCTCTACGAGATCGAATCAGAAACGAGGAGATACGTAGAAGAACTAAGGTAACGGACATAGCCCTGCGAATCAGTAAGCTCAAGTGGCAGTGGGCAGGGCACATAGCGCGAAGAACTGATGGCCGTTGGGGCAGAAAAGTTCTAGATTGGAGACCCTTCGACCAAAGGCGCAGCGTAGGACGTCCACCGACAAGATGGACAGACGACCTTGTAAAGATCGCAGGATCGCACTGGATGCAGACCGCTCACAACCGGTCGTTGTGGAAAGCCATGGGGGAGGCCTATGTTCAGCAGTGGACGTCCTTCGGTTGATAATGATGATGATGATGATTATTATTCACCCCCGTGCATCGGAAAGCACGTTAAGCCGTTGGTCCTGCGCCTGATCTCTCTCCGGTCGTGTCAGATTGCTGTCCCATCGGGCTATGAGAGTGAAAGGAATAGAGAGTGCACCTGTGTTTGCGCACACACTTGTGCACTATAATATGTCCCGCGCAACTATGCACTATAATATGGCCACCGTAGTCGAAATCGGCTAGGGGGACTATTATTTTATTATTTATAAACTATTTCAAGTATTTTTTTTTATATTTGCTGAATACCTTTCGTAATCCTATCACGTTCCTCTCATATTACTATTATAATATGAAGTCCACTATAAATAATTGCGATACATGCAATGCATTAACCGTCATTCATCCATTCCCTTCTTTATGTAACTTATCAATTAAAAAGTGATAAATATTAAAAAAATGTCTTCCCTGATTTCGCGGGATAAAAAAGTTATCATCCCATCCGTCAACGTCAAACTTTTTCCTTTAATTTTTAATTTTATTCCCCAATCGTCGCGTCATTATAATTTTTAGAACAAGAACGAGCGATTCGTAAATTGAAATTCCTCACCCACTGTGTTGTCGAAAATTGAAAACTACTAAGTAATATTATTTATGTGCAAAAAGCAATACTACGTTTGTAGGGCTATGTCAAACGCATTTGAAACTACATGTTGAATGTTATTAAAGTTGAGAAAATATCATGAGCATTATTGATTTAAAGATAACTTTTCACTGCTTACTTATATCAAACACGAATACAATGTTTTTATGTATTTTTTTAAGAAGTCATAACGATAACTCATGCCAAGTAGTTTGCTACTTGCAACCGAATAATAATTACAATAATCGCGAGTAAAGTTGGAAAATTGTTTTCATACCAAAAAATATCTCATGTCTGCCGTCTGCAACTTGCGTTGTGTTTTTTTTACTACCCAAACTTTAGCAGTTTCTTTTTCGATATTCTGTCAACCCTGAATATACGCCTGCTCTCGGAGCGTAAAAATACTCGTCCCAGCGCAACTTACAAAGAAACACGCATGGGTAGCGCGTTTACATGGTACTACTTTTTGGGTAATGAATGAGTAGAACTATCAGAGTATCAGACATAGCTATTGCTTACACATACCTATCATACTGTTTATCGTAATGAAGTAGACACAAAGGAGAGAAAAGTTTGCATAAAAAACTATTTTCAATTTATTTTTTATATATTTCAATATTATTTGCTTTAGTAATAGGGGCTGAAGCTAGCTCCAAAAACATGAAATATGAAAAAAATTACAATGACTAAAAATATAGAGATGTCCGACCCAAGCAGTTAAAAAACAAAAGAACGCGCCAATCCATGAAAAGTCGCCGCATGTAAACGCCCGAAGCGGTATTTTTCACGCGTGCACCGCGAGGGGAGGGGGGAGCGGTCGTTTCAAGGTCACCGGTGACGTCACGCCGCGCGCGGCGCGTTGACCCCCAAAACAGATCGCGGATCCCGGTGACACTTGTCGACTCGGCTCAACTACACGAGCGAGACCAATTGCCAATCGGAATTAGGAAGTTCGGATTGAGACCGATTACTTATTCATAGATTGCGATTGAGACGTCGATTACGGTTATAAGTAATATCGTGAGGCAGTAGAAATTGAGACGTTTTAGATAAGTAAACATTAGTATAGTAATTGAAAGGACTATTTGTTTTTTTTAATACCACTTACTACCTACCTTCCAGCTAGGTAATACCTTAATATTCTCTAGTTTTAGTAGATTATATGATGTGGGGTTTAAATTAACTTAGTAACTCGTGGAATGAGAATATCGGTAGTGCCTCGTGAAAATAATTCGTGACTGCGACAGTAGGAAGTAAAAAATCAGGGTCGTTTTATGAATTCACCTTCTGCACACATATATACCTTGTTCCTATCTGTTATATGATGTCAACTGATGACAAACGAGGTTCATTTTCAATTTTATCAAAATATAATTATATTTCATAGTTCTGTTTTATTCTTGATAAAAATTAGAATTCATCCATAAATGAATACTTGAAATACAAGAAAAGAAAGAAATGATGACCATCTATCTATATACATAGGTATTGTTTTGTCTTTTTAAATTATTTGGGTCTTACAATGTTTAGTTAGTTTATTACAAATTCTGCAACGACAGAACCGATTTTAGATTTTTGGTACAAATACCTACTTACTTTTGCCTATAAGTATTTTTTCAATAAATTTTTAAATACTATATGTCAGATAACAACAATTCATTGTAAATGTACGGTTGGCGAAGGAAACTTCCACAGTTGCCGGGAGGCTATAAAATAACTTTGTCCATTCACATGAGTTTATTATTCGAGTCTCACCTGTCCTCGAGTACAATAATTGCCTAGGGTTTTCACTGACATTTTACGACATTTTTATTTATTAGACAATTTCGCATACAAAAATAACAGTCGGTAGTCAGAATTTCAATGGAGATTTTTGTTTTTCAATATTCTTCAATGTAGCATTACGGAGAGTTTGTTAGTTTTATTCACTTACACTTTTAGTTGTATTACTCTATCCGTATTTCATTCTCCTTTCAAACGTTTGTCTGTCCTTTTCACTGTATTTTTGGTGGTATAGAATTTCCATCAAAGTATTGCAAAAAATTTCACTGCGAAGCTAAAAGCCTAACCAGTTACGCTTTTTTGTTATTTAAAGACTTAAAACATTTTATAGGTGCTTCACGTCAATTTTTAAAATAGTGGTCCGTGAGTGTCACCCTGAGGCAGTCCGTTCGGTATAGCTGTCACGTAGCAGCTTGCCCGGTTAATCTGACAGTAGCTGTCGCGAATATTGATGCTTCATCCATCACGAGGCAAGTCACCCACTATCGCTCACTGTGACGCAAACTTTTTGTGGCCATAGCTCTGTGACATATAGCAAAACGGTATCACAGCCACAGGCCAGTGAAAAATTACTTTTAACTTAAACCTGTTTTGATATTGCTGGGCTAGATTTATGAAACGACTGAACTTTTAAAGCCGTACGTTAGTGGAACAATTAGGTAAATGTTTACGTATTTACCTCCCAGTCTTGAAGGCTGCACATTATTATGTTTTACTGAATAAATAATTTTGCAGCTTTATATTATACATTGTAATAATAAAGGTACCTACATTACATATACATAGATGAACACAGGCTTGGACCTTAACTCATGCATGAGTACAAGTAATTAATACGAATTTAATGCGATTGTGTAAATAAATTCCTTCAAAACAGCTATTTATAACTTATTTTACGACCCAACTATTGGCCAAATGTCATTATCAGCGGTTGAATAATTACGGTTTTGTGTGTGAGTGTTTTTATGATAACTAATAGTTGCGTTAAATATCGATCACGCAACTGGTCCTTAGTCATCGTTGTGTAACTAATATTTTAGTGCTGCTAATTTTATTGCCACTCCACGTTGTTTTTATGTTTTATTCCTCAAACGTTTTGTTTGTCCATCAACCTCGTGTCAATGTTCCGACCGGTTCGATCGATCGATTACTTTATTAAACTCAAAACCAAAGACTTCAATTTCGCTCGCAATCATCGTGGGTGGTTACAGGCTACCGACTACATTGTTGCGGTTTTAATGAAGTTATCCATTGTTATATGTATATGAGAAACAAAATCTTGATTTAATTTGAAAATTAATTGCGAAAACAATTTGAACTAGTGCAATAAAATTGTGATTTGCTTGAAGAATTCAGAGCATTTAGATTTTCTTCAAAAAAGATTTCGATTTCACTTGCTTTGAAGCTCTTGAAGCGTATTGCACTTATCATTTTCTGCTTCGTCTAATATATTTAAGTGCTTCTAGTTCAATATTTCTGGGAACTGTTTCCGACCTCGACGTTTTGCAGTTTTCACGATTTTTGAAATCTACGATTTTTTAATAATTTTCAAGACAAGTATTAAAATATTTTATTATATTTATGCATTCTTTTATGCTCAACTTTAAACCTTATAATTTGCCGTAATATATTTAGTAGTAGAACTTGAAATGTTTAGAGATCTGCTGAAATATGATAGGTCAATTTCTTTTGATTTTTACTTTTGTATTCTATGCTATAGTAGATATATCTTAATGGCTGTCGTTAGTGTTAACGCCCTCTGTGGCACCAATTTTCATTAAAGTAATATCTGTAAAATGTTTAAGGTAAGCTTCTGTGGCAGCCAAGAATTTATCGGCTCATTTCTTACCGCGGCCTGCCATTAATTGATTACTTTGTTTACTTGGGATTGGTTGGAACCAACAATTTGTGAACAACTTGAGCCATTAGCGGCCGTAATCAAGATTTACAAATACAAGTGGTCGAAGTTGGTATATTGAAAACGCTTTAATTGAGAACGGTCCCATCCAATGGAACGGTATTATTTTTTCAACTGGTTAATTTAATTGCAATCGAGAGGTAATATATCATATTAACATATTCTTACTGAGTGTAAGTATGATTGCTAATGAAGTCAATGACACCAGTTTATGAACTGAACATAAATTGAACCGTGCTTTAGCGCAGTATCCAAGCGATTTAGGAGCTCCCCTAAAAGGCAAACGTGTTAAATTCATTACATCAATAGTTGGGACAGGCTAGTTAGGCTATAAATTACAACAGCAATAGCAAACGAAATTTGAGGTCGAAACAATGAGTCTACAATGGATTTGCCCTCTTTTATATTTAACACGTTACTAGCACTTTGTATCTTGTGTTGCTAGGTGTCTGAAGTTTAATGTTTTTATACCCAAATAACTTCTGACTAACAAAAGGGGATAAAATATTTAAACAATGCAAAACCAATAAACGAGATTTAAAGATTGCACCGTGTCGCACCTTAATCCAGATTTGTAACTTTTAACGAGCTAGTTATAAGTTATATTCAGTGATACTTCTGTGAGGTAGTCTTTGGAGTAAACTTTTATATATTTTTCATTATTAATTTAGAATTCTCTAGTTAGACTCTAGACTAGATTAAGCCTAGAACATCAAGGTCAATAATAAAACAAGCTTATCCAGTAAAAACCTTTTGACTCTTACTTTTTAAACTTTGGTTTGTAATAAATCAAACACTGACAAGAGTAGTAAATATTCTAAAGTCACTTTACTCTAGATGTTATGAACAAAAAGAACTGGCGTTTTGTCCGCTTAAAGTTTCTATAGTCTGAGGCTTTTCAATAGCACGTACGTTTTAGTGATTTAGTCACGCAGACATTTGAATTTAAATAATAAATGCACGTAGCGTCCCCGATGACCGATAAAGGGGGTCGTCAGCGAAGTATGAGGTAATGCCTCAATGTCCCGTCCAACACCATCAATAATTGTACGCCTACGTCGTTCATTATTCAGTGGTCAATTGGGGTAGCTGTGGCTGAATCAACCGTTTCAATAAGTAAAAACTAAACGATACAAATAGAGCAGTAGACTAGACGAAATGTATTACCACTACATTTTACCCACAGTGTGTCCTTTACTAAATAATGCGCATAAACTGTGACGATTTCTGATGAAGACTTTCTACTACAAAAACCACAATAAAAAGTTCACCAATCGTAAGTATGACTTCGGTTTTGAACCAAGATGTAGACCAATTTTCAAGATAACATGCGTATCAAAATTGATTCGGTAGATGTTTCTATACCTCCTGACAATTTTTTTTTTCGTAACACTCAGGATAGATACCTATTTTCTAAATTAACATATACTCTCTCTTTTCTGCCAAGCCATGGTCATACTTAGTATGTTGTTACCCCATAAAACGTGCTGCGAGCGAGGCGCTATTTGGTCCTTCATTCAGGCGGCCGATGCAGGGCTAATGATAGCATGGGTCAGGTCAATGACCGGCCTTGCGTCATTTTTTTCCAAAATACTCTTAATTGACGCTGAAATGATGGGGTTTGGTCACGCACTGCTTCGCGCATAATCTGACGATTAATTGGTACACGCACGGTAAGAGTACGAGTACACAAACACTGGATAACTGGAATTTTGATATATTTTTGTGTTTCCAAAAACAATTTTTGGGTATTTTAAATTGATTGATTTTATCATATCAGTAAACGGGAATAAGAAGTCACTTCAGGAAGATCCATTTAGGATCTTCGTTTAAAAAGAAACATTTCCAGTGTAAATGATGTTGAAAGATTGATAAAAATTAGAATTAAGAACATTGAATGGAGTAATTCTGAAAGATTTGTAGATCTAATTTAAGTGTCATGATACTGAAATTTACGACTCCCAAAAATTTTTATGTCTTAAAATTAAAATTGACGGAAAAGGTTGGATGACATTGAAGCACATAGCTAGAACTAATTAAGGTTCTACAGTGCTTACATTATTCTATCAATGTCGGCTACCAAAAAATATAAAGGTATATCGTAACATCAACATTATCAGCCAAAGGACGTCCACTACTGAACATAGGCCCCAGTTGGCATCCAGTGTGATCTTTACAAGGTCGTCTGTCTATTTTATGACGTAGGACGTCCACCGACACAATATTGTAACATTTACTGAAAATACCAAGTTTACCCAAGACCCAAGTTAGATAACTGGGGTCAAACATCTTGCTCTTGTAACTTTACTGGCTCAATAGCCACTCCTACACGCAATTCCAGATGAGGTCATAGTTGCATTTAGTGTTGGGTGCACCGCAAACGCATCAATTGACGGCGCAGACGGCGCGTCGGCCGGCAATTGTCTGAGCAGTTGTGTCAATGTGACAGTAAATGGCTGAACTATTATCCAATTTGATATTTGGAAAGGTGTTCATGTCTGGTCTGGCCAGTAAGGAAGTTAAGTATTTTGATGATTGCCGTACCAGCAGAGCCGCAGACATTTTAATTTGATGATCGTGGTTTTAAAATTGATACTTAATTGTAATCAAAAAATTCAAAGTAGAGCACATGAGGCAAAATCAAAATGTATCACAAAAATAGATATGATAAAGTAAAGCAGCCTAGAAGACGTGACCCTAATGTGTCATAATTTAGGCAACGGTCAAATAGCCATGAGAGCCCCGTAGATCGATACTAATCATTATCGATGGATGTTCACCTCCAGTTGACAACTACTGACCTTTCATAATCGGTGGTTGAAATGGTACAGTTCACCTATCATATATTTTTTACAATCGATGAATTTGTTCCTTCAATATACCTAGAGTGGAGGTGCATTTTTCGGCTAAATGAATTAGGGAATGCATTTGATATAAAGCTGGTGCGTACCATAAGCTAATTTATGGTACAATACCTAAAAAAATAGTGTGATATGTGTACCTTGTTCCTGAATATTAACGTAATTTCTACCACCAAATCCAACCTAGCGTGCTCAACCACATAAACCACATTGAATAAATCTTCTATTTAAAACGTGCGCTATCAGCAAACGTGTACGCCCACAGCAATTAGCGAACTATTGTGTAATAGCTATGTATTACAAAAACTCCATGTAGTTCCGCCTGCCTACGAATCATTGACGTAGACGCCTCGACATATGTCGCAGCCATCAGGTTAAATCAGCCGGTTCCAATAAAATGACTGAACATCACCTAGCCAAGTCATTGAAGGCAACGCTTAGCCATCGTGTAGTCATTTGAAGAAATGAGATTTTGACGAAAAAGTGATTTTTGATTAAGGTGATTATGAGCTCATAAATTATATTGTAGTAAGATTACTTTTAAACAATATTACTAAAAAACACCTCGCACAGATATTACTTAATAGTGATAACAGGTAAAATAATATTAAATACGTGTAACATTTACTATTTGCGACATTGACACCATATTAGTTTTGGCGGCGCTGCGGTAGAAAAATACAAAACTAAATTTCATTTGAATTTTGGTCAGTCATCTTCAAATCTTGGATGTCTACGTTTCATGAACTGCCTATGCATATTGACTGTCTGATTTAACCAGATAGCTATGACATATGCATCGGCTTATCTAAGAATCTGCAAATGTTGGACTGTGGTTACACTGTGAATGACATTTTGTTATTTCTTGCAACAGACACTCAACATGCGTAACTAAACCAAAAGGAAATTGAACTGCACATTGCTCAGCTTTGTAGTTCAGTTTTAGGATAGTTTTAGATAGATACAATAAGGGCAAAAAGTAGTAGAAGCCAAAATCTGTATGTAATTAAATTATTTCTTGGAAGACATTATTGCTAAAACCATTCTCTACTAGTTAAATCTTATAAATAAAATTCCCACTGACAAATGAAACGAATATCACTGATTTTATCTAAATGATACTATTAGTATAAATATCAGAAAAGTATTTTTAAATAAGAATAGTATTTGGTGTTGCTGATTTTATGATTAACTTGAAAGACATATATAGGCTAATGATATTTGATGCGTTTTTCAATTAATAACACAAGAAAAGTTTCGACCAGATTCGATTCGTAACACATAGTTGGGTTAATCGAATTCCGATTTCCCTACAGTTGCACACTCGACTGGTCTGGACACATGTTGCGATTCTAACTTCTTCGCATTATGTCTACTATCCTGTCGCGCAAGTTTAACTACTGGTCCCTCTATAAATAGTAACTTTTCCCATCCTACAAAGAGCTTACTAACTACAATTTCTTCAACGGAATATACACCTAATTTGGAAGGAGAAAAAGGTTATTCTGCTTTAATTGTTATTGTGTTTTTAGGTTAGTTATCAAATAGATGATGCACAGTGGCCCAGTCGCAAACGACGACTGGTAGGAACGAATTTCGTAAACAGCTTGCACTTTCAATATAAGTCGGTTTATGATTTGATTCATTAATAGCTCCTTGATATGGTGCAATAGCAGACTGACGCTTTGCTTTATGCTCATTTTCGCTTTTGGTTGTTATAGATGAATTCTTAGAAACTAAAAGAAACAAGGACCGCATTATTTAAAGATGATTTGGCGGCTGATTTACACTAATGTATATCTTGTGTTTGCTTTGGTTTTAGTGCGAGTTTTTCCTTAGTATGAAAATTATAAACCTTCTATATCAATTCACAAAAAAATATCAGGAAAATATTAAATGTACCGTAATGTGTAGTGTAAAATAGCTCCCGATAAATCAATCAATTCATAATTAAACAAACATTCAATTAACATGAGCTGTACAAAATTTGTTAAAAGGCGTTTTATTATTAATTTTATCTCAATAAATCAATACAAATTTCACAATTTCCATTACATGTATGAACCCAGTTATTTAATCAATATGAACAGTTTCTAGGAAAACGATTGCCAACAATTTTACATTCAGAGCGGAGTTTCATAACTTACTGAGTTTCAAGTTCGACAGATATAATTATATTGTTTGCAGGATAAGCTGGTTTCAAACCATCATGTTAAATTGATATTTTAACGAATACCTGGAACGTTATAATCAGCACAAGTTACTTACTTCAACAAACCTATTGACCTAATTGGTAAATGTTTTTGCGTTTGTTTATTTTGTGAAATAGAGGTTTAAACACATTTTTTATTTATTTACGATTTTAACATTGCAGTATTTATTTATTTAAACTTTATGAAATTGGGAGACATGCGTTGGGGCATTCTCTACTAGTCAACTGATACCAGTCAACAACCAGTTAGCAGATGTTTATTTTATGCATGAGTTTTTCTATTACCTTTTTAATATATTATTTATAATGAATAACTTTTTATAATGAAGAGGAGTTTAATTTCATAGAAGGGCATTGTGTTTTTGAATTTATAGGTACGAATCGTACTATTCTACACTGTCATCAAATAAGCGTTCTCCTGGTGTTATGGCCCATTTACACGAGGCCAGTAGCACTGGCGCCAGCAAATTCGAAACCGTTCTATTTCATTGGACTGGCTTCGTCCACTGGCTTGGGCCAGTCCAATGCACTGGTCTGGCTCTATTTTCACGAAGCCAATATTGGCCTGGCTTATTGGACTGTCTCGTCAACTGGCCTCGTGTAAATGGGCCATTAGGAAGCAGCAACATCACTGGCAAAAGGCTGAAGATATAGTATATCAGAAAATACTTTTGACTGGGTATAATTTAACAGCCAGGAAACCCCCGATTCTTCAAAGGCGGTGTGGAAGGTAATAACCACCACAATGTCTTCCCTAATTTTGAGTTTTTATTAGAATAGTCTCCACCGACCGACCGACTTGATCCAATTTAAGAGCCTAGATCTTAAATTTGATCCATTCTTACGGTTGTATCATGCCAATGCAATGACTGGCATGGCCAGCCATTTGGTTACAATCTACCAACCAACTACTAACCAAGTACTGTGCTACTTCATAATATACTCGATCTTCAAAGGATTTCTTTACGGAAGTAAATAAACTGATCACATTATTTTTTCTTGTTGGCCATTATAGAGTATTAAAAACCTTATATCTTGTCTAAGGGTCATGCAAGGTCCGACTATGGCATGTCTCCCCATTAATTAAGGACCGGCAGTGTTGCGGCATAAATTATACACTTAGTCATATACATTATACATTAGTCTGTTTTGAGCATCGGCGCCTTTGCCGATCCACACTACAGCGCAATGCATCAACGGCTGTGAAAATCATTGCGATAATGATGCATTGTGTTGTGATGTGACATACGATTTGATAGCGCTGGCCATGTCATAATTGTTTTTTTTTTATTTATTCTGAATAGGGTTGCTCTTTACTCTAGTCTAGACCTGATTAGGGCTTTTAGACAGAGTCGACAATGGAACGAGCTCACCTATGAGAAGCCTGTTAACTCTGACTTTGAAGGTCTGCAGGTTGTATTCCTTTTGGAACACTGTATATGCGGGTAGAGATTTTCAGCTTTTTTGTTTCTAAAACTTGAGAATAGACAGCTCGAATATGAGTGTTAAGTAATAATATAAAATACTGTCCATACAGCAACTGCAACGATTAATATTTTCTACTCTTTGCGCATATAAAGTTTAAGAATCTTTTTTTATATGACAATACCTTGATCCAAATAAACAACCTAGTGCAAATACATTGTCTTAATTGTCGATTGCCCAATTCAATTGTGGTATTGGCTTAACGCCCAAACCATTTAGCTGTATAGATATTTTGACTATAAAAACTTGCCTTGTTGCACAGGTGGACTATGTCAAAATGTTTGGGCGTCGTAGGCATAAATAATTATTTAAAAAATATTACAGATAAATTTAAATGCTATACTATACAGGGTGTCCAGAAAGTCAAGGTCAAGCCGAAACCGGGTGATAGGCTAGACCATGACCGTCACTAGAAAAATAAAATAAAAATTCTAATTTATGTACTTTTCGAGTTATGGACTTTTGAAAAAAATCTTAAAATTTACACCTTGTATTGGATTGTCGACTACTGTGGCCACAAATATTAACTTTCTTCAGATATTTGTATTGCGTTGTATGCCTGAATAGTCCTTTTGTCAGCGTTAGTTTAACATTTAAGCTCAGCTCTAACCATTTTCATTCCATGATACTTTAAAGTCCAACCAAGTAATCAAACTTATTGCAAGACCGAACTTTAACTCACTGTACTGAAAAAAAAATGTAAAGGGACTATTGCGGCAACTTACTACAAAAGATGGCGCACTTAGTCCAAATTCTAAAATGGTATAACACTTGCTAATTTAATTATTAAAAGAGGTGATTTTTCAATTTTTGTTAAGTAACCTGCTTTTTGCCTACTTTAGTAAACACTTTTTAAATGTGTTTAGTACATACCAGTATGCCCTCTGCCGTATAATAATACGGACTTATGTGTTTTAATCGACTTCAAAATAGGAGGAGGTTCTTTATTCGATGGAAATTGAGGGAAACCCTTCAATTTTTCAATCGCGTTTTAAGGCCAGTATCTTAACTCTGACAAATATTAATGACCACTTTTTGTGATGTATTTAAAAACCGAAATGACATCTCATCTCGGTTTAGGTTGAGTTGGGGTGCGGCCTTCAAATCAGCTACATGTGATACTAGTATCTTGCTATTGTTTAATAGGTGGTAACAATAAAATAAACAATAAAGGCACCTATCCTTTACAAGAATTTACTTCTTATACCACATTATTATTGTAAGTAATATCCCAAATCCTTTATAACTAGTCCCTACCTCTACCTAGTTATAATTTTAATGGCAGCAGCTATAAACGCGTTAGTCGCGTATCTATCGGCGCAAGCGCAAGTAGGATTTCCTTTTTAGACCACGCCGTACATCATTGGGTCAGTGTGCGAGCGGAGAGATGCGATAGTTTCCTGCGTCTGCGCATGAGTTTATTCATCAGTTTTCCTTTCTGGTTGGAAAGTCAACGTGTTGGGTGGTCAAATAAAGAGAGCTGGTTTATTCATTGTCTTACATGTTTTTTTTTCAGCATCTTACGTAAAATGTAACATAGGTCAAAATATCTGTTACACCCGTGTAATCTTACTCAGAAATACGACAGACATCACATGGGTGACCTCCAAAAATACTGTGAATTTATTATTATTTTTATAATCTGCTCTGCAAAATATTTAGGTTTATAATTTTTACCTTTTACGCATTGTATCTGTTAATGGGTTACTTTCTCTAATTTATACATGACTTTACTGAACAAACAAACAAATAAAATATTACTGCTATACTTTAATAGTATAACTTTGATAGTCATAAATACTTGAATATGACATACTACGGTACAGGAACTATAAATCAACAAGTTTCCGGCAAGTTCTAAGTATCATTATATCGATAATAGCAAACAAAATGTAGCAAACTGCTCTTAAAACTATCAAAACCTATTTTATTTATAGATTGTGATCGATTCGTTATTTATAGCCCAATAAACTCAGATTCAAGATATCACGTAATATGCTAGCTGGACCATAATTAATAGTAATGTATGATCGAATAGGTAACCCCTTAGTTTACCTATATAACTATACACCTACGTTGAAGAAAAATCTTAAATGAACATTCCATTTAATGCAATCAACATTTATGTTACTAGGCACCGGTAAACTTTTGTACTAAAAACTATAGGTCGACCGCAAAACTGAGACGTTTCTGACGTCACTTTTGTCGCCTTTATTTTCATTTCCCTGCCAAATAATGTACTCCATAACATTGATATGAATTAAACGATATTTCTTTTACACTAAAAAAGAACATTTAATTCATAATAAAAATATGGAGTACATTATTTGGGAGAAAAATACAACAAAAGTGACGTCAGAGACGTCTCAGTTTCGCGGTTTACCTATAGTCTTAACTATTAAGCCACAATAAAAGATAATAAAAAACACCCAAACATAACCTACCGTAACATCAATTTAGGAACTGTGCCATCTCGATCGATTCTAAAAAGTATGAGTAAGACAGCGTAAACGAACGAGCCCGCGACCTAGAGAGGTGAACAAACGGCCGATATTTGAGTTCAACCCGAATTTTTGACCTGATTCGATGTAAAAACGCGGTGTGCCGGGCGAACGACCGCGTGACGTCACTCGGATAGACAAAACGAACCACGGAATGCAGTTTTGAGCCACTTCTTGCCCCATAACGGTGGACCGGGGTCGATACACTTGTCTTGTCAGGCAACCATGACCCACGGAAATCGGCGTCCCAGTTTGGGCATTAGATAACTGAGGTCGATGCTCGTAATTTGTGCTATTGTGTATCAACAAAATATGCAATACAGTCTTCGGAATGCTTGTGTTCTATAGGAGACATTTTATAGAACAGACATAGTCACGGTTTTATATTCAAAAAATAGTTTTAATTTACGTGTTTTTAGATAAACACTGCCATCGAATAACCAGCACCGTCATAAATAGGATGCTACACATATTTTTTCTGTGTTCAGTGGTCTGGCTATACAAACTTACAAGTTGTGTTCGATTTTATTAAAATAAACTCTTAACTTCAAGGCCCGGATCAGTCAGGCTCATCTAATGGTTAAATGACTTTACCAGCTGTCGAGTTAACTATCGATCACGAAACCGGGCCTTAGTGTACGTCATTGCTCGGTATAAACTTTTTTTTAATGCAAAAACTGACATCGTTACATTTATTATCGTCCTACTAACTACGTAACTTAACATTGGTTGGATGTTCCAAATTGAACCGTTACGTACATATTGTCAATTTGTAATGGAATCAGTTTTTCTGTTAAAAAATATAAATATTAATCATTTATTTGTATTTTCCTTTACAACACAATGGCGTCGTATCTCACCACCCACAAAAAATATCGTAAACCAGTCAAACTTTTCGGTGGACGGGTATCGAAGACTAATGTATTAATCGGAAACCAAAAACCGGTACCGGTACCAAAAAAAAAGGTTTTGCGTTACCTTACCACCCAATACCCAAGATGTATCACTGTATAAATCAAACACTCTCATAAATACAAAATTCAATGTGTTAATAAGCTTGCTGTGTAATATCGAATTTAAATTTATTGATATTTACGACTGTTGTTGCCAGAAACTCTAAGAAATAAAATTAAATATACTTGAATATGTGGCAATCGTAAGCTACAATGAATATTAGATAAGTTAAATTTTAAACAATCTACCTACGCTACTCTAGGGCTGAGCTTTAGGCTACTAGTGGGCAGCGGTGTGCAGCGAATTTAGGCTACCAGTCACCTGTCCCGTGACTAGTAGCCCAGGTGGAGGATAGTAAACGGCTACCAGATATGGTATATCAGGAAAGGTTTCTGATTCTAGAACTGTGCTGTGGAAAGCAAAAGGGGTTACATCGAATGTATTTCTCATCTCATGTCAACACGAAAACATCGAATTATCAATATTCGCCTCCGATAAACACATTCTGCATCTCTAATGCCTATTATTAATCGTGTGGGTACAAATTCGTGTATTGATTTATCTAAACTCAACAATTGAGTTTGGCTGTACGGGTTATTCTCATAACGCTACATTTATATTGTTCCAAAAACAACGCATTCCCGCACTTTTATTCTCATGGAAAACATCCATAGAACTAAATGCTATGATCGTTATGAAAACCTTATGGACACCTAAATAGTATTTCACGAGTTTCTTTGTTCCTGATTCCAAAAAAAACATTATTTTTATTTTCTACTTGAAGCTTTTGAGCTCCAACTAATTCATGGTTATAGGCACTATAACTGGACACAGTCTCTTAAGCAAACATATGCAGAGGTTGCATGGAGGCAGAAGAAACACCACAGCATGTGCTCATGGAGTGCATGGGTGTAGCGGAACAACAGGCAAATATTCTCAAATCCCCGGCTACACACCCGGAGGCCGTTAGCAATGTAAACAGATTGATAGCCTTTTGGGTAAGCCTAGGGTGGTTAGAATAAAAAAAGAAGGGACATACGCACATTGGCCAAATCGTGAGGCTAAGTGCGGAAATCACCCCAGCCAAACGAAGTCAATATTTTTTTTCTACAATGCTATGATTATGAGAATAACCTGGCTGTTTCGCGCGTGGGCAGAGCGTGGGCTGCGCAGGCGCCGAGGGTGCTCGTTAGAGCCGCAGCGGCCTCTGCAGGTGATCGTCTGCAAACCGCGAATTAGCCTACCGGTCATACAAACGAGATCGTAAAAATATTACTGGCACAGTATTTTCCAGGTAGATATGTTACAAAATACGTTTAAGCGGGTTGAAAATAAGGTCATCCACCGTCGTATCATCACTTCTGGCGTATTTTCTTTAATCACTGATTCTGTGATTTCTACAAAAGACGGTTTTATACTTTATATTATCGTCTCTATGTTTTAAAATATACCTGTGTTACTAACTTAAAATCGTTGTAATCACTTTATGTTGGTCTGCCTTAGTACTGTTGTACCGTGGTCTTAGTTACCTTATGAGCCTCCTGCATAGTTGCACTACTTTAGGCCCAGTTGCGTGAAAAAAATAACTTGTCCAAATTTCAGAATGGCTATATTAATGGTCATGTGTTAAGGTACGTTTTTCTTCAAAACACGCACAATCGTTTAGTTAAGTTAACCATCGATCATGCAACTGGACCTTGCCTTAGTTACACAACTTCAGTGGTACTAGTACCATAAAATTAATGTTTCCAAAAGGGATACAAATTTTATGGCTAGCACTTACTACTAGATGTCTATTGCAAATTGTCTCTGTGGTAAAATTGTAGACTTTTATTTGCGGGTCTTATTTATTTACAAAATCTAATTGGGTGCCTTAAACTTGACGTGTGTTATATTATTAATTATATCGTTATGGCATTTAGCGAGCATGTTTCGCATCAAAATCTGAGTCAAGCCCTCGGGTCAGACCCAAAAAACTGGCTAATGATCACATTTATGAAATGTCAAAATTATACGACAACCGAGAGGTCGATGACCGCAGGGTTTTTTGTTGGATCAACATCCCAATCCTAAATTGGAGAACCGCAATCTTACAAGAATGAACGATCGACAAATCGAAACCTCTTGTAAAATATCGGAGATAAAAACTATAATCATTTTAATGATTTTCACCGGGCTACCGAAGCCTTTTTCGGTGGATTGGCTTTGAATCTATCTGATAAATCTTATAGGTTTGAGTTGTAAAATCTTTAGGTTTTAGTTTCATGTAGCTTGTGTGGAGCGGGGGAGGTCCATTAGATTATTTTTTTACGTTTTGTATAAGAATCGTAAAGCGCTTTACGACTCGCTAAATTTCAACTGTTTGATACTATTTGTTTCAGAATAAAGTGGCTAAAAGACTTGATGACTTAAAGGATTTCGTTATTTTCCATGAGTGTTCGGAACCCTAAAAACACTATAGGTACCGTTTCACATGTAAAGAGATGTAAAAATTAAATATGGTATCCTAGCTAAGCATATTTGACAGTTTTCTTGTAAATCAACTCTAAATAAAACGAAGATGTTAATGTTTTTGCCGTTTTGTACACACAATTGAAGCTTTCATTTAAGTTAGATAGAATAAAATAAAACTTTAGAAATCTTCTTCAAGTAAGTAAAGGCTAAGATGAAAGTACAATTAAGTACTTTAACTTAAACATTGCATAGCATAATGGAGTAGTCTGCACCGCGATCCCGTCTGAAAGTTTTTTAGCCGAAACGACTTTCGTCTACTTGATTTACTTGAATAAAAACTCTTTTAAACTATTCCGTGGAGATATAAGTTCCAAAAATGTGGTCTCGAAGTTCCTCAAGTATTTGACATACCTTTTACTTCGACCATAATACATCATCATCAGTTGATTATTGCCTGACTTCCCATTTGTGCTGGTTACGACTGTTTGTTGCGTTTGCACAGAATAGCCCTTCAGCAGAAATATGTAAACTTTTATGTGCTATTGTCGAGCTCACCAATCGCGAGGAGTCGGCTCTCACAAAGGCTGCCACTTCTATAAATTCTATAAACTAGTATAAACTGTCACTGCGCACAGAATGACACGAACCGAACTCGTTACACAGCCTATGTGTGGCCGTGCGGTCGCACCGCGTATATAAATCGCGATATTTCGCTAAGCAGCTCAATTATCCGTGAATTATAGTGTCGCAAGTTTAGCAGTACGTAACAAATGTGGGAAAGCAGAAATAAATATTTCGTTAACTCAGTTCCCAAGAAAGAAAATAACAAATCCATTGTCACCCATCCGTCACGCGAGAAAAAAATCATTACCCATGTCTGAAGCTTGAAGCATAATCAGACTTGGAATTTAGATGCGTCAAAGCGCTGGAAAAACACTGAAAAATGGGCAGGTCTTTTGAAATTTTATTTTTGTGTATTTAATCACCTTGGCACGGAAACGCATCGGTCTCGGTTGTGGAAAATGAATGCATGATTTGTCATATTTGTCGTCAGGAATGGTCCTTTAATGGTTCGGCTTTCTTGGATTCTGTTGATAAAATTGACAATTAAGAGTCTGAATTCAAACGTTTTGCGTCCAAGCGGGGTAAATTATAAAAGTTAATGAGGTGTTCTAAGTGTTTTCTTGCTGTGAAGCTCGCCTTTACGCTAAGTGTTTTTGGCAATGATCCGGGCGCCGGCGGAAGTCGCGATTGGCATCTGGGGCGTCCACCTCCCTCCGATAGGGTTGCTAGTACAACCATTTACCCTAGATATGGTGATACATTTACATATTCTAAGGCTGTTATTTTAGACGTATATTTTGAGAAAGACCAATGGTGTTTTAAACTTTAACTACAAGACCGTTTGACACTGGTAGATGTAATTATCAAGGTAGTGGTTAATTAGAAAACAGTATTTTAAGAATGACCTTTCAAGACAAATTGATAAAAAGGTCAATCAATATTACGTTACGTTTCGGATGAATCTAATAATTACAAAAACAATTATTAACATTCAAGTATTATTGTTTTATTATGTAAATGTGAAATCAAGAATGAAAAAATAAAGGAAGGCTCGCGTCTCTTCCACTTCAATTTTTTTATTCTAGAAATAATCAAAACGTTAAGATGGTTAATATTGAACACATGAAGAACGTATTAAAGTTTGTGTAGTAAATAGTGAGTCACTGAATATGGTATAATATCATTAATCCTTACAAAGACGTAATTGTAATCTTTTACTTCCATTATAGATTTTCACATAAAAAACGTTTTATCTGTTGAATCTACTCTGCCTTATTCTGCTATGAAGAAGTCGAGGTGGGCGGCTCAAATGAAAAATTTTGAGTAACTAAATAGTTCTGTGATTTATACAACGTTTCGAAGAAATAAATTGCGATGTAGATTTATGGCTCTTCATTTAAAACCGTGAAACGTGGTCTAGTTTCATTTACATAGTTGTTGCTGACGTCTCGGTATTCGTTTTGTGCAGTAACAAACGGACGACATTGCTTTTATAGATTTTTTATTCAAATTTCTGTCAGATTTTTATATTTTACTAAAACTTTTAATAAAACTTAAATTTTCGATAACTTTTATTTCAAACTCGAAGAAGAGAGAAGAGAGAGAGAGAGAAGCTGCCGAGGGCCAAGATATCGATAATAGTTGATGAACGAGAAAAGCAAGCCCGCAAAAATTTGGCTAACGTGGATTTTCAAACCAAGAACATGATTATAAACTCAATTTGGTTTACGACGCTACAAAAACCAAGGGTTTACCAACAAAACATTATAAAGTGCACCATTATAAGCCCGTTACAGTTTTTACGGTGGTGATAGTTTAAGCAATCATAATAACTACTCAAATCACGTTGATTGCAAAATAGAATAAAAAGATCGTTATGGATGACCACTGAAAATGACATTGTCGTTTTGATTTGCATCCGTAATTAACATTCACGTACATTAACATTGTTATTAACTACGTTAAAGTTATCTGCAAAGCGGTAATGGCCAATGATGATATTGCTGATTGAAATATTGTAATTTGGGTCATTATAATTTATGCACGAGTACAAGCCTCAACTGCAACAAAAATTAGATATTATTTAAATACTATCAGCTACTTTAATGATATTTGAGCTATTTGTCTTTGTTTCTTCCTGATAATGATGCAAAGAAACCTATTTACCTCAATGTAATCACTTAACTTTTTTACACAAAATTTCAAAATGTTTATATCTGTAAATAAATAAAAAACATACCTAATCGGAATCTTTGAAAAAGTGACATTCTGGTAGGTGATTTAATTAAACACATTTTTGAAGTAAACACGCATATTAGCCCCAAGTCATTTGTAGATGTTGATGATCCGTGTCTGACTGAAGGTGACTAATGAGCTGCTCTTTACCTCCTTTAATTTTTCAATGTCAGTTTTAATTGCGCCGGTATCAAAACAGAAGTCACGTGGTTTCTAATGAATGGTATAATCATTAACCAAATGTACGGTCGAAGAGCTAGGTATCAAGATTAATCTCCAAGACCTTGAATGCTTTGATTTGCCTCGTTCCGCCTAGAATATTTTATTTATGACCTAAAATAAACAAGTTCAGAGAGTATCTCTAACACCTGACTGAGCCCAAATTATAAATTCTAAATACCTTAGTATAAATCTAAATAGTAAATACAAATGTTACGTTTAGAAATTTACCAGTGTCAAATTCTAATAAACCAGTATACTTACTCTTCGGATATATTACTTTGACGATAAAATTTCAATTGGAAATATTGGAATATACGCCAGTTGTTCACGATTTTCGTAATAGATATTCTCATTTAAACTAAGTACTGGTAAGTATGCTGCGAGTTCAACCTTGAGAACGTTTCGAGCGACGCCGACGGCGTGCTATTCTGTTCTGCGACGCCCGCGCCCTCGCTACGCCTGCTATTATTAAACGAGTTCATTGGAACATCTATTTGCGCAATTTATAGCATCGCTGCTAAATCATCACGATGACCTTACTCTGCCGCCGCGCTGCGCTAACTTACACAAATTCTACTCTTTCTGTTACAGCTTACATACCTCCTTCCATTTACTTTGTAGCTACTACTAGCTAAACATCTACATCATTTGAAGTAAATTGTTGAATAGCTTACAAAGGATCCAATCTCCTGGCTCCTACTTTAGCTTGATTCGCAGACTCAAACAGTTTCAATTCAGATTCTTCAGCGAGTTGCAAAGGCTTATTTTTCAATTCCCCCAACTCATTTTAGACAGCCTAAGCCTTGCCGCTTACTACAGACACACGTCTACGTCAAAATTTTAAGTTTGAGGCACCTCGGGGGAGTGTGCGTGGCGCATGCGCTCTCGGCGTCTCTACACGCGCTGCTCATTCACTGCGCAACTAATGCGTCCAGTGAGACACCGCAGTATTATTTAGGTAAATATTCAGCTCGGGCTCGAGTCGCTTCGACGGCTCGATGAGATTTTAAAGTCAAATTGGGTATGAAACTTTAAAATATCGGCGGATCTCCGCGTCCGGCGAGGCGCGGAGTGTCGGTGTAGCTTCGAGCGGTGGTGTGAGGCAACGCGGGCAGGCGGCGAGCTGCGGGCGTGTGCGCGAGTGCGCGTGTGGTGGTGCGGCCGAACCTCGTCGCGGCGCGCCCCGTCAGTCGGCGGCGGCGAGTCACGCGCGTCGTCTCGTACACTTTCCGTGCTGCCCTCTTGCGGCTTACCTGCCACCAGGGTTCGGCGGTCTCACGCTCCGAGCGTGGAGGTCGCGACGGCCTAGTATACTCTCGGTACTCTTACGCGTCTGTGCTGGAGACTCTCGGCCGGTCGGCCGTTGCGTGCTGTGACAGTGAAATCGTGAGGCCGTATCGTGCGGATGTGCAGTGATGGATAAGTAGACAGGCGGTGTATGCGCGGGCCACTGTGTCGACTGTTTTTCTTTTGGAGTGTGAAAGCGGGCCGTCAAAATTGAGTCCAAACTGTATCTAGGTGGGTATTTAGATGGTTTAAGAGGAGATCTACTGAAGACCTCGTTGATTATTTATAGCACCAGTTAGAAGTATCAGCTGTCAACAAGGAGCACAGCGATACCTCTCACCGACAGCCACAGCTGATTAGTTGGGTCACCAAGGCATCGCACAGTTCGATTAAGCATATTGCGGTCATTCATTTGTTGATATTTTGATTGTGATTCATAATCATCATGCACGTGCAACTCTGTTTCGTAATAATGACGCGTGGTAAGAACGACCGATTAATGACACGATACAGAAAATAAATAAGTAGGTGAAGTATTCGTGCCATCGGTGTCAGGTCTCAGCGTATTTTATCTGCTTGCATATTGCGAATGCATTTGGAAGCGATTTTATACTATTGCATAATAAAATTCAAATAAAAATCGTTACTATTTTCATCTAGAAAAATAACCTGTCTTAAATTAATTATCTGCATGAGCTATGAATAGATAAAGGGTTACCCAATACATGTGTTAGGTCAACAGCATGCAACGTCTGGGCATGAACAGCTTAGCCTTACTTAGTCAATTGAATTAAGTAAGCGTCGCATCCTTGAGCATTAGTAAAAAGACAATGCGTTTAATACGGCAAATAATGCCATCAGCATAGTTAATCTTGTTGACTAGCAGTCGATATCGGACAGGCTGGTCACTTTTAAACTTTCGTGAATCTAATCATTCGTCATTTCCTGTACTCATTCATCGTTTATTTATGGTTGATTGAACTTTGTGATTATATTTCTTGTTGAAGCTCAAAATTTATAAAACAACAATTGAGCCATTGGTGAAATTTCTAACACGATTCTAATATGGACGATTTCATTCTTTAATTATCAGAATTTGAAACCGTTTGTGACATGGTACTAATAATTTCTAGTTCTTTGGCCTTTGCATCACATCAAATACCACTAAGTAGGTATACCTGCCTTAGTATTTAATTCTAAGTAAAAAAACGAGATCTAGATCTGATAGTTTATAAACAACCGCTTCTATTTCGCCTAAGTAACCAGTTCCATCAGATTCAATTTCTGTGGTTAAGTTTGATTTCAAATAATGACTCGGCGACTCCAATCTGTGCACCCTACTCTATACACTTAAGCGAAAAAAAACTATAGGCCTCATACCTACTAGACCGCAATCGTTTTGTAGAGTAAAAATACAAAATCTGGTAATTATAGACATGAATCTGACCAGTTTTATTCCAAACGGTTCAGTGAAGTTTCCCCAAATTCTACAAAGATCAAATACAGTCTTAAGTTGTCTGGTACTTCGTAACACAAGGAAGAAAATTCCTGCCCACGAAACCAGACACAAACAAAAGATAAAAGCAAGTCTCTAATGAAGTATAGACTAAATTTAGTCTGCATCTATGAACTATGACATTTAAATTGATAAGAATTAAATTGCAATAATTGCTTAACATTGAACAATTAGAAAAGTTTATTTAAGAATTTAAATACGACAAAAAATCATAATCAAAGCAAAAATTCAGGACGGTGGATAAAGCTATAGTCGATTCTCTGAATAGGATAAATGAAACAAACAAAGTATAAGAAGAACTCACATCAGTCAAAACATAATATGTCTGATGATTTTGACAAAAATTTGATATTTGAACATGATTTCGGCCATAATAATATTTCAGATAAAAATTATAACGCGCTGGTTAACTTTTGGGCTTACAAGAAAATCGAAATATCTCCGCGATATCAGCAACCTCTCGTCATAATAACTCGGTGCCAATGACTCCGAAGGGTTGTACCATCAATCAAACTGACTTCGGATTGGCCGTGTTTCAAGCAAGAGATAAAAATGTGCCAATCTTCAGAAGCGGGGCAAGGCCGCGGCCCCGATTCCTGCGGTGGCGAAGTTCGCGTTATAAAACTACGATTGTGGTAGGAAACCTGATATGAGGTGTTTGAATTTTCTAGAAAACCTATGTCCGTGCTAACTTTCAAATATTGTAGCTTAGTCTCGAACTTAAAGACAGCCAATTCCTAAACCCCAAGGCAATCAATGTAGTTAATAATATTACTACTGATGCAGTTAAGTTCTTACAAAACACTTTCAATATCAAAAGAGACATCAACGAAGAGAGACGAAACGAGGGGTAAGGAATAACTCAATGAAAAGATCTGCCAGATCAAAATACATGTTCCGAATTTGTATCCAAAATAGCGGCTCTAATTCCAGATGGAATCCAGTCCATTCTCGCAAACGCGTGAATCTCAAGTACATTGCACTGACACTCATTATCACTTGAGTACGTCACACAGTGGTTGTGTCAACACGGCCGATTGCAGGTACGCGGTCGTTCACCCCTTCAATGATATTTGGGTACACTATACCATAGCTAGTGGAGAAAAGTAAAGCAGGATCTGCATAACGCTCATTAAAAAGGTGCACTTTTACCAAAATTTCGATGGAGATCAGTTTCTTTTCCATACAATACCTACAGGTAGAGTGACGTCATAAAAAATCTTTTTTAATAAAATAGTTTTTCTTCCAGTCTTAAATTACAGAAGATATCTATATAATCATCTCATTGACAAAACATTTTTTTAACTAGGACATGCAAGAAAACATAAAAATAAACTTAAAACCAACCTATTAAAAAACGAAACCGTTTTCTTGTGGCAAGGGGAACGATGAAACTGGCTGGATAGCAATGCATATTTTAGTTCATTGTCTCAGTTTAAAGTTTTCGGACATCGTTGAAAATTATCAGGGACAGAAGCCGTTCTATTTTTACTACGGCTATACCATGCCATCCGATAACGGGTCTGACAGACCGACAGACGACAGACACGTGTACGACTCTAGCCTACGCGTCCGGGATAATAATGGAAATGGAATGACGTCATGCTTATCAAATCCACAAATCTGCGCTTGCGCAGACGATGAATATTACTGTAAAAAAGAAACACTAACGCTATCACTGTGGTTAAAAATTATGTATATTATGAAAGTTATTATGAAATTACCGTCAGACCCGTCTGAAATAGAGGTACTAATTACATTTAAGACACAATAATAACTATTTCATCGATCTTCTATAGATGTAGTACGGACAACAGCACGTCAAACTAAACACTGCGGCATCTTATGCAGTTGTAATAAGGGCTAATATGCAACAAAAGTGGGTATCCTGATGTACTGGCGGCTGTACATGTATAAGACATTCAAAATGTGTATGTTCTTTGAATAAGTAGTGACAAAAACACTAATCTAGTCTTGAGCAAAGCTTGAAATATTGTTATGTTCTATTTGAAGAAATCCTACAACACATAATAAACAGCAAAGCAAAAATGTTGTGATAGACAAACTACAAGTAGCAGTGAGGAGGTGAGATCTTAAACAAAACAAACAAAAACAGTGTTGCTTAACCCTAATGACCACTGTAGATAAAGTCAAAGGCTAATTAAAAAGCTGTCACATGGAGGTCTTGCGGTTTGAGTTAGCTACTACAAATAATGAGGAAAATAGAAGAAGCTCACTATATGGATTTTACTTGATAGAAACATCTAAGTTATAAAAGAGGAGTAGCTCTCACTAAAACAAATAAGGTAATATTAAGATGAAAGTTATTTAATTTATGCTCTGCCAATACGGTGCTAAAATAGTTCATCGATTCTATTGTTAGTAGAAACTAGTAAAATGGTACACTGGGTAACAATAAAAACTTTAATCCAACAGTCGTTCGGTGGAATATCTGCTTCAATCAACCACCTAGATGAAATCAGAAATCAACGGTGTATTTCTGACTGGCCATACCGGCGTATCGCACAGATCAGTTGGGTTGGGAGGGGACAGAAGTGGGACAGTGCGCCGGTTATTTCGGGTCTTGAATTGGGACGGCCCGTTAAACATCGGGGTTTCCGAGCCAGTCGCGGGGACGATGAAAACAAATAGTTTGTTATGCCACACCTGAGTGGGCGGTGCGATGGTAGGGTTACCGAATTATGTCGAACCTGGATGTGTGGAACAGTCGCACATCCAATATACACACGATACACACAACATATACACAATAGTATCCAGATACTACTTGTGAATCTTGTTATCAGGGAAGCACTTATGTTTGAGACCTTAAGAACGATCATAAATACTTGAAGAACGTCAAGATGTTACCTTAGAAGATCTTAACATTAAAAGATCCAGTCTAAAAAGTATGTCTATTCACTTCACGGAGAAGAAAACAATATCAGATTCTTAAACAGGACAGGAATCCGTAACCGTTTTCTTTTATGTCAGTCGTGTGAATAGATGCATAACTTCATGACGAAGAACGAAATCAGAAGAGTTTAAACCAAGATTCGGCATTTGAAAACTAGGTAACCCTATTTCGTCGAAGTAACGGATAGTGTACTCTCAAACCGTGGGCGTAGAGTCGACACAGCGCACGACGCTTGCCGACGTTGATAAAATGTTTGGAATTGCAAAGGTGGTCCGAGGATTCGATAATGATCTGTTTTTCTATTTTCTGACACGGCCGTGCGGTTGGAGAGGTTGCTGCAAAAACTGAACACTTTTGATGCCTTCATTCAGATTTGTTGAAGCTGTGGGAATGTGATTAAATAAACGTGATAAGCATATTTGTCTGATGAAACATTGACTAAAGGATGTTAAAAGATGAAATATGAAACCAAAAATTGCGAATTTAATTCTTCTTCTTTTAAGAATAAAATATGACACTGTATTAAAATTCTGATGAAAGTCGCATTTGTAACATATACCACACTGATGTATACATATAATATGCATATCATATCCAAAAAATTGCACCTAACCAAGATTCTCCAAGATCGACTACCTGTTCCATTAATTTTACGGTTTTTCTTAGAACTTCTGTAAACGTACCCTGCTGAAGTAACTTTGTGGAAAATGTGATCATTTATTTTGTCTTCGTTGTTGTGCCTGACACAGCCATTTAGAAATTGGGGCGGCTCCACATTTTCTAAACCAATCAATTTCGTGGAACAACCAACTCGGCCCTTTACTCTACAAATTAAGACCATTTTCTGAATGTTCTAGAGGTATTTCCTATGTTAGACGCCTATTTTCGTTGAAATATTGCATTAGATCCGGAAGCTAACTAAATATTTGGCCCATAAATCAGTTTCAGTGGAACAAGAGTGATACTATTGTCTGTGCTAAGTTTGGTGTGCTTCACTAGATTAAATACTGAATTCAATAATGGTTTCAAGGATTTACTAGTCTTAGTTAACCTTTTTGCATTATTAATTACTATCGATACAAATAGTTGAAAAAAAACACTGGTTAGCTGAGCATTGCAACGTGCCTGAAGGCCTACTACGAAAAACGAAATCCGTCAATACTATTTCGAAGTAAGGTTTCCATAATAAAAATGTTTCGGATCCGAAAACGATGATCGTATTGACGGATATCGTTTTTCGTAGTAGGCCTCCTGTAGTATGTGCTGTTATGATGGTTGTTTCATTGATAATTACTGTTTCCTTTCCTTATGAATTGCGTATCAATTATATAACTTGACGTAATTGTCTTTATGTAAACTATTGGGTTCAATGAGCTTCCCTAGAATTATAATAGGATGACTGTACAACAATAGATATCTACGTTCTAACTACATTGTAACTATGCCAACAAAGTAATGTACACAAATCTCATTAGGAAGTAATAATAAATTACTTTTCAATACATACTCGTACATTCATTTGTATGCAATTACTGTCAGTATTGTAGAAAAGTTCATTCATCTTTGACAGATTAAATACAGATAGGACAGACAGTTATTGGTAACTTTATTAGAATAAAAGTCATGGAAAAATGGAGTAACTTCATTAGGTACATAAATCATTATTTTTATCAATCCTTGCACAAAGTGTTAACAACGTACAACGTGCCTATTTTTTTTTACTTTGAATTTTATTAACTTTTTATAAGTCACACTGGGACCGCGAAACAGTGTTTATGCATCAAATATGATAATTTGATTACCTACCAACAGTAATGATGTAAAGCCGACCCATTATACAAGATTACAGTGTATGATTACAGGCAATTTGAGATTGCCAAACAATTGCCCGCTTGAAATTGAATGGTTAAAAAAACAGCCCACGCTGAATAACTAACAATTAGAATCGTGTTTTGTACAGTTACAATCAGGATGTTGGTGGATATTAAAATCGGATTGTGAATATCGATCGATTCGGCGTGGAGAATATTCGTGAAGTCGATACCCGCTCTTACACTTTCAAATCACGCCGCCGCAGTCCGTCCGCGCATTCCACGACTCGCTCACCCACAGCCGACCGGTCCTCGAGCATTGTACCAAACGATACAACCCGACCAACTCGAGTGGAATCCAAGCCGGTCCGCGGTAAGAACCAGCTTGCAACATTCCAATTCCCACCACTTACACGAAGCAAGGTGCGGTCTCAAGGTGAATTGCCCGGTCAACACACGCTGCCCGATCGAATGCCTAGACCAAACATTAGCGTGACCTAACTACAAATACATTTGCATGTTGAACCTAATTTCGTTAACTTCTGCCATTGTTTCAGAATTTTTGTTACAAGGTGACAGCTATAAACTCTGTCGTATATTTTTAAAAATGAACGGCCTCGTCTGTCAAACCGCGGTTTCAGTGGAGATAAATAATAAAACAGACGTAATAGTAAATCGAGTTAATAATTTCCGGATAGAGGTAAAGCAATTTTTGCAATAATGAAAACGAACGAACTTTATGGCACTATAAATGATTAGAAAGACGAGAGTCAAGGAAAGGAGAAAAATAGTGGTATATTCAAAGATATTGCGTGCTAATCAGAGGAAAAAATAAAACTTAAAATCATTTGACAAATTCTAAATTCAAGCTCATAAATAAGGCCAGACTTATTTTGTTAATCGGTAACCGAAACTTATCAGATTAAACGCAGCGCTCCAATCCGTATAAAAAAGCCTTGAAAAACAAGAACAGCGAGCGTAGGTTTGGAAATCTGCACGGTTATAAGAATAATTTTACAGTTTGCGTTAAAATTATAATTAAATCGAGCGTTGTACAGTTGCTGGCAGTGTTGCCATTGATGAGAAACGAGTTATGTTGATATTATAACTAGATGCTTTGTCGCTATTTATGGAATCGTATTTTAGATTCGCACGTGCGCGGATTAGCATAATAGAAGAAGGTTTATGCCTAGTTGGCTATGAGCGAGTTCTTTTTGTGTTAATTTGTAAAGAGCTGTTTAATTCTAACCCTAAATTGATGTCAATGGAACGCGCATTGGTAGCGGCGCACGGCCGTTGACCGAAATAAAAAATAAACAAGAGGAACAGTCGCTAAGGAATTGAAAACTAGATCGTGATTCATAGATGTATGAAATTCGTAATAGCTTATTTACGCTTTGAGTTTAATGGACGCGAATGGGATCGTTCATCTTTTATAATACGTGTACTAGCAATAATAAGTAAGTACAATAGTTACGTATGCTAATCTTGGGCGAAGGCCAACGTTTTTGTGATTTCCAATTCAAGGCATAGGTAAACTAAATGGAGTTTTATATAATTGAAGAGACGCAAGCTTTTCGAATGAATGATGATTAAATTGAGCCACTTATATAACTATTTGTGCAGGTTGCATTGATTGGGAATTTATACTAAGTTGCATTAAGATACAAAATTGGCTGAAAATAGCGTCATTCCAGTTTAAACTTTACTGAGCTTTAGTAATAAAAACAGGTCATGTGAAAAATAGTCTATATCTCACATGTCACATAATGAGTAACAAGGTATAATTATGGAACGAGAGCTACGAGTACCTATCTCAAAACAAAAGTCTATTGAGTTGGATGTTTTTCGCCCTTCATATGATATTCAATATGCATTCCATTCATTATAATCATATCACATTTGATTGTTTTGGTGTGTATTTGCATATACTTAGTTACGTTACTTACGAGGCCAATATTTTTCGATGAATTTTCACATTATGAAATTCAATTATACACCTTCCGGTTTTTTTCTTTTTTTCATGGAGCATACCACGTATTCACCGTTAAACAACATTTACAGCATTGTAAATGCGAGCAGCTTGCTTTCAGCCATCACTTTCTTCTGTGATACATAGTTTTTACCACATCGCATACATCACTAGAAGAAAACTAGGTCACGAACAAAGATTTATTTTGCTGCCAAACGCTGTACGCGCTAACGTCGAAAAGAGCTGTCAATTATTATTGTAGGAATGAGTATGACTTTGCTGACTTACCTGGTGTTTCAATTTTTGAAAAATGACCAAAAGAAGCCAAAAGTTCAATATAGATCTTTTTGTGGTTGACTGTAAGAAACAAAAAGCGATCACGCTGCGATCTGACGCCTTCAGCAAAACAATGATGACCAAGAACTATGCTTGCGCCTGCGCAATAAGTTTGACAATGGGCAACGCGGCCTACATGCCCACCGGACCGACCACCGGCAGATGTGAAAACCGGTCAAGGTGATTTTGGGTTAGAGCCGAATATTTTCACTCTGGCTTCCTGGCAGTAATGTCTTGCTCCAGTTCCTAGTCAAGAATCGGAGAGAGAGAGAGGTTACGCTGCGCTTACGCAGATTTCAGATCCTGCTGCTACGTAAAAATAGTAATAATCGTAGGCTCGTTCCTTCATCTTCATAAACACTCCTAATTAGGAACGATAGAGTGTCTAGCCTTCTTTCACAAAGAACCGGGGGTTCCCATCTCTTTTTGCCCAGTAAAAAAAAGACAAAAAGGTATCATTCTAAGGATAAATCAGATATTACGGGTTATGTACTTTTTATAATCGTTTAATCTCTCCAATTAAGGCAGATTTATTTATTTTCTTTCGCAGAACCACAGAGTTTTTAAAGCACCTAGTCAAATCTTAATTTTAATGGATTTTCTATGACAAATTATCTATTTTATTTGTATAAATAACACGTGATAGGTGAATTTGAGTTTAGTTTTTTCAAACTAATGATTTCATAACATTATTTATTAGTCGATTTGTTATATTTTTTAATCTCTGAAATACTTTATTTTTTAAGTAAAAATGAAGTGTTTGGCTACATCAGCTACACGTGTAGCTTAACATTAAATACTTAATTGGATTTAACCCATTTATCATTCGAAAAACTTGTTTTGAATAAGCTTGGTCTGTTGTATATTTCTTGATGCGTTCGCAATATTCCACTTAGTAGAAATACCTCATTATTCAACAGACTAAATTCAATAAAAAAAATGCTGTAGTAATGATTGGATTATTATTAAATACCTATTTAATAAAAAAGAAGTGAGTAAGTATATAAAATTCAAGTCAGATAGTAACTTCCTTAACGACTGTTCAACTGACCACGAGGTAACACGTTGCCGCATTGTATAGAAACATGGCAACTGCAAGAAGATATCACAGTATACCGTTGTTAAAAATGTTTTTCCCGACTACAAAAAAAAGTGGTTATCAATTCGACCTGAACCTATGTATGTAATATTTTCATATTTTCATTGTCAGAATTTGATAATATTTGAGTATGTTGATCTATGGCTTCTAAGCACATGTGAAATTTTTTGTAAGTGTATGTATTTTTTTTGTTTTTCCACGGATTTCTCATAATCTAAATGTCAAAAAGAGTTTTTTTTTTAAATCAAACAGGTATATTTCAACATTTCGAACTATTTAAAAAAATTAACCACTTTCAAAAACTAGTTAAAAAGATTGAAAGACAACGCATGTACGAATCTCGAACGGTTGTACTAACTATTAAATATTTTCTCGTCTGTACATCGAACCCAAGCTCCAAGCGTCAATCATTTTATACAATTAAAGTGCAAGAAATAAATTCAGGTAATCTATACTAATATTATAAAGCTGCAGCTGCTGCGTTGTTTGTTTGTTTGTTTGTTTGTTTGAACGCGCTAATCTCCGAAACTACTGGTTCGAATTGAATAATTCTTTTTGTGTTGGATAGTCCAGTTATCGAGGAAGGCTATAGGCTATATAACATCACGCTACGATCAATAGGAGCAAAGATATAGTGGTAAATGTGTAAAAAACGGGAGAAAGAAGTCACTATTCCACGCGGACGAAGTCGCGGGCAAAAGCTAGTCTATACTAATATTATAAAGCTGAAGAGTTTGTTTGTTTGTTTGAACGCGCTAATCTCCAAAACTACTGGTTCGAATTGAATAATTCTTTTTGTGTTCGATAGTCCAGTTATCGAGGAAGGCTATAGGCTATATAACATCACGCTACGACCAATAGGAGCAAAGATATAGTGGTAAATGTGTAAAAACCGGGAGAAAGAAGTCACTATTCCACGCGGACGAAGTCGCGGGCAAAAGCTAGTAGGATATAATATGATAGTTTCTATCGCTAGCAGCGACTAATACTATCTTCACACGTAAGTATTGATCGGTCAACTAGCCGGCTGTACACTTGGCAACCAAGTACACGGATGACGATGCATAACGTTAAACACTTCAAGGAAACGCAAATAGAGTCATTTTAGGGCTTATACTGTAGGACATATAATTATACATATGGATAGTTCAACGGGAGTTCAACATTCATCTTATGCGTAACTGAATCCATATCTACGACTTAGGTGCCTAGTAGTTAAGTTAAGTTTAGCCTGTAAGCATCCCACTGCTGGGCGGCTGCAAATGTGAGGTGGTATGAGCCATACTCCACCACGCGGGCTCAGTGCGGATTGGCGGAGGGGTGTTAGCAAGGCAAGCGACCAACCTTGTTGTCAGATTTTATCAAGCCAATAGGGCCTCTGACTAGGCTTAACGACTAATACCAATCGATATTAGCCGGGACCAACGGCTTAACGTGCCTTCCGAAGCACGGAGATGCTCGTGATATACGTCACTTATATGGTCGGAATGGTCACTCATCCAAACACCGACCGCGCCGTAGGTTGCTTATCTTCGGTATCTACTACCAAAGCGCTGCCACCACTGCGCTACGAGCACCTCAGAGGTGCCTACTAGTTTTTTTTTAATTGTATATGTATTCGGTTTTACACCATAGCATCACTAGGTGAATTGAAGTTCGAGCTTTGTCTGAGCGATACCTAATATTTACATAACAAGCAAAGCGAAGCGGAACCTCGTTTTTCTCTTTTTACTAAATAAATTTTAAATTCATCAACTAAATACTTCTGATTTCATTAATGTTTATTTTTTTTATAATTCCCTGTAAGAAGGTTGATAAGAGGAAAAAATGCACATATCTTTTCAGGGAACACATTTCTATCGGAATTATTACATACATTTTTTGACTGAGTGGTACCATTAGCACAGAATATAATAGTATAGTCTTTTATTTCTTTCGTAAATTAAGATTATTTTTTCCTAAATTACATAATTAATCTTTAACATACTTCGAAACCCTCATTCCCCAACATATATGACGCAGCGCTTCAGCTATTTGGCATCCACAACTTCGCGCAACCTTCGCTCTTCCCATCAACTCAATCTCCACACACCTCTTTTCAAATCCGGCTTTATGTCGGACTCTTTCACAATGTCTGCGATTCGACTTTGGAATTCCCTCCCCTATGAGATCAGAACTTCATCCAACAAATTTTCATTTAAAAAGTCACTCCGTGCCCACTATCTTCACCTTGGCTCTCTTCAGAACTAATCTTTTCGTTAATTATTTTCTTTTCTTTCACCTAGATGTCGTCAATATCTCCAACTTCGTTATTTGTAAGTAAATTTTTGTGTATTTTATGTATGTTTATTTTGCCTATATATATTTATAAATTCTATTAATTATTTGTGTAATATTAGTATGTATGTTTATGTCGCCATAATGCATTTTATAAGTTATTTTATACTACCCGCTCAGTTATTGCAAACGTTCCGCCACTGATTAAATTTTCTGCATTCCCAAGCGGTTGACTGGTAGAGAATGCCCTAAGGCATTAAGTCCGCCAATTGTACAATATACAGTGCAATAAAGTTTAAATAAAATAAATAAATAAATTAAGTTTTTTTTAACTTTTTCAATAAAAATACCTATAACAATACCGGTATTTTCAGCCCTATGCGCAAGTATGCAGTGCTCGCGTGACTACGTCTTGCCTCGTGGCTCGCTCGCGTCGGAAACGGATATCTTTCTTTTTTAAAGATATTCCAGTGTTCGTGAGAAAATAATCCGATTTGAAACTCGATTGTTTAGCATAACAGCGAGGAATGTAAGAAAAAGTTGGGATTAAAATCATTTGAACAACTTTATTTTTGGCTTACGACTTTTATACAAAGAGAATGGAAAACATGTAAGAAAATAGAAAAATCTTTTTTTTTATGTCAGTTGAAAAACTTTAATTTTATTATTCTTACAACTGCAGAATAAATTAAGTCCAAGAAAAGGTTTTTTTTCTATAACACGTTTTTTTATTCATCTACTTTATAAAAATAAGTCGGGCTTTCCTTACTGACGCTATAACTCCAGAACGCACCAACCGATTTCCACGGTTTTGCATTCGTATTGTACACGGTCACGGGCTCCGTGAGGTTTATAGCCAAGAAAATTCCCATAAAACGGGGCCGGGGCGGGACGGGGCTGGGGGCGAAACGAAGTTCGCTGGGACCGCTAGTTTGTTATGAAAACAAGCTCAATAGATAGGCTTAGCTGTTACATAAGCGCGCACCCACACAACTTCTACCGGGTGCTTACCGAGCGACCTACAAATGTCTATGAACCACTTATTTTCTCTATTGTTTATGGGCATGCAAGTATAAACTGAAGTGAACTAGTGACTGAATGGATTACGATAACGTTGCTTAGGTAGGATATTTATCAAAAGTCAATTTAGCAGGATATATTAGAATCATTATCGGGGTTTTTAACTGATTTCAAATAGGAGAAGCCTCTCAGTTTATCTAAATCGTATCTTTTCACATCAAAGTAACTAAAATAAAATAAATAATACTTAGATCTAACTTAGTACATTTATTTTAACGTTTTACCCTTTTTAAACCTATTAGCATGAGACCTTGTAGAATCAAACTCAATAAAATAACAAACAGAACACAAAAAATTACATTGTTACCAAACAACTACCGTTTCACTAACAAGACGGCATGTCATGCTCCACTGTTCGCTATTGATTAGGGGGTTTCGGGGGCGAAGGGGGCAAAAGGGGGCTTGCCGTTTGGGCGGGCGGTGCGTGCCGTGCGTTCCCGGTTCAAGGGCAAGGCAGCGCCCATTCAGTGCCGGAACACGTGCCCAAAGTAAATATAGTACTCGTTTGGTTACGCTGGTTACGGGATGGGCCGTTATCGCGCAATACGCGGTTACGCCCCGATTTCGGCGTCATCACGTTTTGATGACATGCTTTATTTCGGGGGATACACTAAATGGTGCGGCAGTGTCTAAAGCATAGAAGCTTGTAGTTTTCGGGGCTTTTACGATAGTTTACTCTATTAATTATATTCAATAACTAGTAACGCGTTTCAAGAAAGCTCATGAGAATGCTACGTATACATGAAGGTAACATTCACTTAAATAAATCTGATAGATTTTTTAAATTGTTAAGTAATTTCTTAAAATCTTCTGTAATCCAACTGATCATAAGTATATTATAATTCAATACCAACACTTAATTTGTGACAAGAGTTAAAGGAAGCGAGGACCACCACCACCACGGTAAGGGCCTCAATTCCGCGAATTGAGTCGTCACTGAGTTGCGCATCAGTTGTACTACGAGAGCACAATTGACATACCTCGATATTCTGAAAGCGGCGTGTCACCTTTCAATGCTGCTGACTTTAAGCACACGATGTGTTACAATAGCACTACTAAATGTCTAGGTACTGTAGTCCAACAGTAGATACCGATAATACGCAAATCAGGGGCTGGTTTGCAACACCACAAGCCATGAATCAGTAGGTGCCAGTCGGAAGGGTGCTCCAAACTGCCAACTGAAACACATCGTTGACATTACTTGACGTCCGCGACGGTGAAACAATAGGCGGTCGTCTTTTGAATTAGCTCGTGTATTGATCGCGAGACGATATTCATTTGTTTCACATTCACCGTCGAGGAGAAACGATTTCATTATTACGCTCGCGATTGTCTTTTATTTGTTTTTATGAGACGTTGGCGTTTGCGATTCTTTTATTTCGGTTCGTAATTTGATTGGCTATTTGGAGCAATAATATGTTGTGCTCACAATACGAGTATAACATCATTTCACCCACTCCAAACTTCGCATTTACGCAGAATGTTGATATGATATTATTAATTTGTGAATGGAAAAATAAGGAATCTTTTCAATAAATCTCCATTTAATTTGATTTGGGGCATAATTTTCTGAAGAAACAACGTTGATTATCAAATACCACCTGTAGTTCCCAAATTAGGCTAAAAATTGCCTTGACCTTCCCATACGTTGGGGGAAGAATTGCACATTGCCTCGACCCCTATTGTGGATTTTGAGGTCAATAGTCTGGATTAAAGGATGTGGAAAAAAAAACGAAGGGAACAGATGGCTTTGACATATGGGACTGCCGTACCTTGTAAACAACATATTATGTTTGATTGATTAGAAGCTAAACATCTTTCATTATAGAGGTATTTTGGTTCGTATTGTGTCGCAATTATATAAATTCCTTGTTCTGAAATTAGCTTAGTACATTTCCGAAATATTAGTCAAATTATATTTGCTGATAAAATTGTAGAGCATGTAAATGAATCCATACATAGAAATCTGATCTGAGGAACCCTAGTACCAATTATACGATAAATGTAGACTCCAACAGAACAAATAATACGTACCTATACCTAGTGCTGTCCGGCTATTAAATAGTACAGCTATAAATCATCTTATCGGTGACCTAAAGTACTTTCCACTTGTACCTATTTGCGGCTATCTCTACAAGTTACTATCGCCCTATTTTCGATAGTGATTCACTCTCTACGTCAAGTGATTCTCTTGAAAAGGAAACATTTGCAATAATTTAAACACTAATAGAGCTCAGTTGTAAAGTTGTAGGTAACTCTATTCTACGTTTATTGGTAGAGTTTTCAGAATACATGTACTTTTTATGAATTAGTTAATATTGGAGGAATATTTGAATCCAGCCGCTTTTCACAATGAAGTTATGTGAGGTCGTTAAAATAGTATCGTAAAATGTTATCATGAATTTATCAGCCGTACTCAAAGGTCAGCGCAATAAAATTTACATTACTGCACGCAACACATCCTAGCCGGTGCTAGCCGTGCAAAATACGTATGCCTGAGTAAAAAACAAAAAACAGACGCGGAATTTATAACAACGCAGCAACCGCCGTTCAAAGCACCCCGTGTACGTGAGTTTGTATAAACATAAACATGGAAAACGCACAAAAGCCTCTCGGGCGTCGCGTCGCGTCGCTGTCAGATAGAGTTGTAGCGTTTCTTTTGCTAGACGCCGGCGTGGGCTCGAGTGCGAGCGAGACGGACGACCTCGCCGATCGTTAGCCCTGATCTTCAGCACGCCACAAACACACAGCCCGACCGAGAGCGAAATTGCAGCGAAAATGCACCTAGCTGTGTTATTACCGCGGCGCTGCATTGCGAAACCGCCTTCTTCCGTCGGGTGCTCAATCCGAAACCGCTCTAATGTGTAACAGAATAAGGTTTCCAACTCGCGGTGGGGTCGTGGAAACCGGTTATTTTCTCCGGACAAGCAATTGTGGACGTTGTCGTTGCGACATAAGTTCCGTTCGGCGTGGTGCAACGCAGGAACGCAGTGGGTCCTGTATATTTAGCCCGCATGCATCGTAGAGTGTATTAGGTCGCCCTCACGCACTGCTGAACTAGTCGGAGGGCTTCCTACTATCGATTTATGTTATTGTGTTGGCGGTGCGATGCGGCTGGCGCGTTTTACACGTTTTTATGTAACTTTTTCTCCGATTCCCGCTGTGCAGCTCGGTTTCTCCTTAGAAAAGTCTCGGTGAAACTTGTTGGAAAATATGCTTTCACTGTATTGTTCCACTTATCTTATTAAGCAATTACTTTTTGTATCAACCGAGAATGTCTCTATACTATTGATGTAACTGACTTTCTTTCATGTATTAAAACTAGTAGGTATGTGGTTCTGGTTGATTAATTGTGTTCCTAATTTTAATTATGAATCATTAACGGCCATGTTTCGAAGTTGACAACATGAATATGGCCATAGTATAAGTTTTCGGACGAATGGGCTTGCCTTATATTGTTGAACCTACCTCCTCTAAGTTGTCTTCATTTTTGTTAACTATCAGTTTATGTAACAGTTCTTTATCGACTGCAAAGCTGCTTTTGACAATACGTATTCAATGTCTCATTCATCAATCCTTAAACGATTAAACATTGCTTCTCTAATATACTTAATTACCTCTCTAAACTAAAAGAACGATCGTAACCTCCATCACTATTTCCATTAAAATGTCTGCGCAAATTCCTAGGCAGCTAAAGTTACCTACATTACTTAGCTACATTGTCGTGACTTTAATACATGGTGGCGATTACTCTGCAGGCTTCTCGGAAGGTTTCATGGAAGAGGGGGGGTGAAGGGTGAAAGAGGGGGCAGGGGTCAATGGTTACGCCCACGTGTGACCAGCCTACGGTAATAGCGTGCATGCCACTCAACAGAATCGACTCCACAAAATTTACGACTAAAACATTGTAAGTCGAGAATTTTAACGCGAACACCAAATTAAAGGTCTTTATCGAGGAACTGATCTCTATAATTTACTGCTTTAAAATTACTTAACCGTGAATTTTAATGGTTGGCACACTTACTTAGTGGGTGCAAAGGACCAGAATTAACGTGCTTTTTTGGAATCTCATTTGTGAAACAGCAACTCAGTAATCAGTCAGGTATCAAACGACTGCCGGGAGTCGCATAATAATGGAATTTCTATTGTGTGTGTATATATAATGACGTATAGCAGCAGTACTTTTAGTTGATGAGAACTCAATTCGAAAGAATCCAAATCGAAAATTCTCCATCAGCTAATCACATATTTCAAAAACAATTTCTTAGCTTCCATTTTCCTCGTCCAATGAATACCGACAGAAAACAGGCGCATTATTATAAAGGCTCGCTGAATAGCCTCGTAAGACCACCGTGTCACGACTTTACCCCATGAATGTTCCAAGAAACAATCACATAAGCTTTGAGAGTTTATTTCTTAAAGGAAATGGGCGTAGGTTCTCACCGTTCAATGTCACTGTGACAGTAGCAATGTTGTATTCTTGACGGCTGTAATTAAGGATGCCATTTAGAAATCGGACTTCAACGGATAGAAACTCTTGCTAAAATAGACGGATTGTTCTATCTCAGACGCGTTGGAAGCTCATAAAGTATGTCACCAGTTTAGTAACAGGTTAAAAATAATATTAGAATAAACATCTATGTGCGTACTTGTATTTAGATTTGCAAATAAGCTAGTCAAGTTACTAGCACTCGGACAGAAGATCACTTACAGATTTGCGGATTTTTAACCATCCCTCTTTAATGTTCGGAGTAAATAAATATCCTTAGTTGTAAAAGAACAGAATGTCTATGTCGATATAAAAATGCCAGACCCTACAATAGCTACGCGCCCGAGTATTTGTCTACCTCTCTATCGATACGGAGCACAAAGGACCTCATTCCTCACTGTAATCAAAACGACACAAAAGGATCACCGAGCCAAGAAATCGTTCTCCTATAATTTTTATGTTTTCAAAAT
This sequence comes from Pyrausta aurata, assembly GCA_963584085.1. Lineage (NCBI taxonomy): Eukaryota > Metazoa > Arthropoda > Insecta > Lepidoptera > Crambidae > Pyrausta > Pyrausta aurata. Next base: position 9,260,881 of record OY757257.1, on the reverse strand, counting down.
GATTAATTCTAGCTTGTGAGCAGAAATAGAACATTATACGATACGGTCACAGGGTTTGTGCAACATAAAAAAACACGCCTCACCCATTTATTATGGAAATGCGTGTGTTTCTATGGTGTAATAAATGTTTGTTGTAATTTAGCGGACGCGGGTCGTTAATGCTATTTATTTTCAAAATATTTGCAATTTTAAAGCAGCAGTCCAGTCACGTATCCTGTGTTTATTAAGTCAAATGCAGGGAACCAAAATAATATGATGTTCAGTTCATAATGTCGTAATCACGAGTTATATCGATGTTTGCAAGAGTTGTTGGTCACGTAGTTTCGCTGCAGCGCACCGGGGGAGATACTTCAGAAATAATAACTATCGTTTGCCGTTTGCATATGTGCATATTATAATCACGGGTTATCTGGATGCCAACAGGCACAAATTGCGATTCTAATTCTGCGAATGTGGGGATAATATCCAAAGTTGGTGCATGCGTTCGCACAATAAACATCACGTACGTTCAAAGCATGGCTAAATATAGGCCGGTGGTGCAGCGGCGCTCCGTTGTACGTGGTCAGGACTCGCTCCCCTCTCTCCCTCCTTTCCCCCCTATTTAGTGCGTCTAGGGCTGGCTAAAGCTGCGTCCTGAAAAGACCCACGGGTCATCAATGCCTGTTTTTTTAATGCTTGAAATCTTTTAGTTGGTACAGAAACATTAAATGTTACCTTAAACGGTCTTGTGACTTGTTATTGAAGAAACAAATGTTAACGCAAAAAAAAGTTTTGTAAGTAAATATCAACTTCATTAATTGGTTTTTTCTTCGATATTTAGTTCGTGAAAAATACGCATTTTGAAACTTTAATCAATTCCTCTGTAAAATATAAAGTATATTACATGTAAAAAAGTTGCCACCGGTATACAATGATGGTAAATGATACTCAAAAGATAGGAAGCGCAAAGGACACAGATGCAAAGTACATACATAGGCCTTCCCTTTCCCCTAGTGCTTCAAGTCTAGGGCTATCTACCGCTTTAACATAACCAGTACTAAGTTTTCATATACGCAAATTGAGACGAGGTCTACCAAAGGAAAGTGATAACATTCCTGTTCCGCGCATAATCTTTACTCTCACTTTATGAATGATGGTGAATACTTATGTAGATAATTTAGAAAACGCGTTGAGTTCAATAATCTAGAATATAAATTACGGGGTCATTGACTTACATGTTTTGGTCGATTTTATACTACCGACGCATATTTAAATATCACATGCATGATCGTTCATCGTTCTAATTTGGAGTCTTTATGGAAAGAACTCATCTCAACAACTTGGTTCTTGTCTGGTGAAACCTACAAGAGCCTAGCTCTTAGGGTGATGATGATTGTTCAGGGCTATGTTATTTTCATTTGTTGATTTTTGTGTCAAGAGCGGATATAATTTTTATTTTTAATGAGACTAAGTGCATGAGCCCATCAAAACCTTCACCAGTAGCAGTAACCGCCCTTAGCTGCAATCTCTCTCATCCAGCCAAAAGCATATGCCTAGCGTTGCGATTAGCGTGAGCCATTTACAAACCTAAAAATAAATTGTCTGCCCTAAAAGTAGGTAGCCCTATGTACTGCCAGGAACCCTAACTCCCAAGGGCACCTGCGCCGCACTTTCTAGAATAGAGTTGAGGTAGGACCAACGATCGATATCATCGCGTCGGCCAATTTACATTTCTGGAGCAAAGGGCTCGGTGGGAAATTGCGTTGTATGTATTAGAGTAACAGGGATTTACTTAGCAAAAACTAAAGATATATTGGGCTTTCTGTGGTTGAGTACAGTACCTAAACAAATAAGATACAAAAAATATATTGACTTTAAACTGTTAAACCTACTTAAAGAAAGGAATAGATGTTCATTATCATCCTCATTAAAGTACATTTAACAGTGTTCCCAAATTAATATGTCTGTCGTCTAAGTGATGTACATCATTTTAGAAATGAATATGCTTATCATCATCATAATGCTCACTTCCCTTGTTACCATTTATATCAATCTATTTTCTCGTGTCAATGAAAAAAAAACAACACACATTAAACCTTTTCAACAGCCCTGTACCACATAGCTCTTTCAGTCTACGTTAATCTAGGTTTCTCAGTCGAATAGAAGGCTGTACATAAGGGGATGTGTACATAAGGGTGCGTGCTGCACATTCGTGCAGTTGCACGCCACACATGCGCGCAAACAGTCGCTTGTTTGTGCGAAAGATATTCCATTAGTGTAGGTCAGGATCATTGCAGCGAGATGTACTTGAAATTGAATGAACAGGTGATATGCTTCTTGATTTTGAGCTACTGATTTGGTCTTTTTTTTTGGTGCTTTGCAAATTAATAAATATAGAGTTCATAGGAAATTTTACACTCTTCAGGGTCTTAAGGCCCTTGAATTTTGTTCTATCTGTCTTACCACACTATACAAAATATAAGCCTTTTCTTCCATATTTCGGCTCCTTCCTCCCTTCCTCCCTCCTTAAACCAGTAAGGTCAATGGTAGTCTCTAAACTCTTAAAATACGTTGACAACTTGTACAAAGACTCGTTCATCACTGCATATTAATAACTGCGTATGTACAACCTTGGTAAAACCGCCTTTGTCTGGGCTCAATAAAATTTTATTTTCCCGTAAATATCTGACTTTAGTAGGGACGTCGCCTCGTTATATGACCGACAATTGCATACCTATTACACTAGCGTCCTCGCTTTTATGAAAACGGAGTACTTTATCTATAGAATTACGATAATTTGCGGGAAGTACCCAAAAATACTACCTGTTTATGAGCAACTTGTCTAAAATAGAGCTATGCATCTTCTAGCTAGATTCTTAAGAACCTACAATGTTTCCCAATCATGACCGTCTACTCATTATTTAGTAGATAGATTTTGGAAATTTGGAATGAGATCCTGGTATTCCGTGCAAACTTCTAGACTACAGGATTAAATGTCACATACTTAAATTATGAGAATATGTTTGTGCCTGTATGTAAGAGTTTGATCATGATCAATTAAATATTCCACAATATACCTTTTTGACCTCAGATCCTTTTCTGAGCAGACATGGCTGGGCTATATCGGGCAGTCACCTTGTGGATTATTTTCGCCTGACCGAACTGACATTCGTTAGTTTTTAACACGTAAAAAGTCATCTCATCCTGTACGATGACAGGTCTCAGATTCAGTGTCGTTTTATTTTCTCTCCGAAAATAATGTTCCAGATTGGAGATTACAGACAGTGTAGTCTGCAGCTAATAAAATCTTTGAGAGAATATTATTTTAATTTGAAATTTTGTCAAGGATTAGTGTTATTTTACGAGGTTGTTGTATAAAAAATTTGGAAAATACGTTTTTTTTCTTGGTTGATTAAAAAAAAAGGAAATACATTTAATAATATTTATTTCGTTTCTTATATTCCTTATCCAGAGTTTCAGAATCATTTTACAACGCAATGTTGCTCAGACAATACCTGATTACTAACTTATAAAAAATAATCGTAAATTAAGAAAACTTATCGCAAAAGCAGCCATTTGTCATTTTAATTGCACACACGTAATTAAGTTCTTATCTCAGACCGAGAGCAATGCCCAACAGCAATAACATTTAATTTTATTTTTCGTAGTAAAAGAGATTTCTTTACAACTATTACGCAAGAATGATGGTAATTAGTGGATTTGCTGTCAATGAACTGAGTATAATTTTAGAGCGCTAGTTTTTTTTGTAACTAAAGTACCGAAAGTGTACGTTGCGAGGTTCGAAAATAGAGGCCTCTTGCTCGCACATAGACTAGATAGGCTATGTTTTTATGTGTGTGGCTGAGTTTTACGTGTGTGCCTGCTGTAGAGTGTGTAGACGAAACGGCTGATTGTGAATGTGTGGGTTTGAATCGACAATCGGTGCAGATGTGTGCGTCTCACACAAGTATTTGCATGCGGGATGTAGGCAGGCCGGCGAGCCACTGAATACTCGATCAGTATGTCACTTTGATTCAATATAAAGTTGGAAACAGCCAGTTTCTGCTTCGCTATGTAGATCCGATGTTATAGTTTTCGAACATGGCTGACCCAAATTAGCAGAGATACGAGTAAGGGTTGAAATTTTAATGAACGCGAGCTGGGAATGCGGATTCGACAATTTTGGACAGACGGTCTTGAAATCCCTAATATTTAGATAAATAATAAGTGTATGTATTTCTAAAACGACCAAATACAAAATGTGCAAAAACTATGTTTAACTTAGAAAGATTTTTATTTTGATTACTTTGAAAAAAGTCTTTATGGAACGAAAGTTTATTTACAGGTTACGATACCGTTCGTTCGCAGCCCAATGTTTAATTTTTCATGGTAATAGAGTATTTTAACAATTATTTAAATACAAAAAAATAACACTGTAACTTTAGTCAAAAACAGTTTTTTTACATGTTTCTCATCAACACTACACGTCTTGCTGTCCGTACAAATCTCTTCATTGCCAAAATGTCACTCGTCCATCCAAAGGTTAACACCTTCGTTAAATGTTTCTCATATTATATTCAGATCAGATCTCATATTATATTCGATGCAACAAGATTTCCCTTTGCTAAACAACACTGACAGATGATTGATGTGACAGCTCTCTTTCGTGCGACATTTTTTTTTGTTAGTCACAGTTGACCCTTTTAATTTCTGATCTAGAGAAAAAGAATTCCAAAACAATATTCGTAAAAAAAAACGTTATTACGTATAGAAAAAGAAAACAGTACAAAAAACCATAAAACGTTTCATTGCAATTACAGAACACTTATGTACAACATCCAACTTCATATTTTTGATGCTGTCTAAAAATAAATGAACAAAAGATACATTAAGTGGTACGTAACGCTTTTTAAAATTAATGAAACAACAGTCGGATATTATTTTTGTTTTAAAGATTCTGTTAGTTAGTAATTATTATTTATACACTATTGTTAAAGTTTTCATTTTATTTGTTATCAGGTAATTCGACCATTGCACTTTTGCCACCGTAAATTGGCTAGGTAGGGTCAGTTACCGCAGGATTTTTTTTTGGTCTCATTCACGTAGTTATTTTGTCATTTGTCGCAATCGCAATCAAAGCTAGGTCGTCCAAACTGCACACTGTAAATAGCGTAACCTTTATTTCGACGGCGTGCATATTTGTAACTGTTACATCAGTAGATTTATTTGTAGTGTGAGTGTATGACGTGACGTCAACCATTTCTTTTGTGCATCAGATTAACCACTTTTTCTAATACAGTTAAAGTACCGATAACACTTTTGTTTGACCCAGTTAGATGAAATTCTGTTATCCTTTTTGGAAAGATGTACATATTAGAAAATATAATTAAAAAAATCTGTGCTGAAATGAAAATCGAAAATAGACAAGAAGTTCGGTAGATATTTTTCCTTTTTTCAGTGTAACTTAAACCCACACAATACGATGTGATTTTTAACGCAAATATTTTTCCAATTATTGCTGCGAGCACAAGTTATAAACAGTGGTCTAGGAACTGCTTTTAGCAAAAATACAGATTATGTCAAGCAAATTGGCGGGTGCTGGCGACGCCATTATCATGCGTCATCGGTCGCGTAAGTTGACCCCTGGTTCCATGTGACGGTGTCGGCGACGCGTGTCATCTTACGCTGGCGTTTGTCTAGCGTATTGCGTAAACAGTGTCGTTTACCCCGCGGCCTTCGCACTTGTAATACTTCCCGCTTGACAGCGCTTGGTAGGGATGTTGTGTGTTAGTGCAGACGTGTGATATGATAAATATACAAACAGTTTTTATTTATTTGAATTTCGAAAATATTTAAACTTCAAAATTAAGATACAGTAGCAACACTGTTTTTTTATGTCAAAAAATCTAAAATGGCCGCCATAACCTGAGTTATCTGTGCGAGTGACCCTGTTCCTTTAATTTTTTTAAATAAACACAGCCCACAATCCCTATCATCAACCTGATTTTGACAAAGTGGTTAGAAAAAATATTCCTTAGGATATTTAAGCATTGAACTAGAGGTAAGCTTCTATCAGAAATTGTATTATAAAAGTAACGGAAAGAAAGTATGAATCTGCTTTCTTAGTTATCATTGTTAATCCCTAATGTCATTTGCACTTCATTCATATACCTGATGTTTGAAACATAGAACCTTATTAGTAGACGACTAACGAAGTGACTAAACTTAAAACATTTTCTAATTAATGCTGTGTAGGTAAACTTAAGCTAAATTAAATAAAAGTAGGAAAAGAGCATTTGGAATTTCGCTATTAGCCCCATTGATTCTGAACTAGAAGCACTTTTTGTCCTTGTTATGTTTATGCAATATCTAGAAATCTGTTGCCAGACCATTCCAATCATAAATCATCATTTCCTTCCCGCTGTCACATCCCTAACAAGTAATACTATCCGTTCTAGTTAAAACGCATTCGATGCAATCTTGAACTCTATTTCTAAATGAATAGAGCGTGATGAAATCGTAACTACACAACTTAAATTCTATAGTACGATATCTGCAATACACGCGACATGTGCCAGTAATCCGGTCTATTTGTGTCTAATTTATAAATATTTACATGGAGAAAATGTGGTATCATCTATGAGGCATGGCTACAGAGTCCACTATTTTCGATGGTTCTTCAAGCAGTGGTTTTGAAAACCTCTATAAAAAATATTTGGGTTCCTGAAGTGATCAATTATCAATCTAACAGTAGGTAGGTACTATGTGTTCAAATTCGATTGGCGACTTCTTGAACATTACAATACTCAAGATCTGTTATTCATAACACCAAATTGAAAAATATTAAGTTACAATAATCAATAAATAAAAAGTTTTAATTTGTTTTTTTTTTATCCTTAGAAATATTTTACAAAAAAAAGTTCTATAGATATCGTATTATTTTTATAATCCTTTTATCAATAATCACCATCACCCGTCTTCGTAATCGTTACCGCTTAATTATAGGTAGCTGTTATATTACATCTAAATTATAAATAAAGCAGTTATTATAAATTTAAACTCGTTTGTTTCAGATTACAACGCCGCCCCGCTGTTCGCCTCGGAAAACGCCTCCAGTGGTAAGAAATATTATATACACCTTTGAATATTAATGAATTATTAATTAAAGCCGTCAATATTCGTTAGTTCACATGTTTTAACAATCTTATTGGTTAAAACGCAGGTAAGGGTTTACTAAAAATAATTTTAATAGATTGTTATTTTATCGCGTCACGGTAACGGTATGTCTTCTAAACAAATGATTGGAATTATGATGAAGAGTTTTTTAGTAAGTAATAAATATCACTAAGTTTCCTGCCTGTGAATGCATGTAGGGTTTACAAGAGCTATAGGTGAAAAAAATGCCGCAATCGCAAGCAAAGAAACAAGCATTGAAAAATTTTTGCTTCTCAATTAAATTCCTACTAATTATGGATGAATCAACAAAATTATAATTTAATAAAAATAAAACACAATTTACGGATAATTTCGTGATAATTTATTTGATTTTTCATCCCGACGATTCGAACACTTTACAGCGCTCGTGGTCACGGGGTAGACTAAGATGATATTTGTCATTTACATAGTTTTGAAAAATAATAAATTACCATCATACTCATAATTAATTTACGTTCCTATCCACGCAGAAAGAGCTAACCGCGTCTTGAGATCTTGCAGTGAGTGGTCTGGCTTGGGTCTTCGATAGAACCGGATCCCATGCTGGCGGAATTTTCCAACCATCTTCTCTGTTGAAATAAGGATGTTTTCTAATTTCTATGGCTTCACGTAACATACGAGGAACTCGATGAAACGTCGTGATGAAAAATCAAATAAATTATCCGTAAATTGTGTTTTATTTTTATTAAATGTATAATATTCGCGTAAACTTCAGAAATAAGTAAAATTATATTTTTTATGGTTTAGTCTTTTAATTGTCTTCCATGTAGTTAAAGGTCATTCACTTTCGATGTCCTATCGTAATTAATCTAACGTTAACTTAATGCTTACTGAATTTACAAATTAGATGATTTAAAGGGTGGCTGATGGCATCAAATTTCTAAAAATCTTAATTACAGGGAAGCCAACGATCCGCACTTAACTTAAAACAGATTGTTCTGATAAAATCACTCGGTAATTACAACATTTTTTACGCTGGCAATACCGAAGTTAAGTGTTCTTTCTGTAAAGATTTTTAAAAGGAAAAATTCGCGTGTTTTTGAAAAAGGTAGTTATTATGAACAGGTTATGAGTAACTAGTTTTTTCCTAGCGGATAGATACATCATTCCAAATTGGATTTTACTGCAATTAACATTCTGACGTTTCTGCTACTATAACCATAGAAAAATACTTGAAGTTCTTTCATAAAATTAACTATGCATAAGAAAAACCTCAGGTAGGTTATTGCAGACTTAAGAACCTGTTCCATTCACAAAAAAGAATGAAATCACGCAAATACAACTACATGTTAGTATGTATGCGCTGTTATTTCTAGTGTTTTTATCCATCAACAATGTATAAGGAGTTATAAAGGCTAACCAAAGGCCTGAAATATATTATCAGCCCATAGCTCAAGATTTGTCGTAATCCCAGACAGACGTAGAAACCTTTTAACTGCCAATAGATTTTACGTAAACAAAACAAACATCTTTTGTTTCTGAACGGCCATGTTGCGAATCGCTTAGTAAATTTTGGACGGGTGTTTAGCTTGGAAGGTTGCCAGAAAGATGCTGTTAGCTAATATCACTCTTATTTATCGAGATTAAAATAAAGCTGCCATAAAATCTAAAAAAAAATATTCGAACAATTTTTGTTTGCCTGTTTAGCTATTTCCACAACAAACTTTTATTTGCCACAAATATGTTTGTCAAAAAAAACCTTAAGCTTAGCAATACACTTTTGCTTCTTTGCAGTAGGTAGTGTAAAAAATATCTCAGTCTGTCGCCATAGGACGTTTTATGAAAAGGTCAGAAAAAGGTACAATATTTTGTTCGTTAGCAAAAAATAAAGGTTTATTTTCCTTCTGCGTGCGGTTTTTGATACCATCTGCATTTAAACTACGTTTGCGAGAGGCTTTACCTCACTGGCTACCTTTTCCTACTGATGACGTCAAAACCCTTTTTTGGTCTCGCATGCTGCAAACAAAACCATGAAACAGCGGCTTCTTTGATACGCTCGGCAATAAATAGGCTCTATAGAAGGTCCTCGATTAAATTTATAGGAACACGACCGATTGATCTTGGAATCGTGAATTACCCGAAGCCATCGTATTTTATTACGTCAGCCATACCACGCCCAACATCTGCAATACTTATTCCTCGCCTTAACAAGTTCAAATGCACATTTTGACAGCAGATATCAGCGAAATATTGCCTTTTGCAAAATAACGCAACTTACTAGGGCTGTGCTTACAGCAATCTAAGTTTAAATCAACTTGCTACACAATCACCGAGCGCAGTTACAGAATGGATAGCTAAAATAAAAACGTCTAGTGTCCAATAAATAATCTTTTATAGTGGTGCAGGACAATAATTCTAAAACATGTGTACACAAATTCATTAATTAACTTAACTGGAGATATGCAATGCCAAATAGAAAAAAAATACAGGTAAAAAATTAAAATTATTTTACATTCAATTCAAAACTCAAACCATTCAAATTAAAATCAATGTCAAAGCAATTCAATCTACCATAATAGTATTGCAATGAGAGATAAATATAATTGAAATTACATTAAATAACATTTCAAACAATTAATAATAATTAGGCCCGTGTTGAAAACACCAGAGCAATCTGAGAAAAAAACTATGCAAAAATAATAATAAAAAAAAAACAATCAAACCAATATTAAAAAAAACATCAAAGTCTATTTCAAGTACATGTCTCTTAAATCTATACAAGCTGAGGTGGTAAATATCGATACATCTATATTCCTTCGCTACTTCATTATATGTTCGGCACATTCTGACAATTGGGTTGTAAAATGATGTATTGTTTGAATAAACTTGAAGGTCAAAACAATTGGGGTTACGATTCCGGAATCTAATGTTGAAGGAAAGCAATGACAAGGAGAGACGGGGAATCCAAACGCGAATTCATTATTTTGTAGAGGCACATCAGGTCGTAATATGTGCGGCGTGATTCGAGACTCGTCAGATGGATTTTGATAGCAGTTAGCATTGTATCCGCCGAATTGTATTTTCATTTAAAATACAGTTTGCACACGGCAATTCCTGAGGCGTTCTGTAATTGCTGGCGTTATGGAATGAGCAATCACAGCTGATGTATTGCTTCAAGCTGTATATTGGTAATAATAATTCATCAAACTGTCCAAAACGTTCAAGCAGATATTGGAGCCGAGCCGTGTATGAAAATATTATGTGAATGCTGGATGAAATACGGCATAATGTGTCGCAGTCGGAGTATGAAGTATTACATGCTTTTACTAGTACTGTACAATGTTGGTTGTAAATCGTTAGGATTCAAAAGAAAAGATTTATGAGCCTTTTAGTTGATTTGGGTAAGCTTATCATAGCCTTTTCTATGTTTGTAGTCAAATGGCTACATGATCTTTTATTAGATTATCTCATTTTATTGTATACCTACTTCTTTAAGTATAGTATTTGACCTATGTTCAACACCTTTTGACTAATGCCTACAAAATAACTTATTGATGCCAGATATAATTTTACTCAAACATAAAGGTGCACCGAACTCGTTAATGTCATGCCCCAGTCCGATTAATTTTCAATTATAATTTTAATCCAATTAATGAATGCTTCTTTATTTACGGCAGAGATGCAATCTTGATTGCGAGCTGTCACGCAATTGAATGATTTTTTCAATGGTCCAAGACTAGTTTTAGTGTCTTATTGAGCTGAAGATATGATTTAAATTCGCACGTATGTAATGATTTTAATTGATGAGGCAGCACTAAGAGTTTTGTGGCTACTGATATTTTGAAAACGAACTGTATTGACCAGTGGTATTGACACAAGACTATCCCAAAAATAGCGACCATGGTCCACTGGTGTAACTAAGTAATGATTGTGGATGTAGAGATATATAAAAAAACCGGTTAAGTGCGTGTCGGAGCCGCGCACTGAGGGTTCCGTGCCACCCTTAACTGAATTCAGGGTTCACTTACTTTCACTTAACGAAAACATCACAATATATCGTGACAGCAAAATTAACTTTGTTTTTCATAGTGTTTGTATGAAAGACAAAGTTATATTTGCGGTTGATAAAAATGTGCAATATCTCAAAAACTACTGATTCGATCTCCTTCAAACCAATTTTCGTTGCAAGTTTTTGTTGGGATCTACATCATATATTTTTTCCAAAATTTTCACTTTCTTAGTTCAAAAGTTAGATGGGGGGACGCCCATTTTACCACTTTGGAAGCGTCTATATCTCAAACTTTACACTTTTAGAAAAAATGCTTTTAGAAACCTCACATTCATTTTTAAAGACCTATCCATAAACACCCCACACGCATAGGTGTGAGTAAAAAAAAATTTGTGGGTTTTAGTTTCATGTATGGGAGCCCCCCCTTAAATATTATTTTTTCTTACTTTTTGTATCTGAATCGGAAAGCGGTGAACAAGATACACCTACCTACCAAGTTTCAGCTTTGTGATGATTATAGTTTCAGAATAAAGTGGCTGTGACATACGGACGGACAGACAGACAGACAGACAGACTTGACGAAACTATAAGGGTTCCGTTTTTTGCCATTCGGCTACGGAACCCTAAAAACTTATTTTAAATGTGAATTGCACGTTAAGTATGTAATTAAAGGTTTATTAATATTATTTACTAGAAGACACCAACAAGTAAATAAGTAATAATTGAAGGAAACATGCTCCAGTTCTCCATACAGTAAACAGTAAACTGTGTAATGTAACATAATGGTTCCAAATCAAGTCCAATGGCTCACAATGTTTGTAAAGTAAGCAATCTTTATAGTTGTACTACAAAAAAGGCCAAGACAAACCCATAATATGGGTATGGATATTATCCAATAGTTCAAACTAGAAACATAACAACATCTTGAGTTAGCTCCTTCGAAGATGCGAGGCGTCGTGATAAGCACAGTGATTGGCCCGATACCGCCAATCCGCTATAGGTTGTTAACCTAGAAAGATAAGCTATCGCGCCGGCCGGCCTACATACTTCCGCGCCGGTTTGTGTTGCAGTGTAGTTTGCATGATACGTTCGGACAGAGTTTGATACTTAAATCTATGCTGAATTACGAAATTATGACAGCACGTCACTAGTACAAATACAAGACAGAAAGAAATCATAAAGCTAAAAATATAAGTATTTATATAAATTATAGTTTATTTTTGTTTTTATAGTGTTTTGTCACCATACAAACTTAATAATATAAATTGCACTTGTAAAAAGACAACTGTGAACCTGTGACAGACGAGGAATTGAACCCCGTGTCTTACGCAATCCGGGCGTATGGCTATACCACTCGGTCACCGTCACATTAACAGGCCTGTTGAATTTTGCAAGCGCTTCTTAACGCGTAGGCTGCGTGACATCATCAATGTTGTGAGATTGCTCTCACAATATCTGTAGGAAAATATTTTTACAAATATTTTAACAATCAGTTAAGATGTTGAAAGCCAATTTATAGTTTATTTTTGTTTTTATAGTGTTTTGTCACCATACAAACTTAATAATATAAATTGCACTTGTAAAAAGACAACTGTGAACCTGTGACAGACGAGGAATTGAACCCCGTGTCTTACGCAATCCGGGCGTATGCCTATACCACTCGGCCACCGTCACATTAACAGGCCTGTTGAATTTTCACAAAAACGGAGCCTCATATTTTACGTATTTCCAAACCAATTTTACAAAGCTTTTGACCAAGACGAAAGTGATTGATTAAAATTGAGCGTTTAGCTTTTCTTTTGAGACCTTTCTTTGGGTGTAGCCTTACACCATCACATCATACATCAATAGAAGCCATTCAGCAGCACTTTATGTCTGGCGGAGTCAGATAAGCGAAAGCGTAATCATAAAACCAATTGATTGTGTTTACAGAGCAAGCGCAACGCACCGGTCTACAGCATTTTTGCGCACGGGATATACATACCTTATTTTTATTGCTAATGCACCTAGAAATAAGAATAAGAACAAAAAAATGCTTTGAATTTGCTTTTATGTGTAAAAAATTGAAAAAATCACATTAATGAAAATACGTAAAAAATTGATATAGAGATAATTTATTAAAGCATACAGAACATTTATTTATGAATAATTCTTACAATATGAGTTTTAAAATTGAGTAAATGGAAAAGAAAAACTGTTCTTTTTTAAATATTTAATTTAAAAATGAACAGATTTACTTTTCCTGGCATGTTCAAAAGAAGTTTCTCTTATTAACCCCGAAATATAGTCGCCCATCATAATTTCAGTATACTGGCCTTGGTAACGCCTCTCAAATTCCATTATATCTTGATGGAAGCGTTCTCCTTGTTCTTCCGAAAAAGCATATTACTTTTAAATTTATCTAAATGAGAATGTAACATGTGCATCTTTAGAGACATTCTACATCCAATGATGGAAAAATTTGTAATCATGTCAGTGATGAGCTCTTCATAATTTTCAGCTCTATGGTTTTCAAGAAAACCATGAACTACTGCCTTAAAACTGTTCCAGGCTTTTTTCTCCTCATTGTTAAGTAGCTCTGGGAAAATATCGCAATTCATAATTTTTTTTATTTGGGGGCCTATAAAGATTCCGGCTTTAATTTTCGCCTCTGAAAGCTTTGGAAAAAATCTATTCAGATATTTGAAAGCTTCAGATTCATGATTTAGAGCCTTCACGAATTGTTTAATAAGACCCAATTTAATATGCAATGGCGGCATTAATATAGATTTAGGATCGACAATTGCTTCCCATTTAATATTGGATTTTCCAACTTCGTACTCAGCACGTACAGGCCAATGTTTTTGGCGGTAGTGAGCAGCATCATTACGACTATCCCACAGGCAAAGATAACAGGAGAATTTAGTATAACCACCTTGCATTCCAGTCAAAAAACACACCATCTTGAAGTCACCAATAACTTCCCATTTGTATTCCATATATTTGATGGCAGTTAATAGCATTTTAATACTGTCATAATTTTCTTTGAGGTGTACGGAATGTGCCAATGGAATAGATGGAAATTTGTTCCCATTGTGTAGTAAAACAGCTTTTAGGCTTTTTGTTGAGCTGTCAATAAAAAGGCGCCATTCAGTTGTATGACATGGAATACCTATTTCTTCAAATAAACCTTTCACGTCATGACAGAAACAGAGTCCATCTTCCTTACTGAAGAAACAAGAAAATTCTTCGTGACGTTTTCTTTGATGAGATATTCGAACATCAGGAGTAAGTAAATTCCGTTGTTTTAATCGCGATGCTAATAACTCTGCTTTACTTTTTGGTAGATTTAAGTCTCTTATTAAGTCGTTGAAATCTTCAGAGTTAATTAGATGTGGTATTTTTGGTTCAGATTCAAGAACGAATTCGGAATGTACGGATACAGATGAACTCTGTGATTGATGGCTGCCTTGAGAGAGTAGTTGATTTTCCAGCACAGGTGGAGCAGGCACAGGATTGTTTTCTGTATGTGGTATTGGAGCGGATGTCGATGGTAGATTAGGATAAGATGTTTTCCTTGAATTTTTACCTTTAAGTGGATTCACAATGCAAAAATAACAGTCTGTGTGATGATCCCTGGGTTCCCTCCAAATTCTCGGCACTGCAAACTTCATTGCTCTTTTTTCACCTCGGTACCATCCTAAAATAGAACGTAACTAAATAATTAAAAACATATACAACATTAACGATGTTATAATATAACTTCATTCATGTTAATATAAAATAGTTAATACAATAAAAAAGAGAAAATAAACTCACCGTCCAGAATGTATCTGCACGAGTTACATGACACATGTGGGGCCCATTTCTTGTCTTGATTTTTAACAGGTAGATGGAAGTAAGCTTGATATGCCTCGCAAATCTTTAAGTTTGTACTTAAATCGTAATTTTTCTCCCTTACTTTAATAAATTCGCCACAAATATAGCAAAACGAGTCAGTGTCTCGTCTACAAGTTCTCGAAGCCATTTTGTACAGGTTAATACAGCGAAAACAAATATGAAACACGTTATTCCTCTGTAATATGCAAGCACATACTGTCGTGCACGATGAGCGACGCAAGAAACACTACCCCCCCGCCCTCTTACCTCTCCTTCGACAGCGGTAGCGTGCAAAGACGCGACATTCATTCGGCGCGAAAATCAAAAATGATCAAATCGCTATAACATCTTAAAAAGCAAATATTTTCGATTTGTAATCGCACTTTTTTATATATCTTGGCTTATATAAATCAGAGTAAATTAAGTAAAAGCCATACGCAAAAAAAAAAAATTGTTGACCGGTAATCAATATATATAATTAAAATTAAAACCCTTGACCAGAAAATCCCCAGAAGACTCAAACGTTATCTCACGCTTAGCCAGATGGTATGACCAAGATTGCCGTATCATTATCGAATAAACAACATTGCTGTATCGCCAATTACGAAGAATTACATCTCCCAATTTAAGGAGCTGAACAATGTCGTACCTCTGCTTTTCAAGACATAGGTATTCCGTGTGACTATTGCATTCGCTCATACCTACTGCCGGAGGAAGCAGGACGGCAGATTTAAAAATACGATCATTGTCTTTTAGAGTAAGCCTTTTAAGAGGATCGTTCCGTTTAACCTTTTAAGAGGTACGCGCAAGCTTCCATACAAAAAGAGAAAACGTTTTCCACCCCTTAAACGTTGTCCAGATTTGTATTTTTTTTTACATGTTAGAGATATTTTAAATAATTATGCTCGTACGTTTTTATTTTTTTAAATATTGTATGATTCAGAAAATATAAAAACCTAAACATTCACTTTTTTGACTAAAAAATCTCTTCGGAATTTCGTCCATTTTTAACTAATCAAGCCTTTATACAAAAAATCGAAGACGTACAAACGTAGTTCAGGATGTATGAAAACGAATGAAAACAATTTGTCAATTTGTCTCATTCCATAAAGGTTTACGGCTAGGAAAACGTTTTCCCCCGCAAGCATATTTCGACCGTTGGCGTTCGAAATGTATGAAAACTCGCTCTGCGCTACGCCTGCATACGATCCGATTTCTCCAGTGGTATGTCTGAAGGAGTAATGTTTTTTCACGGTAGAGTCGGCTTTTTCTTTTGTACACAGGGCGGGCGTTATGTTATTGCTCCGCTACGCCAGCGAGTTTCTGGCGTATATTTTTATCTAACACGAAGAGACTATGTCCACAAAGTTTTTGTTTAAACGCTCATGCTCTTTGATTGTTGTAAATTACTTGGAAGAATCAAGCTGGGTAATATTTCATGTCGTGCTTAAACAGTGCATATGAATAAGGAAGTATTTTTAAATCTATACCTATCTCAAAAAAATCACTTTTATGTTCTTAAAAAAATGATGGTGAAAATCTACTAAATTAAGATAACTTTAGGACCGATTGAGTCTAAGTAGATCCAACCACCTCGTAATGAGTATATTGGTTCAGAAGCTAGTATACGGGGTGATTTTGCAAGGGGGTGTCTATCAATATGAATATCTTTTAATTATTTATGGTCGAAATCTTAAATAAAATTTCAGGTGCCCCATACAAAATCAGTCAGCTACATAATGTATGGGGCACCTGAAATTTCACCTAAGATTTCGACCATGACCCCGCATATGCATAGTAAAAGTTGTTCATATTGATGGTCTCATTCATCTCCAAAAATTTGGCACCCCCTTGCAAAGTGATCTTGTATACTGACTACATAATGTCCGGGAATCTGAGAATTATCTCATAATAACGAGTCGCATTCCCAGGGACCGCGGCGCATCGATCTGCGCCCGCGCAACGCGCATAGATCGGGGAAAATGCGAGGAATGCGTTCCTTTCGACACTTAAGCGTGTGTTCTGTGCCCACGATTTTGGTATAAGAAGCGTTATTTCTCTTCACGTTACGTTATCATCAAAGAGAAAGAAAGAGTGAGCATCATGCCACAGGAATAGTCTCAGTCAATTATTTCAATGAGATCGTTGTAGGTTGAGAAATTAGCAAATGATAAAAGTATGTTTTGAAAATTAGATTGATAGCGATTGAGACCAATCGCTGAATCAAGAAGCCTATATTTCAATCGATATTTACCATATAACCACCAGACTTGTAATAATCCTCTTAATTGGACTGATATAATTTATATACTACCAGATGTGAAACGAGCATATATGTTTCATCTTATTCTATTCAAATAGGGGTGGGTCGTTGACAGTTTTTGCGTTAACGAACCTGTTAAAAAGCAGTTAACGTTGATAACTGGTCTGCAGTAATGTCAACAGATTTAGACGTAGCAGTTTATTAGTCGAAACAGTTAGTTAAATTTTAAAAAGGAGTTGAGTATAAATTAAACTTGTTAAGAAGAAGCAGCTTCTGATAATGTCAAGCGACTGCGCGTTGAATGTTCGTTGAATTAATCCACGCGTTGCGTTCGGAAATCGTTGAATAAAACAGTTGATAAATTTAACTGGTTTTGCGGTGAACGAAAAGCTGTTAATTCTTTAACATAACAAAAGCAGTTTAAAAAAACAGTTTGTTAAATTAAGGCCCACTCCTATAATACCTATTTTAATAGTCCTGTGTTGCCACTAACCCCTGGCCACCCCATAGCAAGGCAGAGAAATCAGCAACTGGTTTGCGCGAGCGCAGCCTCATTAGCGGCGCGTTTAGCATCGCAGCTACGAGGTTATTAAACGAAAGTGGAGACGCAGCTTTATTGTGTGCCTTTACTTTCTATACCTGAATACTGTGTCGTGTTGAATCTATTCTAAGAAGTAAAATAGTATAATAAACTTTAAAGTTCAGTTTATCTAGAAGGTGCTTCGACTCTTCCTATGAGAAAATCTACTATTAACGATAAGAAAATGTTACTATTGCAAAAATGATGAACACAAAATTCAGGTAAATAATGTATTTTTCAAAGTGCTGCTACCAATAACTTGAACTTGATATAAATTGCATTTGGCAAAAGTAACTGTGTCAGACAAGGAATCGAACCCTGTGTCTTACGCTATCCGGGCATGCCTATACCACTCGGCCACCAACACATTGACAAACCTGTCGAATTTTACAAGACAAGTGCTTTCTTTAACGCGTAGGCTGCGTCGCCTCACCAATGTTGTAAGACCCAGGATTGCTATTTACAAGTGTAATTTATATGATTAAGTTTGGATGGCGACAAAACTTGTTGTTACTTCTACGTATAGAGAAGCTATGCCAAGCAAAAAAATGTGTCGCAACAAAAACGACGGCTAGATTGTGACGTTTTCTTTGTAAATTTGAATTTTGAATTTTTTTGTTGCTCCTTACAACCTATATCTTTGATTGCCCTTGTATACACAGAAACAACAACTTATCGATAAGAACAATAAAATTATGATAATATCCGATAACTGTTGCATAACAAGGAAATAAACAATTCCATACATCTCTTAAACGAAATGTGAATAATGTTATATATATCCTGTTTGTTCTTCAATAACAAGTCCATTTATAGGACGATTTACATTTAACCGTTTCATGCAACTTTAAATTTTAAATCACACGATACGTTTCTATCTGATATGAAGCATGTTTTGTTAGACTCTAATCAATGGGCCCGAATATCATTGGAATCCCAAAATAATGTAAAATAAGTGAAACTGTATCCTATGCGGTCTGCGTCAGAGACCTTTGATAGGTTTAATAATTCATAACTTGATCCTTTAAGGCGCATTTGACTTTGAAAACATCCAGGTGTGACTTGGTAGGAGCTTGTATCATACCATCCCACACGGCGCGGCGCCTACATATAACTTGTAAGATTGAAATGGAATAATAATGGGTTGTCATAATTCTGTAAGTAAGTACTGAATGATAAAGACAGTATTACCTATTTATCATACAGATCTGGACAAAATACCTTTAAAACACACATTTACACATGAATGCATAATTTTTATGTACTCTGTTTATTGTTAATGGTTTCCGGACTTTATTGGCGTAGCCATTTGAAAGCTCGCATGATAAATCCTCCGTTAAAAAAATTAAATAACGTGTATTAGACATGGTTTATGAAGTTAAAATACTAAAACTAATTTATAGTAAGAATAAAAACTGTTCCGTGGAATCTAGTTTCCTATTGTAACAAAATAGTCCGATTTAGATCTGAAACGATACATAAATTACGCGTTTGCGCAAAGCGCGCTAAACGCTCGTTTTGTTAAGGCACGGCCCACTTCCGTAACTATGATTATGTGTAGGTTATAACAGTTTTTTTTTTTTGTTAGTGAACAGTTTTCTATTTGCTTTTCTTTACAATTCGTCAACATAGCATTTACAGCCTTGCTGTGCTACGAGAGTACCAGCTCAGCTAAAGAGTGCTGAATATCAAAACTTTTTGACATTATACTAATTTTGTTCTTCAAATTGAACCTTTGTAAACATTAAGTTTTTTGTTTTATGTATTTAGGAAACGCTCTTTACCCGTTGACTTTTAATGTTTAATTAAAAATAAAGACGATCTTAATATAATAAGACAGATATTTTGATAATTTACACATAGGTACTATTAGGGTTCCGTGACTCGAAAGGAAAAAACGTAACCCTTTTAGGATCACTTTGTTGTTCGCCCGTCTGTCTATCTGCCAATACTCTTTTTCTCGGGATCGCGTGGAGGTAACGAGCTGAAATTTAATTGTCCCTTGGAGATGTCAAAAAATCTAACTTCTTAGCCAACGTCCCATGAACTCAGAATTTTGAAATTTGGTACGAAGCAACGTCGTATAGCACAGGTAGTGCGCGATACCGACTAGCATCTGGCCAGTTTTTTTTTAAATTGTTAAATGGAAAAGGCATTTAAATTGCAGGCTTGCCGGCTTGCCAGTGCATTCAAATGTCCAGCTGAATGACGTAGCTACCGGTCTAGCATGGGCCATGTTACAGCATGCTGCTTTCAGACAGGGCCCTTACTATGTAAGATTAACATAGTGAAAATCAACAACGTTTGATGTTGTAAGTTGTAAAATTGGCGTGCTTAAAAGATAATATAAAGCTGAAGGATTCGCAAATACTTATAACCGCAGATAGAGAGTAGAGCCCAACCACCATAGAGACGACGAATCGGCAACGAGATGTTACTATTTACCTACATTTATTGTTCATCGGATAAGCAGAGATACTGTGAACCTTTAATATGCTATAACCTCCATACAAAAGTATGTCTGCATTTTTAGGTCAACGTCGACGTGTATCATATTGTATCAAGCTGTCAATTTTAACCCCCTTCGAGCCGCCGAATTGTTGAGAGCAACCAAAAGAGATTCGTTATCATAATCTGCTTCAATTCTGTGAACTGTGTGCTATTGGTGCTATGGCATATTACAAATCATATTGTAACTAATTATAATTTATATATCTACTTCACCCACCTTTTCTTTCAATAAGTACATTATTATTATTAATATGTTTTCATGTATCTTGGATTGTGTTCTATTTGTGCGTTCGTTTTTTAAACGTGTTACTACTTGTGATTACCAATAAGTGGTTTATCTTACCAATAATTTGTAAACCCTAGTTCCTGATTGGCCTAATAAGAAAAACTAAAATATATGTCTTGACATGACGTGTTGTTGTTGCGTGTTGACGACTTGTCATTGCGTCTCCGCTCTAATGTAATAGTGGAAAACGGCTCTTACTGTTATCAGCGTTGAATAACGACTGGCCAGCCGATGTTGAACACTCAGCGAATCCACCTTCCCCGATGTTATCGCATGACACATTAGCAACTCCTTCTTGAGGGCACTCGTGTTTGTCAATGACAGCGATAATACTCTGTATGCATATTTACATCGGTTTTCAAGCAGAATCTTTGTTTCATTGTTAACTTTAAAGTTCTTTGTCCTATCGCATTGGCGGGAGAATAATAATGAGCAATATCGAACATGTGTTCCCTTGTCAATGTCAAGTAAATGAAACGTGCTGGTATTTAATCGTACAACATTATTTATAAAGGTAATTGAATTAATTCACACTGAAAATGCATTAACATTGCCTACTGATTTGGGGACGACCCACCCAGGTTATTGAGGACGAACGGCAGGGTTATACAAAAAAAAATATGAACCTCAAAGTTACAAAAACACATACAATAATTAATCTTTATTATTATTTTAGTCCCTGTTCATAAATTTTAAAATATTTTCCATCTCCTGTATAAGATAGTGCCACTGCCAACCACGAAGGCGCGCGCCACTAATGTTTGATTGAGGAAAGCGCTGGGTTCGGAGGGTGTGACAAATATAAAAATAACAAATAATAAACACTAGCTTTTTCCCGCGACTTCGTCCGCGTGGAATAGTGACTTCTTTTTCCCGTTTTTTACACATTTACCACTATATCTTTGCTCCTATTGGTCGTAGCGTGATGTTATATAGCCTATAGCCTTCCTCGATAACTGGACTATCCAACACAAAAAGAATTATTCAATTCGAACCAGTAGTTTCGGAGATTAGCGCGTTCAAACAAACAAACAAACAAACAAACAAACAAACAAACTCTTCAGCTTTATAATATTAGTATAGATTTAATAATAATATTTATTATTGTATTATCAAATATTGACAAAAGCTTGCACACATTAAACGAGTATGACGAATGGTGACACTATTATCCGATTTCCAGTATTGTTATTTAATTCAGTAATATAGCTGCCTTGACAACACTACCATAGGAGAAAACACAAATACATAAAATACAAATTTAATATAACTCACAAATCTAGCTCATTCTTGACAAACATCAAAAGGTTGTTAGCTCAAGAAACGTTTAATCATTTTCAGAATAAAATTTTTACGTCTTACTTATTTTATTGTTTGCGTCCAGTTGAAGTTCAAGCTAATTAATTATGCTAAAACGTTTTTAATGAAACGTCCCGAGCGGAAACAAAATGAAATTACAAGGTTCCGACGAATAAATTAAAATTGATGACAGCTCCTTCAGTTTGCCTTCTAATTTTGATTTGAGATGGATACAGAATACATAAACGTGCAAATTATGTACAGTTGTTCCTAAAAGGTATTTCATTCTATTTATTGAATCTCTCGAGAAGAGTTGATAACGTTCAATCAAATAATATCAAAGACTAGAAACAATCAAATCGTTCCATCAATTCTTAGTAAGTTCAGTAGTTTCATAACACGTAGTTTGAACGGCATCTCTTTGTCCTAAGTTTTCTTCTCATTATGCGTATAACAACCAAACATCCTCAGGGAACCCGACACCACAAACGCCGGGGAGAGGTTACACGTGTAACGTCGCGATTGACAAATTCGCACCAAAATTGGGGCGAAGTTTCCCAAACTTCCACAATTTAAAAAGAAATTATCTCAAGCTTAGAAAGAAGAGTAGCGTTTAAAATAAAGCGTGTTTCAAAGCTCTTGTCTGCACTTTGTATGTTTAAGACAGTTACGATGCCTGTTTTGGTTATAAGGCTGAAATTGGAGAGTTATTTACTGCGAAATTTAGTGATCACGGCGAAGTTAAACTGTGTTTATCTCCTCGCCAAGTTATCAGGATACTTCATATGTGACATGTAAGTGTACTAACTGAAATACTTACTTTCACGTATTCTACTTAAGTGATATTAAGTGTTATATGAAATTAAGACTTTAGCCTATTTTAATTCTTATAAGATTAAAATAAGTAAAATGGTCAAGATCATATAAATTTCACGCGGGTAGATTAACGGCACCATTGTTCCATTGATAGAGCGTCTACTTGGTTTGCCAGAGGTAGCTGGTTCAAACAACCTTGCGCCACGTTTTTAGTTTCTTACTAGCGGTTCCAGCGAACTTTGTTTCGCCGCTTTGGTTTCAAAAAATTGTTATAATATGTGCATTGACATTTATAATAAACTACCGGACTCTTTTAAATCTAAAAACATAAAAATAGGTGCATTTAAGAAGTTGGTTGTGGAATGGTTACTAAATAATTGTTTTTATAGTATTAAGGAAATGAGAATGACTCTTAACTTTGATAAGTACTTACCATAATAATAATCTTAAATAACTAATGTATACTAATTCATATTCAATGACATCTTAATGTATTTTATTTTGACATCAGTATTACTACTAAAATTATGACATGTTTTTTTTTATAACATTGTATCCAATTTAAATTCAATAAAATGTGTATACACCTGCAAAGGTAGATCCAAGTGAAACCTGTTTTAGTATAAGACCTTTGTACAACCTTGTTTCAATACGCAATAAATATCATTTCATTTCATTTCATTTCCCCCAGCCCCGTCCCGCCCCGGCCCCGTTTTATGGATAATTATTATCTTCCTTGACTCTACGCTTTAGTTAGAAAATGTTTGTATTGGTAAAAGAAAATAGGGTGTTTCCGGAAAGTATTCGAATGTTTCTCGCCGTGAAAACCATCCTTGAACTTCAACAAACATCTAAAAAAAGAATTGGCCAAATTGGTCCAGGCGTTGTTGAGTTATGCGCTTACCAACACATTTTGCTATTCATTTTTATATTATAAGAAGAAGATCAAGGGCTGATTTTCCACTCGTCAGATAAAACTTATGAGACTGAATAAGTAGACCGATTTTAAAATGAAATTTACGTAAATGATTGCTGACAAAGAGGTGAGGTTTTCATTAGCCATATTGTATTTTATTGGACGAATATTTCATATCTGGCTTTTGAAAAATCAGGCCTTAATCTAAAAAGTTATCGCTCACACATTGGGAACCGATGACTCGATCCTTTTATGATGCATGACAAGGCGACAATAAGGGTGACAGGTGACGGGTGTCAATTACGTGAAAGCCGCCTGAGGTTACGTATCAGGTGACACCAGACGCGTCGCGATTGTGTGCCTAAATTCGTAACAATGAGCTGATAATGTGTTTTTGCCGAAATTCGGAAGCAAACAAGATAAATTACCTTGGAATAGCCGATTGTTTTCTTATTTAATTTGTGACAAATGAAAACAATTCTGAGAGACAATTGTAAAATCTTACTGGCCGATTACTTCCATCATTAATTGATTACTTAATTTATCGATACCGTTAACAGGCTCAATGAAATGGAATAACTAGTTAAAATAATCAAAGGACGAGGGTTGTCTCTCGTCTTCCATAGCAGGTATTATTATTACTTTTATTCATTTTCTCAAATGAAACCAATAGATCAATTCTACTTCTGATAAAGCATTAAACGAAATTATATAACTTTGGTAGTAGTGTAAATCATCTCAGAAATCATATCCTATCGCCACCCGCGAAAAAATCTTTATTTCTAGAAAAGGTTCCTCAATAAATACTTTCCTTTTTAGCGAAAATCCGCGCTTTTCTCAGTGAGATCAAATTGCCCTTTCCCATGGACAATGTAACAGTATAACTATTATTGTATGTTAATAATAATTTGTTCGACAGTGACTCTGGGAGTGAAAAGATCTATGATCAAAATAACTTCACTAGCAGTTATATACTTTGCTGTACTAGCTGCTATATTTTAACCTTCTACTATAATTTAAGAGCCACGAATTAAAAGCAACGCGCGATCAAATTAATCGCTGCTGTATAAATCTAATTCAGATTTTTGGGATTGGAAATCTAAATCCATCATCTTACTTCCCTACTACAATCCTAGCATAAACAGTAAATCTTGACTAAAATCCTAATTAACAGAACGCATAAAATCCCCCGCAATCCCGGAGTTCCCGCCCGGGCATCCCTCGACCGGGTCACGTAGTTTGCACTTGAACCGGGCACTTTCGGTTTCCACCGAGATACGCCTGACCTACCCGACGTGCGTCTTGCGCATGGGCGACCCCGGGATGTGATGCGGGATTGTCAATACTGGAGGTGGCCCATCACTAGTCGTTGATTCGTAATACATCCATACAGTATTTGAAAATTAAACGCGCTTTTTTTTAGCTATTAAAGGCGGTTTAATTCTTTAAATTACTTGATATTTTTTAGTTTATTTTCCTGGAGTTTCCTTAACTCAATAACTACACCCTTTTAGGGCGCGTAACAGGGCATGAAAGTCTATACAGCCGATCTAGCCACTGGTAACTGCTAGCTCATCTCTGCTTATAGCTATTTATATATATTGATCCCAGGTTATGTATAACATATCTATCGAAGGGTTTCTAATAACATTCTATAACCTTCTGCGCCCCTAATAACGATTTACAAAGAGCATGATCAATTAGGCAATCAGTTACGCAATACCAATCGTGTTCACATTCAAACGCAAAATACGATCAAATAACATTTCTCTGAAAGGAACGTGCTGTATTAGCATTTTAGCCACAAGCCGCCGTGAAACTTGATTGGATGGCAACAAGAAAAATGTATTGAGGAAAACGTGGACCTGTCTGACTACTTCTCAGTACTGTGACTCATGGGGCCCCATGGACTTATGGTGGTTTTTGAACCAGTAAAACACCTTATAGTCTGGTAAGGACGACGGCACGTCAAGATAAACACTGCGGTATCTTATGCTGTTGGAATAAGGGCTATTTTTCAACAAAAATGTATAGTCTGATGTGCTGGCCACTGTACTAGTACTGTGTAGTACATACGGAACGTAACAGGTTAGATTAAATAAAATGATCATAGATTTTTTTTGTTGCAAATCAGTAAAGTTGCAGAAAGTTGTTTTCGCAAGCCCTTAATATTTATAAATTGGTTCTTTGCATAACCACGACCATTCATTAACAGAATAGAAAAACGAAAAACACGTTCTGTCTGATTTCAGAAACGTTAAATGTATTTAATTAAGCGCTTTTAGAATTCCGAGCCCGTACTTCTTCACCTCGTAATGGATGTTTTTAATTTCAATTTACTTTAAACGCACAGATCTCTATCACTCTTACCAACCGTCTAGAAATAATCCGTTCGTGTCTCTCCGTAAAAAAATAATTGCTTGTATTTAAAAGTTAATTATACGCTTTAAAATAAAACACATTTACAAGTACGTTACTAATTCTCGGGGAACGTCAGATGCTATCTGAGTTAGCTCTACCATGTTCTAGTCTGCTGGTTATTTAAAGAAAAACAACAAAGGTTGGAATGAACTTAATTAACTCGTTAGGGGCCAGAGGGTATAAATAAGTAGTTATTTTGTAAAGGTATTGCAAGATCTTAATTAGATGAAAATGTTCGTACAGTTTGTTCACTAGACTTACTTAGCCTTTTCACATAGAAATATTTAATAAAACAGTAGGTACCTAAGTTATAGTGAATGTGCTATTGCTCGTTCACTCGATACTGTTTCGCAAATCCTCGTGTGAACGTGCTATATGCGGACAAATTACGTAACAACGTAACTAATTGTCGGTTATTAAAAGAACAGTGCGAAACGCAACGCACGATCTCCATCGCTGCTTTAACAGAGAACGGGCACCACGCAGCCCAATCAAAACTTTTAATGAACGCCGTCCTTATCACAAACGCCGGGAGTGCGTATCGATTCGTCTCGATGTAGGTCACACGGGTCAAAGGTCACGGGTAGGTCGCCCAGAGTCGTCAACGTAAATAGTCTGAGGATCCTCCCTTTCAAGGAGACACGACTTTAGCCTGCCCTCTACTCTTTTTGCCTCTGGCTCGTAAAGTGAGGCCGTAAAATACATTGTTAAAGAGCAGGCCGGTTCTTTCTGAAGTGCTTTATTTTAACTTTTTGCAAGTATTAAAACTGTATTGTTGTCAAGTTTGTTATGAACTGCTGTCGACAAGTTAAGTAGGTCATTATAAGAATTCCTTCTGATGGTACTTTAGTTTGGATCCGTGTGAAAAGTATCAGTTACAAATAGAATTTGCCTGTCTCGTCACTCGGCTTTAAAAGACATAACTATATTATCTATCATATCCGATACATTGTTAAGTCCACTTTACATGAAGTCTGGGAATTGGGCCTCGCTTTGAATTTCCACTGCGATACACCGCGCTATACCTACCGATTGGGTCAATGGGTCAGCCAGATCAAATCCTTTCGCAATGACTATTAAAAACATGAAGTTAACCCAAGTGTACAATCTAGCCTGCTACGTGCGTCCAATATTGTTATAAAAGTTAAATTGTTTCGAAATACGTGCGCGCAAAAAAGCTGGCTATCAGATTTTTTACCAAAAGTAGGGCGAGCCTAGTTAGACAGACGGGTGGAGGTCATACTTTAGGATATTAAATTTGTAAAACTCGTGTTATTCCAGTTGCGTAATATGAGATTGCGTATTCATATATATTAGGCCAAAAAAATAAATCCGTCTTCGTTTCTTTCATATTGGTCTTTGATTAGTTAATAAATAACTATAATAACTAGCTCATTCCTGCTGTCTCATATTTATTGTAGAGCGTAGACGCTGCCAATATTCATCAGCAAGATCGAAACATTCTTGCAAAAAAACAAAATAAGCGTTTCAACAAACAAATAGCACACACTTTTACAATATCCTTTTTCCTGAGAAAACAATTCCCAGCTAAAGATGTTTTCTCTACGGTTAAAACGCAACACAACCGATCGCTATGAAAATTTATATTCATTTTATAAATAAGACGCTGGCAAATATTCTTGTAAAGCTGAAGTCACACTACTGAAGTCACTTTACCATACTAGGAAACAAGGTAACTGGTAACCAAAGAGACCTAAATAGAATACAATGCGTTTAGTGCTGCATGCCGCTTATTTATTAGGCAGTTAGGATATTCAATACTCTGCACTTCGCTAAAAGCAGCAAGACATCTTCAGTTCATCCAATTTAAACATGAGGCAACTAATGAAACAGTTGATTTTTGACTTATCCGTGACTAAAATCATGGTCACAGGCTGGTTTTAAAGAACGCATGATCTCAAGACAATTACACAATCAAAACAATTCTGTTTATAAAGAAAGTTTACAAAGACGGTTCTAGAATATATAAGTTACTAGCAGTTTACCGCGGCTTCACAAGCGTAAATATCTTATCACAAAATACAGTTATAATTATTAAGTATTATTGCAGTGTATGAACTATATTATTGTAGTTTCATGAGAATCTATTCAGTAGTTTTTGCGTGAAGGAGTAACAAACATCGATCCTCACAAACGTTGACATTTGTAATGATATAATAGGATTACTAGAAGGGTGTTTTAGACAGTGTAGACTCACCCTAAGCATGCACTTTCTCACGCTTGCGCTTTGAATGCACAAAGCCAATTTTCCACAAGAGCAAAAACAACACAAATTCAATTAGGAAAATGGTTTCTGTTTTGCAAAGCAGAAGGGAGGAATTTATTGGTTTAACATAAATAGTGGCGCAAAGGAACAATCAGCAGATGTTTGTATTTGTTTAGAAAACAAGAATTATGTTATATAGTGTAATAATTCACTTATTAGAGCAAATGCATATTAACAAATTGCCCAAACTCATACGAATGCTATCTTAAAAAACCTTTGTTACGACTTGAAAGCTTTAGCTGATTACATTTTTTAATTTTTATTCTTTTAAATAATTCAACATTTCTGTAACTTCAGAATAGAAGTAGGAGCCATTAAATCTACCGTTTCATAACAAACCCAGTATACTGAATAACATATCGATATCATCGGAAATCGAGAAAGTATAAATAAACAGGAGGAAATTGGAATCCCGACTGTTGTGAACGAAATCGAAGTAGGTAGGCACTTAAACGATTTCAAACCACGAAGCTTCTTTGTGTATTGAGTTGAGAATTTCGTTGGACTTGGATCTAAGATGAGGTACGTTGGGCAGAGTTGTAATAATGTATTTTGACTTCAAAGTCGAAAAAAAAGATTTTAGGAACCTCTATGTCATTTTAAAATACCTATCCATAGACACCCCACACACATCATCATTATCAGCCAAAAAACGTCCACTGCTGCACACAGGCCTCACCCACAGTTTTCTACATCGACCGATCACAACCGGTCTGCATGCAGTGTGATCCACGAGATCCTGGATTTTATAGATATAATAGGTCATCTGTCCATCTTGTCGGTTGACGTCCTACGCTGCATAGGTTTGAGAATTTATTTTTGTTTTAGTTCCATGTATAAATTTGAATTTGTTGTATAAGAATCGTACACCTACCTATCAAGTTCAAACTATGTAATGCTTATGGTTACATAATAAAGTGACTGTGACATGTACGGACAGACAGACAGACTTGACGAAACTATAAATAAGGGCCATTCGGCTACGGAACCCCAAAAAACGGAATATTTGTACCTCACATTATAAAGTCGGTGAAAAAATACATTATTTGTTTTATATTCAGACATTGTCGATACCATTTTACCGACAGCACTAATAGCAAGTAATATATCGTGAAATATGATAGCAATGACAACTCGATGTTTGTGTTCGAGGTTTATGTTATTTCTGTTTCTCTCAGTTAACATAATGTGTAGTACGGAATGAATGGCGCTTGATTATTTCACAATATCTAAATTATTTGGCTTAATAAGATTTTCTGTGGGAAATTTACAAAATAACGAGCTATTTTTTATGCTGTAACAAGACAGACATTATTATTACAGTTGATAGAATTAAAATCCCTCGACGTAGGTACTATGAACGCGCCGCGCCTATACACACACGTACGTGTATAAAACTGGATGAAAAATTAAAAGGAAAGTAAATACAGGCTTAAAATGCGCATGTTCTACTGCAGTGAGCGTTGTTTATTGACTGTCTGTCTTGCAGTAGGCTGGCAACTGGAGTCGCCGCGTGTCCTAGATACCACCGAACTAGGGAGTCTGGAATGGGCAAAAGTGATATTTAGAACTGATATATTAACTTACTAGCTTTTGCCCGCGACTTCGTTCGCGTGGACTTCAGGTTCGTCCCGTCTAGTAGCGCAAAAAATGTGTTTTTTTACGACCTCACATTAGAAACCTCAAAAATTGTAGCCTATATGTTATTCTGATGTATAAGCTATATTGTGGTAAAGTTTCATTCAAATCCATTCAGTAGTTTTTACGTGAAAGAGTAACAAACATCCATACATCCATACATCCATACTTACAAACTTTCGCCTTTATAATAGTAGTAGGATGCGTATGTTTGTAGTTAGATTAAAAGCGTAGCGTAGGACGTCCACCGGAAAGATGGCCATCTACACAGTAGTACATCGTGTGCTTAAGGTCAGCAGCATTGAAAGGTGACACACCGCTGTCAGAATATCGAGGTACCTATCCCTATATCAATTGTGCCTACTCTCGTAGTACAACTGATGCACAACTCAGTGACGACTCAATTAGCGGAATTGAGGCCCAGATAGAAGCCGCTTGCAATCTTTGAACTTTTTCTTTCAACGCAGGAGAGAATTAATCAAACCATGTTGTGAAACATAGGTAGGTATTTATGGGATTATATCTTGCAATGGCTTTGTAACCTAATTCACTTACCGGACCATTAATTTCGAAACATCATAGTGTCGCCGCTTCGCCATTACGTTCTCACAGCGATAAAATCAGAAGGGCTATCATTATTAAGCTTATTTAATGATTCTCATACTTAAGAACTATTCCAAAATCGAATCACTTCGTTCTAAACAGATAGGTACGTAAATAATAAAACTGAAGGTCATTTAAGCAATCCTAGATATTTTTTTATGCTACATCATAAAAAAATATCTAGGATTGTTAAATGAATTGGTAAAAGATTCGGTAATACCTATAATTGTACGGAAAAAATCATGGAGCTAGACTGGAAATATGACATGCAAATGTTGAATAAATAGTTCAATCAGCCATATGTTTGTTCTTGTAGTTAGTTGATTTCTTGTTGTTAGTTCTTGTAGAACCTGATTGGCTGCTAAAGGATGGTACAATTAAAGATTAATTATCGCATTTAAAAGCCACTTCCATAGCCACGTAAGTCCTTTTAATGGGCGCAGTCGGCTCGAAATGAGGGCGCCGGATCGATACCACCAGACTGGCAGACACAACACCCGAGGAGTGCCTCATTCACGCCTCAAACTACCTTGCTTCGACCGATTGCAGGCCTCAATATTAACTTTTAAAATTATACTATAAACTGGAAAAACTTGACTTGTGTCAGACAGAGCATATGGCCTGTCTGCATGAGACATTAGCAGAGTTCACTGTTTGCAAGTGTTTTGTTACGGCGCAGACTGCGTTACGTTATCAATGTTTTAAGATTGCAACTTTTACATCGTCATCTTTCCCATGCTTGTTCATTAACGGTCGGTCGCTACGGTGCTTATTATCTTTCATTCAGTCTTGAAACTGAATCGGCACATCTTTCTATAGAAAAAAGCTAAAATAAGAAATATAATAATATAAAAATAAGTAGAAAGCAGATTATATATTTAGACTCATCAAGTAATTTAACTACAGACAAAACAAATACATTACATGCACAATGTGCTCAAAATGTACCTACATGTCGCGTACGCGAATGTAAAAGGGCATGTTTTAAATAATTAATTTCGGCACCTTGACCCAAATGTCCCTTATAATCACCGACGAATATTTACCCAATATAAACAAGTACTGGCAAGTTATTGATAATGTAACAATGCAGTGTATTTGGGCCGCATTCGCATCGGCCTCGCTGCAGGGACGCGACGTGACTCGCAGGCGAGAAACGAACTGATAAAATTAACGTTTTCACACTATTTAAAAAATAAAGCAGGAAAAACATAGATTAGATGATTTTTTCTGTTGTGATTCAATTTTTTCTGTAGTGATTCGTGGTACATAGACTTGTCCGAAGATCTTCAAAGTAAGTGTAAACTGGCTTCTTATGTTTTCTTGTGACTCTCTCCATGCCATGTTCACTTTAGTTAGATTCTATTACTGTCTGATATTAGCCATCTTTTGACAATTTCAGTTTAGCACTAAAACCTGGATAGTTCTTGTAGCAATTAACAAACTTACCATACTCATATAAAATTCATAAACCAAGTCCTAATCGTTTCCCCCAAACTGCGATAACGTCCATCAATCAGTCACAAAATCGATAGACGAAAATAGCCATCCATTTACCAAACAAATTAGACGTAGCATGTAGTACCTAGGTTCGATGCCCCGGCTGGTAATCATTGCGGCCTTGATTGCGTCAATTGGATAGTTCATTGGTTCTTGTATCACCAGACTAAATTTAGACCTGATGTCTGAATGTCCAGTGCATATTTTTGTATGAGTCTATTTGAATCTGAGTACCCATCATTGGAAATGATAATAATCATTTGTGTAAAAAAAAACTAAAGTATAATATCACTTGCATCAAGTCCATCACGCGAGTTAGGGGATTTTCCCACGGAGACAATCCGTATTATGTGGGTACTGTTTTTCGCAGGATACCGTTTATGAGCATATGCATTTTAATACAAATATTAACACGGACATCCCGTTTGCAGTGACCCGCAAAAAACCGATACCTGGTTTTTACTGATCCAGTGTTGTCAATAAACTAGACCAGTAGGCCTAACATGCATGACACACTATTTCTTTCGATCGACATGACAAAATTAGTCGATCTATGCTATTTTATCATATTCCCTAACATGCCAACCACATTGGACAAATTTCTCCACAACGATAACGAGATATGTCAATTTCTAACCATTCACTCAATTTAATGTCAGATTTGGCTCAAAATGATCAACTTGACACAATGACAGATTGACTCGATATTGCCCACAGATTAGTAAGAGTATATCTAATATTGCCCACAGATAATTAATTCAAATTAATAAATATGTTAGGGATAAAAAATGTTCCACGGGGACTTTCTTTTCAATATTTTTACACTTTATTGTTTTTTGAGAGCCTAGGATAAAATATGGCACGACTCAGTCATTTAAATAAGCTCTAAATATGTTGTATTTTATTTGTCGTCGTTGCTAATGGTGGACGATAATGTTACACGGCGAAATGTCAAAATTCGATAAAAATATGTGTGGCATGTTAGGGTTCAATGATAATTTTGTCATATTTCGAATTTTGACAGTACGACATGACTTTCATGGCAGCCATGTTAGCAACTGTGGGTATGTCGATTTTTGACAAACAAACGCGCTAGGATGCCTCGATAAATTTTTACCACGGCGTGCATCTTAGGCCTGCTGTTCCACTTCTAAAATGTCATAATGCCGAGTGAATACATTAAAATTTTCTGCGGGATGCAGTAATGCAGTGATTCCGAAGAACTGGACTGCAATGGTAAGCCGTCCTTGGTTTTAAGTAGAATTGACTCATTTGCAAGTTGACTTTTGAAGCAAGAGCTAGCTAAGTTCGCTTGCCACGTGCCCCTTTTCACGTGGCATTGATTTGCTGGAATCTTTTTGATATAAATGAACAAGAAAATGATTGAACATTCAATACAGAGCTTCATAAAGAACAAATCATAAGAGCAATAAACCAACCAAGATGCATAGTAGCTTGCGATGTTTCGGTTATTACAGCGTTACACAAGCCCAATAGAATGGCAATAATAAACTAGGTATGCGGACACAAGAAACAATTCTTGGAACCCTTTACGGTAGGCTTCTATTTGGAAGACATATAGTTCCAGTAGCAATAAGTTATATAGGAAAACAATAAATAATACGACTGTGAAAAGAGTTATAAAGAGATATGTCGTCATATTATGTATATCGAATAAAAATAGGAATTGCTACTACCATTAATTTTTAAGCCCTTTTACTTTTGCTTAAGGTATATGAAAAAAAGCCGAAAATGTAGACATTACGATGCCAATGCCACTCAAATATTATCTGAATATACAGGGTGTTATTGCAAAGGGGTGTCAAATTTTTGGAGGTGAAAGGGACCATCAATAAGAACAACTTTTACTATGGGACCATCATTCAATTATTAATTTTATTTTCTGCCTTGATTTTGATCATGACCCCATAGTAAAAGTTGTTCATATTGACGGTCTCATTCACCTCCAAAAATTTGGCACCCCCTTGCAATAACACCCTGTATGTATATGGTTATGTCGTCCAAGATATTCACGGAAGGATTTTTGTCTAAAAAACATGCCTTTGAACGACATCGTCATTAAAACCTTAATGACGATTCCTGATTTCTTAGGCCTATTCCACCCTATGTTACGATTTCTGCGTTGGTAGTGTTTACATCGTTTATAGAGGTAGTACTATAGCTTGTCGCCCCATACATACTCGTGTTGCCTCATGAGGTCAATAGTCTCCGAAGGCCACATCGACTATTTTGTTTGCTTAGGTGTTTCAGTAATTTTCCAAGGAACAGTTTCACTGTTCAACCAGTCAATTACCTAACGAACCAAACTCTTCTTCCGACTGTTAAGTTATTGCTAAGCGATTCGGTACGTTTTAATTTGCTATATTGTAGAAGATTTTGTCTATGTTATTTTACATAAAATTTTTGCTAACCAAGTAGGTATACATTACAAGTAGGTATTCATGCCACCTACGTAATACTTCGATCCTTGAATATTAAGGTACAAAAAATTGTAAGTTTGGTTACTAAAATTAAATACATTTACAAAGTAATTAGCAAAGATCATTATCCGATAACAATAGAATATATATAATATTCTGAATAAATGTTTAAAATAATTATGACGTCAGTATAATTTTAAAGCACCTGCTGATGGAAATAAAATCCTCAAAGCTAGATACCTACACCGTAGTGTCAAATGCCCGTAATAAATAATTTAAGATGTCGTCAACCAAAAAGTTACTATTTCTGGGAAAGGATATTTTGGTAAAGAAACGAATAAAGGTAGAAGAACTAAGCATTGAGAGAGCGACAAATTCCTGGGATGACCATTGACCAACCCAAAGGCATGTAGCCTGTAACCTGGGCCCCGACTCACGTATTTTCGGCATCTATTGTTTCATTCAGTAGTGCTATTGTTGAAACACATCGTGTGCTTAAAGTCAGCAGCATTAAAAAATTACTCGCCACTATCAGAATAGTGAGGTATATCAATTGTACTCTCGTATTACAACTGAGGCACAACTCAGTGACGATTCAATTAGCAGAATTGCGGCCCTGCAGTTATTTGCGCAATGGCTGACCTACCCATTTAGACAAGAGACTATCTTAGTCGCGCGTGGCAATGTTAAACAACACACATTTGGATGCAAACGGTGCTGTTGTGACGGCGTCACAGAGTCGCGATGCTCTTTGTGAAATTCACCTTGCAGTGTTAGATAAGGACTGTGTAAATGTTGTATGGGATTTACGGTGTACCTACTCAAAATGGAGAACGCTACGATTATTTGGGTATTGGGACGTTTCGCACCGCAAAGTTTTCAGACAACGGTGCGAATTGCCCAAGTGATGTTTCAGAATGGGGTATTTCGCACCGCCAGTGGTTTAGCGGTGCAAATCGCCCAAGATATCTTTTGAATCGACCCATTTTATAGACCACTGCGATGCGAATAATCCCATTCTGAAACAGCACTTGGGCATTTCGCCCCGCGGTCCGAAAACCTCGTGGTGCGAAACGCCTCAATGGGTATAAGGGTAGGTATTTCAAGTGTAGAAATATACCTTTTCTGTTTCAAGTGAAGCTTATTGGTATTGTCGTGAAGGTTGGAAATAATATTATTGTGAATTTCCGGTAACTTTATTTTGAAATTATTTTTTCATTACCAGCTAAATTCCTTTGATGCCCAACACGTTAAATACGACATAACGTGGATCTTACTCATGTTCTGTCAGTATGTTCCTAATTAAATTTCTGAATACAGTAATTTCACTTTGTTTGAGGGACGTGGGTGGTTGTTTATGAGCCAATAAAATAATACACAAAGGACGAAATCGAGATAACACCAACCATCTGATTGAATATATATTATATATAGAGTAATGCTTTCACATTGTGTATGATATAAATCGCACTTTAATCAATTTTTTTTTTATCATATGCCCAAAGCAATGCCCAAAGAACTTTAAATTAAATATTAATATTAATTACTATCGCAAAAAATATTTTAACGTGCTATCGTTAACCCGCTGCTGGTATAATTTTCTTTCATAGATACAGTCCCATTTATTAGTGTAACGTAACCTCTGAAGGTTGTATTTCATACTCCTAATTATCTTAATATGACGCGCATGATATTTGCTGGTACATTTGTTTAAGGTAATTGACGTTTATTTCTCAACAGAAATGATGTCGTAAATTTTCATATAATCCGAACCGATTCTGGGGTCCATTAATGGGCTGGTAACTTCCCTTAAGAGGCCGTTAAGCTTCATCTGTTATAGGGAAAGGAAAAGAACCTCTTGCTATTAAATGCTTTAAATTTCATGGACATTTGAATTATAGTTTGAAATGGCATTGCTACGATAAGATCGTAATTGGAAAACCATATAAAGGTACATGACCCGCAACTCTTACGTGTACTATTTATCAACATTTTGTAGAGATCCTAGTTCCTAATTGTAAACCTACGACACATATTGGTACATTTGCTATGCAATCAACTCTAGGTATTTGCATATTTCATTTCGCAATGAGTTGAACAAGTACCAGTTGCATTCGTATGCAAATTCATGAACGTGGGTCACTTGTACATCAATTTATTTAGCATAGCAACACATATCAAGTTTCCGTATATGCCAAATTAAATGCATTCATATGACTCACAGTTCACACATAGTCAGAAAAGATAAAAATAATAAAATTTAAATATCACTGCCATGAGAATTAGATATAGCTTTCATTGACTGTGGTAAAGCACATAATATCAAGCATAATATATTGAAGATCAGTAAAATTTAAATAAAACCATTAAGTGAACAGTGTAAGTCGTACTAGAGCAAACTGCTTTCTAAACTTTGAACTACGAATAGTTTACTAACTCATAGAACTCGGGGTAGCGTTTATTCAAATTCATGGGTAAGAAGAATTATAACTATGTAGATACAGCAGTGCATTTTGCTCTTCCGTTTAACATGATAGATAAGACATACACCTCGGAAAAACAGTTACTATTATTCATTGACTTAAGTTTGAGTTGCTTTATAAAAAAATACCGCTGCAAAAAGGCTTCGAGAAAAACCAACCGAACGCAAATCATTTAACAATAGATAATGTAAGGAAAAATGGACAAAGAAGACTCGGAATAAATGGTTCAGAAAGAAACATGAATGGAGAAGTAGCTATAACACAAAATATGTGTGTGTCACAAACATAAACGTATTGTATGGACTATATTTATTTCAATGACTGTTTGATTTTGGATTTCTTCTGTAAAAATCCAAAGCAAATGTCAGATAATAGACTCCCTAAGCGAACATATCCAGTGACCTTTTTGTTCAACCCCTAGACAGTAAAACTGGTAAAATATTTCTGTACTTCCATCGCGTGTTTCGACTATGTAATAAGCATCGAAGGCTTCATGATTTCGCTGTTGATATACACAGTACGGGTTACAATGGTGTATTCCCCTGTCCATAACCTAGGCTACTGTTACTACGAGGTTACCCAATGCCCTTGTTTTGGTAACCTTCAGTAGACACTGAACACGAATCACTTAACATGGATTTCCAAGAAACGAAAGGCAAAGGGTATGGTATGATGATATCGTCTGTTTGTACTACAAAAACAAAATATGATAATTTGGTATTGAATTACATTTTCAGAGCAAAATGAGTCAATATTCGTTTACTGTATTCAAATCTAGATTACATTAAAACTTGAGATTGAGATTCTCTAAGCTTTGATCTATACCGAATTCTCGATCCCTTTACCTTTTTATATTATCTTATCTACGATCTGTAGAATTGGTCATAATTTTGATGACAGTGCCAAATTAGTCAGGCGGTGTACGCTATCGTTGCCCGCATCGTGCGCGCGCGCAGCAAGTCAATGTCCAGCGAATCGGCAAGGTGACCGTGCCCGGGCGTCTAAAGGTCTTGCTGCGTTCCGGAACGTACTCAGAAACGGAACAATAAGTTTGCCTAGCCGTCTGCAGAACATGACGGTGTCATTATCAATAGATATGTTAGCATTGTCTGTTTTATGCACGGGTTTTCCTTTGTCAGTCTCGGTAAGCTCAGATGAGAACGATCAAGCGTGAAATCATGTTTTTAACTTCTGATGATTTCATTCATTCATTAATTTTATTTTATCGCTCGGTTTAATGAAAGCTCTTGTCTTGAAATATAAATTATAACGCAAACCGCAAACGTAAACCACTTTAAAAGGCTTAAAAGAATGAGTTATGTTGCGCTGGTGCAATAAAAAGAAAATCACAATTTACTACTACGACCTCATATTTTAGTATCACAGCCAAAGGAAGTAAGCATGGACCGTAACTTAAGAATATCTACTCCAAACATGTAAATAATAAAACTTTATGACTCTCAGTTTTCCCGGTGCCATTTTACATTTTGCGAGAGGAAAACTACGCCATTCGATGTCGAGTTAGTAATATTCGAGGTAATACATGATATCGGAATCCCCTTACATTTCTCCATTATCTTCCTGTACGAACTGTGAATTTCACGAAAGGATTTTAACCCTTTGTGGGTAGCCGAATGTTTCCTAACCGGAGCTGATATGAAATGGGCTCAAACATTCATGTTTGAGGCGTAGTAAGTAGAACTTGCTAATGTTATGTAAAATGGTTGTGACATTTAATTTCCTGTTCGTTAGGGCTTTTACAAATATTATCTAAATAAACTAATGTTTTCCCACAGTTCGCAGGCAACCAAAGCCATGCTGAATGGACAAGCTTGTTTATATTA
This sequence comes from Pyrausta aurata, assembly GCA_963584085.1. Taxonomy (NCBI): domain Eukaryota; kingdom Metazoa; phylum Arthropoda; class Insecta; order Lepidoptera; family Crambidae; genus Pyrausta; species Pyrausta aurata. The sequence goes on along the minus strand of OY757257.1, from coordinate 9,221,992 downwards.
TCTCAATATCAGTTTGACATTTAAATCTGTCCATCATTAAAAGCCTATTATTGCCATGATGCAACGTCATACTCAGATCATCATTGTGACACGACGCTCTGTTTATAGTCCTCTTTCGACACAATCCGATTAACAATACACGAAACGCCATAAGCATAAGACGGCATCGTCAACAAAACCATGATTTCGTAATCTATACTAATATTATATAAAGCTGAAGAGTTTGTTTGTTTGTTTGTTTGTTTGTTTGAACGCGCTAATCTCCGAAACTACTGGTTCGAATTGAATAATTCTTTTTGTGTTGGATAGTCCAGTTATCGAGGAAGGATATAGGCTATATAACATCACGCTACGACCAATAGGAGCAAAGATATAGTGGTAAATGTGTAAAAAAGTCACTATTCCACGCGGACGAAGTCGCGGGCAAAAGCTAGTTCTTAACGAAGCGACATCCGACATAATCAAACTGGTCCCCAGTTATAAATCGTGTCCATGTATGGTCGACACTTTTATGTGCCACTTACTGTTGAGCAAATTGTCATTGCGCAAAAAATAATATCCTGTCTAAAGAAATAATCGCTAGTCATATCACATGACTCATATTATAGAGGTGCAAATACAATCGAATATAAATACGAGTAAATTATCACTGGTGACGTTACCAAATCTATGACTCTCAAAGGTCTGCGAAAATGGACTGATTTTACAAAATACGCTTTCTTTTTCAATGTGATAGAAAGAAACTAGAGATGTGCCGACTATGACTTTGGCCGACTAGCCGACTAGCCGACTAGTCGGCAGCAAAATGGCCGACTAGTCGGCCAGGCCGATCATTACTTTCGGTAAAATCCGGGTGACGACGATATTTTTTTTTTATATTACAAGATTCACAGCTCTATTAGTTATTATATTACCGTGTAACTAAACTTACAGCCAATAACGAATCTACATTTAAATTTTCAAATTTTATACATCGACAATCATAAGCAAATAAGTAAGTGGGTTCTCCTCACACTGTGTGTTTTATTGGTGTTTACTAAGCTAACACAGTGCAAATAATTGAATTAATAGTAAAATTAACTAAATAAGATTGTTTGCGTCATGTCGAAAAAGAAATCACGCATTCGTTTTTTTTTTTGACGAATTGGAGGGAGAAGGTAGCAGTAAAGTGAAGTGCAATCAGTGTCAAACAGTTATTTCTCGTGGTGGTCAGGGGAAAAAGGCAAATACTACGAGCATGACAAATCATATTAAGTACAAACATTCACAACTGATGCCTCAACTAGGTTCTTTTTAATCCTTATTAATTTCGAAATTGAATAACTTTGGGATGTCAAAGGAAGAGTTCCTATTTTTTATGCTATAATTGAACCTACTTATTACCAAGGATTATTTGCTTATACCTATATTTTGTTATTTTATAAAAGACTAAAGGAAGAGTTCCTATTTAAATTTTCTACCAATTATTAAATTGTATTGTAAACTGAAACTGTTATTCTTATAATAACAAGAGTAAAGATACTATTTCATTTCAATCATTCAATTTTTTAAGCATAATATTATTAACATGAGTCCGAAGTTGGCCGACTAGTCGGCGGATTTAGCCGACTAATCGCCGACTAGTCGCCGACTACAAAAATGGCCGACTAGTCGGCTATACCGACTAGTCGGCGACTAGTCGGTACATCTCTAAAAGAAACACACATGTCTCAAGACTCGGAATCGTCAACCCACGCGGACCCAGCGCCCATCAAGACTCCGGAGTTGCTATAAAATAGCTACGTGATTTCCCCTCGCGGATTCCAGCAATCTTTTCATCTCCCCTTTTTCCGATCTGGGAGAACTAGGACAGTTATTCCTAAAAGATTCACAGAGGAGCGTTGGAACATAAGGTATTTTCGTATAGGTATGCGGATGGATAAATGAAAGTCAAATACACAGTATTTATTTGACTAATCAATGTCTTTGTCTTAAAAGCTAAGGAATAAAGCCCCGTTCAGTACGATATTGGAGAACTTAGATTTGTTAATTGGCTAGAATCATGTACATTTTTTTAAACTGCGAGTAAAATACTTGTACATACTTTAGCTACCTGTCAGCCGAATCCGCGTGCGTAAACAAAAGATTGTTGATGAAAAACGACGTGAGGGACGAAAGGGGAACCATTACTGTAAGGGCTGTTTCTAAGTTTCCTAGCTTAAATTGTTCTGTGGACGCTATACGAAAACTTGGTGACAGTTGTAAAATCTTTTAGAACCAGTGTCTAGAATTCTAGACGCAGTAAACACGAGCTGTCATCTGAAGGGAATAGCCAAGGACTTAACATTCGGATCCAGTTTTGAAATCGCATTATTGAAGCACTCCCGAGAGAGGATGCATTGGGAACGTCTGCAACGGATTTTCTTTAACCTTGATATTGATAAAAGAATATTCTCGTTCGTAAGCTGCGCAATGTGTGACAGGTTTTCTTAAATCTGTTGAAGTGTTAATAAGGTTAATTCAGTTTTAGAAAGGTACCTAAATAGTGTTGAGTTGTATTATTTAATCAAGACGTTGCTTAAATGAACTTAAGACAATAAAATTACATACTCAGTTTCGTGCATACTGATACGATAACCTCTAGTGAGCTGAAAGTACACAGCCATTTTAATTATCTTAATGGAAAACACATTTGATAATTACAATTTAGAAACAATAACTACTGTTTTAACGTTATCCACTTAATTAATTTAGAACATGCCCCATGTTCCGAAGCATTTTAAAAGAAGATCCACATTATGGTAATTAATTCGAAACTAAAGTTCATAGACATGACGTAACTTCCGTGGGAACTATAACAATTTGCCGGCAATCACCTGAGTCGTCCGCGTTACGGTTTAACTCAATAATGCATGAGCCATGAAGCCGCCTGGACGTCTATGAACTATGCTACTCTGTTATTACGGCACAATATGTCTATTCCCACCTCCAACGGTTGTCGAACCTAGAAAATAGTTGTCCATGTAAAGTACAAGGCCAGCGTCCGATGACGCAACTAACAATACCGCACGAGCGAGGTCGTCTCAATCCCATGCATTCCAAAGATCGCGACACTCGTAAATTCTGTTTCCGCGTCATCGACAATTCTTAATGTCCATGTCGAGGACCGAGCTTTGCATTTAGATTGCGACAAACCTGCAACGGACTCCGGCGACGCGCTGGCTGCCACTACATCACCACCGACGACGCTTTATGCATTCCGGAACATTCCCAGGACACCGACACGTCCTATATTACTCTACACGACCTCAGCAAACACTGACCGCAGAGATACTTTATACGCGCATTCTATGCGAACCGCACTGGATTTATTTCACTGAATATCCCCGTGCAAGGCGAGCATAAATCAGGCGATCGCAATCGCTTTGAATATTTCTGGAAACAAGACGACGCTGGCGAAACGAGCTGGCACTTACATTCTTTCGATTGCTCTCGGCGTATTTTACTCTAACGTTATCGTAATGAGTAATAAAAGTTTATGGCTCGCGTCGTAAAAGCGAATCCTCGGTTTGGTTGCGGAGGTGGAGGTTCGAGACGGGGCGGTAACGTGGACGACACGACGTGGCGGACTGCAACTATTGTTGGCGCTGAGACCAATCGTCTGATATTCGGATACCGCGAGTAAAAACTAAAGAGCACATTCGATTTTATAGACGGCGCCGGCACTTCATACCGTCTCATTGTTATGGCTCAAACTAAGCAGTTTCAACACCTTTAAAGACTAACTGCGCACTAAGCAACACTTCCGGGATGTTGGAGAGTTGAAAGTTATAGATGCGATAATGATGCCATGTGCATTAAAGTAAATACAAGCGAAAGTCGTTGAAGCGGTAGCATTTATGCGAAGTTTCGTATCTAGCCTTGAGAGAAACTTGTAATATTACAATCGAGAATGAGCAGGTCGTTAAATGGCGATGAGCGCGCTGATCATGAAGTTCATTTCATGTACGAGTATGAAAATATGTAAGCATTAATGATCATCACAAAACATTGTAAGATATTGTCAAAACATAGTTTAACCAACAAACATGACATTCCCGCAAACTGTCAAAGGTAACATTAAAATACAGTTAGTAGTAGATAGAACTGCAGATATACACGTGTTTTAAAATGAACCTTTTTGCCCTCGACCTACGATCTCGAAAATTCCAAGCCTACACGAAGGCAGAGAAAGCTGGACGACATTGGGTCAAAGTGGAGTACACAAAGGCTATGAAATATTTTAATCGATTCATCCTACATATCTGATATCCAAATCCATAACTGATATCCAAATCTTAAACCAATATATGGGAAAGTTGCTTAACTCAGTGCATCGTGCTTTTTATATTTTATCAAAAAAATTATAGATCATATGATGGAATCCTTCATAAATTGCTTTATTAAGGGTTGAGAATTTGCGTTGTTGCTTCTTGTGCAGTATCCGGAGACTTTGAGTCTATTTTTACACTGAATGGAATATTTTGGACTGACCATGACGAAAGGCCAAGCCCACGGTTATAAACAACACTGACCTGCCTTTTACATCAGTCTCGACGATCCGTGAGGAACTGCACGTACGCGGGGAAAGTCTGATAAACGTCAACACACACTCGTTGGCCAGCCGATCATTTGATTCAATGTATCTTGCCATTACCCTTGACAATAACACAAAAATATAAATCCGTGGCCGTTATTTTACGATTTTTTATTCCCTGCTTGTTTCTGTTTCTGCTTGTTTGCTTTGCCCCAAAGAGACCTAAGTCAGACACCCTGCCCTGAGTCAGCCATTTTAATTTGATTTCAACTTGGCTGATTCGAGCAATCGAATCTATATCTACACATTTTCCTCTGAAATAGGTCAATATAACCTCTAAAGCGTGATAGCATTTTCTTGAAACTCTCTCGACTTACCGCCCAAACGGTTTCATATTCCCCTGATCCCTGTGAACCCTGTTTTAAGCACCTAAGATTCAGGTCAACAACCTTAACAGTCTAAAACTATGGTTATACATCCCTCTTGATAGAAGAAGACGGGGTACAGGACAGAGAAAGCCCGTGCACTGGAAGTGGGTTGGCGGCGCAAGTAGGTGAGCGTGTCGAGGTCGTGACGTCACGCGCTTTCTCTGCGCTCGCGCAACTCAGCCGGCCGTGTTCGTTATGGAATAGCTGAATCATCGTCAGCTATGACTGTGATCGATTGTTTATCTTAGATACGAGTTTGGGTTTGAGTACTCGTTTATCTTTTAATTAATTGTGATTAGTTCGTTGTTGTTGCATATGAAGCTGATGGTAGGCCGTCTGACTGTAAGAACTTTCCCTTTTTTTATAAACATACCAGACAGACTTGGAGTAAACTTCATTCGATTGAAGTCGATTTGGAAGAGATTTGGTCCTCTTAGCTTTGCAGTAAAATGGTTTTTTTTTCAGAACCCAGAATATACTGTAACTTACTAAATAAGATTACCTTTACAGCTACTTTCAGCAGCTACCTAATACAATAAGGCTCCTCTACCTACGACTACAAAGGTTAAGGTTGTAGTTAACCTTTAGTAGTTGTAACGCTATTTGACATTTTGATTCATATAGTCGGGATATTATAAATACAGAAAATAGGTCACTCACTAGTTTTAGATATAACAGCTTTCTCACAATTTCCATCAACATCCAGTAAATTATGTTTCTTGTATAAACAACAGCCTTTGAAAGGGGCCTGATTGAAAAGCTGATTACAGGCTTTTACGTTGGCCCACACATTGTTGACATGAAACGAATATACAGTAAACTCACTCCCACTTTTAAACAATAAAAAACTTTGATTTCACCTTTCTGATGCACCTTTGTGGGTTTGGCAATTCGGCTTTCCCACAAAAATACATTTTATTTTGTATAATCAGGTTATCAGGTTTTTGATGGTACGTGAACTGTAGAGGTTCTTTTAAGCAGAAGTCCTGAATTAATTTAAGTATGTCTACACCCTATAGAGGTGCTCGTAGCGCAGTGGTGGCAGCGCTTTGGTTGTGATACCGAAGTAAAGCAACTTACGGCGCGGTCGGTATTTGGATGGGTGACCATTCCGACCATATAAGTGACGTATATCACGAGCATCTCCGTGCTTCGGAAGGCACGGTACGTTAAGCAGTTGGTCTCGGCTAATATCAGTTGATATTAGTCGTTAAGCCTAGTCTGAGGCCCTATGGGCGGTTTGATAAAATCTGACAGCAAGATTGGTCGCTTGCCTTGCAAATACCCCTCCGCCAATCCGCACTGAGCCCGCGTGGTGGTGTATGGCTCATACTACCTCATATTTGAGGTTAGGTCTTACATTTTAAAATTGACTGTAATCTAAAAGGAATGTAAAGAACTTACTGATTAACGTCTATTGTGTTAAGGAGGAAAGCTTATAAAAGTGACCAAAAAGCAAAAACATGTAACACCATTACCGTTCTGTGGTGGACCGTTGAACGAAATATGCGATTTCGTTCTACGGTTTTGCATATTTATATTTTACGTGTGTCATAAAATGTTTAAAGTAACAAAGTTTATTGTGTAGCTCATAAAACTCCGCAAACATACACGTACTATATAAATTACTTCAAACATGTATGATGCAGAAACGGCAGCAGTGAAACGTTTTGAAAATATAGGTATATCGGTAATTTGCAGGTGGTTAAACTTGAGTGTTAGAATAATAGACAGTGCAAAATTATTGAAGATTTTTTTTTCTCATTACATTCAACTACAATAGATAATTTCAACAAGCTAAGAAAAATACTGTAAAATTAATATTTTTAGTACCTACCAAGGTTTCATGTACATTAGTAGTAAGTAGTCAATAGACTATGAGGTTTTATGAGGCTTTGCCTTCTGAATACCATTACAAAATTGTTCGTACTATAATTTGGCTGCTCTGAGTGTGCTTTTTTGACGTTTTTAATTTAAAAATACAAATACAAAGATTTTTATTTGCCATTAAGTAGGGTACAGGTACATAGGATGTGATGTAGATTTGATATAAAGGTTCTTTAACCAACTTAGCCAAATGTTGTAGCATGCAAATATTAAATTATATTGAATTGAATGTTAATGATTAATTATTAATGATTTTGACACAAAATGTAGATATGGAAAGAATTTCAAACTTTCAAAGTTTGAAATTTCTGTCAAAATTTGAAACGTCTAAATATCATTCTTTGAGCGGCTCAATTATAAATAACAACATAGTACAATACTAAGGGGTTGACAAACCTTTGTTCACACGAGTACTAACAGTATCTACGTCTTAAAATGGCTGTCCAAAGCAATGTATCTCGGTTTACGAGGGACAAACAATGCTGAGCCAATTGCTAACATCCCAGCTCACAGTTATCTTGGCGCGATCCCGGATCCCGGTATGAGATCCCGGTTAATCCCGCGACGCTACTTTACGACCATCGTACTCCTCCGGGATTTTAGCGGTTGACATTGAAACTTTCTTGCTTGTAAAATGGAAGATATGATGTTTTGAGACGCAAATATGTAATAAATAAAACAAATTGGTAACTACAGTTAACAAGGATTTTTTTTATTTAGATACTGAGTTTAGTATCGTGTCATTATCGATGTTTTGACTCAGGTCAGTTTCTCATACCACACATTTCCAAAATTTTGTCACTACATCAAGCATTGCTCAGTCTTCGTTCATTTTGACATTCATCAAGACGTTCCTAGACCCTTTGTTCTTCAATTACAAAAGCACACATTTGAACTGACTGATTTGTAATCAGACTATGGAATCACAGATTATACAAACCCATGAGAATTTGTGTTCTTTATTGGGCCAGCTGGTAGGGTGATGCTAACAATGTGATCATTTTATGGATCGCCCGTTACATATTTTTCAAATGAATCTCACAGCTCAGTATCATCACAATCTAAACATTTTATAACTTTGATGTGCATAAATTATTTCATATGGATAAACTATTTTGCCGCACTTTCTAAATCTTCATTCTTCCTAATGAAACGGCATTGCTCTTGAATTACGAAATCGGCAACGGTTGGCACTTGATTCCAACCAAAATCAAACTTTCATTCATGCGAAGTGAAATCATCATTTTGGCAACATCAAAATTCGTTCATAAGCAGGAGATCTACAACAGAATGTTGTGAAGTAAGATAATACCTATTCGACTCCACAAAGCAGACATAAAAATATCCGGGCCGCATTTTTCGCTTGAAAACTTTATCCTCCTTTTCCAGTTAGCTAAATATAAGATTCCCTTTTATACCACTTTCTTTGGTCGTGTGCCAATTGTATCCAACTTCAATAGCGTTGAAATAAAAGCGCTTGCTGCAATTCGCCTTTCGCCTGGTCATTTCTATTATATTTGCCTTCCAATTGATATCTTTTTACAGCGTAGGCTTGATATTGAAGTTTCATTCATAAATTATCGCTATATTAAAACTCATGACAGCTTTCCGATCAATAACAGACACTGTGGCTATCACGCAAATATATTCTGAGCATTCTTTTATTGTACCACGAACTTTCTTCACATATTTTGAATATAATGTCTTCTTTGACATTATCAATAAGAAGCATGGTAAATTATCTCTTTTACCTTATCCTTTGTAAGTCCATTTACTTCTTTTTATTACTCATTTATTTAACCACTATTATTAAAGTTTATTGACTTTACTTCATTTTTCTTTCAAATGTTTATCATATTCTGCCTGTGAATCTTTACTTCTTGCTGACGTCTCCTTCTCCTTGCCAACAGAAGTGTGGAGCGCGGGCGGCGGGGCCGGCGGTGCTTCAGCATGCGGTAGCGGCGGGATGGACCTGAAGCACGAGGTGGCATACCGGGGCCTGCCCAGCCAGGTGAAGGCCGAGCCAGGGGTCAGCCACAACGGGCACCCGGCGAACGGGCACGTGCGCGAGTGGATGGCGGGTGCCACCGGCGGCGGGTCGCCGTCTCCCGGCGCCGCGGTGCAGCCACAGCCTAACAACGGCTACTCGTCCCCGCTGTCGTCCAGCAGCTACGGGCCGTACAGTCCGAACGGGAAAATAGGTGAGTGTCTTTTGTTTCACGCACTTATATGACCACTGGTGGAGGCTAGCGTCTTTTGTTTGACTTTCACACCGCTGCAAGAAAACTAACTTCGTAACACAATACCCTCTTTTTCGGCTTGACTATTATGTGTCACGTAAACTCACAATCGTAAATGTGTGCAGTTTGCTACATGAAAAAGAGGATACGGCTTTTTGTCCAAGCTGTATGTCGTTCAGCAACTACAGACCGTACAATCAGCGGACGCCGAGAAGGCTGAGCGAGGCGTCAATTTAACTTTGTTGCCTCCTATAGAGTAGGTAGCTCCTTAAATCATGTGTTTTTTTCTCTGATGTCACGTGACAGGATAGTAAATCATACCCTGATCGTTGCCTTTTTTCAAACCTATCTAGGCTGAATGCAATCGAAAAAGCCTGATAATGCCTAGTCTAAACTAAAATTTTCATCAGAAATCGCTCATGCGGAACAAATGCGTATGCAAGAGGCTTAATCAGTAATTGTCTCGCTTTAGACCAAGAGCTCAGTTTCTGAAATTTTCACAGTAATGTAAACACACCAACCTTAGAATTTAATGTAGGTTAACGTCAAAGAGAAGGACGTTTTAGGGCTAGAATTCATTAAAGTACTAGGAAAACGGAGAAGTTAAGGCAGTACCCTAATCTAGCGTGGGATTGACATGTTAACACATTGCTTAATCAAAACGTGCCTTAAGCCGTAATACAATCTTGGACGTCAAGATAAATTATGTACTTAACAGCCTAATAGGTCTTAATCAGTCAGGTATCAAACGAATGCCGAGAGTCGCATAACAATAGAATTTTTATTGTGTCTCGTTTACACATACTTGACGAGTTAATACTGAGATTGTGCGAAAATTAGCTAAGAGTTTGCGATTTGTTGAAACTTAACTATGTAACGTTTATTTGGTTCTAAAGTTGACGCGAATACTACTCATATTAAAGTGATTTAATCATTTTGTTACGTTTGTTAATCGATAAATAGGTTTTTTTTTAAACAAAAGAATGTATAAGATTTAATGAGCATGATGATATAAAAAAATTACCGAGCCTAAAACTATTTTTAAACTGTGTTTTCTTTTGTTATATCGCGCTGTATACTATTAACACAGAATAAACCTCGACCCGAGAACCTTCAAGAAACAAAACAATAAAGAGTTCCTACTAGCTATCCACTTATCCAGATCGGCATTGCATTAACACAATGCCACATAATCAAGTGATTACCAGTACAGTAGGGGGTACCACGTGACCCACATGCTGACAAAGAACTACATAGGTCCATTTCTAAACCTTCACTTAGCCTCCAACTTAGCGGGATCCATGATATTAGCGATTCGATAAACAATGGAACACGTAGTGTTTGCGAATCGGAAGATTGCGTGGGAAATATGGAAATGCAATGCTCACCACTTCCAATTAATGAAGTGAGGAACATAACGAAGTATAGTAATCGAGTAAAAAAACTCCGTCTAGGAGTTATGTTATACATTGTCGATAATCATCAAGATAAGTTGTCTTAGTTCAAATCAAATCAATCATTTATTTGCCAGAATATATAAAAGTATGTAAGTAACAAACCTGCAGGTCTGAAAAGTAGGTAGTATCTGTATTCAGCCTGCATGCAAGCGTGCAAATATTTATAAAAATAATTAAATAATGTCAAAATTGCAAACATAAGGTCAAAAAATAAAATTAACAATATCATGAATTTAGAGTCAGTAATTGTAATTATATAAGAATATGAAAAAAAAATACTATAAAAACTAGTTTAACTCGTCAAGTATGTGTGAACGAGACACAATAGAAATTCCATTATTATGCGACTCCCGGCAGTCGTTTGATACTGACTGATTAAATATGAATTTAGTATTAAGTTCTGCTGACCTAAGGCTTATTTAACATGATAGTAATTTTACTGACAGGAAAACTCAACATTCAACACTAAACAAACACGCAGTTCCCAGCCGGTGCATCACAATATAAATAAAACCAAACATTTCATGGCAGTCAGGTAGAAAACATGACGCCACAACACTTTAGGTAGGTAACCTGTTTAATGTTAACAAGTTGCGACCTCTGTCGAACTCGCCGCAGTACTTATGATGGAAGCCAAGGACGCTAAATGTTTGTCAGAGTAATTCGCGCAGTAATAACATGACCAGTAGAAATTGGGCCGACGGCTTCAAAATTCTGACCCAATTTATCAAGCGTAATTACAATTTGTAAGGCCACGTTACGCTGGTGAATCTTATCAGGATGAATTTTTCCGTGTTACACCTTATCGTGCAAAGTGATAATGAGGACGTCGACCCAGCTATTGCGTGATTTCGGAACATTCACCGCCGAAATAGAGATTATAGAGACGCAACGCGATTTTGTACCTGCTAAAAAGTCCCTAGACTGTTGAAAACGTTTACTTACATAACAGAAGGTTTTCCGCATCCTGAAAAGTTTGTAGGATAGACATGTTTACTTTAGGATTACGTCACTGTCCCACTTTTTCTTACACGTGTAAGATACTACTGGCTGGCGCTTAAATAGTGATGTAACGCTTATAAAAACTCGGTTTCTAACCGATTTTATGCGTTCTGAGAATTTTGGGTTCAAAATAACGTTAACCTTCAAAGTTCGTTGGCTTCTATTACCGTCCGTAGATCGTTAACGTCAAAGCCGACATTTTCCATAGCTATGTGCGAGTCAAATTAGTAAGGTTAGTTTAACAGGGCTGCCAACCTAGAGATATTTAACCGTGGATTAACTCATAATGCATCAGATATTGATGACGATGATGTCAGTTAACTAAATTCATAATCTAACTTATGCTAACATAGTAGATAGGCAGCGCTGAACGTTGTTATTAAATGACCATGTCCATACCCCTTCTATTAATTAAAACCTCTTACAAATCAAAAATACCCATAAAAGAAGCACCACGGATAAAGGATACTTAAAAAGTATCTAATAAACTCGCCGTAGGAGGATATTTTTGTGTAAGCATTTATTGGCAATTCCATAACCACAACTGCGTCATAGAATTCGTTTTGTTTTATGGGATTAGGTCCAAAATAGTTTTTTTTTATTATTTAATGACAGCCCTAGGTCAGTTGGAGTTCGCGTGCTTCTGCTAACAAAACATGGAAAATACGTAACTCGACATCTGACCGGCAATGGCTAATGCAAAATAGATGTAGCCAAGGCTTATGCTCGTACGAAACCATTTTTGACATAGAATACGATATATTTTTGAGTATATGTAATTTGAAACGACTTATCCGCCATGTGCAATTATATAAAACACGTTAAAAGTACTGACGCTATCGTCAGCTCTATAACCTATAAGAAAAAAAATATAACCTCAAAAAAAACAGCACCACTTCCAATCGGAGAAGAAATATGAACACTTTTATTTAGTAGAATTGTTGTGTAATTAAGATTGTGGGACAAAAAAACATACGTCATCAAAACGCATGTCTGCCGTTCTCATTAAAACTTTCAAGAACAAATTTGGAAATAAGTTATCCTACCGAAAATATCTGCGGATTCTGAACTTATTCGCTAAAAGCTTGATGCTAAATTCCATCGTCGTCTCTGTCTATGCCACTGGTCTAGCCTGGAGACAAGAGCGAACCCATTTCAAATAAAATATATATATATATATATATATATACTTTACTGGTAGATACGTTTTATAGTTTCGGATTGAATTATTTTCATATTACATCATCACACAAATAAGATTTATCAGTCCATAAACAATGATAAGCCAAAAATGTTGTCACTGATGATTCACCTATCAATCTTGATAATAATTCAGAAACCTTTACAACATCAGCTAGAGCCTCAATTTTTTATGATCGATAAGAAATAATCGGGCCGGTTAACAATGGATCGAGTCGTAGCACTAACAATCCATTAGATCCCTAAATTGGACCACACACAAACATGGCATCCCCTAACCATGTCCCCTATTATTCGCCCGTTATCATTAAAATTTTATTTAAAGGTATTGCTGCTGCACAAATTAAAAAAAACTAGAAAGGATTTGATTTGCATAAAATGACGAGAAAAGTTTTTTTTTTTTTTTTTTTTCTCTTTATTAAGGACAACAAACAATTACATTGTAGGATTAACCTTAAATATTCTAGTTTAAAAATTACTTATAATGTAACCAGCACCGTTGTCCACAGATATAATATTTAAGTTATTTTAAAGTCTTGTCAAATTGATAATGCAGAAAAAATATCGAATATTTACTTTTATCACCGAACGTTAAGAGCAATCAGTATTATGTAGACCGAAAATAAAAATAAAAGCGAGACACTGACTGCAATAAAATGTTAGAAAACGAAAACTCCAAACTGCAGTTCCATTCCGACTTTGACAAATAGCACGAACCTACACATAAAATATGGTCACAAAAAGTCTTAATTGACGTAGTTCTCGAATCCGGTGTAAACTTCGCTGATTAGCTCGACAAGCCAAGCGATCCTCTGCTAATAACACCGGTTTCTTTTTGCGGAGAGCTCGCTCGAGCCAACCACAAAATGAGAAAAACAACAAGAGCCATATCTCACAGGTCATTTCGGAGCGCAATCGGGTATTTAAAGAATTCTAATTTGATTTTTAAAACGGACGCGACAAAACGAATCCGAAGCGTGGGATGCACCGAACCCCTGATTTACGTTTTGTGTCTTGAGAATACGTTTTAAAGTATCACAATAAGATTTTTTCTTAATTTATTTGCGCTGAGGAAACGTTGATTGCGCTCGTAAATATGCAGCGGATAAGCGCTTGCGTGTCGAGTGACTGGCGAACTTTGAAACTGCAGTTGTTAAATTTTCCTCCTATATTACACCTAATTTTACTTTCTCATGCAGTGGATTTCAAGCTGCGTCTTAATGGTTTTCTGATTGCTAACAGTGGTATGTATGTGCACTACTTATTCCGTCTGAATGCCATCTAATGGGGACATTGAAATGTTCAAAAACTTTACGAGTAAGCCTAATTTTAATCAGTGCTTTACTGCGCTTGTTATTGTCAATTTCAATGTCTAAAGTTTCTGCTCTTACTTGAAATAGAATCCGAAATTGTAGACATCAAAAAGTTGAGGTTGAATTTCGTTAACGACCCAGCTGCGACGCGATCTATTGGCCGCATAAAGCCAAAATGCAGTCTCTTATAAATCCTACAGTGCAAGTGCCGAGCTGACATCGACGAGCCGCATAAAATCAAACCGATACACGAGACAAATTCCAATAGCCATAACTTTCCTTGGCTTTACACCGCAGATAAAATATTTCAGCGGTTGTATTTTACGGCGTCGCAGTGTTTCTATGCAGATGGTACTTTGCTCTTCATGTGCATTTTTTTTTTGTATTTATGGGGACGTTGGGTGGGCCGGTTTGTAATTCATGGCTGTTATGATGATTCAATCAAATATAATTTTACTCGATTGTGGGTACAACCAATTGTAGGTATTCATTCAGTGTATCAATCAAAACAATAACAAAAAAATAGGGGTCAGAGCAATGTATGTGTTGTCATTAGAATAGTTAGATACGGGATTGCTACCATGTACGTTATATTATTTTGTTAGTGACCACGAAAGTTTAAAACAATGTATGTGTTGTCATCTAATATTTTATTTCTTTAACAGGAAGACTGTTTATAATCAGTAAAATTATTTTCACAGTTTCCTAACTTTTTCTGTCTTTCTTGGAATTGCACTGTAGGTATGTATATTGTAAAATATTATTTGAGCACAAGGTTTCCAATAATTCTCCTCTTACGACATTATTCTCTACTCCCACAGCGCTCATATTGTTAGCATGCAACTGGAGTTCGATTCTATTAACAATTTTGCATCAAGGACCATTCGCTTTTCTCTTGAGAGCTGTTATGAATTCCAGTATTGTTATTTCTGCGTCTATCATTTGAAAAATTGTATGCTGCTTCGTACTTTAAATTTAATTGCATTTTCCAATGCTTTCGAATTTTTTTCTTGTGTTTCAATCAAGTCATGACATAAAATTCTGGAGAAAATTCACATCGTTTTTAAGTAATTAGCACTAAAAAAAACAAAATGATTTTGTTTTGTAAATTCCAAACTAGTATGGTAAGGTCTTGTCACAAAAAAAAGACGATTAAAACGCGAGTAGACAAAACTAACCAGCCAAAGTCTCGACTTATAAAAAGCACCATGATTCAAAGGGCTCTAAGAATAGGTCAAAATACTAAGAACTATGCTACTGCAGTGCGCAGTGCCAACTCACACGACTACTTGGCAGCTATCGCCCATTGAGCTGTTTTATTACATAACAAAGAATATAACAAATAGCCGTTATAACATTTGGAGTACTCTATTATTCACACACGCGTTTTGTCAACGTTGTTTATCTTTCACATCCGAGACGAGATGAAAGAAGCGGATATGTTTTCCGCTACACGAAATTGAGCTGCATTTCGTGATGAAACTGTCTCGAAATACGTTGTCATTTCGTTTGTGAGGAAAAGTGATAAAGGAGCTACGAGTGAAAATAGCTGAAACAGCGTCCTGAATGATATGGCCGACAGTGGGATTGTCCACAGATCAATCATAATGATCAAGGCTCTATTTACAGAATTAATTACTAACATAGTAATTAAGTCAGTCATTATACTAACACTCTGGATCGCAGTCGTTCGAAATAAATACATTTATTTTTGATTGCGAAGTCGTTAACAAAAGGTAATAAGCGGCAAATTGACCAACGAATTTCTGTTTCCAAATTCAACGCTTGCAATAAATTCTCTTCTGCAACTGGCTCAATGACGTCATTAATGGAATGCATCGCCGTATATCACCCTCTTCACGCGACCCCACTCCGGCCGTGACGTCATCGTGTATGATTCATTGCGAATTTGTTTGCGAATATACATAAACCTTATGTGAATGTCATTATAAATAAGCCCAGTTTTGTTTTCTTTCTTTGTGTAAAAGTTTATAATTAATTAATATGGTTTTACCTGTCGAACACCAGATGGCGCTCGAAAAACGCTAAGAAAATTCGTGTTTTCGAGAAGATTTGTGGAATAAAATTAAAACAATTCAATTTTTTTAAAGGTATAGGTATAATCAATGAATTCACTAAAAAGGTATAATCAATGAATTCTCTAAAATACAAATTTTGTCTCAACATTTTTCGAGCGCCATATTTGGTGTTCGACGATAAAAACATGTCGGGACTTCCACCGCTGGCAGGTAGGTACTTACTTGCGCTACAGTAGTGGCTTAAAATTTTGGTGGAATAGTTATTTATTTTCTTAGTGCAGTATTTTTTACGGCTGTTTCTGTAATCTGCAAAGTGATACCTACTTTTGCACAACTTTGTTAGAAATAATTAGAGAAATGCAAATTTTAAACATTATTTAAAAACTGCACACATTAAGTAAATTGTAAGCAACGAATACGCAATAGGTTTTTTGTTCCATAAATCTTTTTCGCAATTATATGGTAAGTAATTAAAACCGAACGTAGGCCTGCACTTGCTGTTAATTGTAGACTCATTTACAAGTAGATAAATCTTAGTAAAAGATGTTTTATTTCACATTTACGATTACGAACGCACAGGGAATTTAAATTAAGTAATTTATTTCATCAGACCTGTTTGGTGTGCTCTACAATTAAATCAATAGAGCTCTGCTGACAAGATTGCTGTTACCGCCGTCTTTACTATTTAATGTAGTCTTCCAAAACATTTTCACAATAAAAATCAAAGATATTTTTTCTACAACCATTACTAGGCCTAACCAGACACGGAGGTCAAATCTACAAACAGTCAAACTAAGTATGAACTCAACCTCTAATTACAAATTCCGTGTACGTAACCCCAAATTGACTTTTCAACCCATCGTAAGTTACAAAACCTCTACTTGCAATATAGGGGTACAATCAGTGTAACGAGCGAGATCGAGCGATACCGTGCCGATTGCAACACCAGTTCACACGGGTTCAGGCGTGCGATATCAGCGGCCTTGGCCCCGGTGGATAAACAATAAGATTGCGAAATTTGGGGAAAGTGCGATGCTGTGGTGCAGCACATCTTGCTTTAACGTCATATATTTTCCATATAAATGCAGGGATAGACCGCGAAATTGAGACCTCGCCTGCGGGGCAAGCACAGGGGCACAGGGGCGCGGGGGAGGTGAGAGTGCGGTGCGTGAGGGGCGCAGGCGGGTGTATCCGCGCCGCCCGCGCCCATGTACTCCGCAGGCAGGCGAAGTCTCAATGAAGCAGTTTACCTAGTCATGAACTTATTTATTTATTTAAAAACTTTATTGCACAAATAAAAGTGTACAAAAGGTGGACCTAATGCTAAAAGCATTCTCTCCCAGTCATACCTTTAGGAACTTATTTGATTAAGAACATACAAAAGCGATTAACTTCCGTCATCACGTGAAAACCCATCTCGTAGCTAGAAGAAGCTACTGTCCGGAATTTTCGCCTGATTATGAAGTCGGATTTCCAAGATGGAAAGAAAAAAGTAATAGAATTACGAAGAGCTCGAGCCGCGAATAAAAAAATTAACCAGCATCAATGTCGCTTATTCCTTCATCAATTTCCTTAGTCAGATTTACTAGCCTTATAGGATATTAAAAAAAACGAGTATAATTTTAGTTTTTGATACATGCCGACCCTAATGAGGCGCCATGTGAGCTTGAACCACGTTCGTAAACTTTTGAAAACTATTTTGCATACAAAAGCATATTTTCAACAATAGCTATTCAGAATGTTATTTATTTTATTTCTTTTCGGTGGAAAACCAACACGTACAGAAACTAAATAAGTACAGAGATGGTGCACTATCGGTAAAAGTTCCACTCTCTGTTTATTCTAGCAAACATTAAACTAAGAAGGGACGATACGAGTATGTACTTAATATGTTTGACAACTGTTACTAGTTTACTTTCAAAACAGTTTAATTTCAATTTAAATTCTATTTTGTTATTTTGCTTGTTAAGTGTTGCATAAAGTAATGATAACAATTAAGTGTAACAATTTAAGTTGGTCACTATCAAAGGTAAAGAAAGAAAGAAATAAATAAATAAATAAAATACATTTATTCGACTCACAAACACATATACAATACACTGACTCCATACAACTACGACACTTTTGAGGTTTGATCATCTAATAAAATATCTTATTAAATATTGGGTTAGCTTGATTATCATATGACGATAGTAAATTATCGCCCGATTGAAAACACTTTGGTCAAAAGTAACTGATGGTTAACCAACATTTCATTGATATGTTGTTGGCGTTTATACCATAAAAGATGAATGAGGCTGACAATGCGGTGTACAACAGCGTAATCGAAACGATCGCGACACGGACGACCTTGCGTCGAGGATGCACGGTACATTACACGTACAGTTTGTGCCATAATGAGCTCATCTCATGCCAAGGGACAGCATTTATATCATCAACCGCGACCCTGCATCAATACTAACGCGCGTTAGCATCGATGCAGTCGCGCTTCTGCATCGATACTAACGCGCGACTGCATAGAATAAATCTGTTCATTACATGAGTCGCGATGCTGTTGCGCGTTTTCAAAACGCGCGTTAGTATCGATGCTAAAAGTCACAGTGTGTATGGGGTCTAAAACATCCAATGCTGCGGCCGAAGTCTGAAGCAACGTGTTGGACATTTCGCGTAGACAATTTCAATATTCTGATTTTCTGCTCCATCAAATATCCTTCTAACATACTTAAGTAAAACTTTCATAAATCTTATAAAATATTTGTATTTTTTTAAGCTTGATTCAACCATTCTTCTCAATCAATAAATACAAGAAAATTCCAATTTTGTCTCAGCATTTTTCAAGCGCCACCTGGTGGTTTTACAGGGAACTATGTCGAGACTTCCGCGCCTGAACTCATAACCTGACCATTGCTTTCCTTCAAAGGTTGCATACGGCCCGTATCCGGCCCGCCTGCAATCTTACTGGTAGACAAATCTATGCTGATGAGTTGTCAAAATATTTCTTATTACGAAGGCGCTTACTAAACGCTGTAGAAATCGATATATGAAGGTGTATAAAGTCCCGGTTGCGGATTCGTTAGTTAACTCAAGAATGGTTAACCAGCGGTTGAATATTTACAATTTTGCGCGTTTTAAAGAAAAAATACCTTTACCATGTCATAGCTATTTTAATGACCATTGGTTTAAGTATTTTTTTCTTATAGCTAACTAATAGCTTACCTTTATGTAGTAAATAATGTGGTTTAAACTTCGTAACGTTCATATTATTACTTACTTAAAGTGCTCTAAAAATAATTGTTGAGCATTAGTTTATTTCTAATTAATGCTAATATAGTACTAGTATTTTCCTTCTCTTAAATCATAGTCAGTTTAGAAGATGCAAGTACTGAATTTTATTATAATACTCCTAATTAGGCAAAGCCATAAAGGTTTTAGTACTATTAGCTTGCTGGTCGGGTTCTTAATGGTGAAAATCATGGCTGCTGTAATGATTATTATGCTAGGAAATCAGTAAGTGTTGTTAATGTTCAACTAGAGAGTTATATTCAAATGCTACATGCCACTTTCTCGGAAAACGAGTCTCTTTCGCATAATCGAATAAGTTATTTAAATTGCTTTTCTTTCCAATTTTAATACAGTTTTCCTATCATAGAAATATAGATTATATCGTTTTTTTAGATTGACTAATTTTTGGTAATACGAATGGTATCCCCACATTTTCAAACAAAGAACTTTATTGTCCGTTGAAAAAAGTACCCCTTCTGCTTTCAACAAAAATAAATAAATAGTGTTACTAATTACAGTGTACATATTTAGTTGTTGCATGTGTTATTCTATTACCTTTTTGAGCAATAAAGACATCCTTAAAATTACTTCCAATTTGTAAAGTCACCTGGTACCATTTCAAGTGCTCAAATTCAAAATGGCGTTGATAACTGACCATGTTTCCACAATGTTTGACTGTGTAAATTGCCAGTGAGGCCGTTAACGTGAGAACTTCCTTGTTACCTTGTTGAATTGCGTGGGTCATCATGACATAGTATTCATATTGTGTGCCCTGAATGTACTAATGGCCAGGTTGCTGAATGCTGGAATATATTTTAAGTTTTGTCCAAAACCTTTGACCTATCCATTAAATGAAGAATAATAATACATCAAATGAAGAATAACAGCTACGTAGGCTTTTTTCTGTAATGACAAATCAGTACCCCAATCACGAAAAACTATCGACTGCGTAAGCGTTCGAGAAGTGTAAATTCGTATGGAAATTTAACTAGCGCCTCTGGCGATGCGTAAAGAAATAACTTTTTAATATGGATTTTGACATTTCTCGATACGCTTACGCAGTCGATAGTTTTTCGTGATTAGAGTACAGATGTCCACTTTTAAAATAATGTTCATAGCTACTAAGTAATGGATATTTCATGGTGCAAGTAACAATGCGCACGCGAACAAAATAGACACGCCGTGCCTGAATCATTTGACAAACAATAGAGAAGGTACAGTCACTGACAGATGTTTTACTATTAATAAATATTTAATATTTAAAGTTTACATGGCTTTTTTGCCTAAATATTCTTAAGTCCTTTTATATTCCAGCAATAAAATGGATTTGATAAGTAAAAGTACCATTTCAGTTTAAAAGAAGAAGTGTTCTGCTGTAAAATATCTGCAGGATTTCCAAGACACTTACGTTACTATATTACTTGGGATTCCAACTTATATGCGGTCAGCCAAGTACTTCATTACAAGCCCTGAGCCAACAAGATATACGCTAATTGCTTCAGTTACATTTCTAACAATTCTTTGTCTTGGCTGGACACAAAGTTTCAGAGAAAATGTCATCACTTCTATTTGAGTAAATGTCTAACTTAATACGTCAAAAACATCTTTATTGCAATTCCAAATATCACTATTGTGCAATTGTGTATACCCCGTGTATCAATAACGAAAATAATGCTCAATCGTTGTCGTGCTTTGTCTTGGGGAAGCCAGCCGTGAAATTAGCTCCGTTTAGTAATAGTGTTGGGGTGGACAATGTACAGACATTCAGCACAGGCTGGAACGGATCTAGGACTTGCGTCATAAATAAGGATTATAGTACATGTGTAATAAATAATACAAGTTTGAAATTACGCAAATTAGGTACACCTAGATAGGTAGAGAAGTAGGTACCCAAAAATATGGAAATTTTCTTTATATTTGAATGAATTGAAAGTTCACTCCGTCCATTCCGTACAAGAGTTATTTTATTTTCTCTTAGCATCGTTTCGTAATTTAATCATTTGCTATTTAATTTAATCTGATACCGACATTTGCTGCTGAGAGAACGATGAATTCATAAATACAACCCAATGCAATCGAGATATTATTAAGATATCATCATATAAAAGGCAAAAGAAAATTAACTCAAACTAACGCCCACTGAGAGCGAATTAAAAATAGCTCCAACGTCGATAACATCCAGAATTTCGGCGAAATGGCGTATGGTATTATAACAATTAGGTTGTGAGGCAGGTCACGCGGCCCCCGGGATCTGGGGCACCCGCACTCTCGTGCCCTAGTTTTGCCCGGGGCACGCCACTGGCACTTGTCTACGGCATTGTACATCGTTCAATTAAGACTGGCACTGTCAGCACCTGGCAGTTTTTGCGGGTTGGAGTCTTTGCTGAGATTCAATTGCTACCTGGTTTGGGGAGGTTGTTAGACTTGTTAGCAAAAGTTTTCTGATTTACTATTGCGTTATAATAATGATGGATCTTGATGACATAAATCACCTGCCTGTTAGCCCGCTGTTATTGTTTTTATATTAATTATCTGTGAATACTTACTATAAACATCAAAGCTACTTTAATTCGTAGCATGATGCCCTAAAGCAAAATCGTAACCATGTTCTGCCAGTGAATAATTTCTTTAGTCATGTTTGTCGTTATTTTCATTACAATCATTATTATTAGAACGTGTAACACTTTCTCTTTCAATGACATATTAAACATAGGTTTGAGACAGGTTCATATTAGTATGCAGTTTAGAAAATGCGATTTCTCATTTACCTTTTTCGTTATTCGTATGCAGTTTTATTTTGTTTAGAACATTTTTAAATTGAAATTACTTATGTTTTATTAAATATACGTTGTCATTTCCCAAATGAACTGCCTTCTCAGTCTCTTTACTTTACAATTTCCTTCAATTATTATAGTACTCAGGTTCAGGCTTAATTAAATGTTGGAAGACAAAATGTGCTCTCAATCATTTATTGTTTTTCCTTACAAATACGAAGCAAGTAGTCAACGTCCATTCACAAGTACGTCAAAAATATGTATTAAAACTTTGCTGTGCCAGTAAATATTATCTCAACAAATTGCTGATCCTTTACCTTTTCCCATCAATTATCACACATATAATATACTTCGAAGTTCCCAACATATGCACTGTGTACACACTAAACTATTGATTAACCCATAAAAGTTTGCTATGTCCTACAGTCCATATCCATGTCCACAGCCTGCCGCGTTTTGATTCAGGCCTTCCCGGGTCAGTATGCCGTTGCCATGGCAACCATAGCTAACCGGGTCAAAGCCCGGTTCCACAGGTGGCTCTAAAATAACTCTCGGGTGTTTTGGAGGAGATCTAAAAATAAATTGTTGTGTAATAAGATTACCTTTACAGAACTCTTAAAAAACCGGTTAAGTGCGTGTCGGACCCGCGCACTGAGGGTTCCGTGCCACCCTTAACTGAATTCAGGGTCCACTTACTTTCACTTAACGAAAACATCACAATATATTGCGACGGCAAAATAACTTTGTTTTTCATAGTGTTTGTATGAAAGACAAAGTTATATTTGCGGTTGATAAAAATGTGCAATATCTCAAAAACTACCGGTTCGATCTCCTTCAAACCAATTTTCGTTGCAAGTTTTTGTTGAGATCTACATCATATATTTTTTTCAAAATTTTCACGTTCTTAGTTCAAAAGTTAGATGGGGGGGGACGCCCATTTTACCACTTTGGAAGCGTCTATATCTCAAACCTTACACTTTTAGATAAAATGGTTTTAGAAACCTCAACATCATTTTAAAAGACCTATCCATAGACACCACACACGCATAGGTTTGAGTAAAAAAAAATTTTTAGGTTTTAGTTTCATGTATGGGTGACCCCCCTTAAATATTTTTTTTTCTTACTTTTTGTATCTGAATCGGAAAGCGGTAAACAAAATACACCTACCTACCAAGTTTCAGCTATGTGATGCTTATAGTTTCAGAATAAAGTGGCTGTGACATACGGACGGACAGACAGACAGACAGACAGACAGACAGACAGACAGACAGACAGACAGACTTGACGAAACTATAAGGGTTCCGTTTTTTGCCATTCGGCTACGGAACCCTAAAAAGGGAAAAAAGATTTTCATTATATCGGCTACATAATAGCAAATTTCACGAAACATGTTATGATAAAGAGTAGGACTAGCCTTTTAATGTAGATACGAGTAAGTAGAACTATATTCGTAGAAGATTCGACTATCATTTTTTTTCTCTAGTGCCATGAATCCATGATTATGTTCCTTTGAAAAACAAACATCAATGCAGTCTTAGGTTTATTTGGTATAATAAACGTGTAGTATGAAGAAAACATAAAATTCACTACGTTCTTCTTCATACCATCAGTTTACTTCAATTACACTGACATTGTATCGTGAATCATTTTCACTGCTTCACGTATTTGTCACAGTATATCTGCGTGGATTGTGATCCTTTTATGTGCCGTACCTATCGCCCATTAGCTCTTTATTGTCAATTACAACTGCGCTGGTCCGATCTCACACAATCTCGCATTGCGTCAGCTTTAATGATGTTGGAAATTAGCTGTTTCTGTGTAAGCCTGGATTGACCCTAGCCTTTGGATGACAAATAAATAACACAATGTTATATTGAATATTGAATCAAAAGAATGAAAATTAGACATGACGAGTCTAAACACGAAATATAAATATAAGTAAATGCTACTCACTGCTCGACCTATTAGACTGTCAAATATTCTCATTATACTGCAACGCGAAAGTTTAAAATGAATCCTATGAATTTATCTACTAAGTTATATGTATCGTCTCTTAAAACACTTATCGTTCCATCAAAAAATAAATTTTCATTATGCTGGTTTGGTGGTTCAATCAGGCTTTCGAAGACTCATTTCACAAAATGCACTGAATGTCAGTTGAGTTCCAGGTGATAACCGCTTGTAGGCTCAACGGGACAAAACTCCCTTTTTTTAAAATGCCGTCGTAGGCTCAACGGGACAAAAGTCCCTTTTTTTTTATAGTATTTTTAAACTGTATTATAAGACGGTTCTGTTATGTTTACTCAATGTGCCTATTATTTTACCGTTTAAGCAAACTCGGCCGCGTATTTTCCAGTAGTCCAAAGCCGTAACTTGTCAAAGGTAAAATTACAAAAAAATGTTAAAGTCAAGTGTCAATTATGACGTCATCGTTTCGAAATTTTTGAAAAAAAGTAATTAATTAAAAATTTAAAGGAAAGTCCTCGTTTTAATGTTTTATCATACGTAAATTGATCCAATCTAACTATTAAATCACTAAAAACAATACGTCATCGATCTACTTTTCAAATTAAAAATCTACAAAGTATCTACAAAGTTGCAATTTTTTCATGTCAGCATTTTTACGATGTTATCGTCTCATATGTTTATGTAGGTAGAATTAATTTGAACAAGCTACACACACTTACAAAGCTTCATTCATTAGCTACGATAAAAACACGATACTTGAGCCGACCCGCTTACATCAACAAGTCGTTAAGTTGACATGTTTACGACTGGGGCCCGGCGCGCAGCGGGTGACGTAATCGGAGATGCTACAATGGCGTTTTTTGTTCGCCGCGCGGGACTACAAGCGGAATTTAACATATATCCATTGTAACGTCGTTAAATCAAGTAGATATGAGGCATAACAAAGATTCGTTACGAAGGCAGGTACATTCACTTTTATTAGGTGATTCGGTACAGTAGTAACTTTAATTAAACTAGACAACCTTACAGTCATCAGACACTAAACCATTCCTCGACAGATGTTCTATACTCGAACATTTGCAATAACGAGTGCGTATACGCAACCTTCAATTTGACTGGCGTATTACTTCCGGCCGTAAAGAATACTGCCTACCACAACTGCTTATTAGGAGCAGTAATTCTACTTAATAAACCAAGACTACTACCCATTAGACGGTAGTTTAGTAATCTATCAAAGGCATTTAGAGAGATCTTCAAGCTTGATTGCCAATCTACCGGCAAAATATGCTCTGATGAGTTATTTAGAAAAGTACTCAACTGAAATGACGTCTTCAAAGTACATAATAGATGTGCACAGCACTTAGTGCAAATGGGACCGTAGTCATAAAAATGTTTTTTGCTTATTTGTGAAAGTCGGTTAGTTGGATACAGATGGTGATATTTATAAATATATATTTTCATATATTTTTTTTTATATTTATAATTACGTATATTTCTATGGGATTGTTTATAAAACACTTGCATTTATCGACTAGTATTTCAAGTAGAATATGGAATGGATTTATTTTATTACATTATGGATCCAGGACAGTCGCTGAATAAATCAAGGTTCTTACCTACTATTTCAAAGCTAAGCGTTTTTAAACAAAACGGCTCGGCCCTAATTAAATTCCGAATGGAGATCGCATCGAACTGCATACATAAGGAATAAGCAAAACGGCACTTAGTGCTGCCGATTGGTCAATGAAACAGATGCAAAAGATCAACCATCGATACATTTCATCGATATCGCGGAAAATATGTCATTCAATCCTATCGACACAACATTGATAATGTCGGACATGAAGGAGACATCGACCATACAGGGCAAAAATGTTTGCAAGGGCTCGATTTAATTGGCAATTTTCATCGAAAACATTACTTATTTCAAATCTTCCCGAATCAATCTTACTCTCTGAACTCGTGACGAGTTGAAGATTCGAGAATCAATATTGCTACGAGTCGTAGCAATATTAACTAACGATTTTATATGCAATAGATCTAATTTTAAACCCTACTGTTTTGACGAAGACGTTGTATTCGTAGATTAGTTAGCTTTATTTTTATCGGTAAATGGCAGTCAAGTTATCAATATCCAGCAACTCTTGGCTCATCCGTACTCAAGGGCGGGCCGGCCCGTTGCATCGATACTGCGCACCGGAACGTTCTAGATGCAATGACGTAATCCGATGTTAAAACAATATTTAAACGCCGAATTTTCGGGTGGTGTTTGCTTGTGAGCTGCAAGGTTTAGCTTAGTCAAACGGAAAGTTTGTTTTTGCAGTGGTTTTCTTGTTGTGTACATACTTTTTGGGTTTTATAATAAGTAGAGTCTGAAATGACTGGCCTATCATACTAATGAGTAATTCGTCTCAACATTTTTAAAAAGTACTAAGTTATAAACTGAATTGTGATTACGAATTTATAACGCATTGCCTCTTGATTATATTACTCTCGCAAACTTAAAACAATAATTCAGATAAACTCCGTTCTCTGCATTAAATATCATATACAGGGTGTTATTGCAAGGGAGTGCCAAATTTTTGGAGGTAAAAGGGACCATCAATATGAACAACTATTACTATGGGACCAGCGTTCAATTATTAATTTTATTTTCTGCCTCTCCATACATTATTGTCAATGTAGGTGACTGATTTTGTATGGGGAACCTGAAATTTTATTTAAGATTTTGACCATGACCCCATAGTAAAAGTTGTTCATATTGACGGTCTCATTCACCTCCAAAAATTTGGCACCCCCTTGCAATAACACCCTGTATATTTCTCAGAAGCAAGACGTAAACAGGTAAAGTGCTAACAAACTTTGAAAATGTCACTAAAATTATGTTAAACCTCGTATTTCGTAAGTCGCGCTATTTGAAATGCAAATCTCAAGAGCACCGATCTACTCGTGTATTCGTTCTCGCGATGTACAGTTTGGTTCACTAAATATATCGTCAGATATTATGTAAAACTGTACTTTCAGACACATATCCGCATGTTCGTTATCAGGAGAATTTTATACAATAATAAATAATATACAGTTTATCTATCTCAAAGTATATTTATGTAATATAAAAAAATTGCACTTGTAAATAGCAACTGTGTCCGACAAGGAATCGAACCCTGTGTCTGACGCTATCCGGGCGCATGCCCATACCACTCAGCCCCCGACACATTGGCAAGCCTGTTAACGCGTAGGCTGCGTCACTTTATCAATGGTGCGGAGTGCTCTCTCAACATCCGAAGGAATTTTTTTTATAAATCATGTTATTACAATATGTTTACATTTTATAAAAAAGTAAAGTTAGCCTGTAAGCATCCCACTGCTGGGCAAAGACCTTACCTCAAATGTGAGGTAGTATGAGCCATACTCCACCACGCGGGCTCAGTGCGGATTGGCGGAGGGGTGTTTGCCTCATGTCCACATTTTAATCTTGTTTTATTTTTACTTTTATATCATGTTGAACCTCACTGTACCGGGTTTAACAACCCATAAAATAAAGAGGACTGCTAACGACCGCGTTAGATCGAGGCCATTCTAATTCAAAGGGCAAGAGGAACCTTGGGCACGACTAAAAACTCCTACGCAGCTTTACTTTACGGATTGTTTAGTACAAGCTTTTACTGCATTAATTACTTATTTCGTAACTGAAGTTTTTTTTTTCATATAAAGACGTTTACATATACCTATTCAGCTGCAAAAGTACCTAATCAAAATGTTTTCGTAGTACCTAGAACTCTTCTTCTTCTTAGCCTTTTTCGACCATTTTGGTGTAGACCTTCCTCAATTCCTTCCATATGATTCGACTCTAGGCTCTTTGGATTCAGTTCAACCACCTTCTTAACGACATCCTTTTAGTGCATCAGTGGCTTCCCCGAGGGCGCTTCTCACCCATGCTTACTTTCTCTCACCTAGAACTATTTCACGAAACATTCTACTGTTCATGTTTCAAACAAAGATTTTCAGATTAGTTTAACGAGTATGATGATGAATTCTGACAAAAGCAATTCCCAGGATTTGAACTCAAATATTTAACTAACACTTGATTACTTACCTATCAAGAGAGCTGAATATTTATTGAAGCTACCGTTCTTGAATCTTGATGCAATACGGTTCCCAGAAATGCAAAGTTGTTAGAAGGTAATTGCAAGTCCTACTCGGTTATACGAGCACAATTAGCTCAATTACTTATTCTAACTTGGAAACTTAATTTCCATTCTGACTGTGACTCTTGGGAATTTAAACTCTCTGTAGATTTAATAAAAACTAATGCCAATCTCTCTCGAGACTTTTAATAGATTAGATATTAAATTGGAACACAATTACTTTTCGAGTAGAACTTTCAGGTAGTTTAGAATAAATTCAAAACAAACTTTATTCCAATTTAATTAATTTAAATGAATCACGAGCTGAACTGGTAAATTGCAGCTGAGATAATAAGTTGATTTGATTCTTAGAAATACTAAATTTCAGTTAGTATTATCCATATCAATTATGAAAATAAACTTTAGCCTCTTTATGCACTTCAAAATCTGATTAAACTTGAGTGAAAGCTTTTGAGGTTTTTGAGGAATCATGCATGCAACAGATTATTAACTGAATAATTTTGTAAAAAATCTTTTGTAACTTTCAAAATAATATCAGTAAAAAGATTCATTAAAAAAAAAATAACGGTGCCTCATGAATCATTTCGTTAAAGAGGAATGTAAAGAATGGTTAAAATATTCGACTAGCAAAGAAAAACTGACTTTATTTAAGTACAGTGGACACTGGTTATAACCATAAATATTTTCTATACAAAGATTACCCAATAAAATGGTATATTTGCTTACCAGAACTCCATTCCATTTTACTTTTGTAGTCTGGATGACTGGCCATATTTTGTATCGTCCAGCAACATATACAAAGAAAAAGCTGTACTAATATTACAGTAAGTACAAAACCAATGAAAAGTATATTGTTATAGCTTGCGAGACTCCAAATATAGTGCTGAATTTATCTGTCGCCGGCAAATTCTCGGTGCCCAGAACTCTGGGAGCCATTTTTAAAGTCCTTGCGAGTTACGATAGGTACCTGGTCCTTTGTTCGCTTGCAGACTGCTCGCTTGGGATCTGACCACTTCTATTCTGTGCTTAATACAGGGTTACTATCAAAAGTTAGTGTATAAAATAG
Source organism: Pyrausta aurata (assembly GCA_963584085.1). Lineage (NCBI taxonomy): Eukaryota > Metazoa > Arthropoda > Insecta > Lepidoptera > Crambidae > Pyrausta > Pyrausta aurata. Next base: position 9,192,633 of record OY757257.1, on the reverse strand, counting down.
ATAGCACAATACTGGCGGTTTACGACTTGGCGTTTGCATTGAAGCATTTCACGCACACAAACCTGTTTATACAATTATGAAGGAGTGTTTTTTATAAGTGTAAATACTAAAAGACTCTTACAATATTTTCAATTTTGATACAATTTTAAATTAATCACATTAGTTTTTTCAACTATGGTTGTATATAATTTCAATGTGAAATCTTTTAAATAACTCGGAAATCAGATGAGATAAGTAGAGCCACTATTAATATGAGCCAATGGTGGTTCTATCAACGCCCAACGGTCATGAAAAGTTAATGGCTGTCGGTTCAACCCCTGCATCAATAACAATGGACAGCGTATATTAGCAAATAGACAACTCTGTATAGACTATAGAGAATCAATTGTGATGCCTCTGGGAGCCTTAGAGCTGCAGCTTACTGATCCGTGGAGAGCGCCATTGTTATGCCCGCTCTATATTATATACTCTATGTTGACTTTTAAGTTATAGAGCTTGGGATACAGACGCAGTTTATAGTTGAGATACCAGCGTGTAGTATGTGAAGTTATATTGGAGTTAATTCTAACATATTAAGTTCCTGATTTAGAATTTTTGTTTTCTGAGCATATAGGTACTTCTACAATCGATGGCAGATCACCGGAAAACAAACATTCAATTTCCTTCAACCACGGCAATTGCGATGGCAGTAACACTGCACCGTGAAAAAGGCTCCATCTGGTCTCAACTTAGTGCTACTTAGTTATGAACAGTCCGTCTAATCTATACTTTAATATTATAAAGCTAAATTAGTTTCTTTGTTTGAACGCGCTAATCTCAGGAACTACTGGATCGATTGATAAAAATACGAGTATTGTTGTGTTGGATAGCTTCTTTGTCGGGGAAGGCTTTAGACTAAAACTTCACACGCTGCGACGAAAGGGGAGGGAGCAAACTCAAACGCTGTCGCGTGAGACCACTAGTGTAGTGTAGAGGTCGCTGGTGATATTTTTACTGCCTACGCGGCCAACGGTCTTGGGTAAAAAGTGACAATAATATCATATCACGTTGTTTTTCTTCTCAACAGCAAATTGTTTAATATTCGCGTTGTTTGAGCAGCCGGTATAAGTATCTGTACAAAATACAAAGCTAATGAGGATCATTAAGTATAATTGTGATAAATCTTTAGGTATAACTCTTTCTCCGATCACAAACACGGGGTCGTTGACATCATGACAAACACCGGTGCTCATACAAAATATGATAATTTCATCTCGCTCATTAGTATTGATACTGCTAATATTTGCTACAAACATGTACAAAGTAGCTAAGCTAACTTGTATATTGATTTTTTGTACGGGTCATTGTCAATAATAATATTAACTAACAATTTATGGACACCGCGTGACATTTATTTATTTATTACACTTCATGCACAAACAAAAGGTACATATGGCGGTTTTAATGCTAAAAGCATTCTCTACCAGTCAACCATTGGTCTATACAGAAAAAATACAGGCGGCGCGAAGGAAGTGATAGAGGGGTAAAAGAAAAAGCTTGACGATAAAAATACAAAAGGTTTTTAAAACACAATAAACATACATACTACTTATTATTACACTAGCTTTTGCCCGCGACTTCGTTCGCGTGGACTTCAGGTTCGTCCCGTCTAGTCTAGTAATAAGTAAGAAATACGGTAACTAAGCACTGCAGAGCCCTAAATTGTAGCCTATATGTTATTCTGATGTATAAGCTATATTGTGGTAAAGTTTCATTCAAATCCATTCAGTAGTTTTTACGTGAAAGAGTAACAAACATCCATACATCCATACAAACTTTCGCCTTTATAATAGTAGTAGGATAAATACCGCATACATTAATACATAATATAAAGGTATAATAAACATAAACATAGTACATATACATAATAAGGTACACATGGAGAAGAAAAAAAATGACAGTGAGACAAGTTTGAAATCTCTTCCTTGTAACGTGTCCGAAGGGCCTTCTTGAAAGAGAATTTGTAGGTGGACTCTTGTACTGTCTTTGTCTTTGTCATTCTGGTTTTGTTTATCTTTACCCATAGAATTATTAGGAATATTAGTTTTATGGCTTTACCATAGGTTTTATAAAATTTTAACTGAAAGACCAATTGTACATCATGACAGGACAGTGTGTGTGATGTGTTGTGCAAGAAAGAGTAATATTATTACGTCGAGGAATCTATACTTTATATCAAGCCTTTAAAATTATACTATTTTTTTATACAGTTCAGTAGAACATACTTACATAGTACCAATTTTGAATTGTATTATGAGAATTAATTAACAGTATTTTTTCTTATTTCAGGTAAGAATTTTCCATTGGAAATAGCGACCGCTATATTGTATAAGGTATTTTTGTGTCATTTATTTATTTAATAAGTACCTAACCTAAAGACTAGAAAAACCGGGCTCGCTTCACGATTGTTTTTTTTTCGTGCTATTTAATGGGACCATTTCGTATATTGCAAAACATTAAACAAGGCATTAAGCAACAATTTTGCAATTATTGCGAAAAAATGACAATACACTGGCTGGCTGTTGCTAAACTAAACAATAGATGTGGCAAACCTAACGTCTACTCGATCCGAAAAATTGGATTGATTTCTTCGGTTTTGTATCCATTTTAACCGACTTCAAAAAGAAGGAGGTTTAATGTTCGTCTGTATGTACTTATTTTTATTGACGTCTAGCAATTTATCACGATAACTGCACAATTTTTGCTGATCGCAACTTTTATGTTATTAACGAATTATACAGGGTTGTCATAATAAAAGGCTGGGTACTACCGCGTCGGCGCGGGCGCAGTGAAATCGCTAGAAAGTGTCGCGGTTAGCCGCTGCCCGCCCTCTTATTTAAACTAGGCATCTGCTTACTCCTTATTACTTTCCAATTCAATTGCCTTTTCTTGTTTTGTGCAATTGGGGTTCAGTAATTTGTTATTTATGGTTGGTTCATCCTGCGTTTTAGATTCCTTGTTATTGTGAATTATTACGGTGGATTTCAATAACTAGAGGCTTCACCTGAATTTCTTACTTTTCTCTCCCTCTATATTAAAAGGTTGCCATAAGTAACTCAACAAGTTCCTAAGCTACCTGAGACAGCAGAGAAAACCCGTCAAACTCTACACAAAATTACTTACTTCTTTTGGATAAAAAGTTAAATTATCTTGCGAGAACGAGAAACCTTTTAAACATGCAGAGAGGTAACAAATCCAAAGTTTGACAATATTCTTACTTAAAAGTTTTGCGAAACTTGTTAATATGTATTTAAGTATATTTTTTAAATATATTTATGTATTACAGTATTTGGTAGTTATACTTATATATATTATACTTATGTTTATTTAGTTTATTGTATTAAATATATATTATAGTATGTAATAATATAATATTTTTATGCTTCATAATGATAATTTTGTTGCGTTTTCCTAAATTTTACTACATTATACTTCTGCTCCCACTTATAATCTTTCTGCATGACCTAAAGGTATGACTGGGAGAGAATGCTTTTAGCATTAAGTCCACCTTTTGTACACTGTTACTTGTGCAATAAAGTTCTTAAATAAATAAGTCCTTCTTACAACTTCATGCCTTACTACGATGCTATTACAAAGGTGACTAATTGCATCGATTCTCGCTCCGCCGATTCTTAGGCGCGGTCTCACAATGGAAGCGACTAGCCCCCCATTGTGCACTGACCTTTACTTGCATTTTGACTGCCAATATCATCGTCACGCAAATGTGCACTTAGGCACTGAGATAAAGAGGCAATTCTGAACTCGCTTCATCGGCCTCGTTGTTAATGGTGTGTTTAAATAACTTTATGTCACGCTACGATTGACATTTTTTTTTTAAAATGAATAAATACTTACAAATACGAAATGTGTTACCTGTTTGTCTTACAAAGTTGAACAAGTCATGCTCATTGATAATAATGTAAACTAAATATTATCAATATTTAGTTCAATTTTTATTAAAAATTACATTCGGTGCCTTGTGATTTCCCGCGTCTTCGTACGCGAAAGTGTCCATTCTCCTTTACAAACTTGTTTTCTGACATTTCCTTAAAAACCTTGGCTTCTTTTTTTATTCGAACGATATCGGTTAGGTTTGTAGTTTTAATAGAAATGCATTTTTAATTGTTATACAAATTGATTGCAGTTGATAATTTTAACTCCACATTAACATTGCATTTTGCAATAAAATCACTGTACGCCAAAGGATGCTAGCGTGATATCTGATGCCTGCTGCCCGAACGAAATGGCCATCATTTAACGTCCGACACTATTATACAGCGTGTGGCCTGTAATAGGAGCAAAAAAAAAAATTAATGATTCCACAGAGAATACGTAGTTACCCTGACCTGGTCATAGTGCTCTAAAATGCTTTAACTCAGAGATATAGTAATCTAAAGTTATAATTCCTAGTAATGTATATCAAAAGCGCTAAGTCGTTGTCGTAAATGACAAATTGTCAAGTTCTATGACTGGAAATCTAATAAATTAAAACCTTATAGAATTGATAACTGGATATCTTAAGGGCTTATATTTAAATTGTTTGCTCCTATTACAGGTCACACCCTGTATAGTCACTCCAATGAGTAACGGCTTACGGCATTAATGGCCGGTGAATGAGATCATTTTCAAATAGCGCTAATTCGGATCAGTCTCGCCCCGCCCTCAGACACTTGGCAGAAACGGGCACATTAGAAAATTACTGCCGTAAACCACACGAATAGATGAGGTAAACTGTGACATTGTTAGCTCTGTGGGAAGCGTTTGTGTGCCAACTGCAAAGTAAGAATGTAATTGTAGTTGTACATCAATCGGAGGATTTCTTGAATTACATAAAGACGGTATTGGACGGTAAAACAGTTACTTGTATACATTCAATCAACATAACACTATTAGATCAAAATCACAACTGATTGATTGTTTAACACTAACACTGTAAAAATAGTAGATTGTTATACAAGGGGAGAAAGCGACCCATTTCACTCGAGATGTTTCTGGCGCTCGAACGCAGTGAGAGCGCCAATAATAATTCGAGAGTGAAATGGTGCTTTCACCCGAGTTAAACATACTATTTTTCATTTCGACTGTGAGGAAAAACATTAAATTTACAATAGTGGTTGTAGATGTCATGGTCAGGTACTATTACAGCGAGAAAGGAAAACTCAAGTTTTTGCACAAAAAGACAGTTAATTTACAGTTCTCCAAACATCTACATGATTAGAAAGAATAACGACACGAATACATGAAAACAGTACGAAAAAGCAGACGATACGAAATAATTAAAATCCTTGTAAAGAATATCGATCGAATTTTCCCCACAGATAATAATTGCCAAAATTTAAAAAGTAGGCATAGAGTTCAAAAAGAAAAAATGACACTGACAATGTAAAAAAAAAGTGTCATCTTGGTATTATGGCGGGAAGCCGAATATTTTAATCACAGATTAGTTAATGTATATTTTAATTATAGATTGAATCAATTGAATATTTTTTATATCAACGATCATAATAAACATGTTTTTCAATGTATAGCTAAGCAAAAATTATTATTATTATCCAAGCTTTGACTGCATGCCTTGACTCTATACCATGCCAATTAAAACTAAATTACTTTCCACCCTAGGGATGGATAAGCTATTTTCCACTCGGCTATCTACACAGGAAAGTGCTATTTTCCGAACAGGAGAGATGAAAAAGTTTATATTGATTTAAGCCCTCGCGTCGTTATTTACCAACAATCAATTGCGACCGAATTAAATTAACAGGTAGCTGAAAGTATTAAAACTGAAAAGTCAAATATATTGTGTTAAGTTAAATATTACTTAGTATTATATTATCTGTGCCTTAACTGACGCCACCCAGCACAGCATGTAATACTACCTAATTCAATCATAAATGCAGCTACAGTTTATTCAGTCACTTTTTTAATCTGTCACATTGTTCTCAACTCAACCAAAAGCTGAAAAAAATAAAAAGAAATCATACATGTCTACAAAAGCTGTAAAACAACCATCGAAACTTCTAACGCAAGGAAAACAAGTTTCCCGCCCAAGCCATTAACGCTTACCAGCCCACGGGTTTCCCCACACGCTACCGTCAGCGCCATCTATCGCAAGTGCGCGGAACTTGCGGGCAACGTCATGCCGACATTGACCGATAGATGGGGGCACTGGTACACGCGACGTGACGCTCGCGGTTAACGAACGTTCTTGACTGGCCGTGGCATGACACAACAGTTGATCAACACAACACTGTGATAGCCGTTGAGCTCGCACGTAACATTCGTAATAATAATGCTACAACAATCTTATACAATTTTAAATGATTGTTTATGAATAATCTTATCGGGCTTAATAAATAAACGCAAGTCAACAACTCATTTTATGATCACGATTATGTTATTGAAGTTTTTTGCGAATGACATCATTATTTTGGTTTAAAGAGCATTGACCCTTTGGAATACCATCTGCTACTTCAATAGATTAATTAGTAACGTGTCAAAGTATCAACGTATCTTTATAAACAATATTATGTTAAGTGGGTATTTAAGGATTAAGACTAATTTTAAATTGGTAATAATGTTATTACATAATTTCGTAATCATTTTTTATACCAGATACGTAAACTTAATACTTGTAGGTAATTAACCAGAAAATAGTTAAAGAATACAGTGTTTGGTTTTACAATATTTTTAACACTCACAGTGTCATATTTTATTCTTAAAAGATGAAATATGAAACCAAAAATTGCGCCCGTGCGCAATTTTTGGTTTCATATTTCATCTTTTAAGAATACAGTGTTTGTTAAAAATTCAACAATAATAAACAAAGGGTGAACGGGCAATGTCTTTTCGATAAGCGCACATAGATGGCGTTAATGGTACTAACTTGAAATGTTTCGATGAACATGTTCGTTTTTAGTAATGCATTATTATTATTTGCTTGTATGAGCTAAATTATGACAATATAACTTTATTTAGGGCACTCACGGTTAAATAAAGCGATTTATTTTACTAACGGACTTAACTACTTGTCCGTTGGTATAGGCAAAAATGTATATTTTATTTACAGTAATACTTACACAGTTACATAGTTTTCTTGCATGGATGGCAGGATCGTAAAAAGGTTTCATTATGAAAAACATGTTAATTATCGGAACAAACGTGACTAACATAAAGGTGTTAGTGTAATGCTCTAACAGCTGCATTCGAAGTAAATAAACTGCACATAAGTAAAGCATTTCTTACGTATAATCACATGTCCTCGTAGAACACAGCTATGGTCTGACATTTTACGACAATATTTTTTTAACTCAAAGAAATATTTTCTAAATTCATGTTTCTCTGAAGATGTTTGTGATTTATTCACATAAAAGAAAATAAAAACTACTGCGATGCACCGGCGCATACAAATAATGACAATGCACTTTCGTCCTAAACGACATTGAGTCGTTAAAACAAAAAGAAAGAAAAGAAGCTAAGCACAAGTTTACTGGTATTTGCAGGGTTCCGCACAAAAAATATGTCAGTAATGAATGGTAGTACCCATTTTTATCTATTCAGTGGTAGGACCTAACCTACCTTCACGAAACCAAAATAGATAACCAGATTCAACGTAAAATTTACCTAAATAACTTTGATTTTTATCCTCTTTATGTAGGAAACGACGATATTTGATTTCGAAACATGAATGATTTCATGTCCATTTGTGCTGAGTGACAGTGAGGTATATTTTCACAAAACAGTTAATTTGGTAAATCAATACACGCAACAAAGAGTTACAAAAAATATCAGAGGCAAGACACAGAATGTCAAAGAAACAAAATACTTTTGTAATTCGATAATACGCTGCCTGCCCTTTAATGTTAAGTTGAATGTCAAACGGGCAAGTTTCTGAATTCGATATTTGAAGATTCTTAATTCTACAGCATCCAAAAAAAAGTTGACCACAGCAATTTTATCCAGATTTTTGTTACGGACTCCTAAAAAGCTGAAGCGTCAGGAATTTTTGTACTTACACGCTTACCGGACATGCAGTCGTAAAATGTGGGACGAAGGTCTAATTCCATTTTGTCCGAACATTTTTCCTCATTTCTTGTTTGGTTGTTTTTGAGGAGTTGTTTTGACGCTGCCAGAATTAGTGACCACGTCGCACTTCTAGAATTTGCACTGTTTACTGTGTTTATTTTTATTTTTGTGAGGCATTACAAAATGAGTTCGGTCATTGAAATACGGTTACATAAGACATGCACCGAATGTGCAAATTGACTCATACGGTATTGATTGGTTTGTATATAATCATTAAAACAATTGAATATTCCATTGACTACAGAAAAATTACATTAATTAGTATAGTTTTCAAGTAGGTAACCTGGGTACACTTTCTTTGTTAATATAATTTAGTTTTCCATACTAAGGGAGTTAGTAAATTGCCGCAAGGAATCGAATTGGCAATAATTGGCTTTATGGGCCATAAATCGTAAATGCCCCGGATGCAATCTAGACGGTGCTAATGCCGATAAAAAGTTTCCACTTTATTGCCAGGTGCGAATATTATAATACATATTTTATTGTAAATATTATAATATGTTTGATTTTGTAAAACCGACGCCACTAAATGAGCGCCATATTCTTTCGTACTAAGCCATCTATACAAATGAAACGTGCTATACATATAAAGCCCTTTTCTTATATATGGATCTTGTATTTTTTTGGTAATTGGAAAAATATGATTTTAACTTCCAACGTTTTATCTTTACGTAAGGATCGAAGTCGTTCCATATTTTTAAAACTACTTCTGCTCATTTCACGTAACTTAAGGATTGACATTTTTATTTAAAAATAAAAGACCCTCCGTGTGACAATAATATGTTATTCAATCTCTCAATTAAACTTAACAATGTTAGTAAGCTATTAAAATCCCCTAAAATACTTCCTTTCATTGCACCAATTAGTTTCTCACGGGCCAGCCCGCTCGTCATAAGCAGATAAAAGTAATAAAATGTAATCGTTTTTAATTTAATTAGTAATTTAATGCGGGCGGTGGTCTGAAGGGAGCGTTCAGTTAATATTTTAATTACTTGTAAATGCAATCATGTTACGTCTATGTACCGTAGAGAATAATCAAAATAGAAAACAACAATACAATAGTTATTATTAAAATTGAGGCATGCAAATAAACAGAAAAATGCTCCGATAATTTGAACTAGCGAGTTAGGCAGCTAAGTTGTTGTTTACCTACCACAATATTTCTTTCAAGAAAATATTTTTTTACTTGCATAGAAACTAGTTATGTTAGTATCAGAGCTGATTATTCCTGTGACATTAACATTCTTCATTTGAGAAGCCCAATCCTGCCTACCTTTATAATAATTTATTATAATATTTGATAATGATCTCACCATATAAACAGACATATTTAGAACATTGTGATTAATTGTGGCTGTCTTCAGCCGTATCTGATCTGTAAGTAATTGAATGAATTGGCCAATTTTCTTGAGCCACATGAATTGAGCAATTAAAGGCCTTTGATGAAAAAATTGTTACAGACGAGACACTGTCGATTAGGATTTATTTTGATGAATATGTGTCCAAAAACAGAACTGCAACTCATTCATTTAATTATGTACTTACTTCATATATTATTATGAGTTTGTGAAGAACTACTGGTCCGTTTTGAATTGTACTGTTAGATAGATTATTTATCGGGGAAGGCTGTATGCTAAACACCGCCTAAGAAGCAGTATACTTACCCCCTTATTCATAATAACGCAAACAGTCTAATAAACCTGTTTTAACTATTACACTGTTTTGTCTCGTATTTTCTTGGCGTTGTCATCACTTGACAGAAAGTGACAGAACAGTGATATAGCTAAAATAGGTTTATTAGACTGGATGAGTTATTATGAAAGGGGATTTATTTTCCAGGAAAGATTTAAAAATCAAATCGCGCAGACGTAGTTGCGAAGAACGCTAGCATTTTTATGAAGTTTACTTCAGGCCGATTTCCAATAGTTTTATAAAAAAAATGTGGTATTAAATTCAATTTGGGTAATTTGGAAACGTTACCTATTTTTCAGCCATCATTAGATAGATAGATCCACGAAGGCGCGCGCCATTCATTTTTAATTAAGGAAAGTGCGGGGTGCGGGGTATGTGGTAAATATTTTAATAGGAAATATGTAATAATTATATTCATTAAAGCATCATCTTCAATTTTGGCAAAAATTTGCGATTCGAACGAAAGGTGGCGGGCGCGCGCTTTCGTGGATGGCACTATCTATGTCAGTCGTTTAAAAAATTGGCCCTTGTAAGTATGTAATCTAAGTTATTGCCAAATGCAATTACCAGACAGTAAAATAATTTAATTAATTAGCAATCAAAGTATTTTCGCGAGTACCTAATTTAATGTATAAATTATACATAATCAATGTCAAAGTTACCTCGTAAATGAATATTCATTCAGACCTCTTCGTTGTTATAATGTTACCAGACAGAGTTGCGTTAAATAAATGAACCAAGAAAATAAGAGTTATTAAAAATTCAATTATAATGAAGCGCATTCAGAACAAAAGTTCTTTGTTTCAGTACATCATAATGGAACAAAAATAATAGAGAAGCTCATGTCTGGTACAACAGTTTTAAATACAGATTTTTTGCCCTGGGCGTCTTGTTAGCGGGTCCGTATTCATATTTGTTTTTCATAAACAACATGATAACGTCTGCAGTGTTTTGAAAAGTTTTCATAAAGTCGCAGCCAGTCATATTGTTACTTAATTTAGTCACAATATATAATAGAAATACGTATTTAGTAGGTTTCTTATACTTAACAATACATTAGTATTACTTTGGATAAATGTCGTTAAGAAAATGCTAATTCTCTTGTACAGATGAACTCTGTTCTAACGTCTGCAAAAAAAATTGCGAATTAATCCTTAAACTTAACTTATTTTAATAATATGTGAGGTTATGCATGATGTTGCACAAGCTCACATATTGTCATTAAAAATTTTGTATCCTGTAAGATGGAACATAGTGCAATGGCCAGTATTTATTTTATGACATAACGTTATAGAGCGGACACATGTTATTAAAGCCTCAGTAATTATTACACCTGATGAGCACCTTCTAGACTGTTCCGAGCTCGAAATAAATACACATCCTCAAGACTAGTAAGAAAAACCGGCTCTTCCTGTACAGTTTAATATCTTAAAATGCTATGCTTCCACGATATGGTCTGCTTTTGAACTTCTCTACCTCTAATTATTTTATGGCAAAAAATAGCAGAAAGCAAACGTGCTTTACCTCGTTACTTACATAACATTGATTGTAAAACTGTTAGCATTTGAACATAAAAGCTATTTATATTTTCTTTCCTACCATGGTTGAAGGTTGTTGATGATTTTACCCAAGTTGAAGAAGTGCCCAATCATAATAAAAGAAGATTTTTGGTTAATGTATTCTAAAATTTATCACCGCGGCAAAACACGATTAAAATATCTCAAAGTTGATCAGACCTGTAAGCCTATTTAATGTCTGTCGATTTGAGCCATTAAAAACCCCATAACACAGTCACACACAGGTCCATCAGGCAGGAAACCAGTTTGGGGCCTTGACATTTTAGTGCTCTTCTTGAAATATGCACTTCGTCTGTTCATACATTGTATTATCTGCTACTTTGTATCTTAGGCCAGTGTGTGTGTGTGTTCGCTATCCTTGTAGTATTTTTTATTAAAAAAATGTTTCTTAACAAGATATAAACTCCTCGGACCGCAGTAGGACTGGGGCCGTTTAAAAATAATAAGTTTTAAACAGGCATAGTGCCAGCCAGTAATGCAAATGATTTCATTTTTTTTTAAAGAGTTGAGATTTTAATAAAATGCAAAGAACGAACTCATTGGGTGTAGAGAGTGTTGAAAACTCTTTTGAAAACTACATAAATTGACCTTTAATTGCAGAATAAGTTAGGTACGCATTTTTTAAATTGCGATCGCGGAGACTTTTGCAGCTATTTTTATTTTATATAGATGGAAGGAAATACAATTTAATTCAGCAAAGTCCATTTACACTCGAACCGTTTTCAAGGTCGAGCCACTCTACAGTGCAAACATTGATAGCTTGAATAAACAGGCTGTTTGCTTAGCGTCCCTATCCTTTAAGAGCTTTTCGATTGAATGTGTATCGATTTAAAGTGTTGCTGGAGGAATTTGTAATCATCGGACCCACTTCGGAGGTCATTTCTGGGGTGAACCGGTTTTTCTTTTGTCAAAAAAGTATTCAGTTTAGATTTATGGCTTAATTTCACATCAACACTTCTATCTTGGCAAGTGACAATATTGTGCTGTTCATCTTCAATTGTTTAAAGAAAAGAATGACTTATTCGGATTCTGCTGACGTAGTTCCCTACGCGTTCGTAATCTTCCATGATTATGGTATCTTCGATCTTGCTTGTGTGACGCAAACCAATTACTTTTTTCGCATAGAATTATTACGTACAATGTCGTCGTCAAATGTACTTTATCATTGCAGTTGCTAAGTAAAATCTATCGAATCATATGAGTTGTTAACCAAATTTTATTATCTAATACGTCACAGGTATGTCTTGTCAAGTGTTTAGTGCCTCTAACCCTGATAGAATTCATGTTTGTCACATTATTTTTCTCATTCACTTACTATTTGCTTCACTGACTGCATATATTGCGAAATCGATGACAATAAATAAATAAATCATCATCATCATCATCATCATCATCATCTTAATCGAATCCTACATCATACAACAGACAAAATGGTAGTCTCCGGCATTATCAAGTGTTTCTTGCTTTTTCTCACAACTTATCCTGTAAATTCTGGTATACATCACGAGCTATATCCCACCAAGCATCCTTGAAGCGTGGAGCTTGAGCAGACCAGTGCCTGGGGTCAGGTTCGAGTGCTCAAACACTTGTATCTCACTACAAGCATCCAATGTTTGCTTCCAGCCAATTGCTTTCGCAAATATCACGTTACCGTTCGGATATCGAGTGTACATTTAAGCCAAGATTGTACGGAACTATCTGATTACGATGGAGGGGAGGTTTCAAATCCTTTTTATGAGTGATAGATAGCTTGTGATATAATGATATTACTGCTTTTTTGAATATTATATCAGAATTGCAATCACATATCAAAAGCTGTAATCTTCTTAGATAACTGTGTCTTGATGTCTTTTGTGACGATAACAAAACACTCCATTCCAACGTCATTTAGCGTCAAATTACTATATTATTTATTATACGAGTATACATCCCAAATTATCTGCAGGTTACACTTTTGCAGATATTTTTGAAACCGTAATAAGTCATAACTAATATTGTTCCTTTTCTACTAAAACAGCAGTGGAGATGACTGTAATTAACATAAGGCCTAACCTTCATTTGCATCTCCATTGAAGAATGTTGCTATCGTAACAATGCGATGTTAGCCAAAGTTCACAGCATACAATACTACTTGAGACAATGCCATTAGTCTTAGTGTCGGGGCCGTATTAAACGACATGCTTACACGATAGTACTGAATGATGCTCCAAAACACTAAAAAAGCTTTGAAAATACAAACTTTGATTTACTAAAATTAACGTTAATCTTGACGTTAAATAGTAACAAAACCTTAAGACAAGAAAAAAACAAAAGAAAATGAAAAGGGCTGAGGGAAGCACAGACGAGTAAAAGGGAAGCTGAAATTTGGAATCTATAACTTTATGATAACCTGACTGTTTTCGGGATAGGGCTTGCTAGCCAAACGATTCCCTTCTTACATAACTATTTTTAACACACGCCTATAGATAGGTGGCTGAAGGATAGGCGGCTGATAAAGTCTAAAACCGTGGGCAAATCAACAACGGCAGGGTTAAACAGCATTCAGCAGGTTTACAAATAAATAGGGCTGGAGCAGATTGTACAGTTCTACATGTTTGATTATTGCAAATAATTCAACTTGATATGCTGCCCGCACTAAAGATACGTTTATTTTCGTTGAAAAACAGCTCCTATTACAACTGCCTAAGACAGTGACGCTGTGTTTATCCTAACATGGCCGCAGAGTGATGCGTTTGTCTATGGCAGGGCTGCGCGCATGCGCGCGGTGAAAGCGACCTGCAGCGACCTGTGCGGCCGACGACCCCGCTGAATTCGGCCAAGGTCTGCGCCGCGACATTGGGCGCACTCATCTGCATTGTAATGGAAGTGGCTCATGTAGGTTGTACTTGGAACACCGTGAGATGGCCAGTGGCACGTTCAATTAAATAGCGATTAAAAAATAAATGCTCGAAATAAACGAAGATATCAATGATCGTATAACATACTCGAGTCAGGTAATTCCTTAATTTTGCTTTAAATAAATAGAATATGAAATTATTACCTATTTTCAATAAAATTTTAATAACGCAGCTTGATCAACGATTTTAATTGAATTAATAATAACACACATCATTGGATCTACTAATTCAAATTCGCTCGTTAACATGAAATGTTTTCACAAGCAGTAATATGATTTACACTCGCTGAAATAATATGAATTATTAAAAGATATTTTTTGGACATCAAAAATTAATCATCACAAAAATGTAGCTATATATTTCGCATGTCAAAATATTTTTGTTAAGAATTTATGTTCGTTTCACGCAGCATCTGGCGAAACTTATTTATAAACCGAACGAGCACGAGGAAACGAAGTTCAAACAAGAACTTTATTACCGGGCGAAAGTTATAAAACGTTCCTGGTTCTGAGTTCGGTCAGATCGACGAACCTGCGTTTAAAATCGGCCAAGGTCCCTGCGGTTACCGACCTTTCGACTTGCGAACGAAAAAGTCCAATTCGACGAAACCAGACCCAAAGATTCGAATTGGAAAAAAATGAGCGAACCCAATTAAGATTGCGTGTTGCTGCATTCCGTGCAATAAAAGGTCCAAATCCGACGTCAAACTAAAAGGAATGGCGCAGTGAAGTCCATCGAACTGCGTCTAAATCCAGCCAAGGTCTCGTCGGCTGAAGGGCGCCTCGCCCGGCCGCCTTTGTACGGCTGGTCGTTTACACCGCGATAACAAAAGGTTCGCTAAATACCTACCGCACTGACTCACGTCTAGCAGAGATTGAGTAAAGGCTGCGTGTTTAACTACCCAGCCCGACTGCAGAAGATGCAATTAACCCGGCCATTATAGCGATGATTCACGTGGCACATAAGCACATAATGATGACATGATTTATTCGGTCGCACAAATTCCTCGTAGAAGGTTTTAGAGACCACCCCGGGTGCACAAATACCGAATTCAAACATAAAGCCCAAAACAAATCAAAAAGTAAAGCAAACCTAAGGATTAAAAATATAGCGCCATCGACATAAAAATCTCTAACAGGCCCCTACAACCAGATAACGTGTGGGTAACGTCTGGGAGAATATTACAGCTCTTATAATGGGAGTGTTAATGCTCAGAATGGCGTCTAGACTTGGTTTTGCTTGGCTGAGTGGAGATGCGCTCGTGCAGACTTGCGGTGAGACTCCTGCTGGGTTCCCACCGAGCCGAGCAGTTATTAAATAAAAAACATGTATTTTTTTTTGTTTCTGTAATCAAGAAGCCATTGCATTAGACAGAAAACGCGAGACTAGTACACGCAAGTTCGAGAACAGAATAATTGTGGTGGAACAGTGATCGTATTCGTATAAGGAAGTATAATGAAATTGATAAAGCTGGACCTACCACAAGTTGTGCTGATAAGGTTGACTGCGGAGCGAACTTCCCGCGCTGAACGGTCGAATTAAGTGCACTTTCCGCTCGGCAAACATTCGCAGTGTTCCCTTAATGACCTACATTGCTCCCCCAGTACTTAGTGCTTGCACCGAGTGCCTGGGCCTGACCTGCCCCAACTCGGCCTTGCGAGTCACCAGGGATGGCGGGACATGTGCGGTTTCGCGTGAACTTACTTCTGTACACGCTTTTGGGAGTGTAATTTAATTTTATGGTAACTTTCGACTTCAAGCACGCCTCATTCTGGACACAATTTCGGAAATTTCTTTGCACAAACGCTAATAGCAAAGGATTATTGCTGAAATATGTAGGCCAAGCTGAAATTGTATTTATTCGGTATATACAATCATAATACACTCATAACCTAGTGTATGATAAATAATGTTCAATGACTAAGCCATATGTGAAATACGAAACTTGAAACGTAAAGGAAACTCGAATCTGCTTAGCTCATCCGGAGAAGTGTAGCGGCGTTCATTGAAGTTACTACATCAAAGAACTCTTCGTACTCCAATGCATTTAACTATTACTACAAAAGCAGTATTCACTGTTCGATTTTAATCCGGTACTGTAGTTTTTCTAAAAATAACTTTTAATAATTTTGAGCTTAGAACTTTATGGTGATAAAAATATTAATAGGCACAGTAATTTGAACACAATAAATAAAGCCAAACAGGAAACTCGAACCCACGCTAAATTTAAGGATATTTCCGTCTGTATAAGTAAGTACTTACACGATTCAGTCAAATAGGCCGTTTAAATATAACTTGCCGCGTACTTACTGCACAAGTATTGATTTTTCTAGTCACCATTCCCAAAATGAAATGGATTGAGCGCGCGGCGACATGGCGTGGCATCTATTATTGATTGGCACAACGATGCATCGTCGCATTGTTCGTTACTTCGTAGGATCGATTCCGACTCGTCCCCGTCCCCCCGCTTCTATTTTTACCGCTTCATTGCCTACTCCCCTCGCTGCCTGTTTCCTGCCTTTTATTAAACTATCTGCACGTTAATTAACAACGGCCTCGCCTCGGCTTGCCTCTGTTTATTTTTCTATTAGCCAGTTCCTAACGCGCTGCTGTTTAAGGCAATCCATTTGATATGTACAAGTTTAAGTACCCACTACAGCTGCATTCGCTACAAGTCTGTTTTTTGTTTCTCAAGCACCAGTTGAACGTGCACGCATGTCATAATGTTTCATACATTTATTTTTTTGACCTTCAACTACATTTAATTAGACGGCTCTCGGCGTTGTCAAACCTCCCTCGCTAGCGTCTCTCGGTCGGGCATTAGTGTAAATGTATCTTTGTCCCTTTCTGCAGGGGCATCTGGTTTACATAAACCTGTGTCTGTTTACGCTATGCGTTTGTCTGTGTGCGTGTAGTAGGGGTGCGGGCATGTGTTCGTATGTGGCATTTTGTCTACAGCTGTTGTGGCTTTGGAGCCGCATCGCCGCTATCGACTCCTCTAAATTTATGCTTCCTCATGACCCGCCGCCCTGTTTTAACTATAGAGCACACAGACATCAAAATCGTGACTAGAAACTACTTAAACTCTATGCGACAGTCGACGTCTTAACTATTCAAACTACAATCGTTAAATCGTCTATCGTTTGCGTTCGTGCCAAGTTAATGACTCGGATGTTTTCTTATTATGTCAAAACAAGAACCAAATCTTTATAATGTCCAAATGTGTACTTATTTTCGTCAGCATTGTTTGGACTGTCGTCCTCATTATAGCAACTGGCTTTAAAGAAAATAATGATGTCATTATTCACGGCTCTTTTGTCACGGTTCGAATAAAAGAGTTGTACCGGTATGATTCCACGGTAACCCGCCTTACCTTGCGCTTGCGCCGAACACTTCCATAGGCAAACAGCTGGCGAGAGGTCAACGACACCGTGCTAGTGCAAATTGTATAGTTACACATCGGGAAAGCGAGAAAAAACATCCATTTTGTTCACGAACCCACATGCGTGTTCTTTCAAATATTCTGAGAATGTTGTGCTCAGTCAAAAACACGCATGTTTTGTTTATTTTTCGAACGCTGTTTCCTTCATCACAAGGAGCCATTAAAGAGACATTAGTTTACATTATTTGAAATCTTGATTCATTTAGTAGCATCGTAATCGTGTTTTTTTTTTGTGTTACTCGTAGGTAGCAATCCATTTGATCAGAACCTTCCAGTAATTCTATAATGCAGTTCATCCATCAAATATTGAAAATACCACATTAGACTATGCCGCTAGCTTTAAAGTTGATCTCAATTTATTTGCATGTCAATCGTCGTCTCTAGTACAATTATATATTTTTTGGCTCTAGTCAAACATCATCGGAGACCGCAATTCCAATTTCAAGATTCGCGTTCATCTCATTAATATGTCTGCACAATGGTGGTATTGAATGCGCACCAGGGAATGTTTATGATGGCGTCATTCCCAAAGCGGGGTCGACGCTCCGGCCCCTACCTGCATTTTTTATTGCACCCTGCCCATGACGCAAGGGAATCCAGGGGACAGTTCCTTGTACACGGATTCGGCACTGTTTTTGAGTCACTATCTTTTTTTGAACTTTCACGTTTTTATCTCGGTGTTGAGGCGTAGACATGCTCCTGCCCGTTGTTCTTAACGGGTTGATGTGTTTTGTTGTGTGTACCATATTTTAAACTCGTTAATGATCAACAGTCATTCTTTTCCATTTAATTATACTAGTAGTAGTAATTTTATCAGGCTCAAAAGATCAATGCAATCCCAAGATAATGGATCCTTGTAACGCCTCTGTGTTTTGTTGTACATTGTGTTCAATGTAAACTTTAATCTACTAGATACCAATTTTGGCAGACCTAATTTTATCATCACTCTACGACGTAGAGTGCTGTGATAAATGATCATTACAACAATGCATGCATTTGGCATCCCACGGAACCTCGAAAGTGTCAACTCGGCTATCGGGACCAACGATTGGCATGGGCGACTTCCCGTTGCGCAACCGAGGTCGCCGATCCCGCACAATTGGGGCAACCAAAAATGTGTCAAGTTGAACTCGGGTCGTTCACCCCGCTATTTACGTAGGTACCTCGCGAAAGGCCGCGTTTTGTCTCGCGTGTAGTGTAAAGCGACCCTTTTCGAATGCGTCGTTAACAAAATACCAATATTCAAGGTGAACTAGCGATTCAAAATCAGCAAGTATACACACGCACTTTATAAAACCTGTAATTGATTGCCCATGTCAACTTTTGATTTACTTTCTATGTTTTAAAAAAAAGTAAATTCGTTATTGGCTGTTATTAGTATGTAAGATAAGCTTAATATGTACCAAGAGCTTTGAATCTTGTAAGAATTAAAAAAAACACGGTCTTGACTCTTGACTTTCATTTATTTTTGTCCATTTTACTATGTGTTACTCGGGCTTTGAACTAATTAATTAGTGTTTTGGTCTCCTCTAAATATTCACTACGGTTATTCTTATAAATATTGTATACAAAAACAGAAACTTGAATATATATATCGGTGCATGTTTACTACAGAAAAAGTTATATATTTTTCAAATCCAGTCTGCAGGACTCTACCGCACATTTTTCCATGTTAAGCGCTAACGCACTTATTATTCACAAGTTGTTTCCTTCGAGTAGAAACGAAATAATTGTAATGGTGTCTACGTGAGAAATAAATAATTCATAGAGATCTTTTGAAAAATATTATGGTCGACGGCGCAGGCGTATTATACTTGTAGATGACGGCATTAAAGTTACCCAGCGCCTTGTTCGACCCTCGTTGCCGACGAAAGGAAAAAAACTAGCGCTGACCTTTATGGTACTGAAATAACGACTACTGTAGAAGGACAGAGAAATTTAAATAGTCTATTATCGCCAATGAGTGCAGTCCATTTGGTTTCTATTGTAGGTACTGACATAAATCTTGCGACGCAGATTTCTTTTCAAGATCGTAGATAGAGCAAAAAGTTATTTCCAAAATATTGTCATTGTTGACGTCGCACGCGCCGTTAACTACACCTGCGGACTCTTTGTGCTAATAAATAATTATAAAAATTCTGACAGTTAGAACAAGGGTATATCTATGCAGAAGATAGACAATCAACTGTTTTGTTTTGAAAAAACCGTTGATAAACATCTAAGTAAGATGATCCCAGTTAATAATCTGACTTCCAGTGTAATTACTTCAATTATTTATTCTGTTTGATATTGAAATAGCGTGCATCTGCAAGCTGTTGGTAAAGTCTCAAATTCTCTCTTCACCGCGTAAATTTTAGCTTAGACATTTTCAATAATCTCATTTTGTGTTTAACGATGCTTTAAATAACGCTATAGACATAAAAACTTCGAGTTTACGTCTCATACAGACTAACACTTGAATAAATAATATCCCGTATTCACTTCCGACACTCCTCACTCAGTTCTTTGAAATAATAGCTTTAGAATAGGGGATATTTTTAATAATTATTCTACCATGCAAGGTCTGCAGCTGACTACAGAATATAAATCAAACTCGAGCCCCAAATCATTCAAATAATGTCAACATCAACACAATTCGACTCAGTTGATATTGTCTATTTTCTATTGTAGAAGCATCATCCGCAGGGTACAATGTATTCATAGATACAAAGATAGTACACGTTGCTAATGGCAACCGTAGTCCCGCAATGCAGGGGACGTGCCCTTTTTGGTGCACCCACAAAAATTTTGCCCATCGGGATTCCCCCGGTGAAGTTTTTTTAATCACCTCACATGGGTCGTCATTATTAATTCACCTTTGACGATTCTCCAATCCCAGAGAATTTTTTGCCCATATTATATTCGTACAAATCAGTTCGCTCTCCTTTGACAGTTCATTCCGAGAAAAATTCGCTAGAATTTCCAACGAAATGCGCATAGATATTTTTAAGTCCGCCGTGGTGTTAGTCGAGACATCTTTAGATCCTCGCTGTGCGGCGTCTCTATTTCTATCCAGGTCATTTAGTCTAAAAGTTTCCTTCCCTCGGCACTCGTACCACGAAAAGTACGAAAAATTTCAAAGGAGTCGGGAATCGGTAAAGTTCTCATGAAAAATGACGCGCTTTCACACTTTTAAGATTATTAAGTATATCTCGCCCAACGCGAGGCGACGACGTGGGAACATCAATAGTTTGATGATCTCAACAAACTTTGAGAGTTCGCGACTAACATAGAAGTGAATAATTTAGAATATAAAAGAAGCATTTCCACGGTTTCGCTGATGACGGTCGATTTCTTTTTGGAGTAAAATAAGAACAAGTCTGCATGTGCAGTAAAAAAACTAATTTTAAAATAAGACGCACTGCACGAAGAATAATAAAACAACAAAGCTTATGCAACATCCTGCCGCAGGAGTCCGCTGTGAGAGGGTTAGATATAATAAGTATGGGCCAGGCCCGCATTCGAGCTGGTGTGGCCTTGATTTTTTCCAAATCGCTGAGGTTGGCCTTGAGCGAGGCAGGTGATTGGGTTACATAAACTAAGTCCGTCCCCACTTCCTGCTAGCTCGGTTTGCAGTTGTCGAAGGTTTCTAAGAAACAGCCAAATTTGATGCCCGGTCCCCTTGTTTTGATCTTATTATTTTTCCACTCGTGCAATTTTAGGCTCAGCGCTTACGACCGAAATTGTATCATCGGCTCATTAGCCTGTCAATGGCAATTTAAAGCAGTTTTCGGTATTTTCTGAAAATTAAATTGCATTGAACAATGCATTATAACACCGACTTGGAGAGTTATCATTATCTATAATTCATTTAAGTAAGCGTTTAAAGTCGCATTAATTGTTTGTTATGGGTAGAGTCAAGTGTAGGTCCAATTACCGGCCACAAAGATTCCATTAAAACGGAGAAATAAAAACTTATATCGTAATGGGCGTTCTGCCTTACGGACGGAATGGAGAACAGCATCAAAACTG
Organism: Pyrausta aurata; assembly: GCA_963584085.1. Taxonomy (NCBI): domain Eukaryota; kingdom Metazoa; phylum Arthropoda; class Insecta; order Lepidoptera; family Crambidae; genus Pyrausta; species Pyrausta aurata. The sequence goes on along the minus strand of OY757257.1, from coordinate 9,170,893 downwards.
GTTTGGCTGCACGCGAGTCCGCCTGGGAAGGAACACGCAACGAATAAAAAGAAACCTATATGCAGCTCTAGGAAACGCTGACCTTGGACGCAAGAGGCATGGCACCTGGCGTTTTTATCTGCCCTTCGAATAAATTGCAACTTATTTTTTAACTCCTCCACGTCTTCGTGTCGAGCGGCATTCCGGAGTTTTCTTTGTACTGCGTGTGATGTAATGGCCGTCGTTGGGAGACAATATTTGTGATAGTTTAGAGCGGTTTGACGAGTCAAGTCAAACAAAGCCGATGGGACATGTGATCAGGCGGCGAGGAGCCTCCGCTGCGACGATATGTCGGCCGTGGTGACGGTTGCGTAACCGGTGTCGAGCCGTGAGGAAAGTGAATGCAGCATTTCGAGGTCACATAGAAAGTTGCCGCCGCGCCTGCTGCTCGCTGTCGCTGCTCCAAGAGACATAGCTACCGGTAACCAAGAAACATTCGCTTTTACACCAGCGCCCTCCTTAAACATACACCTCATTCCATTCACGCTTAAAGCTCCGTGAATGATATCCCCAATTTAAATGTCTTCAGTACTATGTCACGCAATGTTGTCTAACCAATTTGAGGATAACTAACGCCATAATTCCTTACATGTTATTGGCATCGGCACGACAAAAACATCTTAATGGAACGAAACCTATTAAAATATTGCATAATAAGTTATTCAACCCAACTTTTTTCGAATTAGTATCCAAAATTCGAAGGAGTTGGCACAAAAAGTTACACGTGCCGGCCTTCTCAATCGCTCTGGGCTATTGAAATTTTGACCATGGCCAGGCGCCCTGGCTTGCATATAATGGAACATCAATTCCGTCTGGTCGCACTGAATTTAATATGTATGTGATACCCTTAGATCCCTTCCCATTGAAATGTGTTTTTCTACTTTCAATTCATCCTCGTCTAAAGATACCTCATTTTTGTTATTTGTGATGCTTAGAATAGTAAACTGTTATGCCCGTGTATAATCCATCGAATGTCCGTGACCATGATTTTATAGTCGTTTGAATGTTCAATCACAAGTAAAGGTATCGGCTGGCAATCCAAATTTATGAGCACTTCAGGCTGATGCTTCTTGCATCTAACCGACGTTCATTAATCTCAGTCGCCGTATACCTATTTACCTGTCCACATTGTATCACCATCGCAGCGCCAGACACACGCTGCATAATAAGCAGCCTCAGAATAACTTACAATAGCTGCTATAAAAAGCAGACTGTCCTGACGCATCTACACATTGCCACAGAGTTGAGTAAGCTTACTAGTCATACAAAAAGTGCAGACATTTTCAAAAGTAGCTTACCTAACTAAAAAATTCGCGTCAACATTGCTAATTTTATCTTGTACAAATTCTGACTGTTATTATTTTCATTCCATCAGTCGACTTTTATTTACACAAGAATAGCGTCCTATTCGATACGCCCGTATGTATCAAGCATCGGGTCATTTGCATATGAAAAGATACTTTCAATGTTTTGATTTTTACTGCAGTGCAGTGAACATTTCCTTTACGATCCATAATATCTCCTCGTTGTCATACCTTGAGGCATTGCTATACAAGTCAGATGTGTATAAGTCTTTCATGTATATTTTTACAAGGACTACGAGACTGGGAAGCCTTTGATTGAAAATTGCTTTCGAGTGTTCGTTCAAGTAATGTCAGCCAGGAAGGCGTTCGTTATCTGCCGAGTCTCACATCAAGTGTCCCGCTTATCTCCTAAAATGTTTGATCAGGTGCCGTGCTCAGCACGCTAACATGAACCACATATTTGTTGGAACGATGCCTCTCAAGGTTTTAAAGTATCTTCGGTTGACCGTGAAAACCCCGTATCCAGTTTCGGGGGTATCAAATTATGCTTACGGCTTCAGTTGGACACCAAAAAGTTTTAATGTTTACGAAAGTTACGCGTTGCGACATAATTCAACGAATGGCTTTAAATACCATGATTTATATTTAGACCTAAGTGTGATCCCTCTAAAACGAATACAAATGTGGGTGATACGACCGTGTAGATGTGGCTGTATATAAAAAAATAATCTGGTTTTAGCATCAACGAGTCGGTTCGCCTCAATCAAAAGCCAAAAATGTTAATCGGCTTATGTCGCGGATGGATGTAGAAAATTGATATGTCAGGTTTGCTGTTGATTTGTGAAGGTGATGGGAAGTTTAAGCTAACCTTCAAAATGTCGCTTAAGATTCGATGATTTCACTAGTAGACTGTTATAAATAATACTATGTTTTATATTGTTGCAGGTAAATATGTCTTATCATCTGCTTTCGACTGAGAAAAATGAAGACAAAAAGTAAGCCCTCATGGAATGGAAAAAAAAGTTGAATCCTACAAATCCTGCTTATATTAAAAATGTCAAAGTTTGTGAGGATGGATGTATGGATGTGTGTTACTTCTTCACGCAAAAACGATGAAATGAATTATGATGAAAATTACGAATAATATAGCTTATACATTGGAATAGTACATAGGCTCATTAACAATGATATTTTGTGAGATACGACATTAACGCGGGTGTAGCCGCGTGACATTGTTAGTAATTTTACAAATTGGTACCATATTATTTCATGGCTAGTGTATCAGGATATTGTATGATGTATATATGCTTTTATCTGAGTAAATCCTCAGGAATTTAGGTCAGGAAACCATGAATCAGACGTTACCGTTGAAGGAAAGCCTTCCTTTAGTTCTGAACTTCTGAGAACTCATTTTAAGGAAACTTTTGCTTAATTTAGACTTGGTTTTTACAGCGAAAAAGGTTAGGCCTTTGACGCCATGATTTTTTCATCTGAAAATAACATTTTATGTAGATTCAATCTTAGTTCGATGGTTGCGTGTGTTGTACTGTGTTGTGTTCTTTAGACGTTCAGCGATTTTTCACGGGCGTTTATTTTTGTTAGTTAACATACTTGCATTTTGTTCTGCGGTGGGAAGTAACGGTTTGGTAACTTAATGCGAAGATAAGAGGTGTACGGTACTTAAAGAGGAGGAGTCGAGGGCCGTTGTTGTACCGAAAATATTTTCTCTCAATATTGAAATATTGTGGAGCTTGTTATTGTACTGGTACTGTTAAATTATGTTTCTCGCGAAACCATAAGGTTTACTTAAGTTACTATACCAGTATTAGTACATCTTCAATCACTCTGTCTGTACATTTTTTCTTATTATTATCTTCACGAGTTAGCGTTACTTTTTTGAGTAAAAATCCATTACCCAACAATGGAGCCCAGGCCAACCCAAAAATCTGAATGAATCTCATTATTTATTAGGAAACCATTCTTTTTTAAATATTTTGTGCGCTATCAATCTTCATCTTCTTTTATCCGCAAATTCATTATTCATGCGGACGAATATTTATAGTATTATTTATGGTGGGTACTTTAGTACAAGCGATAGCAGGGTTACAGAAATGCAAAAATAATGATGGCTCATTCGATACGTATTTATTGGTGTTTCATTTTATCGGTCGAGGATATAAAAGGAAAAAATAAAGCTATGAAATGAAGCTCAAGAAATCCGGGCCGAGGTGTTTAAATCATACGTCTTTTGTTTATGGGAAGACACATGTAATATTATTATTAGGATCATGATATTTAATAATATTCTAAAATAATTTTAAGATTACACTTTAAGAATATTTATAATGAAACGTAAGCTATTTTATTATATGTAATGTAATCACGTTCTAGCTTTGTAATATCGGTTCCACTGGGAAGACAAAAACAAAAAAGCATCACGGATCCGCGCTTGCCACAGTCATTAACATTATGCTTGTGCACGAAAAAAAAACACAAAATCATTTCCCATGACTCGGTTAATGAATTATTTTGTTTTGCATGAAAAGACTTCGCTGGTAGATCCACTAAGTTTTAAAAGATAAGCATCAATGTGGGTGCTATGTGATTTATAAAACGCTGTAAAGCCCAACGCGAAAAACAAAGCTGTTCGTCTGATTGGATTTTGAAAATCCAAATTGGACACGTGTCATGATGAGATGGCAATTCTTTTATATATTTGCCAAACTATTTAACAGATGATCATGTCTTATCAAAACAAATTAGCGTACCAAATAATAAATCCTTATTCAGCAAACCAATCTATCTATCTATCAATCGGCGTCTTTAAACATTTTCCAAAGCGTAAAAGTTCATTTGGAGGAATAAGTACTATTCCGAAAGGAAATTGTTTCCGAATCGAAGTTACGTTTTTAATTGATCCAATTTACAATTCCGTTCCCCAAGTTCGCATTCGAGTGTAGGTAGGTACTAATTAAACCGCTTTTCAATTAAAATTACCCGATTTGCCGCCCCCAATAAACGTGGAACAGGGTATATTACCTACATTGATACTCCTCGTGCGACAGTTTTAAAAACCCGGTAGTTCGTAATTAATTGTAACATCATTTATCTTAGTACCGAATAAAAGATACATTTGTTTTAAAGGACTATTTTGTCCATGAAACATTTTAAGAATTTATCGTTAAATTTGAAATACATTTACAAAATTGCGTGTAAATGATTGATCGAGGTCTTCTGAATGTAGGTTATCTACTTATTGATAACCAACTTTCACTAATGGTTAGGATCCACAATCGCAAGCTAATTTATAATATGTATTTTAGATACATATTACATCTGTTTTCTTTGTTATAATACCAGCTTAAAATCCTGATACTGCTCGTATAGAGCAAATCTAGCACCAGCCATGGCCCATGGGTACTTTCACTAAAGGAAAAGTTTCCGTTTTATTCACGTTCTGCAAGCTCATTTGTATACTTAATGTCAAGATCGTGTTGTTTCTCTAACAAAACCAGTATTTTTAGCATAAAACATAATTGTAGAAGACAATACTGTAGCATAACCCGTTTGTAGCAGCGCACAGTGGGACAGAATACGAATAGTTGTTAGCACCACCATCCATCTTGTACCGATCAAAAATATCATTTCGTCCTTACCTTTTCCAATCCTTTATCAAAGTCCTCTTGGTGGATATAGCACAGAATTAGCAACGAAGAACCACAATTCTGTTGCAGCATATGAAGAAATATTTAATAACGTTACAACTACAAAAAAATCTAGTTGTAATAGCGCAAACGCAACTACTACAGATTCGCAAAATTTAAATTTTCCTCAATTGCTTACAAGCAAGTACGCGTTACGCATATTTAAAGTGTAAAAACAACAGAGTACAAAGCACTTTTAATACATTAAATAACAACATTCCGCCAAGTTTTTTGGCACCTCTCGATTTTAAATATGAAGTCTTTTGCATGACGCAATAATATGTGAGTCCAATGAAAGGTCTTAAACTTCGCATTTATAACCACCACAAGTTTTATAATTTTTTTTTATAACATGATTCACAGGTAATTTCTATTAAAATAGGTGTTCAGATACCATATTGAGGTCCTTTGTTCCTACGCTTTTTCTCACTAGACAGTTAATCAAATGTAATAATTTTAATTTATAATGTCTCCTTGCCTTGTCCATGACTTGGTCAATCATTTCCCGGATTTCGACAGTAAGGTGGTAATTTCATGCTAATTATTCTGATTCAAAAATGCTGCCGGTAACCTTACACTTCCTTTACGACTTAATCTATCGCCTTTATACAATAAATACTCTTTGTCTGTTTAATTTAGTTTTTACAATAAGTATGTTGAGACATTGGTAACGCAGACCCCTTTTAAACTGAACCATCAGTTACTTCCTTAGACAGCTCAACCACAATGTCGACATGCGTGTTGATTTTGCTGATAATATTGATAAATACATATTGGTTTTTGAATGTAACCCTTCGTCTGTGGCAAATTATAGTAAATACCTTCATAACCTTTCAATAGACCTGACTGAAGAATAAAATTCAACATTCAACGCCGAAATGGTTCAAGAAACCAAGCCAATCGGATAAGAAGAGCTGATTACAATTTCACGCTACAATCGTGAATTGAGAAACCCGGCGTAGCGATAGCAAATTGTAGGTTTCCCTGCTTGGAGTCTCACGGCTTGCCGCCTGCTACTGGCCTTGATCGCGCAGACCTTGAGAGCGGCGAGCAGCCACTGCGCGTTCACTAAACTTTGCAGTTACGTCATTTTATATTTTGGTAGCTCAGATGAATAGCCTCTGCGGGTTCTACGATCTACCTACTTGTGTTTACTATTACGAAACAACTCACGGGTTCTCCTTGAGGTGTTCTTGTGATGATTAGAACAAGGAAGACATCGGTAGCGAACCGTGAGATCATTGCACCACCATGCTAAAACGTATTATTCATACGATAAGGTCGAGTAAATTCAAGTTCACATTACACCCACGCGTGATGATCAAAGGATAGGGCTGGTAGCAAAGAACTTGAAGAAGATCTGCTAAATATTTAAAATTTTCCTGAATTATCAGTCTCTTGCAGCATATTTTATTACGTATTTGGTGCATCTGAATATCTTATAATGAAATTTTGCTTAGGTTTTTGGGTTTATTATGATTAAATTTTAAGCTAAACAAGCTGCTGGCATTTTTTGAGACATAAAATAGGCTCTACATTTGTTGTCAACCCTATCCAATGTAACGATTGTGATCGAAATGTTGACGACACTCACACAGTGACTTATGTGCACATAACACAGAGATCGAAGATCATAACTGCCATAATCAAATACCCACACGGGAATAACATGGACAATCCATATAAGTAAGTGATAGACTAGTAACATCGCACGGTTTCACAGTAGATGTTAAAATAATACCTGCTCTAGTAATTGGATTGACTCAATTTTTGTTGCTTATTCTTTTTAATGCTATTTCAATCGTATCGTACTATGCGCCAAGCTTTTTTCAAGTTGTCAGCTGTACACTTTGTAAATTCCTTTTTTTCCCTCCCATATTTCTTACTCAGATGTTAGAATATTATGTTTTCTGAGTCTTCTGCTGCTTCTCTTCTGATTTATGTATCATTTGTTCGACATCTAAGAAAAAATACATAAACACCCACAGACATTTTAGAATATACTTTACCACTTCTTTATTTATAATGTGCTTATCATTATTTGCTTCGTCAATGTCACCGAGTAGCCGAGAGGGCAACGGACGCGATATCTACAATAAATACATAGATAATACATCAGCACATACAAATGTCACATTAATATCAAACCCACACAATCACCGTGTCGTGGTGTGGGTTTGTCTATCCATATACACAACTGCAAAATGGATTATAATGTTGGATAAAAACTGGTATTATAATTCATTGCCCTTGCGTGCTATCTTTTCAATCGTCTGAGTACGGAGTAGCACTTGCTTAATTATTTCCACATATCGTGAAATTGCAAAAAATGTACGTCACGATGTAGAACACTCGTATGACACACACACACGAATAACGAAAGTAGATCCTATCCTAGATAAATAGGTAAAGTGCAACCTCAATACTAAATGCCCTGAAACAGAAGTGTTTCAGGTTTTTGAAAATGTAAAAATCTTTTTTATTGATGTCCTAATTACTAAATATTTTCTTAAGGTATGTCCTGTTCTTATTCCAAGATTTAAGTTTGTTCTTTTTGTTGTTAGCATTTGGCCCATTTATTTCAGAACCTAGTCTCACCAAGCCTCTATTTCATCTGACAAAAATTCCCAAAAAATTGAGGTCAGAGCATTTTTTTATACGAGAAAGCCACGTGCCGCGCTGGAGCGAGACGTCGATTCGCCAGAGCGGGTCAGCAGCGGCGTTTGCGCAACTGCCTTAGTTGAGTACAATTTCACAGTTCCAGAGTTCTTCTGGAGGCCTCGTTCATGATTACTTGGCATTTCTTTTGTAACTCTTTTAACTTTAAGTATTTGAGTTTGTTTGTAGTTTTTCACTTACAAACTAAATTTCCACCTTTAATAATTTTCGGAAGCTTATTTTCAAATGGGTTTTGAGAATGCTTAACTGGTTTCGCAATAGAGTTGACATTTTCAATACTGATGAAGGTATTGGGATTCTTATTTAAGATAAGTGTGATGCCCTCTGACAGTTCATACAAATCATAATTTATTGCTAGTATTAATTATAAGGAATAAAGATTTATTGTCAAGTTGTTTGCTTAGCAAAGAAGTTGATGAAGGGTTTTTATAGGTATTGAGATGAGATTTGAATATTCTTGGAATCGTGCTGCACTTATTGCACAACGATATTTTTAAGGCTTTACTGAGAACCTTTTTTACTTATAATGGCCGGTTTTGTTGACACTGAGTCAACTGACAATGACGAATGTGATGTGCTAATGAACTCGCTCTTGAAACTGATTTTTTGCAAACTTATAAACACGATAGATAAAATGTACCTATAAATATAAAAAGCAACCGAGGTTATCCGCACCACAAACGCACGTGTTTACTGGGTTTTTCTTATCTTAAACTCTGCCTCTATTATTTTGTCCTCCACACAATTTGAATTTATGGGGAACCTTTTAACGTTGGTTTTTATTCTCCATAGTTTTAACAATTTATGAATGTCTGATAAGTAATTTTCTTTTTGGTCATAGTTTGTTTTATATATTTGTTTGTGTATTAATGCCAACATTTATTATATTCAAGATCATCTACTAAGTAGTAGAGTCCAATGGCCCTTGTATATTAAACGCTTTTGACCTTATGTGTCGGTTTGAGTACGTCATTTAAATTTAGTTTTGGATGCTTCATTACATCCATCTTCATCTCTAGTAAAACCAGTTGAATCGATCTACTAATCGTAACAATTTCGTAATCCAGCACGCAAGCTTTCTGAGTAATAATGATCACCCAATTCGGAGTTGTTTACAATTTAGATATGGCCCCGTTATACTACCAAATGTTACCGTTAAGAAATTTGAGTAACTAGCAGAAGCAGATACAAGTTTCAATGTAAATGAAAACATTAAACTGCCTCCTCATCGTATTTCAAAAAGCTTGACGTGTTTTCGTTATTTTCCAACAATAAAAATTCTGGCGTTATTGGTGTGAACTAAATAGTTTTTTTTTTATAATTGTAAGTATTTTAATGCATATTTTATGTAACGTATTTTATTTTGGTAGACTTTGTACATTTTATTCCTTCTAATGATAAAAAACAATATTGTCAGAGGTCTATTCTTTTGAAGGTAATGACCATTTTAATGGCGTCATCATGATGATTCCCAACCAGTTGTATCGGCATTGTGTTTAATACCTTGATAGAGAATCCCAAAGTCATCTTTCTAGTGATCTCTGCCTATTTGTACAAATTAGTTCAATTTTAATGATGAATACATAAAGTATACTTTATTATTCGAATAATAATCTAAACTGTTATTAATAAATAATCTCGAACATTCTTTGAAAACCAAGAATTCAAAAACTATGGAATCAGTAATACTAACTGATCCCATAGGTTTTTATTTTAACAATAGTTTGTTAGCACAACTATTTAAAAAAAGCTGCTTTACTGACAGAATAAATTAAGGTGTTACATTAAAATAGGAAGTAATTTTATATCGTTAACATGAATTATTGATAATATAACGCTAGCCATTTTTTAAGCGATACATCGTGAACTGTGACCTTTACGACAGCTGCAACATTATAAGGGGAATCGCGTGATATACGCTATTTCTTGAATATACTTTATCATATGTGTAACAAAGACAATTATTTTAATTGAAATCTTTGAATAACTTACGAATATCTGATGATCTGTCCATCGATTGCAACGGCAACGATTCCTTTTGTCGGAATGCTCTTACGGCATTCGTTTCTTTCGATAACAATAATGATGGAGACGTGATAGACGTGACCCCCCTTTATTAGTATAATCCTTCACCCATATTATCTTCAGCCAGCTTGATAACACTATTCAGCAAGAGGCGTGTTTCTCTGTCGTTACACTTGATTAGTTCATTATCCGTCGCTGTATGGGAATCATTAAGTGCATCAATCTCAGTAATTACAGACTGTTAGACGTTTGAACTGTAGAACTATATCCCAAGCATTCCCTTCCCTACCCGGCAGTAGGCAATCCGTTTTTATTGAACTCTTCAAACTTCCCGGGAATTGAAACAACATTATTGATTTTAATAATGCCTTGTTTACTTTAACGTTTTCTCTCGGAACATTAATTGAAATCAATACTTTCAGTTACATATTCTATGATAATAATGAAACAAAGTATTATATGAATAACAATAACAACCTTTATGAATAGATATCAGTAATGGAAAAGTCTGAATGATATAAGAGCAGTGTCGACAACCCTCTGACCGGTCTGGTAGCAATAACAGAGTAACGTAGCACAACACTAATTAAACTAGCTAAAAGATTTCCATTAAAACCGATGCGTTTTATTCTTTATAAAATCCAGTGTTCGCAATTTTAAAACCGACTTTTCCGAACTAACCCTTTACATAATTACTTAAATTTGGTAGAGTTTACATTATATTTGGTTTTGGTGGTCTTGCGATGGCTGATGATGATGACGCATATTATGTGTCGTTATTAGCTTGTTGTGCGTTCGAACCCTTTCCAATTTTAGTCTTCCTAGAAGGGCCTTGCCTTAACCATTAAAACACCGGAGGCTATTCTGACCTTAACGGTTTTACAAGAAAATGCTAACTCCGGTCATTAGCCAAAGGGAACAGCTGCCGCATATTTTTTAATTTCGTTATCACCTCCTTGTTTGCGTGTCCGTGTAATAGGTGGTCTCCGGTACTATTTATAAATTCTATACAGGTGCAAGGGGCGGCGCAGGTGTATCATTGTCAACTGCATTGTATGAACTTTGCATAAAAACTTCTCCGTTTAGGTATATTCTTGATGATAGATGTGCAGAAGCACGGCGGAATAATTTTCATTCGAGTTCAACACCAAGCTATTTGTTACAATCCCCATAATTAAAAATGGAGTCATTAAGCTAAACATTTTCAACGCAATAAACTGCTTAGTTAGACTGTGACACTATACACCCACAACAATACAATTTTTGCCAACTCAATGATTTCAGTTTTAAAATAGACAGTACGAAACTTACATATTTAATTAAAAATGTCATTGTTCATTGTAAGCGATACCGCTAGCATTACTCTATTATTATCGAAAAAAGTATAATCATCTATAATTTGATCTGCGGCTGGATTTCTATCTATTGTCTAACCGTTTTTTGCGAGTCGCGAATTTCGGCAGTCATATCGAATGCCACATCTACAGTCAAGATCCAAAAAACAACATTAAGATTCCGAATCGAATCACGTCGTTGCGATTGGTTTTTTGATAAGCGAATGTTTTTGTAGCTCTTGTTGTTGTGGTGAAGTTGATAGATTTGCTTTTAGCAGTAATTTAAGTATCATTTACCAGCATTTATTTTCAGAATTAAGAGGAATGCCTTTTAGGAATTGTAATGATGCTCCTATATGATTTTCTTGATTGTTTAAGTCATGAATTAATCCATCTTATTCTTTTGTACCTGGCATATTGTTCCACGCAGTAAATTTTGCAATGTTACGCCATGTTTCAAAATTCATTGTCATCTTTTCTCACTGCGTCATACACTGCTCCATGAAAACATGTACCACAAATGTTTTTATGTATTCAGGTTGAAATAATATATTGCAAATTCAACTCATGCATCTAATAACGAACAATCCGCGATACAAACGGGCACGTTTATCATACGCGATGTGCCCGAGATAGCAACACTGTAAGTGGACCAAGGGCGCTCGCAGATAACGCAAGGTTATATGCAGCCCGCCTGATGACAGTTCCATCTACCTGCGCTGGTGCTAATTTATAATAAGTAGGTTGTTTTGATTCTGATAGGACAGCAGTGACGCGTTTGAATTTAGAATTCGTTTTTGTATCATTGTCTGTATTTATAAATGAACTGTCAACTTAATTTAAAGAACTGAAAAAAGCCTGGCTATTTGGAATGAATCACAAATTATAATTTAAACTTAAACAAGTTACCCGTCCTTTTCTCATGTATCATGTCTGTTGCCTGATTAATAACGATAACATAAACCACAAAGCAGTCTACCAATTCCATTCGTTCAATTAAATAATCGCCTCAGCTTCAATTACACTCACCGATGTGCGAATTAATGGGCCGTCCATTTATTTTAAGGTCTCCATCCGAATCGACAGAATTAAAAAGATAATTGCCTGTCTCGCCGATGACAATGACAGAGGCAACGAGGAAGTTTGTGGAGTTACATTGAAGTTCAACAAAAAAGTTGTATCTAAATAATTAGTTGGGCTCGCTCAATTGCATTAAAGTGGAAACAGACTTAAATCAGCATTGGTATACTTGACTGACAACTATTATTCTCGCGTAAAGGACAACAGTGAATGCTTCATGGCAACGTAGGTATTTACATTCGCTTTCGAACTGAAGCCGGTGTGTTGTTGTCTTTAATCGAATTAAATTTTAAAGGTTGAAAGTTGTAAATGCCATAAGCTTGAAATAAACAACGATGACCTTTGCTTGTATTATTAAGTAGGCATTATCAGCACCGGCCGCTTTCGCTTTTATTGTGTCACTTGTTACTTTATCAGCGATAGTCGACCGCATTACCATCAAACTAATGATCGAATCTGGCTCAATAGCACAAACAGTGCGACGTTTTAATCTAACCAACCTAAAAACAGGAAGGCTACATGATAAAGTGCATCTTGTTTTTATCAAATAGAGGTCGAATATGATAAGAGCTATCGCGACCTCGGTTGATGCGGAAGAAATCAGTTCAACTTTACATTGCCGAATATCGTTGCATGTAAAAGCGTAGTCTGTCATCGGTTTCGTGTGTAAATCGTTTTTTGTCGGTTAATGTGTCTGGTAAATATGCCGTCGACGAAGGAACTTCAAGGTTGGCCTCGGAGATAAGACATGATAATTTGGGGAATATTTTTATGACTGTTCGAATAAGGATATTTTCGGCAGCGGCAGCCGTTCACATGATAACTTAGTGGTTTGATAAAGGTGGATTAATATTAGCTAGCGTATAATTTCACCATTGGGCGCTTCCTTTGCTGGAAGCGTATATCAGAATGGTTAGGAGACCATAAATTAAAGCGAGGGCAACCTAAGCCAGAAATAGCGGTGTGGAGAGTGCTTGATAGAATAATATGTCCTCGACAGCCTTGTCCTCGTTACACGGCCCAGTTTGTCCGGAGCAGGATGCTCTTTTTAAAGATCGGCTTGACATTACTTACTATAGACAGTTTCTATTACCCATTGACCCATTTATTTGCTGAGAAGTTCTAACGACTGCTCCTAGAATAAGTGAATATATTGAATCAAATTCCTAATTCCCACCGTAATCTCAAATCGACCGACAGTTACGATTACAAGCACAACCGTACCATTCATAAAATGATAGCATAGTGACAGTGATACGGCTTGTAAAGTTAATGTTTTGTGTGAATGACCTCGGGCAGATAGTAGTAATGTAGTAGGCAAAAGCAAAAGAATTACTTTTCAGATAATTGGTAGGCTAATAATTTCATCAGCCAAATAATGAATAATACACAATGCGGGTACGTCAATGACAAATCGAAAAACATTGGTGCCTGAGATTATTCTGTGTCAAAAGGTTATTTATTTTTATAAGAGGACATTGATGCTGCAACTGCACCTAATTAGCAATCAGTTATCATTCTAAATGTATTCAATGTTCACTGTGATTTATTGTGTCTCATCGCAATTTAAATAGAATCATTCATTGCTAAATGATTTAAATAACACAGTGAACAAACCTGAGTAGATAGAATTACATTTATTGGGTCCACCTTTCTAACGTTTCTAACGTTAACTTGAAACTACCTAATAAAAATGTCCCAGTTATAATTTATCTTAGGTTAATAGTGGTCTGAAGATTTATTTGAACCTGAAGAACGTAGTGTATATAAGTAGTTTATTCATCTTTGTGTACTCAGTAAATGTGTTTTCACGGATCAGATTTCCGCGGCTGCAAAATCTCGCTCCACATTCAGCTCCACAATACAGATAAGCGTGCTCTCATTTACCTCATTCTACCAAAGTGTCGTTTTCATTGCATTGTGCGCATTGTGACAGACAGCATGGGCGCTGAGTCAGTGCGCACGCGCGGGGTCAAGGATGCGCAAGCGCAGCGTTGGCCCGCTTCCACGAAGTTCAACTCACTGAGGTTCACGAATGGAGGGAGGGTTAACGATTTCTGCGAGCGCTAGTGGAATGACGCTTGCTTAGCTTACGCATTGCTTTGGTTAGACTTAGGTTTAATGTCAAAGGTCAGGCACACTGTAAAGTTGACGATTTCTAGTGGTTAGGTGTAAAATGATGCGAAGCTAAACGCATAAGTTCAGGGTTAGATGTTGTAAAAGGTCACAAGAGTGCAATGCTATTGGATTGGAATCCTATTGTGATGTAGTAACATTATTTACAGTTTATTGTAGATATCTAGTTGTATCTTCCTCCAAAGCTTATTTACATGATATTTCTTCAAACGATTGATGACACTGAAAGTACTTTTTAATTTTATAGAAATTGGCCTGAAAATGTTCCCGTTCTGAATGTGTTAATTAGACTTAAGAATATTTTAAGTGTGCGTGGCACAATCATACACTGCCCATCTTTTAAATCAAATGAGCAGTCGGCTGTTGACTCAACATGATGAAATACTACATGCAAGTAGGTTACTCGGTTACAAGGCTCGAGTAACCGAGTGCCATTGTATGTAACGTAATGTTGTTGATTACATCTCATCAAAATTTTAGGTGAATAACAGTAGATAATTTAGAATCTTTAAGTCCAGGAAACCTATGGCGTTCAACGCTCAAAGACGTCAGACTCTAGAAATAAAACATTTCAAACAAGCCTTTAATAAGATAAGTAAAACTAGTATGTGCCTTTAGGTAAAGAATGCCCAAGCAACTTGTTTCATGTTCTTCTCTTTCTGTAGATTTAAAAAACTCGTTTAAATTTATCGTTTTATTAAACTTCAACTTCATGTATTTTTCTTGCCGTTTATTTGCTTTTGTTGTGGGACCATTTGATACGTATGATTGGTAGGTATGAAATAAATTAATACCCGTGGATTCTAGAAGATTATTCGTACTAATATTCGTAATTGAAGTTTGGTTCATCTCAAGTAGATTAAACCTTTTAGGCGTGGGATATTGTTAATTTTTTACATCACTGCTTTTTAGCCACACCGGCAAAATGCCTAGAGAGGAATGTGTTCATGTTACGTAATTTGCCTTGACTTACGACACAAGATGAAACGATTCGAAAAGACAATGAAGCAAAATGTATCTGGTACTTCATGCTACAGTCAAATTGAACTTTGTTTTATCCTGAATTCACGAAAGAACTTGCATGAAGCTGTTAATTTCTTTATACTTCTTATTTTATTTCATTTTGAACCTCTTCTTCACAAGTCTTCTTTCTTTTGTGAATTGCGAGTTACTTGCCAGGAAAGTTTTTGATTTTCTGCTGGATCTCTCTGCATACAGATTTCTCTCAAAGTAGATTTAAAATGTCTTATTTATTTTCCACTTAGTAACTCGTGCATTTCCTCGTCGTCATTTTTTTCTAAGTATCAGTAGCTTTAAAAGTCTATATGTGACATGACGTGACCAAATACAACTGTTATCGCATTCTCAAGGATCCAGCCATGAGTGCCATGTCCACAAGTCGGTAATGAGCTGTGCATGAGTTTGTGACGCGGCAAGAGATTACAAGGCACAGTGCCTTGCATTCCATAGATAAAAAATATCTTGACGTTTTAAACTTGGAACATTTTAACTGCCAGGATTATCGTCAAAGCAATAATTGGGAACAGACAGAACCTCTCACAATCACAACAGTGTGAGTAGGTTACATCCATTTGTCTGTGCTTTATAGTTAGTACATAAAGATAATATTGATGGCATCTCATCATAACAAATCCACATTCCGTACATACACCCTACACATTCTCTGAATTCTGTGATCGTGTATTATCACAATATACATTTAACATACTTTCCTACGCATAATATAGTTACTTACTTTGATATAATACTATTTGCAAATAATGTTTTGGGCAATCGGATTACGCCTTAATTGATTTCTATCACAATATTATTTTACATCCAGTTTTACCAATAGATGCAACCAGTTTAAAACCATTCCAATCATAAACACTTAACTCCCTCTGCCTACTAAATTGAATCTAATGAACGCAATATATCATAAGAATAAGCGGCCCGCCTACAATTGTTAGCCACAATAGATTGCTCTTGCATATTAATTACTTTTTAATCAATAAGGCATGATGCCGTCACGTTCGATACTTGATATTCTTACAACTTCTTAATAAATTATATTTCTCAATCTTGATAAACGCATTTATGTAAGTAATCCTGAACGACATCTTGCAGAGAAAAATAGGCAAGTATATTTTATTTTTCCTGATGCAAACAAACTTTTGCATTTGACAGATTATTACGGAGCATTCCAGAATACAGGTTGAAATACATTTTCAACGAACAACTGTAATGCACGGTAGTGACTACTCTAGATACATAATTCCCATAACAAGTTGGACATAAACTTTAATTTACAATCTAGGAAACACTAAATCGTATTTTACAATGGACAATGCTAAGCCACCATCTCTACGTGTAGCCACTTCAACGTGCATAATAATTTTCCTTATGTTGTTAATAATAAGGATCAAAATGAAATGAAAAGCTGCGTTTCTTAAAAAGATGACAACACTCGACGAATTATAAATATTAGAGCTGATGGTTTCCGTCAGCCTGTCCAATTTATTCTATTTTTGTTCTTTCTTAGGATATATCAAGTTTAGAAGTCTGGATTTTAATTATAGTTTAATTCTCATTGTTAATTAAACAAAATTCTAAACAGAAAACTTCGCAGTTAGAAACAGTCAGCCATTACGAGTGACCGAAGAATATTCGTTCTCTAGTCATGGTGGATTATCACCCCAACCTATCAAACTGGGTGTTAATTAAATTTTATGTTTCGAGCGAACGAGCTAATATCACTTTTCCTGCACGATCGTGGTTTTTAGAACTTCGCTGTTTAAACTGCATTTATAACTATCCAACAGGCATAGGCGAGTATTGCTTCACTTACGTAATTATTTATCATCACTAATTCAGAGAAGGACGGCAGATAAAAGTTGAAGGACTAGACAAGGACAGAGGGTGAAGCCACTGTAATTATAGAGATAGTCGTTGAAATGTCAGACATAAATGCTCATAAAGATCCGTATAAAAACTTAGCACATGTGCCTCCACGTGATAGAGCATCAGTCATGTTATGAAAGTAATTTATTTATTTTTATATGGACGTAAAAAATGGACCGAACCAAATTGAATCATGGAAATGTTACTTCGATTCCAATGCTATCTATCAATGCATCTACCATGACTCATACAAATTATGCACAAAAAATAGTTGCCAAGCAAGAACGCGTACCCACACATTAATATTCGGGTATGTAATAATTATTTTCATCACGATTGTACTGGATCGAGTTGCTGGCAAATGATTTACAGATCTTGATTAAAGGGCAGAACCTCGGCCACCAGTCGATCAACTGAGCTATTGTATTAAGCGCAATATAATTAAAAGTCAAAAGGTTTCGCCATCAAGCCATGTTTATGGCGTACCGTAATTGCGATTCCGTCTTTTACATTTATATCAGGGAGTAAATCACATCGACGACCTCCTCCATCAATCCATCGTTTTTATTTAACGATGGACTTTGAGATTATACTCTAAAATCTTCGTAAGTCAAGAGTATGTGGTCTGATCAATATATGGATCTGATTCACTGGTTTGTTAATTTTGTTTGAGACTTTCGAATACTAGGAATTCGAATGTAATCTAGAAATATCATAACAATATAACTCAGAAGCTAAAGTTGTTATAGAATTCTTGATCGAAAACAATGCGGCTGTAAACTTATTGGTATAAACATGGGAATGTTGGTACGTACAGCATGCAATATACGTGGCTTGCGACCATTTTACTTTTATTCCTAGCTTGAACAATAGGTCTCTCGCTGTTGACGGTAACGCAGCCGGTTTCTTACCTCCCTCCAATGGCAGTTACAAGTTACGATGCTATAAATACTGAGCAAGACGTGCCCATGACCCGAGCGACGCGAGAATTATTGAACCAACCTGAGTAATACCATTCTCGTATTACAATTCAACTATTCCAACGTGTTCCATGCTATTCGCAATGGTGTTGGTCGCTAAATCAAAGGCCAAAGCTGTTGGTTCTGTTTCGTACGTGACTGTAAAAACGATTAGGTTTCCCTTTCCGCGTTCAGAGACGTTAGCGCTCGAATCGATTATGAACAGGATGTCATCGCATTAATGGCGACTGTTCGTGCCAATCCCGTCTTCGGCTATCAGTTTATTTATTTCATTCGAGAAGACTTCCATTCGAATAAGGATTGTCATAAAACTGTAAGACTGCGACGCGCAAAAATTTCAAATCACCCCGGACGGAGCATTCATTTCATATCCAAACATTGATGGTTAAATCGTTTACATAAATTAGTAAATACTATTAGGACAGGTCTCTCACATTGGTTTGGTTATGTAAAGATGGCAGTTGATTTGAATTTGACCACGATATTGATTTCTCAAAATTCCATCAAAAAAAAATAATTTTATTGTATTCTCATCCATCATATTCAAATAAGAGATCGCATACCTATAGATGCATCTTCGGATTTACCCTAAAATTCTACTCAAATTGGTTTAAGATGAGTTATAGTGTTCAATGAAACAGTTGCTAGTTAACTGAAAATACATAGATCTGCGCCTAGATCAGCCTTGGCTATTGTCCAGAGTAAGTAGGGCGAGATCGTAGGTGTCTAACGCGGACCGTTGCTGGCAATCGCCATAATAGTATGTGTTGGAATTCCAGTATAAATTACACTGTGAATTATATGCGCTTGTGAATGAATCTAAATAAGGCTTAGTTTCTTCAATGAGGTTTATTTGTTTTATTACATAATAAAGAGTATTTATTCAGTCATGTAATTCTGTTTTACAATGACATTCGGGTTCGTTTGCAAATAGAAAATAAATATTTTTTTATCCTAAGAAAAATTTATCGAGCAGTTACGTAGCTTAATCTTAAATCTCAAGTTACCATTATTAAAATGAAATGAATTTATTCTTAGAAATTATCAAACGTTCATCTCAACATGATTATTTTCACAAATATTTAATTTTCATCAAATTACGAGTACCTACAATCTTGTAGCCTACTCGGATTAACAATTGTTCCCGAAAGACATCAAAGGTAATAATATTGCTTATCATATTTCGCAATTACATTTGAGTACTTTATTTGTGTACAAAAAGTTTTCAAAATATTTTACAAGAATGTTCGACTTCGGACTTGGTGCTTAAGAATTCGTTTAGTTGATAATTCGTCTTGAAGGTAGGCATGAACCTTCAGCCCACCTTCCTATGCTTCTGCTTATTGGTGCTTATTGGCCATGACCGTGACTCGCAATTAGATATAATTACCTTCAATTTGTGCTGCTACCAATGTTATTCGCGGCGGTCTGGCTTGATGTCTAACTCCGCACTATGCAATTATTGTTCCTTTGCAAATGAAACCTCGACTCGTTAGCTATTGTTAAGTATCCGCGGAAGTTTATTTGATTGTGGTTCTATAATTGCATCTCCAGTGATCGTAACTAATTTCAAAATGGATTTATGCTATGCCATTCTAGCTATATGCTATACAACATATAAGTCTAACTAGCATTAGCCATTAAAAATAGTAAATTCACACGATAGTGCTCATAGGATACAAAATTCTGTACGCATCTGCGTTAAGCAAATATAAATATGATCTCAAAAACAGCAATTCTTAAAAACACATGTGGGGTTTTGAATA
The DNA here is from genome assembly GCA_963584085.1 of Pyrausta aurata. NCBI lineage: Eukaryota > Metazoa > Arthropoda > Insecta > Lepidoptera > Crambidae > Pyrausta > Pyrausta aurata. The sequence goes on along the minus strand of OY757257.1, from coordinate 9,150,945 downwards.
ATAAAAAACATATTGTGTCTAATTGCAAAGTTGGCAAGGAAGCGGGAGACGACGTGGCTTGTCAACCTATTCTTAATATAGCTACACTGCGGTTTTTTGGCAAATTTTCTCAAGTTCTGGAGTCAACGAATCCTCTGACAGACGACACGGCTCAAGTCGAAGAAATGAATAGGAACAAATAAATATACTGCGAAAAGTGCCTTAAAATAAATGATGTTTCACAACATATTGTTTTTGCTCTAGCTAATCGTAAATAATTCTGTTCAGGTCAATTTCCGCAAAAGAATTTTCACGTGTCTTAGCCAATAATTTACATCATGAAACATCTAGTTGCGTTTTATGTCAGTCTAGTTATTTATCTTACTTAAGCCTTGCTTTCCTTATTTGCAAATCAAAGATAGCTAAAAATAAGCAACAGCCTAAACCTACGAATTTTTATTTGCGCAAGTTCCTTTTTTATTATTAAGAATATATTATATTATATTATAATACTTTAGAATTTAGCTAGAATTCATATCCTATAAAAGGGTCCATATTCAATACTCAATACTTTATGGCTCTATAATGTACAAAAGGAGTTAGGCTTCATTTACCTTGTGAAAAATGTATCATATCATTTTTACCCACAAGGGTATTTTAAAATTACGTCCATTATTATTACTCTTATTATAAGCCTTTCAAACAGCATTACGGGAGCAAAAAGTTTTTGTTCTCATATGTTGCTGATATACAAAAAGTTCAACATAACGTAATCGACCTTTGCGAAGTTCCCTGGTAACAAACAGTCGTATCCTGTATTTATTCTTATGTCATCGCACCTAATGCAAGTGGGGACAATGCGTTACGCAACGAATGCACTCCATTTGTAGGCGTCGCACGCGCAACGTGCAACGGTCGCCGGCGACGGCGCATCATAGTCGCTCTGACCTATTTGCAGTTTGATTCCACTCAACAGTGTATTGGGTTCTTGTGTGTGTGCTTCATTTGATTAGGTGCCACACCAAAAGTTTTGACAATTCAAATGTTGTCATACAAGGATGACTTGGTCGTAAATCAAATCAATGAAGCTTGCCACGACTATTCCTTTCCCAAGTCAAGAAGTTGTTTGGTACTGTAATTAATTTAATTTGTAACGTTTCACGTTTACTGAACTACCATTTCTGCAGAGAAACAAACATCTTGAATCATCAATTTAACGAAGATATACGTTCACTTTACTCGGAAGCCTAATATCGCGTTTAATTTCCTGACGACCCGCGGCTGTTTGCGCACACCCGTAATAAAGACTCTGCATAAACACCTAAAACAAACATCGATATTTTACGAGAAGTTTGTTTTCTTCCAAAAAATTACTTGCTCTCCCTGGGAAACTCGTAAATAAGCTCGTAAAGCACTGCCGGCCCCAATTATTACATTTCGCTGACTTTAATCATGATTAATATCCGTTCAGGGGCGTTGCGGTATTAACCAGGACATTGTCCAAATGATGTGTGCGTTTATTTATCTTCATATCTTTTGTTACACATTTATAACAGCAAAAATTGTAAAGGTCATGAAGGCGCGTGATCACGAATCTGAAAACAGTTATTTCCATGTTCAGGCCTCACCTGAGAAGCAATCGGCGCAAGCCACGCATCAATACTTCGCTGTTCCCAGACAACAATACTCGAACAGTGCACGCCCGAGACAGCCCTCAAGATTTCTCAATTCCATATCACAGCTCGGACTCGATAGTTGCATCACGTAAATGATTACTATTGAGGACAAAGCTTTGAAAATGACTTACATTAAACACCCTGACTTTGAAACTAAACTTTGCGAGACCGGTTGTAAGACTTCAATTCGAACTGGCCAGCAAGTTCTAACTTCTTAGAATGGCAAGTGGTTGAAAGGTGCTATGCGAAGCGCGACCGAGCGAAAGTAAAGCTTTTGCTCTCCGCAGAGAAGCTACTTTGAGCTAGAGCTGCCATAACATTGTCTAGGTTAAATTATGTAAGTGTTCGTGTGACTGCAAAGAACGGTAACGTGGTTCCTTAGCAGGTCACATTAGTGCGAATGACATCAGTGGTTGTCAAGTGCATGCGGAGTCAACGAACAGGATTAACATTGCGTATGCAGTCGATGCGCCTTAGCCTTGACTTCCCCTGTACCTGGGCATGGCTCTCCGCCAGAACCATTCACTGACCTACAATGCGTCTTCGGAATTTCCCGTGTGGTTTCACAATGACTGATGAAAGGAACCTCAGGACATATTGCAAAAATATACCCATGACAAAAAATATAAAAGGTAGAGGTAGGTACTTGATAAATGGAAATGAGATGTCGCAGCGCTCGTTGTTGTCTTATTATGTCCCTAGGCAGAAGGAATGGTCGGTGCGACGTGGGCAGTTAAGGCTATGCAACCGTCGTGTTAACCCCGCTATTATCTTTTAATACCATCGACTTCATTATTCGCTACATTTTTTTGCGACGGCAACGAGGCGCGGCCGGCATCGCGAGTCGCCGACATGGGTTTGATAACCTGAAGACCTTGGTCTTAATTGCGCTTGCGCGGACCATTCCGCCGCGTCCACTTTTTATGCGCCTGCACATCGCTAGTAAAAACACGACAACTTGGACCCAGCCGGCTCTAAATGGTGCAATAACTCAGGAAAAATTCAAACCGGTCACCAGCGTCCCAGCCGCTAGTTTGCATCAAGTGCGCATATACCGAGAAAATACTCACTCCATGCTGGGTTTGCGCTGATCGTACAACAAGATTACTTATGTTTTACTGGGATACCGAGTTAAATTATAACCAAGCTATAAATACGACATAAATCCTGGAATGTGTTAAGGTTCTAATGAAAATTCTCTTTTTGTTTCAGGTAAGGAAATTGATGGTCTAGCAGAATCGAACGTTAAAAACAACCAACATAATATTACTCAGGTAAGTATGCAGGAAGCGGCCATATTTGTGAAAAATATTTTCCAAAGCTACAATAATAAAGCGAATGGCACTAAGCCAAATTTTCGTAACATTAATCATTCGCTGTATGTAGAATGTAATAAAAAACCTTTACAAGGAACGACACGCAGTTGATGGTGCCCAGCCAAATAATAATCTTAAAGTTATACCATAATTTTCTGAGTAGGAAACTAAATGTAGCATATTAATGGCCTTCAATTAATAATGTATGGTAATATTGACAGTATTTATTGCTGCTATTAGCACTATATTTTTAATGATCCCAAAAGGTAGAGTTCCGAAACAGACGAATAAAATTTAAAAGAAAAACTAAAAAAAGCTAATGATGTCTAAAGAACGAAGATGAATCCTAAGGCGTTGTTAAGTGCCGATGAAAAGCAAATGTTGAATGACATCAGAGACAAGTAGATACCAATTGTATAATATAACCTTGACTAGCGCGGTCTTAGATCGATCAATTTCATCTGTAATTTGCATTTAATGGAAACCTGGGAAGCAAAAAGTTTAATTCATCTATCCATCGAGGCGGTATTGACAGGCGTTATTGTGTCGAATGATTTGCATGTTCTTGGTGAACCAATGGTAAATTATTGTACATCGTCGAAGTATTGTACATTTGAAAGAAAAACTTTGGATTGGTTTTTTTACTGATTTATTAAATCATGTATTTTGTTCAGTGGATTCGATGCCACTCACTGACACACACATAATTTGCCTACATGATTTTCAAAAGAAACACAACCAGATCATGATGTGAATTTTGAAATCATCACTTGTCTTGTTGTCTACTGGTTTGTTCTGTTTTTTTTTATGTGTGTATCTAATTTGGCCATCCCAACACTTATTACTACATCAATAAGTGTGATATTCTTCGTTGCAATAAAACAACTATACGTCATACTTTTATAACCTTACCGTTTAGTCTTACAAAATACTTCATTCATATTTATTAGTTCATTCATTTTGGTAACTAGATCTTTGGGTAGATTTTTAAAAAACTTAACTAGAATGCAATTCACGTTGCTTTAATCAAGATTGGTTATATTAACGTTCTCATTTCATCAATTTATATGCGTAGGAGGTGATGAACACACCATTGGCTTTGTCATCGATTACAATTTATACAATGTCATACCACACAATCCATTATCAGAATCAGAGATTTTGCCGTGGCCTAAAGTAGGTACGCAGATATTCAACTTCTCTGGGGCCGTCCATTAATCACGTGAGGCTCAAAAGGGGGGGGAGGGGGTACGGAAAACATCATGAAACATCACGAGGGGGGAGGGGGGGAGTCTCGTTAGATATCACGTGTATTAATTTTATTTTTTTTTGTCAAAAAGCGCTATTTCTGAACCGAAATTTTGAAATTTGAACGATTTGTACTATACTGTCCACGGAACGCCCACGCGTATCCTCACGTTACGAGGGAGGGAGGTTCTCTGCGTAGTGCGCGAGGATGATGATGCCGATTGGCTTGACGAAACCGAAGTTAATATGTCACAAACCTCTTTGCCAATAACAACTGCCAGTGAAGAAGAAGCTTTTATTATTTATTTAAGAACTTTATTGCACAAGTAACAGTGTACAAAAGGTGGACTTAATGCTAAAAGCATTCTCTCCCAGTCATACCTTAGGTCATGCAGAAAGATTATAAGTGGGTGCAGGAGCATAATGTAGTAAAAATTTAGGAAAACGCAACAAAAATATCATTATGAAGCATAACAATATTATATTATTATTACATACTATAATATATATTTAATACAATAAACTAAATAAACATAAGTATAATATATATTTTATATGTATAACTACCAAATACTGTAATACATAAATATATTAAAAAAATATACATACATACATATTAACAAGTTTCGCAATTATTCAGCCAGAAACTTACGCAGTTTGTTCTTGAAAGATAATTTCGTCTCTGACTTCCTAATCTCTAGAGGAAGTGTATTCCATAGCCGTGTAGCCGTTACTGTGAATGAATGAAGCTTTACCAGTTGTAACCTTAAATGAAAGTCTTGCAACTCCGTGGGACGAAGACAACATTAATTAATTATTATGAATTAATTAATTATTCATTAATTTTATTGCAAATACATATAAATGTTTTTTGAATCAAAACGCCATTTGTAATTATTTTTTTCCAGTCAAAAATAGTCTTTATGTAGACTTCCAAAAAATACACGTGATCCAGGGGGAGGGGGGGGGAGTGGTCCCAAACCTCACCAAATATCATCAGGGGGGAGGGAGGGGTCAAAAAATGAGAAAAACGACCTCACGTGATTAATGGACGGCCCCTCTTGCATTTAAAAAAAGTTTGTTCATTTCAGTGAGGTTATTACTACGTGTAGTGAAGGTATGCCAAGTAAAAATGTGTCGCAAGTTGCGATTCGCAACCGACTCGATAACAAGATTATGACGTGTTCTTTGAAATTTGAATGTCGAATTTGAGACCGTTTAGATGCGTTGATGCCAAAATGTTCGTAGTGTCAGTTCCATACACTAGTAATAATCTGTTGTGAGTAGTTAATATGAAACATTCTAAAAAAATATTTTTAAAATTCATTCTCAAGGGTTATAGCATTGCACTCGCGCCAAGCCGGGGTGAGACGCTCATATCCCTAAAAACCACTGAAGTGATAAATTTATCTATTCAGTGCTAAAAACAGACGGGCGCACGCACGGACACAGATAGATGGACGGACAGACAGCGATTAAGTCTTAGTAATAGGATCCCGATTTTACCACTTGGGTACTAAAAAATCAAACATAGCGTCGAAAAGAATATCATCGTCTGTCGTAGTTATAAGATGTGGTACTCTCCGGACGCAATTTGGCTAAGGACAAACACAGTGGTGGGGGGAGGGGATCACGGGAACCAATCGAGCAGTTTACTGCACGCACGACTGACCAGCATCACGACTGTACAATTTGCGGTACAGCCACCGACACAAGTGTTCTGCAACTGTTTAATATAGTAGAGCTACTAATTTGAAAAAAAAAACGGAAGTATAGAGTTAATTTTCTGCCCGCTTATGTACTCGAATTCCACAATGTCTTTTTGCTTTGACAAATGGTGCAAATATTATGTAGGTAGATGGAAGTAGTAAAGCAAAATAGTAGTTAAAAATAAGAGGTAGCTATTCGCTATGAACTGAAAATAGATCCATTCAGGTATGGACAATTCCATGCCTGAATGGATGGAATTGTGAAGAGGTGGGTTTAGTAGTAGACCAAACGAACTAAGAATTAGAGCTAGAACAAGAACATTCTTTCTTTTTCTTTTGATCTTCACGGAAGCTCGATTTCAGCTTTTTACACCAAAATATCGAGCGAGCCTTCCTAGAATCTATACTAATATTATAAAGCTGAAGAGTTTGTTTGTTTGTTTGTTTGTTTGAACGCGCTAATCTCCGAAACTACTGGTTCGAATTGAATAATTCTTTTTGTGTTGGATAGTACACTTATCGAGGAAGGCTATAGGCTATATAACATCACGCTACGACCAATAGGAGCAAAGATATAGTGATAAATGTGTAAAAAACGGGAGAAAGAAGTCACTATTCCACGCGGACGAAGTCGCTGGCAAAAGCTAGTATTCTATAGAACCATGGACGAGTAGTATAGAACGCAATAGAACAACGAACGAATGCTCTGAGTAGAAGAATTTAATGGAGTGGGCATAGAATGTAGTATAGTATAGAATGACAAAGGCGGATTTTCGGCGAAACCAAAAAGTCTGTGTGCATGTGTGCGTTCAATAGTGATGTGTATCTTAAGGTGGTCCAAGTTTTATCGACAAGGTTACGATAAATCATGTAAATTGAAACAAAAATATAAATAAAATTAAATTATAAAAATAAATTAATGCACTTTTAATAACGTAATACTTTGTATTTAATAAACAAGACAACTTAATTTAAAAAAAATACAAATTCCTTTATTTATGTATGAAGACTTGCTAGAAGCACTTATACACGTTCTAACATAGAATTTACCACAGCACAGCTTCGGGACAGTTGTGTGGGCCACTGCTGAGAAGAAGCTGTGCAAGAATTACGTAACCTAAAAAATCGGTCCAAAATTTATCGATACTGATGACGTTATCATTTAGTCAAGCCCTAGTGTAAAGAAACGGTTTCTTATTTTACTGAAAATATCTGAATTATTATATTGGAAACTTTGTTATATGGCTGCAAATCACAAAGGAAATCCTAAATTTACTGTACAATTAGGCATCGGAGTCAATTTCACTTACAAATTTTGTAAAATTTAGAATAAAAAAAAATATCAATGATTCATATTTACTGGTGAAAAGTATGATTTTCGGGATTGTATCGTCGGCGCACTTCACAGTTGCTTATAGCTCAAGCCATTTCATCTGAAATTGGTATACAAAACTTAAATTATAACTTTATCCATTTATAATTTTTCAAAAATTCCAGCGACGGAAACTTGACGTTTCCACTAAATCCATTATTTCTTAGAAAACGGTCTCGCTGTCATAAGGTCTTTCGCTGTCAAATCCTATAGAATTTTACTAAGTAGCACGCTCTTTTTATAGCGAAGATTTTTTCTTCCTCTATGGGAGTGGGGATGAAATAAACATTCACTCGTCTGATTTAAATGGGCCTATAAGCAATCGTATACATTTGACAGTTCAAAACGTATGGTAGATCATATCGTACGTTTTGAACTGTCAAATTAATACGATTTCTTTAGACAATGGCCTTCTGGTTTTAGACTGATCGCTTCAATTCAAAAATCCTTTTGTTTGTAAATGTACCATTACTTGAAGATAATCATTACGAAATGTTTTGTATCGAATGACCACTAAATGGATTGCGATTTCAAGCTACGTTGGGTTTCGTTTTATTTTCTAGCCGAACCCTATTTATTGAATTCGAATGATTAAAAGACTCAATAAACACTGATGATAACCATAAAAGACCAAAACTTTAATTTATCTGATGTTTTGAAAGAGTATCTTAGAAAGAGTAGTGTTTAATTTCCGATATAGGACCTATAACATCCTTGTCACATCTTCACGAAAATTATTAGCTGCATTTGTTGACGGATCAAGATCATTCATGTCACATGTCACATGTGGTGGTTGTTCTAGTTTACGTCATTAATTAATTCTCAAGTTTTTTGCCCCTAATCTCTACTGTTAATTTAATAATTATTACTTCTATTTACTTCTTAAGAAGGTTTTGCTGTAATTTTTCAGCGAGCAGATTTTCCGTCTACTAAATTAACAATTGCATGACTGATCCTCGTTCAGCACGGAGATGGCGAACCGAAGTGATGTATTTCCAAAACACTGAGGTCAACGCACCGCGCGAACACGTGATGAGATGACGTGAACTTAGCAATCATGGCGGACGCCATCACTATTTCTAATCTTATTTAACCGTAAAATTACTTCTTTTTCTTTCGACATTACTACATCGCTGCTTGCGCAAATACACCAAATTAACCACACAATCAACCTTCGACGTGTATCGCGAACATATCGATATCGTCTGCACATAGAGGCATAAGTAGGTATTTTAGATTGAAAGTAGATAGGTAGGTATCCTTCGAATTAGTTATAATAGTTGTTAATTTAGTTCGCTCACATTTGAAGGACACCGCCGCCATATTCTTTTCGTGGCATTGTGATACCTACCCTGAGAATATTATGTCCTCGTATCGTCGTGGTCGTGTACCCTTTTAATTAATAAAAGCTCAGAATAACAGTTTAGCGTCAAACCCTAGCTAGTTTTTTTAATGGCAAGTAAAGTAAACTGACTGACCATACCATAGTCTAACAATATCTTTGACCATACCTACCGAGTTTATTTACCTACACCACAGATAATATCCCACACAATCTTAATGAAGTAGGGAGGTAGGTATGTAGGTATGTTATGGTTATGTATACATAGTAGTATCGTTATCCCATATCTCACCTTATTATTATGATATTACTAAGAAGCTAGGTAGGTACCTACCTACCGACTTTGTTAGTGACGGCTATTTTGCTGGCTATTTTTACCTATTTTAAGGTAAATGAGTTTTAAGTTTCCTACCTACACTTACGTCAAGTTTGAAGGTAGGTAGGTAGGTACATCATAGAAATTATCATCTCCTCGCACGTCTTAATTAGACAAGTAGGTAGGTAACTAGTAAAGCTACATAATTAAGTTACCTACACACATAACAATAACAAATAAGTAACTTTAAAAACAAATCTTGCTATTAGTTAGCTTGTCTAGTTATTATTATTCCAGAAAAAAAAATAGTTATTTAATCTAAGTAGGTAGGTATCATTCCCTTTGGGGCCGTCCATTAATCACGTGAGGCTCAAAAGGGGGGGGAGGGGGTAAGGAAAACATCACAAAACATCACGAGGGGGAGGGGGGGGTCTCGCTAGACATCACGTGTATTAATTTGATTTTATTTTTTTCAAAAAGCGCTATTTCTGAACCGAAATTTTGAACGGCGCGAAAATTTGAACGATTTGTAGTATACTATTCACGAAACGCCCACGCGTATCCTCACGCTACGAGGGAGGGAGGTTCTCTGCGTAGTGCGCGAGGATGATGATGCCGAGTGGCTTGACGAAACCGAAGTTAATATGTCACAAACCTTTTTGCCAATAACAACTGCCAGAGAAGAAGAAGCTTTACCAGTTGTAACCTTAAATGGAAGTCTTGCAACTCCGTGGGACGAAGACAACATTAATTAATTATTATTAATTAATTAATTATTCATTAATTTTATTGCAAATACATATAAATGTTTTTCGAATCAAAACGCCATTTGTTGAATATTTTTTTCCAGTCATAAATAGCCTTTACATAGACTTCCAAAAAAATACACGTGATCCAGGGGGAGGGGGGGGGGAGTGGTCCCAAACCTCACCAAATATCATCAGGGGGAGGGGGGGGTCAAAAAATGAGAAAAACGACCTCACGTGATTAATGGACGGCCCCTTTCCTCAAGTTCGAAAGTTACGTAATGAACGCGGAGAGTTGTTTTGATAGAACGAGTTGCTTCATAAATCGAGGGTGTTTTATCGGCGCGCTACATTCTGTCGCCGGTGAGTTGACTTTCTGTGCCACGGCTGCGCGCCGCGGGACGAGGGGGCAGCGGGAGCGCGGGGCGCCGCGCCGCGTGACGTCACGCTCGACCGTGGCAGTGAGTAGTGAGAGCGGGCCGCGTTGCTCGCCGCTCTTCGGTCGGTCGCTCCGTCGCTCGCTCTACGTACTCCGTTGACGACCGTCGCGCGCGCGCAACGTGCCACTTTTTACGGCTCATCGCGGTAACCTCTCTATCTTCAAAAGCCGGACGAACTCGACTCGCGTGCTCTTCTCACCTGTTGCGTGGATTGTGTTTTGACAAGAAAAAGTTATCGGCGTCGCACCGAACCGTCTCGTCTTATTGGAGTGCAATAAAATCAAGACAGTGGATTCGCTTCGGTTCCAAAGCGGCATAGACGCCTGGTGCACGTCTATAGAGTCGCGTTTAGATAGTTTAGTGCGGGGAAAAAGTGAAGTGAAAGCCTACGTCGGAGGATGTCCGTCGGCGATTGTGGATACCGGAGCGTATGACACGCTCGCCATGAGACGCCGCTGGTCGAACAACGGGGGCTTCCAGACGTTGCGCATGCTGGAGGAGATCTCGTCGGAAGTGACGTCGTCCTCCGCTCTCGGTCTGCCGCCGGCCATGGTTATGTCACCGGAGTCGCTCGCCTCGCCCGAGTACTCCAACCTCGAGCTGTGGTCGTACGAAGATGGCATCGCGTACAGCACGGCACAGTCGCTGCTGGGCAACGCTTGCACGATGCAGCAGCAGCCGCCCACACAGCCGCTGCCTTCCATGCCCTTACCAATGCCACCCACGACGCCTAAATCGGAAAACGAGTCAATGTCATCAGGTCAGCACCTTTCAGTATCTACTTGAGTTGAAATTGCGATTTGTGTGCAAAGATTTGGCGGCAAAAGCGTATCGCGAGAGGCGACCGCGCTGTCATCGACCTTTGCCCCGGATACCTTGACCGGGCGGCCGAGCCAATGTCTCCTTGCCCCGTTCATCACAAACGTTTTGTTTACCTACATTCTGATTCAATGTTGTAACCGCCAAACATTTATTATCATTGTTGTGGCGGACAGCTAATTCATGCGCAAAACAAAAGCCGGTAGATAATTTTGTTTTACTGTTTATAGACTATAGGAATTAATTGCTGTTTTAATATTAATCACAATTGTGATTATCTAGCCTCAGATATATGTATTTCAAACGCTTGTTTGAATAGGTAACGTCATTACCTAGCATGGAGCCTCGGTATGACAGATTGCCCGTGGGCGAGACAGATAAAAATATCCTTTGATATATTATTATGCCGAAGACGGAGACTAATCATGTTATCATAAATAGATAAACAGACAGGTAACTAAGTTAGGTAGCCCACAATTACGTGTGTAACTTAAAATAGATACTTTACTTATCCTAGAATCGCGCGTCGCGAACTTTTAGTTAAGTCCACTAAGAATTAATTCCAATAAGTTTATTATTATATCAGAAGGTAGGGTAAGAGAGGACCTATATGCATCGAAATAGTAATAGTATTATATATTCTGTGGTAATAGTTAAAATAGCAGCTGTGTGCTTATTTTCATTATTTTTAGATCTTTCCCATTCACAGCCAATAATACTTCTCCCCACAAAGAGTCACGTCACAGAATATATAATAGTACTAGTCACGTTTCAATGGATGGTCTTAATAAAGTCAATGGGACCTTAAGACTTAGTTTATTCAACTAAAACTCTTTTGTAACTCTTCATTCAATGTTCGAACCAGGCTAAAAATATTTTCTGTTAGGTAGGTACCTAATAGAAACTTCGATTATAGGTAGAGTTAGTCACGGCAGAGTTAAATAAATTTGGAACTGAAAGCAGTTTATCGGTTTTATTGGTGTACCTATATAATTTCCTTTTAGAATTACGTTGGTACATAAAGAATGAGGCATTAGAATCTGTAAAAATACATTATTTACCCTAGCAAGAGATATGTACCCTTTGCACGCCAGATTAATGGCGTAGGAGGATCATTGAATGAGTAATTGTTATCAGTACGTAAGAACGTAGGTCCTTCATGGCTACAATGGAAAATTTGTTCCAATGTGTCATTTTGTGCGGAACAGTGCCGAAACTGATTTTATGAACTTTGGACTTGGTCAGTCCTTATTCCAGGCCTTCTTTGAGTTACATTTGGAGTAATAACATCCATGGATGGAACAGGTAGCTAATCTAATATGATTCATTTATCGCCGTATCACTGATAAGTAAAGTAAAATGCTTTCCTTCACAGTTGAACCACAATCAACAAAGATTATCAGACCGTTTCAAGCAAGAAATATTGCTCATGAAACCACAAAAATCAATAAAACACCTTTCGTGTGTAATAGAAAAGAAAGTTCCGTTGAAATGAGTGGTGTGCATTTCACGAACACAATACTTAATCTATCGTCAAGAGCCAAGGGAGGGTTGTAGAGGACGGAGGGGGACTCCTCGATACATCCCTCGATACTGGAATACCGAGACTGCTATTTCTGTTTTCTTAAAAGCACTGCATGATATCTTTTCAAGAGCTTCTTGCTACTTGGTATCATATGTCTCGAAAAATTCATTATTACATTCAATGCAACCTAGAGGTTTTAAAATTATTTCATATTTCATAGAGAAGAAGAGGCGACGAAAGTCTTCGTCGGACTCGCAATTTAAGATATTATTAAGCAAAAATGAAAGGTTATTATTAGCAAATTAATTAGTGCATTTTCGACAGAGTTGATGTTTTAAACTGAATATGTAGTACCCTTACATTTTCTGTTGATTTTCATCCCAGGCCCGACCACGCGTTAATTTGAAACTCGCACCTTATCATTATGCTATTGCAGCTGAAGTTAATATGCAATTGTATTGTAAGAAACCTTAGAATGTGCTCTGAGACCTTATTAAAGCAACTCCTTCCATTTAAGACAGTTTCAATTTGCGAAGTAATGTAATATAAACAATTTGAGAGCGATGCAGCGGGGATTCGACGAAGCTGCGCCCGCGCCGGTCCGACCGGTTTAGAGGCTACTTCTGATGGTAAATCGCATCGTCTGACAAGCCACGTATGTGCATCATACGTACTTAGTTACCTTAGCTTCATGTGAAATCTTTGTAATGATTCAGAGGCGGGAATTAAGTTCAGTTTTATTATTGCAGGCGCTCGAGCAAGTTACCTTGTTAAAATTACTGGTTCCAGAGACTGCAAGGGACAGAGTGAACGTCTTGTCTCTTGCATTAATAAACCACTAAGGTGTTTGAATTCTTTAATTTTTTTCCAACCTACGTAATGTAAAAATGATCTCTCTGTTTATCCAATATCCATTAATTAATTACTTGATAGTGTTCAATGATTTACTGTTTTCTCCATGCCTATAATAGCTCGTTATCATGTTACAAACAACACAGAAATAAATTCCTTCTCTACAAGAGCTGAACGCAAATAGTCGAAACGTCATGTGGTCATAAAATGGCCCGCATAACGCGCTATTTGGACTGAATGCTTTAACTACACTCATTTCTAAGCCACGTCTAGTTTTGAAATGACGCATACGCCTAGCAACAGTACATGCGGGTCACTTGGATCACATTTAAACTAACTATAAACCAGCTCCGTATTTTAATGCAGAATTAGGCCTAAAAACTTCCGTAACGCATAACGCATGAGAAAAACAAACACGGAAGAAACCTTCCGTGGTAAACTGGTCTAAATGTCAATTTAGCAGCTAGTGTAGTGATGCTATTGTCGGGTATTGAAGAACAAACAATTCTCGGCATTGAACGACCGAAGAGACTAGGAAGCAACCCTGAAACGCCAAAAATAGTAAAGCATACAATGTTACTTCGTAAAATGACGTGGTAGTGAGGCAACCTCAAAAATTGAGCAATCTGAGAGCGTCTGCTTTAAGAATCTTAATATTTTACTTGATTAACTCACTCATCCGCAAAGTAAGAGCCTGAAATGTAGCATTATCTTCATTTTCTTCCAGTGAAACGTCACATTACAGCAATATCATTGGAAAGTTGATTCTGGCCAAGAATGAAACATGTCAATTACTATGGTAATCGTGCGAATTCATTGCGTGGTCGCTCGTCAAAGAAAGTGGAAATCTCAGTGTTTCTGTTCACGACTTGTGCACCAATTAATTCTGCAAATAGTCTAGTTTCGTTTGTTTGATGTTATGATTTCACTAGTCCTTTTGTCTACGGACGTTTCGTTGGTATATCGTTTCGTTTCTTGAGTTCTCTCTCTTTCTCTCTAGCTAGTTTACTACCTTATCGATTCTAAATCTAATCGTTGGCTGTTACTTAAAAAAAATATTATTTATTAGGTAAACCACAAGTCACAATATTTAATTTTTTCATCATTTCTTATTATGGAATACCTACTTCCTCTCAAGAAACGCCAACAGGCACGTAATCTATCACGCTGAGTAAAAAACTTTTTCGTTGATATAAACTAAATAAGTAGGAATTATTTGTGTCGGCTTTTGGTATTAACTTGGCCGATTGCTTTCTCTTATTATTAATTCGTTGATTTGTATTTGGTACCCAGGCATTTATTTTAAACTAGCGAAAATTATTATAAGCGATCGTTTTAATTACATGAGTTTGTTATTTGTATTAATGTAGCCAGTTCATTGTTATTTGCGTTAACATTTTTCTTTAACTTTTATTGAAACGCTTTGTAGTAGAAGGAACACAAACCAACTGGAAGTTAATGTTGCCAGTGGGTGTATTAGCTTAATTTTATTGCATTATTCAGCAGTTCTCTTTCTTACAGGACAAAAAGTAAATACATTTTGTAATATTATTTCAGGCAGGTAACAGTTAGGTATTAGATTAGAAATCACTGCAAAGACGCAAATCATATTTTATACTGTCATAATAATAGTTTAGTACTTTAATTCTCTTTATTGACCTATCAGCCTATAACCAATTACAATATCATTGCATATAACCACGGACGAGTAAAAAAACTTTTTTTACTCGTCTGTGCATATAACCTATAAATGCTACTGTCTATTATTAGTATATACCTTATCAAGTTATCACTACACCAGTCACATCACATCATAAGCTGTGACCCAACCCATACTTTCCATCCAGCCATTGATCCCCGATGCCTCATTGAATCTTTATACGCCCACCTCGTCTTTTTTCGCAACAAGCGTCTCTGCATCGATTACGTCTACTTGTTAGTCATAAATCGCTTGCACTAGGTCCGCGACCGCCCCGCGGGCCCCTGTGAGGTGAACGTATCGACGACCGCGCGGGGGCATCAAGGACGCAACAGTTTTTTGACACGCTGTAAATAGGCGCAAAGCCAACCGTGTAGTGGCGGTAGCCACTAGCTAATTATTCCGCGGTACGCTCAGCCGGAAATTATTTGTTTCTGGTTTTTAGAATTAATTTGGACTGCGGCAGCGGGAGGGTTACGGACCTAGTTGAAAGACCATGGCGTTGGATCACATGGCGTAACAACAACAACAAACGATGTCTTGAACGTTTCTGTATTGTGAAACTGAAAAATTGCGTCTGTGTATCTTTTATTCAGCTTCGATCAAGCTCACTTTTAAGAGTCATCTTGCCTTTCTTAGCAGCGTTTACACAGTACATTTTACTTTGAATACGTTTTTTTTCATCAAAAAAGATTGTTCTCTTTTTCAAGTATCTTATGCGGTCTAATCAGCTTTTATAGTCGAGTCTATGTAGTACTATTATATATTCTGTGGTCGAGTCGTGCCCGCAAGCAAAGTATGTTTGATTGAACTTAGCTGTAACCAACTAAACTGAAATCAACACAAGCGTTATACAGAATAATATAATACAACATAACGACCACCACAACACAGATACAATACGTGTTAAATGAAACCTAAATTACTCGTGGATGGGTGTAATAAACGCTGGAGCGACCGATTTCAATACGTGTGAAATGTGATACCCTCTCTGTGGGTAAGCGGAGTCATGCATGATTGATGATTCCTTAATCAAAGAGGTCGCTCACCTTCCCCGCTACCCAGAGATAGCTTCGCGACTCCATCTGCCTTGAGTAAACGTATTACGTAACAGTCATACCAACGGGGGCAATTAATGATTACATCGTGATTTTTAACTCGTTCTCAGGTCGTTAGTGGTTTCCGTTTATGTAAGTCGGACTTGGTCATGCATTAGCATACAAATCGGATCAGCACGGCAACTATTATGCCGCAGTGAACCTAAGCCGGCCGTGGTGTTAGAATAATATTAATCTACAGAACAGCTGCTGCCCAAACGGCCCCATTTTTTCGCCAATAAAAGCATTTTGGCAACCCTTTGACTACGTAATCTAATGGTCTGACCCCCTCATTTTCTAAGCATAAAAGCAGTGCCCATTACATTGTGCGACAACCCTCTAATTTCATTTTAGCAAGACTTCCCTAATCAGTTCCATCCGCTGTTGAAAGGTTGAAACGCGTCAATCGTTAACGTGTAAGCAAATTAAATCGAAGCCAGAGGGATCGATACTATTGATTTTAAAGTTCTCCTTTCGGGTCAAACAAAAAGCAAGGGTCTTCGATCTGGTTCACAGAGTTCGTTGGCATCGGTGTCATTTTGTTAAAAAATACGGATCACTCACGTCATCACACACTGCGAGCGAGGTGCTCACCACAATTTGATAGTATAATGCTATCAAATCTTGCTTAAGATTTAAAAAGTCATATTTTCTAACCTCGCGTTTTCTAAGGTCATCGTCTCCGTAAGACTTGCTCGTCCGGTAATGTTTGCATTGATATAATTTAAATTATACCAAAATTAGAGTTTGCGTAGTAAAAAGTGAATTTAAGAGGCTAGTGAAAGAGCTTCAATGGTTTTCTTAGTCAGTGTTGTGGGTCTAGGAAGAATATAGGGGCGGATGTGCGGTCGAGCGCGCGTCGCGGTTGGCTGCGCAAGCGCTGCCATCGCGTCGCTTGTTACCTCTATTATCTCCACTAGAGTCGCTCTTACAACTCTCAGATTGAGTATCTCAGGCGATATCACTGGGGTTTCAATTTTTATTATAAAAACTACTTCATTTCTAAAGCAAATTATTATTTTAAGACAAAGAACACAACTACTTTGTCTTGACCATTTTTTTGCTTTAGTGTTATTGAACAAGCAGTATTGATTGTTCGGCAACAAATTGAAAAGATTAAAACTTAGATTAAAGATACCGGTTTGATGATAATCTAACAATGGTTATTGTAAAAGGTATATAAGGTCAAGTTATACGGATTTGGTATTTTTATCAACAATCTGTAATAATATTTCAACAATTGTAGCCTGCCGGAACTCGCAGCGTATTGATATTTAATCGATGATAACAGTCTTGTCAAATGGTTTCTAAGCTATTGAGTACGGGCAACGCCAATAGTTGTACGACGTCGGTACCGGTCGCTTAAAAAGTTATCAGTCAAAGTCACGAGTGGCGATGATCTGACCAGGTTGTATAAAGAAAGGGGCAAGAAAACCTGTTTTCGTCATTTTAATTTTATTACAAATGTTTCACAAATACAATTCAGTTTATAAAAAAAACAGACACGAGGGTCCAAATAATTCAAATGGGTCCAATCCTAATGAAATTCTGTCCCTAGAATAGGTTCTGGACGTGCACGTATTCCATTTGCGCCTGTTTTGTCGCTCGTTATGTGAACATAACAAGTGTTTAATATTAAACAAGCAATTATTTACTTTGTTGTAATAAAATCGTTCAAGTTGAAGGGGCATGAAACGTGCTCAGAGCGCATTACCACTTCTGTGACTACAATCATAGCGTGTTGTTCATGATTTACTTGAGGTTACGAGGTCCTTTCAGTTACCACTTACCACAGACAGACGTGCAAATAGGTAGTTATGTATCACCTTTTAGAAAAGGCAATGAAAAACAGGAAGACATTTTTGACGCAGTGAAAATGTGAAGTACCTCGATTACACGTTAGCCGACAAACTTATTGTGTAAGGTGGATGCCGTGTCGCATATCAATGGGGCCGGCATCCAACACGGAACTTGGATATGTCTACGTGACTCTTGGTTGTAAGTAGTATACATAGCTGGGCACCGTTAATCAAATAGTTAACTTCGTTAATCGTTAATCCGCTACAAAAAAAGTTAGCTTCGTTAAACGTTAAAGCGCTACATTTCGGAAGAATTAACGCAAGTTAACGTTAATCGTTAATCCGTTAATATGTGTAAATTTTTTTTTTTTATCGTTGCGTTAGTGAACTTATAAAACCTGTTGGTTTAGGTTCTGGAAGTAAACAGGTTAGGGACAAAACGAAATACTTGTGTGATTCAAATGTGTAATTTAATCGTCGGGCATTTGGTGCATATTTTCCTTCATGCAATTGACATGCTGAAGTTCTCATCTGGGTGCCAATTCCGCTAATTGAGTCTTCACTGAGTTGTGCATCACTTGTACAACGATAGTGCTTTGATACACCTTGCTATTCTGACAGCGGCTGCTGTAGTGACTCTATCGTGCTACAGTAGTGAGTGGTTTTCTGCTAAGTAATTTGACAGCTTTTTGACATTGATTGATAATTCATCATCATCATTATCAGCCGAAGGACGTCCACTGCTGAACATAGGCCTTCCCCATGGCTTCCCACAACGACCGGTTGTGAGCGGTCTGCATCCAGTGCGATCCTGCGATCCTTACAAAGTCGTCTGTCCATCTTGTTGGTGGACGTCTTACGCTGCGCCTTTGGTCGAAGGGCCTCCAATCTAGGACTTTTCTGCCACAACGGCCATCAGTTCGACGCGCTATGTGCCCTGCCCACTGCGCTTGAGCTTGTCTCCTCTTTTCTGATTCGATCTCGTAGAGAAACACCGAGCATAGCCCTCTCCTTCGCTCGTTGTGTGATTTTGAGCTTCTTTATGAGGCCCATAGTTAGAGGCTGGTTGAAGACTTTTGTCTTCAGACACTGAGGTAATTGAGATGAGAAGACGCTCTTGCGCAGTTTCCCGAACGCTGCCCAGCCGAGTTGGATTCTTCGATTGACCTCTTTCTCAAAATTGAACCTACCTAGTTGGATTGCCCAGGTAGACGTACTCGTCAACAACTTCGAGAATTGAGTTCCCAACAGATACCGGAGTGGGTACAACACGGGAGTTCGACATAATTTTCGTCTTTTCCATATTCATTTTAATACCCACTTGTTGATACTCGGTCAAGGTCTTCGAGCATAGTGCCCAGATCATCCATGCCACAACGACTATAGTATAGTGACTATAATATGTTATCATCGGCAAACCGGAGGTGTGTGATGTATTCGCCATTGACATTGATGCCGAATCCTTCCTATTCCAGGAGCTTGTAGGCGTCTTCCAGTGCCGCAGTAAGCAGTTTCGGAGATATAACGTCTCCCTGTCTTACACCTCTTCGCAGTGGAATCGCCCTCGTATTCTGTTCATGTACTCGGACCGACATGGTGGCGTTGTCATACAGACACTTTAACACCTCTATAAACCTTAGTCTATGTGGCACCGCTGAAGAGACAGAAGCACCGCCCAATTTTCGATCGAATCAAAGGCCTTCTCATAGTCCACGAACGCTAAGCATAGAGGCATATTATACTCCTCTGACTTCTGTATAATTTGCATAAGCGTATGGATGTGGTCTATGGTACTATACCCTTTTCGGAATCCGGCTTGTTCGGGAGGCTGGAAATTATCAAACCTACGTGCGAGACGATTCATGATGACCATTGGGAACAGCTTGTAGACATGGATCAGGAGTAAGATGGGTCTATAGTTCTTCAATAAGGTTTTGTCTCCTTTTTTGAAGAACAACACCACCATACTCCTGTTCCATGCCTCAGGTGTGATGACCTCTAGCAGCACGGAATTACACAGCTTCTGAAGGATTTTGAGTACCGGTGACAAATACCCCTTTAATAATATTTTTTTAAAATTTCAAAATACTGGATCAAAATTTATAAAAATTACAAACTAAAAGCGATCCTCGTTTTGATGTTAAAATGTTTTACACCCTTGGAAAACAGCCGATCAATTGCAGTACTTGAGGGTATAGCAGTATTGACAGAAAGTGTCATTTTATGACCTAAATCGAAATAAAAATTTTATTGTATTTAATTAATAGATTTATGAATATCTGTTGCCCGAGTTGAACGAGTCTTTTGATTTCATGTCCAGCCACATTTGAATGAGACTTTTCGCTTTACTCGTTAGAGAGTTGGAGCTTTTTGGTTTTTCAATAGACTGAGTGACAGAATTATCATACAAATTACTTGTCTGCACCTGTTTTTCGCGCCGCGCCGCGGTGCCGTGCGGTAAACAGTAGGCATTGGATTAACGATTAACGGACTTAGCTTTATACTAACGGAAGTTAACGTGTCCGTTAACATTTTTTGAAGTTAACTTAAAAGTTAATCCGTTAATCAAAATGTTAACTTCGTTAATTAACGATTAACGGATTAACGAGTTAATGCCCAGCTATGGTAGTATACTATTGTAGCGTTCTTTTATCTCAGGATACAGCGGACTATGTTGCCGCCCCCGTGCCTCGTTTTATTGTGCTCTGTCAACCTACACGCAGCTTAAATAATGGCATTACATCGCCAGTATCGCATGGTGCTTCGCTGTTGCTAATAAAAACGAACTGTTATGCGGGAAAATGCAACAGTACCAGTCACTGCGACGGAAGATTTTGTCTCGGCTCGGATTTCGTTTGTTCATTCGGCTGAATCTTTTTAAATGCCTCTCACTATCATGTAGCTCCATACTGTTTGTTATTTTTGATCTCTCATTTTCTTTGTTTCAATGTACGAAAAAGTTTTGATTGTCGGATGTCATATTTAGTGGATCAGTTTGGTCATTCGCCAAGAGCTTTTTAAATAGCGCTCTATCTACAGCTTGCTTGATCTTTACTGTCCTTGGCTGCTGGTTATTTTTATTATTTTTATTCGTGTTAATTTCGCTCTTATGTTTTTTGCTATTTGTCTTTATCGACATCTATTTAGGGTTCCGTATAAGAAATCCGAATTGCGAAAACCGGACCATATTTAGTTTCGTCAAGTTCCTTTATAGTTTTGTTAAGTCTGCATGTCAGTCCGTCCGTATGTCCGTCCTTTTTTTCTGAAACTTTTAGCATTACACAGTTGAAACTTAGTACGGCTTTACGATTCTCTCACAAAAAAATACATTTTAGGGGGATACATACATGTGGCATTGGCATGAAACTCGCAGTTGGCCGGTTTATTTTATCTCATCTTCTCCTGATTTGCTATGTTTCATTGTTTCTGCTTGTACTTCAAGGGTTTACGATGTTGAAAAAGTAATCTTTGTACCCGATAAGTACATTTTCTTCCCTAACTTAATTTCATGACCATAATCTCATCTAAAGGTTAGGTGGAACATTGAGTGCGATGGCCGCCATGATTATGAGTAATAGCAAAGTTTGTTCTCACAGTTAAAACTTGATAATTGTTTTATACAAGTGGCACCAGGGCCTATTAAAACTTAAAACCAGTTTCGTGTTCGCTTCACAAATGTTACAAAGTCTGCAGAATATGTTTGTGTATACATATTTATTTTCATCTTTCTTATATTTTGTTGTTATAATGTTACCGTGGAAGACAGAAAATACCTAATTGACACTTGCTCGCCCATTTATATTATTGTCTGCGAAAATAACTTTGTCAAATATATGAGCGTACTAATGAGCCAAACATTCATAACATCAAAGAATGTTTTTCAAAAATTAATGAGTCTGTTACTTAAACAAAGCGACAAAGATACGAAATTTCCTTTGAATATGTTTGTAGAATTAATGTACGAATATTTTCGTCAATTACTAGACCAATTTACGGTTATTACGTAGATATATTACATCGCTTTATTATTCAATCAAGATGATTGCGAATTCCGAGCACAACCAAAGTCTGGAAAATTGTGTTTGCTGTTTCCACATTATTTACATTATCGTCATCATCAAGTTTACTATGTTTATTTTTAGTAACTACATAGTGCATTTTGATACTTTCCTCGATACAATTTATGTCAATGAGAATTTGACAGACGGGTGTAAATACGAAATACTAATATGAGTAAATGCTACACTGCTCTAGTGATTTTAGTTAGACCCGTCATGTCTAATTCTCATTGTAATGCAACGCGAAATTCAAAAATCTTATAATTCATGTCTTTTAACTTAAAATCATTTGCATTTGAAACACGATGCACAACTACCTACTGTGAAAAGTGCAGGATACTTATTTGTTTCCATTTTGATATGCACACTTGTGATAACTCGCCGTTGGCCTTGGCTGTTGTGCACCACTGCGGCGCGTTGGCATTCACCTTATCGTGTGTTGAACTGCTCTATATCAACTCCGACATACATCGGACCTATATCCAGCGATGTTGCACCATTAACTCACTCTATAAATAAACACGCAGAATATTTTTGAATGCGTAGAAACGCAGCGATCTCCACGGATCCTCTTAATTCGGCCGAATAATGTTTGCCAACTTTAAATACATGCATGACGAACGCATTCCTACCGCCACCAGCTATAAATGTGTGCGTTTCTTGATATACGAGGCAAGTAGTCAAGGTCGACAATGTCATTGTACGAACGAACCCGACGCAAATTCACACACTAACACGCATCATTTGCATGTGTGCGGTGTACTCATTGGTATAATCTTATCATTTGGGTCACCTTACTTTGTAGATTACACACTCAACTGCGTACCCGATGCACTTGTAGAAATTAATAGTTTTCTATGTTGAAAGATTTGATTTCAACTCTGATTGTATTTCTTTTTAAATTGTTTTATATGATAGGTCCTATAAATATATTCTAAAGCGAAATAGACTAGCTTCGTTCTGACCAATGAGATTGTGTGACTAGTTTTATTGAATTTACGATTCATGTGTTCACGGCCGCGGAACACAAATTATGCCTTCAACGCCTTTGAGACGTTAACGATCACAATGTGGCTTGTTATGTCGAAGCGATTTAGAAATACTCCAACGATTCTGTTTTAGATGACCGACTTAATCTCTCTGTTCTTGACAAATGAACTAACACGGTTACACGGATAGTCACGGATTTAGTCAAATGTAGCGTCAGCGCTTACAAATGTGGATATTCGTTGAGTTAATTGAGTGCATCGTTCACGGAAATCTTTACCGAACAAAGACCTTCCTGAGCATCTTGATCGTTTGAAAGTTACAATCTCTGACTAGCTGCATAGCATGTTTACTCGGCAGCGTCAGTTTTCCATTACTTCCCCATGTTTGATCTGGGCGTCTAAAATAGTACGGTTCTAAGTCCGAAGCGAACACATCAATGACTGGGCGAGGCGAAGCGGCCCCGCGTCGTTGCCGTGCCGTGCAAGCGATTGACGCAAGCGGCGTCAGTTGTTTACAGTACAACCGCCTCAGGTTATTTACATCGGGGTCACAGACATGCTGAAGGAGACTGAGGTTCAATCGATATAATAATTTCACCTGCAACTAGCGTAGCGGCGATCGGCGTCCGCGCAACGCGGCAATGACCCCCTTTGACATTACTAGGTTGTTTATGCAACGAATTGGCAACAGACCACTTAAGTAGGACTCCAGCGCAGACGCTGAATGTAGAGATGATTGAGTAAGGCCGTCTTTAAATGCAACCGTTTGGTGCTCACACTAGATGTATTGCACAAGCACCTATCTACTGTTTTGAATAACCTTATCACCGAATCGCTCGGTTTTATCTACACGACCGATGTCGTACTATCAGCGTCATATTAGTGAGGTCAATACCCTTGACACCACGTGGTTAAAATTACGTAACAGCACTCCTCCCCACAATATTCATTGAGTTATTCGCGATAGTAACAAACCATATCACCGAAAAGCAATTTTACTTTTTATTGGAGTGGTATAATCCCTCTACTACTGTAGGATAGTGCTGGCAGTGGTAGAGCATCATCATAACCTAGAGCGAAAGTGAAACGGCATGTAATTCTGAAGAGAGTAACTAGTTAGAACTAATTCTTACCGATTTTATCAGTAATAAATATTTCTAGCTGCTGCCTTTTAAACAAGTAACAACCCGCGCGAGTACTTACTCAAGCAAGCCGATATTGATCTGATACTAAACACTCTAATGTGTTGTTGCATACTTTGTCCAGCCTAAGGCGGTCCGTCACGGCATATCTGGCTGCATTGATTAGTTTGCTTTATGGCTGTCAACTGGACTGGTAGCAGCTCTTAACAAGCCTATTGTCTCGACAGCCTATGAGCGCATACATTCTGCTAACAACGAGATATATGTCAACGAACATTCGTATCTTGGGTTCAGTCCTATTTTGAGAACTCGGTCTTGGATTGTTTGAGTTGTATGTAAACTTGTAAAGACTGGCATGTCTTTTGATGTTGGCCGCTACACAAATTATTTGAAGTCAACATAAGTGTAGTTTTAAAAGTATAGCATTACTAAGACGGATGGTTTGCAGCGCTTCTATTTATATCTGGTGCGAGTCCGGCCATAAACAGCCTCTGGAACCGGTCGGCACAGCTCGGAGGAATGCTCTGCTCTCGCTAACTGTGGCGGCTATGACTACACACGTTTGCAAAACTAACAATGCGTTTGTTTTAGTATGTACCAGTAGCTGGAAGCACAATTATATCAATACAATCTCTTTTACTTTCAGAGGAAAACTTTATGTTTGGAACGAGCCACACCCAGTGACCCAACCGAACCGAAGCAGGCGTATTTTTATTTGCACAATGATATCGCAATTCTAGAACAATCTTATTTTACCTTCCGGAAAGATCGGACTTGTGAGTAGATGTGGTGCTTGGCAATAAATATTATTATAGTGTTCAAAGCATTCTACGTCCTCTGTATGAATAATTAGTTTTCCGTATAGCCCACACAAGACGAGAGGTGTGGGTGAATGTTGATGTTTCATATCTATCATCATCGGTAAAATTGTATATTTGTTTGCAATTGTTTGTTTCACGTTCTTCATTTCTATTTATTTTTTTATTTGACGTCCAAAGATGTAATTTAGTAGATTTTTGGGATTTATTTGCCAGAAAGGTGTGAACGATTCTACGTTTCAGGATTTTTTAGCCGCAATGCCGCATTTTATATCCAACTATTTCTGTCGCTTGGCAAGTGATTAATTTATATCATTTTCACGAGCTTATTGAACCTTCCATTAAGGTTCACGGGCGAACCTCTGCCCCCAAGTAAAAGCGAACCATGTTTGGGAAACGACAGCTGCTGAAAACTAAACAAAGTTAAATTTCAATCGACGTCCACTTGTCGCGACGATTTCCTAACTTTATTATGAAGAGTATCGAAACTCGAAAGCAACTGAATTCAGGCGCTCAACGAAATTGGATTGGTCTTAAATTCGATTTTCTCACTTCAAGATTCCTAGTGGATTATGTTTGAAACAGTCGCGCGTTGTCAAAGTGAAAACTTTCTCTCGAGTCTCAAGTGCTTCAGCTCATAGATAAATGCTTTTATAAAACATTTGAGTTAGCTATTGTGTCGAGGTTCAGGGTTACAAATTCCGAGGTTTTGATACCGCGTTTTGCTGAGCGGTGATTAGCGAGTTTTTGGTGTAGCACTAACGGGATTGAATGGATGGCGTGGTTGGAGAAGGGAAGGGATTCGTATGTCTGCGATGCCTCGTCATCGTCGGCCCATCAATCAAGCCGACAGCTCCGAATATTATTACCCGCTAGCGATGTACTCGTGCGGGCTTCACTTATATTCGTGGAGGGTTAGAAAGGGGATCGGTCCCTTAGATAGCTCGTTGCGTAAACGTGTGCATGTAAGCCAATGATAGAGGATAGCATTGATCAGAGATACACGATATATCTGTTTTGTAGTCGTCCGTGTAAAAGGATGCGGATCCGAACGATCAGCTTTCTGAATTGGAGTTGACGTTTCAATTCCACGGTGCAGACGTGGCTTTATTGAGTAATGAGTTACTCCGGTGAGGAGGGCGGGCGACCTTCCACCGAGCGTGGGCCGAGCCCATGACACAGTTCACGAGATGTGCCGGACGATTATTTCTGTCACATCGTTTTCACGTGCAATGCAAGTTGCAACCGGCTTCTATGCCATTGGAAATTGCAATTGGTTGACGTAATACCATAATGGCTATACAGTTACCGTAACGAAATGTCTATGTCAGTAATTATAGACGTCGTAATTTTAATTGCTCTTCTGTTGGCTCTGTCATTTACCTGGACGACTGTATGGTGAAGTGAAGACTCTTTCGTTTCGATCAGGCTTAGAGATAATAATCTATGCGAACTAGAAAATTCCAATAGGCGTCATCGGTAGTGAAAATAACTCTGTTGATAATCCGATATTGGCTCTTACTGATTATGACGATACGTCGCCAAGAAGCGTTGCTATTGACGCTTTTGTTTTTGTGTATTTAAAACGTAGTTGCCGTCGCAAATGGCAAGTTTGTTGTTAAGCCAGTGTTTTCGTATGGTCGGTTTTTTCCTACTCCGCACAGTCGGATGTCGTTTAGTTTTTGCTCGTTACTCAGATCTGGTCACGCGGCGAAGAGGCCCTGCTGGTAAGACCAGTTTCTTTGTACAGCTTTTATCGCATACACTTATAGACTAAAATATATAGCACTGCTCTTTGCCAATACTTCTTTTGTTTTAATGATCGCTTTAAGATGTAGATTCCTTCCCTGTTGTAGCGTCATTCAAGACTTTGGCTTCAACAGACGTTTTGTTACGGTATTGAATAACAACTTCTGATAAAATTAAGTCACTTCTAATATCTTTACTGAAGATTCATAGCAATAATCTAATCAGAGCGTTTGTTTGGTGTCAAATTGGTCGTAAACAACACAGTCTTTGTCGGGTGATGATAACAGTTTCGACGTTGGCTTATCTGGACCTGATACACGGTCAACGACCCCTAAGTTCCCGGACGACATATTAAACTACAAACTTATGTTACGTAGTCTCCTCTATTAAATTCAGTTCTACTTTGTGCAATTAACAAGCATCCATTACATGAAAGATAATTTAATTTTTTTTGTAGGTAATTTGACATTTAGTTTGTGTCTCAACAATGTAAGCCTACAAGGACTAAAATAAGTACAAACCTTGAATTCGTTTAATCCGAGTGGTTGACCGCATGTGAATAAATAAGATTGTTTAATTTGAGCATCTGGTATTACTCCACCGCATGCCATTGCGTTACGTTACTTCACTGTCCCAGCAATTGTTGTTTCAGCCTCGATTCCCCGACGGGTGAGACACGCGACCCACTTCGCGATTTCGACTCGATTTTCCTCGTTTACGTTCGGCCGTTCCTCGGAAAGCCAATGTTAATGACCCACATAACTGACGAACCACAACGTTATAACTATAAAGGCTTCGGCAGACCGAACGCGGGTCAGAAGCAGTGCGGGTCAGTTGCAGCGCGGCAGTAGGCACACTGAAGGCAGCGGCAGTTTTAAAGCAGTTGCAACGCGGGCCCGCGTTTAAACCGCGTTCAGCAGTATGACGGGTTAGGCAAGCAGTTTTACTTACTAGTCATATTTAGTTTCAGTACAATTTTCTCCCACAATCGCAGCTTGTATGTTGTGTTTCTATAAAATTTATCTTTAAAATCATATAAACATTTATTTGTACGCACTAATTTGATTAGTTTTTCATTCGTTTCCATCATGCGGTTGTAAAAAAATACAATATTCGTCAACCGCTGCGCCGCGCTGCTACCGCCCTGCCTCCGGTGAGTCGGGCTAATATGGCCGCCATAGTAATACAACAGCGCGGGCCCGCGCTCGCGCCGCGCACGCGCTGCTTCTGCCCCGCTCCCGCGCCGCCGGTCTGTCGTCCGGCAGTTGCAGAGCGGCGCGGCGCGGCGCGGTTACAGCGCGGGCCCGCGTTCAAATTTGGTGTGACATACTTCAAGGAGTTTCTTGTATTACAACTTGCGCGGGCCCGCATTCAAACAGCGCTTCAACTGCCCCGCGTTTGGTCTGCCGAAGCCTTAAGGAATCAACATAGGTCGCGGCTTGTCACACGCAATTGAATCATATTCAATCTGATTGCCAATAACTCGGAAAATAGGTGAACTCCGACTAGTCGACCTACTGCCTCGAAACTATTAAACCTAAAACGGTTTATCAGTTTCGGAGACCAAAGTCGTTGACCTAATTGCTGACCGGTCTTAATTAGCCCTTAAATGATGACGACACTGGGTTAGCGATAATTTTTACGTCACCTAAATGTGCCTTGGCCTAGTTTTCGTTACAATATTTTCTATGTAATGAGGCTAATAAACAAATCGTTTTATATCCTTTGAATCGCAGTAATAATAAAACAGGAAAACTTGTTGCTGGTTTGGTTTTTCAGTTTTGCTTGTTTGGTTTCGTCTGTACAGCAACCGTATAACGATTTGCATTGAAACTGAGGTCACGCTTTGCGCTTGAGCAGGGCAAGGGCATTGATAGTGCGGTGCGCCACGCTTCGTCGCGTACTGTTGCTTTTACGTCACCTGTCTGCATTTCGAAAATAATTTACAGCACCACAGCTATTTTAAAACGTTGATAAATACAACCAACATGTTCCATATGGCGCCGCAATGCTCCACGCTGCATTTATTCTAATTATATCTTTCTCCCTTTTCTATTTGCCTATTCCCATGTTTACTCAAAAGGCGCGCATGAGCGTGGGTGCGCTCCTAAATTGGGGAGCCGATAGAGAGAAAAACTCATGGCATGCACCTATGTTACCATGAGGGAAAGGGAGGGAAGTTATGTTAACCAACATTTTGTCAATAAAGCGAACTGTTGGTTGAACTGTGGTATCCATTACTATGTACTCCCATTGCCTCGTAACTCGTAGTACGTGATAACCAGATACCACTTTCTAATTTACGGATCTCTAGTGACGAAATACCCACGACATTTTTGTCGCTTCGATAGCAAGCCGTCATTTGTTTTATGTTTGCTTTGTTACAACATTGTGTATTAAAACAATAAAGTTACGCTTTCTAAAGCAGCTTAGATGGCTCAAATTACAAAGGAATGCTCGTATCTTTATTGATCTGAAGGAAACTCACGATGATTTAACGGCAACGAAATGCATTAAAAGTTATTTATGTTGCTGATACCAATGAAAAACATTCCATATTTAACGTTTTGTTTATTACTTACTTCTAGTGGATGCATATGGCTTATTGACCTGTTATCTTATTCCTTGCTTACTTGATAAATGTATCCAATATAGCTCTTGTACTGAATAGAATGATAATGATTTGTTAAAACATAAACAAGTCGCGATACAGTTTCCATCAACAAAATGAAACGTTAACCTTTGACAATTCAATCAAAAGCTTATCGGGTGTAACTATCCGTATACATATTAATGAAATTGATTATTAAGCCGTAGCTGAAACAACCAACCAACAATCAATGCTCTTAACTTGGCAATTCGTATGAACACTATTTATTTTGTTATCTTGCTCTACATTGGCGTTAAAACTGTCTGAAATCTGCTTTGGCCTATAATAAAATAAAACATAAAACGGAAAGGCCTTTTTAGGGTTCCGTAGCCAAATGGCAAAAAACGGAACCCTTATAGTTTCGTCAAGTCTGTCTGTCTGTCTGTCTGTCTGTCTGTCCGTCCGTATGTCACAGCCACTTTATTCTGAAACTATAAGCATCACATAGCTGAAACTTGGTAGGTAGGTGTATTTTGTTTACCGCTTTCCGATTCAGATACAAAAAGTAAGAAAAAATAATAAGGGGGGGCTCCCATACATGAAACTAAAACCTAAAAATATTTTTTTACTCAAACCTATGCGTGTGGGGATAGGTCTTTTAAAATTATGTTGAGGTTTCTAAAACCATTTTTTCTAAAAGTGTAAGGTTTGAGATATAGACGCTTCCAAAGTGGTAAAATGGGCGCCCCCCCCCCCATCTAACTTTTGAACTAAGAAAGTGAAAATTTTGAAAAAAATATATGATGTAGATCTCAACAAAAACTTGCAACGAAAATTGGTTTAAAGGAGATCGAACCAGTAGTTTTTGAAATATTGCACATTTTTATCAACCGCAAATATAACTTTGTCTTTCATACAAACACTATGAAAAACAAAGTTATTTTTGCTGTCGCAATATATTGTGATGTTTTCGTTAAGTGAAAGTAAGTGGACCCTGAATTCAGTTAAGGGTGGCACGGAACCCTCAGTGCGCGGGTCCGACACGCACTTAACCGGTTTTATTCTTGCTATTTCCATTGTAGTGCTGAATGGTAGGCTGTCGTTACACGTCATGAGCTTAATTTCGCCACACCCGAAATACGCGTGTGCCGTAGCTGAAACAACCAACCAACAATCAATGCTCTTAACTTGGCAATTTTTCATCCTTCATCTGTCAAAATCCATATTCGTGGGAAAGAGTCCAAAGGAATCTACTTTCCCCTAAAACAGACATGATAATGAGGCACAGTTCAAGAGAATGCGCGCCGGATGCGCATACGCAGCGGATATAAACACTTCCACGTGCATCCCCGAACAGACGCCTGTCTGTTTCCTACGCAACTGAATTTGATGCACCCTTGATGTGGTACAAATCAGTGCTGTATTGTGAGTCGACTGACACTGATATCCTTTCTTTCAACTCTTAATTATATCTGTAAATGTGATGTATGTGAAAAAAATGCCTGGGTTATATCATTGGTCATTCAAAGGAAGAGTAACACTTCAGAACCTATTCCGATACTAGGTATAAAAGTTCACTTATGGACATACGAGTAGGTAGGTACTAGGCAGGGAACTCAATTTCAACTCAAAATCACACATTGTAAATGTTATACAAGTGTCTTCAAACAAAAATGTACAAGACTCGAAGCAACTATGTCCAACATACTCTACTAATCTGTTCTGCCCATCTTAAAACCCAGACAGATTTTATAGTCCACATAAAAATTAATTGACCTCGACCTACGTGTTTAATAAATTCCTGTTCTTTCACGCATAATCATACCAAGTTGGAAGATTTAAATTGTATTTGTTACTAAAAGCGCACTAAATGTCTCAACAAAATACCTAGTAACTTTTTACGGACACATTTATGGTATGCTCGAGCTCGGTAACTTTGATTTTCTAAACGTTTATCATCGATAATTTGTCCGCGACTTCACCGCCGCAGTTTCCACGGGCGCGCGGTGCGGTGTGACGTGAAAATGCGAATTTTCACCGCGCGATTTCTATTTCAATCCAATTTTCCCAACGCGTGGAGAAACCAATGCAATCGCTCCAGTTGCGGCGCTGCGTCCCACATCTCTTGCTAGAAAGTATCGTAGAAAGTAACATCGTGGACCGATCTCCGCCCAGCGTTGCATCGATCACTCGCACGCAACTTTTTGTGCATCAGTTTTTCTCTGCGCTAAGATGGCCGCCGAGAAAAGCGACTGCGTTTGCGCAGGAATGCCGCGGTCTTGTTTTCTTTATTTTCTTCAGTCATCAATTCCGAACGTTTTTTCAACACACTTGTTTAGCTCTACTATTTTAGAATCGTGTATGATTTGTGCGTTCGTGTTCTGAATCATATCCACGTATGAACATGATTTTGTTAGTCTTGCTCTATATTTGGCGTTGTCTAAAATCTAGCTTGGCCTATAATAAAACATAAAACGAAACGCCTTTTTGTGCTTGCTAGTTCCATTGCATTGTAATGCTGAATGGTAGGCTTACGTTACACGTCATGGGCTCACTTTCGCCACACCCGAAATACAATTACGTGTGCTGCGTATGTGTAGACTTGTGCAATACCTACTTTTGGCCAACTTTCACTAGCTGCGCGGACCGCCTGCGAAATTATTGCGTCGGCTTTTCTGAGGTCACAGTGAAAGTATCGCCGAATCGCTACCTCTTGTTTGATTTATGAAACCTCTGCCAAACTCTTGTTAACAAATTCACATCCTGTCTGAAGCAGATTATCTTAACGAGCACCATCAAACTACATTTTAGCTTCTTTTGAATGTCTACCTCTACAGTGTTGTACAGAAATTACAAATCCAAGCAAAAAAAAAAGTAGTCGCGTGAGAGGAAAAACGAGTTATTATTAGTTGGTAGAGAATCGCGAGCTTGCTTGGAGCTCTGATGCTATCATAAATAATGTGGCTGCGCGTCGAGCGTGGCGAGGTGGTGCTGAGGGGGGAGGAGGGGGGACTTAAGAGTCAAGGCCGCACGCTGCCCCCGGTCGACGCTCGCGCCCCACTTGTCGCTCTTGAGCGCCTCTCGCTCGCGCGCCCGACGCGGCCCGAGCGCCGCCGAACCGGCACGAACTAGACCTTCCAATGCGCGAGCGCAACACACTGAACAGCTGAGACGTAATAACATAACACACTGACTCGGTCATCCGTGCATTCAACTTTTGATTAGCTTTCTTTTTCACGGGCATCGATTTGATTTGTTACCAATTAAAGTCATCACTTTTATCTGGCAGCTAGGTATTATATACTGTTGAATCATATTGCATTTAATAAATTATCTACCTACGTATTTCATATTTAACACTTCAATTGATTTTATTACCTCAATCAGTAGGTACCTACTAAAATGACCTACCTTAGAATTCAATGTGATGAGATCTGTTTACATGATGTTAAGGTAAAACATATTGAATCGTTTTCCAATCTATTGATTGATCCTCATTTTTCGTTATTTTGCGTTTTCGTTTTGTATTACAAACTTCAATAATTTTACATTAATTTGTTTGTACGTATTTTAAATCTATTAAAATAACCATCGTAACACAAAGTTTATCCAGTTTAATATGTATATGACACTTTCACCATACATCTATTTCGTTACGTAATTTACCGGTTTTAGAAGTGATCATATCGCTGAGCTTCTTAATGCCCAATCTAGGGGCCTTTCGTTTATCTAATTTGCATAAGCCATTAGTAACAAAAACCATTGCTCTGGCAAACTTTAATAAAATTAAGGGACATAAAAATAAGAACTAAATTAAATAATTTCACAAAAGCGATATTCAATTCCACCAAACATTGCCTACCATAACAATGTTAACGCTTTAAAAATAAATTGAAACAGCGATAAAAATATTCGCATCGCTGTGTGCAGGTCACTGCAATGTTGCCGTCCTGTAAGCTAGATGATGCTCAATGTAAACAGCCTCGATACAACGCACTTGACCTCTTTATTGGGACAATTTTATCGGCTCAATAACAACCCAGCCGGCAGACAACTGAATCTTTATTAAAAACGCTCCGAATTATTGCTAAACCCAAGTAAACAAGGTCGTATTTCTTTGAAATTCACGGAATCGTGACGAAGTTGGGGCGATTTCTCTTCAAGATAATCCTATTTTAGTAGATTGTCACATGGATTTCTAGATTTATTTTCAACTTATCGGGTGCCGTTTTATTATGTCTGGGACACGCGAGTTTTTAAACCAACTAGATACACGTTCAAAAAGAAATTTAACTTTATGCTACGATATCTTGATGATTATATGTGCTATTTTATGGTCATGTTCTAGGCAGTTTTATATGATGAACGGTCGAGAACATCATCGAAGAAAAAGTATGATGCTAACATCTTATCCCACGTGAAACCAGTTTTTTGGCATCTATTTCGGCCGATTGCGTAACGCAGGTACTCTCTGCTCGGACACCGACCCGCACCACTCTAATGGATACAATAAAAATGATCATAATTTTAATGACAACGACTTGAGTAGATCCTAACGTAATTCCTTAAAGCTACCCATCATTTGACTTAATTATTTTTAAAGCGGACGAAAGTAATAGTGCTTTTTGGGCTTTCCCCCCTTTGTTGCGTTCTGATTGAATTAGACCACGTCACTCTTAATTTGTAGAACAATGCTAAATATTATTTATTTAGATAATGATATCCTTAACCTACAGTTCTCGGACATTGATAGATTCATCTGCAGCAATATGTTCAGCTTATTCTGGGGTTCCTACTGAGTGATTGACAATTGCCGATTACTCTTCCACGGCGCATCGCACACTCTGTTCCCGCGAGCGACTGGAATATCAAAGTCTCATTAGTATGCGGACCGCCGCTCTAGCCACCTTTTGTTTGGCAGGAAACGGCCACGCTACTGCCGAAAATCACTTACGACCAACGAAAACATCTCTTCGATGAACCGACGAATGTAAAAATGAAAAATAAAACGAGTCTCACCCGTTCGCCGTCGCGACAAATGGTTCATGAAATGTATGCAAATTTTATAGCGTCCGATTTTAGATGTTCTCGCCACTCGGCGCCTCTGGCCACCGGCACGGCTCGTTTATTGCGCAGTTGCACTTTCGAAAACACGTCTTTGATATTCCTTTATCTTTTGTTCCAGGCCGAGAGGAATTGTCGCCGGCTTCGAGTGTGAACGGTTGCAGTACAGATGGCGAGGCGAGACGGCAGAAAAAGGGCCCAGCACCTCGTCAGCAAGAGGAGCTATGTCTCGTCTGCGGCGACAGAGCCTCCGGATACCACTACAACGCGCTTACGTGTGAAGGATGCAAAGGTACATATACATTGCAAGATTCAACCTTACATTATGCATTTGGTTGCCAAATTCCGCGTCTAGAGAATTCGGCAATGTGTCAAATCAACGCTGCGATAAGTTCATTTATTACTCGTACTGTACTACTCCATATCAGAACTAGGTCGTTGTTACGCTATGACCCTCACATGCAGATCGCCCACGATCGTGCCAATTCAGCGTTGAATTAGCGCATTGTGCCGTACGAGGCTGTTATGAGCTGCGCGTGCACATTGTGGCTCGGCTCGAGACGGGACGTCACAATGGCTGTCTGCAGCGCGTCTACTCCCCATCTAGTTAGATTCACCGACACCTATCGGACATCGCCTCCGACCTTCACCGACGACCTCAAAAAACATTCAGTACATTCACTGCTTCGTGTTTAGCCCCTCCTCTCCCCAACCAACGCAGTCGATCTCGTCCGTCAGCCATAAACCAAATGTAGCGCACTCCACAATTACGTCCAATTCAGACAATTTATGCGCTATCTATCTTTGTTTTGTATAATAAAAATCGGCATTAGTATACCACCTAACTCGGCGCTCACTGTCAATGACCTGCGCCTTTCAGCCAACCTTCACGTACATGACTACATTATCTTATCATTATAACGAGTTTCGCAAAAGTATACGTTGCTACATTTTGATTGTTTATGCTGTATCACTGCGATTTTGCTAAAGTGCTCTTTACGACTGATTTCTTAATTGTTTTCAGGTTTCTTCAGGCGGAGTGTGACCAAAAATGCTGTGTACATTTGCAAGTTTGGGCATGCGTGCGAGATGGATATGTATATGCGACGGAAATGTCAGGAGTGCCGTCTAAAGAAGTGTCTGGCGGTGGGCATGAGGCCAGAATGCGTCGTACCAGAGACCCAGTGTGCGCAGAAACGGAAAGAGAAGAAAGCGCAAAGAGAAAAAGACAAACTACCAGTGAGCACAACGACAGTAGACGACCACATGCCTCCAATAATGCAATGTGATCCACCGCCTCCTGAGGCAGCGAGGATTGTAAGTTATCACTATTTTGCTACTCCATCATCAAAACACATCGTTTTATCGTTTTATTTGTTAGCTTTAAGTTATTAATCGAATACTATGCAATTATTATTTGTTTCCAATTTCGTTCTCATCGCCATCTCATCTTATCGTTTCATCTCTGAAGCGAGATAGTAATTGCACGGTTTCCTACGTGAAGCTGGAATGTTTGCAGCACGAAGTGGTCCCGCGGTTCCTGTCGGAGAAGCTGATGGAGCAGAACCGGCTGAAGAACATCCCCCCCCTCACGGCGAACCAGCAGTTCCTCATCGCGAGGCTGGTGTGGTACCAGGACGGGTACGAGCAGCCGTCGGAGGAGGATCTCAAGAGGGTGACGCAGGTAGATTTGATATCTCCTAACAGGTTCCTTTATCCGTGCCTCAACGACGCCATAATTATTAAAGTCCGTTTTTCTTTGCTGGTCGAATATTGTAAACAATCTTGATACTCCTTTTTAACGAAATCTTCTTCTCAGTCGTATCTTCATTTCTGAAGGTCGTGCCCGTTTTGGTAAGCCTCAGTGGATGATCTTACGAGGCGTTTCCATGCCGCTCTATCTTCAGCTTGTCTAAGAGCGGCAGTCACCGGGAGCCCCGTGATTTCTTTTATAGAGTCAGTCCAGCGGCTCGGCGATCGGCCTCTCAGTCTTTTGCCTTCCACTTTTCCCACCACCACAAGTTTTTCGAGATTATCGGGCTCTCGTCGCGCTATATGTCCAAAGTAGGCGAGTACGCGCTGGTAGCATACAGTGGAGAGTCTTGTTTTGATTTTGAGCTGGTCAAGAATCGATTTGTTAGTTCTCTTAGCCGTCCATGGTATTCTCAACATTCTCCTCCAGCACCACATTTCAAAAGCGTCAATTCTTCGCCTGTCTTTTGCCATAATCGTCCAGGACTCGGAGGCATAAAGGAACACCGGGAAGACTAGAGTTCTTATTAGTCTCATTTTGGTAGAATTGGAGACGTTTCTGTTTTTCCAGATCTTACCGAGTTTACTCATTGCATTTTTTGCCATTTCAATTCTTCTGCGGATCTCCTTCTCGCTCCCCCCCTGGCTACTGATCATGGATCCTAGATATACAAAATCCGTTACGACCTGCAGATCCAACAAAAGTCCCGTTTGTGAGAGCTGACCAGTTCTGTCAACAAACATTACTTTAGTCTTTGCTTTATTGATCATCAGACCCACCAACTCGCTCTCAGCCTCCACCCTCCGAAACAGTGTCGCCATCTCGCTCTCTGAAGCAGCAAATAATGTGGTGTCATCTGCATATCTGAGGTTGCTGATCTTTTTGCCACCAATTGTGATGCCCCCATCCCAGCCATCCAACGCCCTTCGCATGATGTACTCTCCATAGATGTTAAACAGGAGTGGAGATAAGATGCATCCCTGGCGGACTCCTTTTCCGGGTTTAAATGGTCCTGAGATAACATCATTAATCCTGATCATTGACTCACCGTCTTCGTATAGGTTTGAGATCAATGCTGTTAAATGCGTAGGGACGCCCATTTCCTGCAGGATGCGCCATAGACAGTCCCACCGCACGCAGTCAAAAGCCTTGACGTAATCAACGAAGCACATGATCATCGGTACATTGAACTCTCGGCTCTTCTCTATCATTTGCCTCACATTCACTATTTGCTCTCTTGTACCGCGACCTTTGACAAAACCTGCTTGTTCACTCGGTATTTGCCACTGCAGATATGTTTGTAAACGTCCATTGATTACGTAGAGCATTATCTTGCTGGCGTGCGAGATAAGGGACACAGTTCGATAATTTCCGCACGCTTTTGTGGAGCCTTTCTTGTGGAGAGGAATAAGTAAGGACTGCTTCCAGTCGGTTGGCCATTCACCTTTCTGCCAAACTTGGTTACATAGTTTCAGCAAGACTTGTATGCATGTATCACCTGTTTTAACGAAATAAATAATTATAAATCAAATTTAAACATGCAACTCACAACCTACATAGGTAATTCATCATTGAACACGAAGATCTTTACTTTAAATCAAATAGCTTTTTAATTTTTTGTTAACTCAGTTAGTCAGTTCAATAATATCAGTTAACTTAGCTGATATTGTTTTAAAAGTTTTAAAAAGATTGTTAACAACATTGGACTACCAAAGAAACACGGACTTTATATGGAATCAAGCTAAGCATTCATAGTTCCTCTGATACCTATATCCATGCCACTTGGTAAAATTTTCGAGGATTGAAGTTTTTGAGAACTTTAGAGAGCATGTAGTTTCTATGAGTGGACTCTACTGCTGCCAAACCTGCTGAGTGGCCGAAAAGTTAAGGCGTTCGCCTGGTGTAAGATATAAGCAGGGTTCGATTCCCTGCTTCTGACTACTTGCTTTTGTATCGGTTGCAAATTATAACGTTATCTGCATTAGTTGACTTGAAATACGAAGTAAATTTCAAGATAAGTATCAAA
Organism: Pyrausta aurata; assembly: GCA_963584085.1. Lineage (NCBI taxonomy): Eukaryota > Metazoa > Arthropoda > Insecta > Lepidoptera > Crambidae > Pyrausta > Pyrausta aurata. The sequence continues at coordinate 9,112,821 of OY757257.1, read as the reverse complement.
TAGATTGATTGTTTACTACTGTGCTATGTAAATGTGAATTTTCAAACATGCTTAAAACTAACAGCCTTACCACATATAATTACACTAGGTTTGGACTACTGTTTAAGAATAATGTGGCTAATTTGAAATCAACGTCAATCAAGTCAAATGACATAAGAGCGACATACATTTCATTTAGCCGCATAACATTTAAACAGTACTTCAAACCTTGTTTATTTTTTTTGTGGTATGCCCGTAAAAGCGTGGTTAAAAATTCGAAATAAACTATTTAAATGAATCTAATTTCACTTGTTTCCAGACATGGCAGTCAGCGGACGAGGAAGACGAAGACTCAGATATGCCGTTCCGCCAGATCACAGAGATGACAATCCTCACAGTACAGCTGATAGTGGAGTTCGCCAAAGGCCTACCTGGATTCTCAAAGATCTCACAACCTGACCAGATCACATTATTAAAAGTGAGTTCTTAAACTGTTATTATTATTTATTAAGAGCCTGTGGTGTCCCACTGCAGGGCAAAGGCCTCCCTTAAACTGTTATTATTTTATTTTTTTGTGTCTAAATGATGTTATTTCCTAGTTGCATGTAAGTTGAAAACATAGACGATTATGTTTAAGACATATCTATCCAACCGTAACGGGAACAGCACCGTATTGTCATCAACTAGGCTTTAACCATACAGAAGCACGTTATGTAAAGGGACCAGCATGTCGATTCACTACGCAATTGACAATGCTGGCATAGAGAACGATAAGATAGTTTGACGATTTTCTTTTAATTCAACATTGAGCAGCGCATCTAGAACCGTCAAGCTATTCTGAAATTCAAGCTCGACGTCGAACACAGTGGTGATGTTGCCGTTAGTGAATTGCCCCCAGCAACGCCTCGGCATGAGATCGTCACCGGATACCGCCTCGCCTTGGATCGCTTTTGCTACAACTTATGACAGTTCTTGTGAATGACAGCCTGTTTGACAGGGTGCGCCCGATGTTCGTCAACTATCCGTTGACGAACATCGGGCGACTAGCCGTAAGCGCGTTACATACTACGCATGCGCCGCTGGTCGAGAGTGGGTCCCGAGTTGATCTCGATGTGGTGACGTTACGAAGTTGATATATGTGCGTTAAAGTATGGACTTTCATACTAAGAACACTGAACGCCTCGAGTTGATACGGTGCTGTTCCCGTTACGGGTGGATCGATGTGCTTCAACCTTTAAATTCAACTAGCAGTGATTAGTTCAGCGGTAGCGATCATAATTGATTATAGTAGACGCAGTTGACGAAACAAGAAGAAACTAGCCATCTCTGTCAACCTGAAACATTTCTGAAATCATCAGTAATTTTCTGAGCAATCAAAGTTAATTTTAAATCGCAAACACAGGAGATTACATACATGGAAATCTTACTTAACACTTGGAACTGTCTTCACTTTGTTGTAATAAATATTAAAGAAATAAGCCTGCCAATCTATAAACAACTTAGAACAACTTACACGAGTTCTTCAGTATGCTTGCAGAAGGTAGATTTCTTCATTGTCCTCAATTGATAACTTAAAAAAACACCAAAAAGTCTTATAACAGGTTACCGCTCGTAGCAAAGGATAATTTTCTCTAGTACTAAATTAAATTCTCCCCCACAGGCATGCTCAAGCGAAGTGATGATGTTGCGAGTGGCAAGGCGGTACGACGCGGCGACGGACAGCGTTCTCTTCGCGAACAACCAGGCGTACACCCGCGACAACTACCGCAAGGCGGGCATGGCGTACGTCATAGAGGACCTGCTGCACTTCTGCCGCTGCATGTACTCTATGTCGATGGACAATGTGCACTACGCCCTGCTAACTGCTATTGTCATATTCTCAGGTACATATTAAATAGTATAGCGTTTCTTATTTCGTCACGCTGGACGTGACTCCAACACCGGCTCGCCTCACAAGCACACAGCGATAGCCTACGTCCACACTCGCCCGGGGTCCCGTGTTGTGACCATAGACATCTAGACACGTAGAAATTATGTCACTGACACGTCAGCCTATGTGGCTTGTACCGAGACGGTGTGTATCTACTTATGTATAGATACCACAAACACTACATTAAACCAAATCTAATAGTACGCCTTTGCACCGCGCGAATAACGCAACCGATGTATGAAATGTATGCGTGACATCAAAGCCTATGGAAGGTCACCAGATCCGATTGGGTTATCTTTGTCTTTACACTTTCACCAGGAATCAAGATTTTTTTAAAAATAACGAGCCTCAGCTGAATTAGGGACACAGTTGTTTGATCTCGATGAGTTTTATTTTGGCAATACCTTCGCTCATTTATTCTCAATCAGAATGTAATGAGTACCTTTACCATTACTAGAATACCCAGATCTACGGTAGAGATTCTTGTTGAAGTGAAGTAGCATGTATTGTCTATGATGATTATGTACTGGTAGCTTCATAGTGATGGCAAAGTTTTCTTCTTTATTCAATCTTATGGTTTCGACAACTAACGAACTTAAACTTCAAACATGTTCTCGACTGTGATATTTTTTGCATGTCGATCGATTTTGAGGTGAAAACTAACATAACACTTCCATAATTCCAGATCGGCCGGGTCTAGAACAGCCGCAGCTCGTCGAGGAGATCCAGCGATACTACCTTAACACGCTACGGGTGTACATAATGAACC